>JARJIL010000005.1:5087500-5710000 GCA_038502395.1 Dittrichia graveolens | reverse complement strand
GCAGCCTGCTATCGACATAATTAAGGTTAAGTGAACTAATGTGTGTTAAATCATATCTTTATAAGGCCACCCATGTGGCTCTCGGGAGGAACCTTCGGGTTCATCTGGGTTTGGCCGGCTCCTTGAGGAGCACCGCCACGGCCCTTTCGGGTTGTAGCTTCTTCCGCCATTTTGGGTTTGGCAACCCGAGCAAAACGAAGCCTTTCCTTTTTTTTTTGTTTTATAGAAAGTAAGGAGAAAGAAAATATTTGAGTTGTTTGATTTGATTTGTGATAGATGCTACTTGAGTTATGAGTTAATTTGGGTTGAGAAAAAGAAAGTAAAAAAACCGATATGGCATTTGGGTTGGGAGGAGGATATACTATTGGCTTAAGGATAGAATCATTCGTGAACATAATTACTTCATGATTATATGTTGACACTACTAAAAGCCCTAAAAGACCAGAATTAAATGTTTCTTGTTTTTTGTATTACTTTGGAGTATCTTAAATTTCACATTTTACTTCTTGAAAATTTGGCAACTTCACTAATTTCACACTGTACACTGTTCGTATGGATAAGCAGCACAAAAATGTGTTTTTTTTATTGGATAGATACATATATTAGTGTAGGGAAGTAGTGATCCTTAAATTAATTCAGCTATTTCCTTTGTAGGTTTCTAGCTTATGGCTAGATCTTTCCTATTAATAAAATCATGCTGTTCAATAATAATAAGCAACCAAAAAAAATTAAAAATGAAAAATCTTATTTTTTTTGAACAGCGAAGTTATGTTAGTGGGCTGGGTCCGCAGTGACATCCATATAGGACAGTATGCGAGCCCCAAGCCACGCACCAAGTTAGTAATTAAACGTCTTTGCCTGGGTTTGAAACCAGGACCTCCAAGGAATGCTTTGTCTTCCACCTCCCTCTTAACCAATAGACCAAAAGATCATTGGTATGAAAAATCTTATGATTTGCACAGGCCGCTACAATACAGATAACATTTCATTAAAAAAATTTATCTACAGATTTATATTATCTTGTGTTGGCTGTCGCTTAAAACGCGCAAGATTCATGTGCTCTTTTTTTACAATGTTGTATATGTCGTAATTGTTAGTCGATGTTTTACATGACTACTTTTTGTTTTAAAGTACATGTAGAAAAATTCATTTGTAACCACATTTAACTTCAAGATAATCTATTTTATGTATAAAAAAATACTTTTAAAGTTTTATACATCTTATTATGTGCCCATATTTCTTATCAAATGGTTTTTAACTTAGCGGTATGCTGATATCTGGTGTAGTAAAAGTCTTGCAAGGTTGTAAGTTTAAATCATCTCTGCTCCATGTTTCATATATTTGGTAAAATCACATGCTCGCATTTAATCATAGGAAGTAGGTAAATATGTAATTATTTTAACCTACTTTTGTTAGCGGTTAAACACACAATTTAATCCTAATCTATCTATACAAATTACTAAAGTGTGAGACCGAATGAATGCATATCATTACTAATAGGAGCATAATTATTGTATCATCAGTTTAGTTACCTTTTTATAAAAAATACTATACGCTAGACCTTTTTTTTTTTTTTTTTTGAATAACAAAACTACAAGAATTAAACTTAGTAACAGCCGTAAAAAATCTAACAAGTTAACCGTAGAAGGGATTCCAATAATAAACATCTGAATTTTTTCCTAAAAGGTAAGAGGGGGTATATAATCCATTCTTGATCAGCAAAAATAGACCTACACCTAACGTATTTATATTTACATGTCCTCAGCAGTAATTTTTCCAATTCAAAAGAAATCAAACGACGACGTTGAGTACCTTGACGACGCCGTCGTCGTCTTCTGTCTCGGGATCACCGGCGGCGTTGCCGACCGGATAAGTGCAAAGTTCAACCCGTTAAAGAACGGGTGGGTCTTGATATCCGCCGCACCGCGTTTCGACCCGAACCGGCTTTGCGGGTCCTTGTCCAGTAATCTGGATATGAGGTCACGCGCTTGTGTTTCGCGCGATGAGATCGGGGAGACAGTTGGGAACTGGAGAGGCTTTTTCACGATGTTACGCAGCGTTACTTCATTCGATATACCCGCAAACGGAGTACAACCGTAGACCATCTCGTAGATGAAAATTCCTAGCGCCCACCAGTCGACGGCATTGCCGTGTGACCGGCCGGAAGCTACTTCTGGTGCGACGTACTCGTGAGTGCCAACGAAAGAACATGATCTGGCTGTAACCGGCTCCGCCACGAACAACCGTTTTGCCCCGGAAAACGACTGGACCTTCTTTGATCTGAAGAGTTGACTTGGAAGACAAGAGAAAGGATGAGAAGGTGGACGTGGAACGGCCGGTGAGGAAGAGCATAGATCCGGCGATGAAGATAGAGATTGGGATTGAACGGCTGGGATTGCGTCAGAGCATAGAGATAGGTCAAAATCAGTGAGCATGATGTGACCGTCCGATCTGACCAACACATTTTCAGGCTTTAGGTCCCTGTAGATGATTCCGAGCATGTGCAGATACTCTAGAGCTACCAGCACCTCAGCAGCATAAAACCTGGATTACCAAAAACAAAATTCAAAATCTCGATGAATTTTGTTTCTCTCACATTCTCGGGAACAAAATAAAAGGAAAAATACAAAATAAAATAAAATTATCTGTTGCTCGAATATCGATGACGAAAACCTTGATCAAAAAATAACTTCGATTTGAAAGCAAATCAGAGAAACCTCCATTAATGGCAAATTGCAGGTTAAAAAGTCAAAAAAGTATGTAATTATCATAGAAAAATCGGTACAGT
This sequence comes from Dittrichia graveolens, assembly GCA_038502395.1. NCBI lineage: Eukaryota > Viridiplantae > Streptophyta > Magnoliopsida > Asterales > Asteraceae > Dittrichia > Dittrichia graveolens. The sequence goes on along the minus strand of JARJIL010000005.1, from coordinate 5,707,212 downwards.
CCAAAAGTTGTTTACAAATTTCTACAGAACAAATCAGGATAAGGCCACTAAAAACAAGCAAAAAACGACTGAAGAGAAGTAGCTCATTGTTAATTAATGGTATTGCTAGGTACCTTGCGGCGGAGAGAGAGAAGCGTTTGCGTGGTTGTTTATGGCGGAGCGAATGCAAATCTCCCCCGGAACAGTATTCCATAACGACACATGAGAAATGAGATGCTTCGAACTGAGCGTAGAGCGACGGCAAGAAAGGATGATCAAGCATGTTTAAGATCTTCCTTTCCGTAGCCGCTCTCTCCGTCTTCTTTTTCAAAGTCAACACCTCTCTGTCTACCACTTTCATCGCATAATAACACCGGCTTTCTTCAACGTCTTCGTTTCGTAAGCGGCACAAATACACTTTCCCGATATCACCACTTCCGATCTGACGTACAAGACAGAAATCCCTAAAACTCAAACTACTTCCTCCGTCGACGCCACCTAATCCTTCACTACAACTCCTCCTCAACGCCATCGTCCGAATCGCCTGCCACGAAGACTCCGACGACCTGTGCGGTTTCATAACCACGCTCTCCGGCGAGTATAGCGGTCGAGTCGGAGGAAGCAGCTCTAACACATCAAATGACAAACGACTAAAACTAGTACAGCTGTCGCTACTCATGGAGCTTTGACTTGAATTCACCGCCTCAGAAACTGTTTCTTCCCCTGAACCTTCTGATTGATCCTTTGGTAGCTCTAACATTATCTTCTAACAATGCTGAAAGACGGATAAATGAAAAAGGTGAGCGTCCGTCGGAGAACTACTCCGGCATTGAAGGCGGTGAAACTAGGGTTTACGTACAGGTCAGAAGAAATGGAAAGAAGGGTTGTTGGGTATTTAAGACGACGACGACGTACGAGGGGGGGGGGGGGGGGTAAATTGGTTGCAGGTTAGAGAGAGGGAGAAGGAGGGAGTGGCGTTTTATGGTAAACTTTTTGGGTTTTTATGGAGCGGAGATTAATGTGACACGTGAGGGGAAACAGTGGTCGCTCGTGCCCAAGGGTGATCAGTGACGTAGAAGGAGGCTTCGTGGCACGTGACGCCTAGTAGCCGGTTCGCACGTGGCAAATGAGAAGGGTGTTGCTTCTCTTTCCTTCCTCTCTAGCCTATGTACCTAGCTAGCTACAAGCTTGAGCCAGGATTTTTCCTAGAAACCACCAGTAATTTCAGGCCGAGATTTAAATATTTTGTTTATTACTTGGTTTTGAGTAGATTATGTTACAACGTTCATGGAAATGGCGCTGGGTATACTTAAAAATTAATAAATATCAACGTCACTTGAGAATGACATAACTTTATATGTATATGAACCTATATGTATTGGACCCTTTGAGATTCAAAACATTGGGGGGCAGTTACTTGTTCATTAGGTTGTATAATAGAATTTACATATTGTATTAAGAAAAACAATGTATTCTTTTATTGTTTCATTTTAATTTTTCATTTTATTTATCACAAGATAACATGTGTAATTTATTAATTCTTTTTTCTCATATCATTTGTTGATTTTAATACTTGTATTAATCTTGTAAGTAAAAAATAAGTAGAAATAAATAATATTATGATATATCACCTTTTATTATATTAAATAAACCTACGGAATAATAGATATTTTGCTTTTCGGAATATGGTAATTAGTTGGGAAACTCGCACAACATCGTCTATATGTTGATTTTGGTAACAAGGTCTTTTCATCGATGTCCGAAATATGAAGCTATACATTATTAAAGAAATTAAAAGTTTTAAATATTGAAACAAACACATTAACTTACATAGTTGGTAGAAAGTATATACACAAGCTTTTGAGGTGGTAATCAATTGAAGATATGAAATCTATAGTGAATTTATGAGAATTAAACTTTTGGTATGGTCACCTGGAAAAAAAAGGTTAATACATGTTACTTGTTGCGTCTAGTATTGGCTTAATTTGTTTACATTCAAGTATGTAGTTGGTAGGTGAAGTTTTGATAGTATACAATTTACAGCCTTGAAAGCAATGGCGGAACATATAAGGGGCAAGGGGGGTTGTTGCCCCCCCAAAATTTTATGTGTTTAGGGTATTATTAATATTACATATATAGAAAAAAAATACATATTTTCTTTTAAACCTCCGTAAAAATTAGAGGAATCAAGTATATAATACAGAAAAAAATTAGTAGAACGAAATCAGAGACGGGAAGAACCCTAGGGGCAGGCGGCAAGTAAGATACATCAGTACATCACACTTTTATCAATCGCCATTGAATGCCGCAGCCGCCGGAGAAGTCAACATTCTCACCGCCATCTGTGGTCTTCCGGCCTCCGCCCGCAACGCTGCAAGAAACCGTCACCGCAAGAGAACTCTCACCATCGTTGGCCGGAGAAACCGACACACTCCACACCTCCGCCACTCCATCGAAACCGCTGCCGTGGCTGCCTCCGCTGGGACTGCTCTGCCGCTGATGTATGTTTCAAATCTCGGATTTAAAGCCTTTTAAAAGTGTGGAAGAAGAGATGATGAGAATTTATAAAAGTAACTAGATTAGAAGTGTAGGTGACTATTGAGTTAGGAAGAGAAAAATAATCAAATCCTTTTCATATTGTCAGCTACTTTTTTGAGTTTTAAAACTCGTTAAATATATTTCTTTTAGGCCTTACATATCATACGTTACTACATACAAGATAACAAAAATGAAATAACTAAAACACTAATATACACGTGAACACTATATATAAATATGTAATTTATGCCTAGATGTTAAACTAGAGAGAAACATAAAATTTTAAAAATAAATATTGGTAGATGAATTTCTTGCAGATACCTTGGTAGTCTATAGAGAAAAAGAAATTGCTGAAAAATTTAATTCAGAGTCTCTAATTGATAAATTTAAAGATCTTAAGGTTCGTCGAGCTGAGTTATAGTTTTACTTTTAAATTTATAAAGTATATCGTCTATTTGTATATAATTTAAATTATTATATGTTAATTTAGATTCCTATTATATGCTTCACTATTCATGTTACGATGATTTTCGCCCCCTCAAAATATTTTTTCAAGTTCCGCCACTACTTGAAAGAAAGAAAGAAAGATAGATAGATAGATGCTTTGTGAGAAGGGAGATGAAAAGCTACGTAATCTTCTTTTACCCCACGAATTAAAATCATTTTTGTTGCGGTTGTTTGAATCATGGTTATTTATAACTTGTTATTTGATCTCCAAATAATCTTATATAAATCAGTTAATCAAAGGCGAACTACTTATTAGGAGTATCGTGAAAGACTAATACTTGCATCCCCCTCTTCTAAAATGGAACGAAAAGAGCGACTATGTATCCCTTTTTTAAACTATATCTAAAATCATTCATAGTTATAACATATATGATTGTTACGTCAGCTATATATCTTATGATATAGTCATAGTTAAACAGTTCTAGTCATCACCCATCAACTGCTATATTTCAAAAAATATAAAAAGTTTCAACAACACACTTACTCGTCGTCACAACGACGAGCTGATGACGAGCTTTGTCTATTTGAAGACAAGCGGGTGACAAGCAAATTTGTCTATTTTAACGAGCACATGACTACGTGGTCATGTACCACCACATGTGCTCTAACAAATTTATTCTACGTATTACCATTAAAGGTTGCAATACTTGTTAACTTGAATCCTTGGAATTTTATTAGTACACCAAACTAACACCTTTAAGTCCCAAAGATTACAAACATAGTCGAAAGTTCCATTCAAAGTCTTAAGAATTACCAATTCGACGAAACTTGAATTTCGTTTAATATATAAATACTTCTAGCAATATAGGTAATTTTTTAACAATATTGGTTTTACATTCCGTTTTAACTGTAGTAACATAGTAATTTTGTGTAATACTATAAGCATGTATCGTCTGAAATTCGAAACACTATTGCTTCCCATCATAGCTCTTTCATAGATTCAGGTTGTTCAACCTGGTGAGAAGCTACTCTTTTTCCTGGTTTAATTCAAGTCAAAAGTTATAAAAGGAAATAAATTGGTAAAATTGGTGTAGTGATCCCTTGGAAGAGATTTCTATGTACTCTTGTTTTTGTGATTTCCTTTCCTTTTGTAATAGTTTTTTTTTCATCTAGCATCTTGTTAAACGGTTTGAAATAAAAGATCTTTCCGTTATCTTTAAAAAAAGATAATTTTTTATTCCAAAACGATTTAATTAATAGGCTAATGCATCCATAATTAAGTTAGTTACACATAGTAATCATACATACATGAAATAAGTTAAACATCCTCATGCCTTGTGCTTTAAATAATTCTATATGGAGTATATATAACCAAAAGAAGTAATACTATTACAAGTGAACGTTAGATACATTGCATTAATCTTGACACTCAATTTGCACATACATCAAATCACTTCTATGTGACTATGTACACAAGTTTTTTTTTAAATGTATCAAATCACTTCAAATATTTGTTTAGATTTTCTGATAATTTTTTCTTCAACATATAATCATCTTATTAAAAATGCTGAAGAAATAATTAATAATATCTATACTATATTATAAAGCATTTAGGCATTTTGCTTAAACTCTTAAATTTTAAGTGTTTTTAAATTACTAAGTTACCCCTCATATAAACTAAATTGAGTAACTGTTAGATATAGTTAATAAAATTCTTATATTCCATTTTAATAACTAAACTATACATATTTAAAAAAATCAAAGTCAATATAATTTTTTGAAGGTCAAAGCCAATACAAATTAACTTAATTATTAAAAAAATTCATAACCTTTTTTTTCAGGAGAGCAAAAAAGTAAAAGAAATAGAAAAAAGATAAAGAAAAAAGTCAATATAATTTTTTGAAGGTCAAAGCCAATACAAATTAACTTAATTATTAAAAAAATTCATAACCTTTTTTTTCAGGAGAGCAAAAAAGTAAAAGAAATAGAAAAAAGATAAAGAAAATAGAGATGTCACCAAATAAAAATTATTCGTTGTCACCGTATTACATGAATACCATACTCAATACGTCTTGAAAACAGATATATTAACGAGTAAGAATTATTCGTTGCCGTCGCATTACGCGGGTATTATGCTAGTTTTATATAATGATTCTAAAAAATGAAAGAATATCGATGGAAGGAGCTTGGGTTCAAACGGGAGACATAAAACTGTTTCACGACTTTCTTGTAAACCACTCCGGCCGACTTTCTTTGTGAACCATTCCCAAAATCTAAGGTTACGTTTAGCAGCTGAAAAGTTTTCTGTTTTTTATTGAAAAGGGTGGAGTTTTCATTTTATAAGAAAAATGGAGAACGTATTTAGATTAAAAGCGGAGTTTTCATTTCCCATAAAAAATAAAAAACAATTTTGGTTAAACTGTTTTTTTAGAAAAATTGTTTGGAAAAATAAGAGTTTAAAAAAAATCTGAAAAATTGGGAAAAGGTAAAAAGTAGTGGAGTTTTTTGTTTTTCTGAAATGTGTAATCAAACAAGTTTTCTAGTTTTTAGTTTTTTAAAAAAATCCTTTATAAATAGAAATTATTCTAAAAATAAACGTATCATAAATTACTTAACCATTAATTTATATAATTATTTGAAGGATAGTTGCATTTTGCAAACTGGAAATGACACAATAGTAGTGACATTTTAAAATTGAAAGTTAAGTTTTAGCCCAGGTGGACCAAACATGTATGACATGTCAACAATATGGTAGCAAAATTATATATATTCATTAATCTGAATTTAGAGGGGCCCACATTGCTTTTAATAGGCTTTGGGTCCCATTACAAATATAGAGACAACTTTTTGGAAAACAACAATCAAGTTTGGCCCATGTTTCCCATAGGCAAGTCTTTTTATCAAGCTTATTTTATTATATGCATTGTCAAATATCATCTTGTTTGCAATTTAAGTTAAAATAAAACTATGTCTAAATGTATACACCATTCATTTATTATACTCCATGTTACAAGTCAAAACTACTAATTCCTTTTTATTATATTACATTCAAACATTGTGTTGATTTAGTGACTTTTCATTTTTGTATAAGCTAACAAAAACTATTTTAAAACATTTACAAAGAAGCAAATCTACAACTTTTAGACAAATGGCGCAGATGATGCTTTCTGGATACTGCTTTTCTTTCAAATTATAAAACAACAGGATTACAGTATACATTATATCACAGTCATATATTCATATTATATCATTCGACTCATCACTAAAGATCTTAGAGATCAGAATACAATCGTTCTTCTCGTTTTCCGATGCCTCCAACTTTATTTAACAATCATAGAATGTAAAAGTAATTTATAGATTGTAAATTATAGAATGACACTAAGTATGAAATATATATCATGGAATAGGGTCCCAATGATGGATTAGATTGAAATAATTGTCAAAAAAATAAAAAAGGCAGATAAAAAGTTGTCATATAAGTGAGAGAAACAGAAATTCCTGAAAAAGTGAAGCCAGCCCCCACATTTAAGATGCCTGTTTATTAATTAGTTGTAGTTTAATGAAATTTTGAGCCCCATAAAAGCTTACAACTAACATCTTTTACTATTGACTCACATGAAACCACGTTTCTGTTTTTATATATTTCTATAATTAAAGCTATATTTATCCGCATTCGGGATAGTTTGTCTAATCTATAATTGTTGTTTCATCACCACTATGCAAGTATGAATCCAAAGGACCTATTTGGTTAGTGTAATTTTGAGAAATCTCATACAATTTGTATTTTAAATTTTTTGAAATCACATGTATGGTTGAAAATAATAAAAAGGGATCGGGATTTCAAATCTTTGACGAGTAGTGATATTTCTAAATCTCTCATATAAGGAATTTTAAAATCGGGACCTGTCTAACCAACAATTCACGGTTCCCCTTCACCATATCAACCTACTCTTTGCTCTCGCCATCGCTACCATAATCGGTCACCGCCATAACCGTCACGGCATCACCATTTTTGGCCACCACCACCGTCGGTCCGTCGTAACCATTGCTCTTCACCGTCTCCGCATTCTTGTCATCCCCCTTTGACCATCGTCTCTGTCTCTACCCAAACTGGCCACCGCCATAACCTTTCCCGTCTCCGCCATCACCCTTCCACATCTCCGCCGCTGCTGTCTCCCTTCACCGACTCCATATCCGCCCCTCGCCCTTCACTGATTTTGCCTTTGCCCTTCACCGCCTCCACCGTCGTCGCCCTTCACCGACTCCGTCTTCGCCCTTCACCGCCTCCGCCGCCAACGCCCTTCACCGCCTCCGCCGTCATCGCCCTTCGCGGCGCTCACCTCTGCCGTCGTTGCCCTTCTCCGTCTCCAAGCCAGTTAAGTTGTGAAGGTGAGTTGACTATTTCACCATCTTTGCCATAGAAATCCTATTGTCTTTACATGAACCAAACAAGAGATTTGATTGGATTTGAAATCCTTAGGCCGCGTTAAATCCAGAAAAATCCTCCATTTTTTCAGAAAAAATTCCTAAGAAAACTGAAAAATTAGAAAACACGTCTACTTGCATATTTTTTTAAGAAAACAGAAAACTCTCATTTTTTCACATTTTCTCAAACTCCTCAATTTTTTTAAAATCTCATATTTTTTCAAACAACTTTTTCAAAAAAATATTTCAACTAAACATATTTTCCATTTTTTTCTGAAAAAGAAAAACCTTTTATCTAAACATGTTTTCTATTTTTTTCAGAAAATGAAAACTTCACAATTTTTCACAGAAAATGAAAAATAGAAATTTTTTTCCCTACTAAATGCAGCATTAGGATTTCAAGTTCATGAACCAAACACCCTCTAAGATTTCTAGCATAGTGATATTGAGGTAGTTTACGTTTGTTGTTATTTATGGCTTAAGGTCATGAATTTGAGTTCAGTTGTAAACAAATTTGCGATAGATTTAAGAGTCATTAAAAAAAGTAAGAATTCTATTCATCAAGTCTAAACCCTACAAATCTCGAAACCAAAGAAAAAAAAAGACGAAAACTAAATCCGCATGAACTACCTCTGTTCCAATTTGCTTCAAGGTCGAAGGGGAAAAACCAATTTTCTTGTTTTAAATTAATTAAAATGAATAGATGAGCGATTTATAATAGAAATTATAAAACACATAACGTACTTTTGAGAAAATTTAGAATTAATAACCAATTAAATTGATAATAGCCGATTCCAGTTGGTTGATTTTTGTTTTGTGAATTTAGATTGTTATTTGGCATCCTTAAATTTGATGGATGTTTTTTACATGTATAAAAATCTTCATAAGCCCCACACACTATTAAAAATCATTTTCAAACAGTTTACTACATATATATATATATATATATTAAAATAGTAGATTTTAGACACTAAAATCTAAAGGACTAGTGATTCTGGAAAGACAAGAGGATCTAAGACTTACAGAAAATAATGGGTTAAAAAATCAAGAAAATAGCACATAAAATATGAAGCACAAGTTACACACATGGATCAGTTGCAAATGGGAAATCTCACTTTAGAACTCAAGGGATCTTGTACTCTCTTTTGTGGGAATTATTTTTCGTTTTATTAAACAAATTTATTATTATTTTTTATTCCAATACTTTTTGGTATATTCCAATAATATCTCTGCTGGAAATTAACTAAAGTGACCGCATTACTTAATATATTTTATATAAATTATAGTATGCTGATACATTAATCGTGTTAAGTTTATTAAGGTTTAAAAAGTTTAATTGGGTTTACATGACATACCTGAATTATATATAGGGTTTGATTTTCATTTTTTTATTCGGGTTCGGGTTGATCTGATTTATAGTTTTGTTTGTCTCCCTTTTTCATTTATATTAAGTCTCAATCATATATATAACTATTTTCTGTCGAGTGTAAAATCAAGTCTCACTCATAAATGACAATTCATCCGAACGTAATTTACGATTAAATAAATATATAAATAACTAAAATACTTTTATTAATAAGTAATTAATGATATTATAAATAGTTCTTACACGAAAAATGGTTTTGTTTAAACTTGAGTGTACATATATATATATATAGGGATGAGATCAAATAAAAAGAAAATTAAAGTAAAAAGTGTAAAATGGATGATTATTTGATCATTTTTCGGTATATATATCAACTGATAATCGTTGGTTCATCATCTTTATTGATTAAAACTAGTTCTTCATCAATTTATTTTTGATTTCAAATGCAGATTTTGAAAACAAAATTTTGGAATAATTTGTTCATGAACAAAATGCTTTCATCTAAAAAGTGATGAATATGTTGGATTCATCAAAAAGAAATTGATGAAAAACTAGTTTTAATCAATAAAGATGATGAACTAACGATTATCAGTTGATATATATACCGAAAAATAATCAAATAATCATCCCTTTTACCCTTTTTACTTGATCTCTACCATATATATATATATATATATATATATATATATATATATATATATATATATATGTAGTGAAAGGTTTATTTAAGAACCGTTTTTATTGCGAGAACCGCGAGAACCAATCTTAGCCGTCAAATTCTCCCTTTTTCTATTGGATTGCCCACCCATGAATTCCTTACATGCACTCTGTCACACCCAATCCCGCCACACTCTTTATCCATCAATTCCATTATTCAAAATGAACGGCTAAGATTGGTTCTCGCGATTCTCGCAATAAAAACGGTTCTCAAATAAATTTTTTCCTATATATGTATATATAGTTAGAAGTTTTTAAAATGGAAAACAAAGTCTTATATGAGTCAATAAAGCATATCTTGAAGTTTGTAAAAAATGTGGATTTGGTTGTGTAAAATGGAACACAAAGCCTTAAGTGTGTGAACTGTGAAGAAAGCATCTCTTGAAGTTTGTTACAAATGTGGATTTGGTTTTGGTGTTATTTTAACACATATTTTTGTATGATGGTATAAAATTCATTTGTGTTGATTTTTATTTTATAATTTTTTTTTTTTTGATAATAAGCATCCTTTAGTTATACTTCCTAAAATGTTTATGTATATCTAATTATGTTGAATTCAGAAACTCAATAAACTGTTTAATCATAGTAATTGAATTAGAGTTTTTCAAGTTCAGTAGAAACTAGAGTAACTTCAAATTTAAATCAAAAGCTTCTTGGGTAACAAATTTTATAAAATTAGTTCTCTCGACCTACCTGATTTCTTTATATAATTGGTCTTTCATCTACATAAATTTACCAAATTAACATCGTCCTCTTTATTTATTTAATTATTTGTATTGAATTAATGGTGTTAATTAATGTTATAATAGTAAAGTTACCAAATTTTCCCCTTATTAATTTTCCTTTTAGATTAATATTAAATATTTATGATTTTATGAGAATGATCTTGTTTTTGCTTTGAAAATTCATCCCAAGTTCATAACCATAAAATTCAACCCATATTTTAAACACAAACACATAGTCAAACACTCTTATTTCTCAAAAGCACAAAACCTAGATTTAAAACTTGGACCAAGGAGTGAAAGAACACACATAAACTTAAATCTTGATTCTTGACCATAACCAAAATCAAAAGACAAACACTTGATACTCGATCAGCAAGAACTACATACATTTGATCTGAAATATTGCATACAATCTATTTGAACCTAGAATTTAGACTTAAACAATACAGTGTGTTTGCGAGAACACTGACCATCGATTTAAACATTCCAATCTAAACACACACTCAAAATACTTCCAATCACAACATACATAGTCAAATGCCTAGATCTAAACATACACAACCGCACAAACTTATTTGAAAGCATAGATCTAAACATACAAACTTATTTGAAAGCATAGATCTAAACATACAAACTTATTTGAAATCAATGCACACACATACAAACTAATTTGAAATCCTAGATTCACTCTCTCACACACAAACATACAAAGTTACTAGAAAGAAAACGAAAATATGATTAGGAAACTAGAAGATGACCACAATAACATAAAAAATTGTATATTCCTTTACTAAAGTTTTGTATTTATCTTATCATTAAATTAGGATTAAAATCAAAAAAGAATATGAGAAAACAAAATTAGTGAATTACATGTATTATTAACTTTTATGTAAAAGTATGAAGTAGTAGGATTTAATAATAAAAATAAATATAAGTTCTCTAATGATATATATTTTTTTTATTTTCAAAAGAGTTAATTACATTTTTGGTCCCTATGGTTTACACGAAATAACTGATTTAGTCCTTGTGCTTTAAAAATTACGACATTGATCCTTATAGTTAATATTTTGTTTCAATGTTAGTCCAGATACATATAAAAGGACAAAATTACCCTCTCTTTTCTTAATTTATCCTTCAATTCAATTAAATATTCTTAATAAATAATTGAATAATGTATAATTATTATTAAAAATAAAAACAAACAAACAAATACTCCCAACAGCCCCCATCCCCCAGACTTTATCCCGTCTCTTGATCTTCCCCCTGCAATACCTCCTCCACCGTCCATCCTCTCCGACCGACCACCACTCATCTGACCGCCGTCATCATCTTTACCACCATTGCCATCATCATCTTTACCACCATCACCATCCATCCCAATCGCAATCTCCCCTATTGCTATTTTCATCAACGCCATCTGCAAGGGGTGTGAATGCTGGCTCCGACCACTTTTAGAGGTTGTACCCGATGTCGTTAAACTCGTTTGGACATGGAGAGACTGTATTGTTTGGACATCGGCGAACTCATCCGAGGGTTTGCTTTTGTTTCGAGTAATTGTGAGTTTCTGTCGGTGAATGAAAGGGAAACAAGTTCAAAGATGACCGTATTGTTGATTTTATTTCCCGCTTCCCTTTTTTTATCTGATTTTGATTGACCTTTTGTTTTTGATTTTGGGTGATGATGGTTGATTTTGGTTTTTTCCAGATCTCCCTATGTTTCTTTTCATCCATATTCTTCATTTAGTTTTTGGTTCTAGATTTAGATGACAGTGGTGGTGAGGTAGAGAAGTGAGATTTAAGGGGATAGTGGTTGTGGTAGTTTGATAGTGAGATGGTGAGGGTGTGGACGGCGCTGGTGGTGGATTTGGGTTTTTATGAAGGTCGGCGATAGTGGTGTGGCGGTGATAGACGACGGTGGGGTGGTGGTAAAAGGGTTGGGTGGAGGTGATAGATAAAGTATTTATTAATTCTTTTTATATAATAATTAATAATTTATTATTATTTAATTATTTGTTTAATAACATTTAAATGAATAAAACTAATAAATAAAAGAATAAATTAAGAATAGAGGGGTATTTTAGTCTTTTCATATGCTTTTGGACTAACATTGAAACAAAATATTAACCATAAGGATCAATGTCATAATTTTTAAAGCATAAGGACTAAATCAATTATTTCGTGTAAACCACAGGGACAAAAAATGTAATTAACTCTTTTCAAAATGCAAACATAGAATACCGTACCTGTAAGATTTTGATCTACTAGGACATGACTTTTACGGTTTTAAATAAATGCAGAAAAAATTTTCTTCAAAGCCTTTTAAGTCTTTGTTTGACCGTGTGGTGCACGCATTCGATACAATTCCTAAAACTCCTCCATGTGGATAGGTGTGAATCAGTTGATGACTTAACTTTCTAGAGTTTTTCCCCCTACTAACGTTATCAAATATCGTACTTTTATTTATTCATACTTCTTACTTATTATTATACTCATAAGTTAAAATCAAAAAAGAATTCAAAAAAAAAAATAATAATAAGTGGAGACCACATATCATAGTTTTAGATGGATCACCCACAACCGTTTAGACCAACCTACAATGGCTTCATATATCTTTCTCTATCTGTCTCGCCATAGCCATTTCTCATTAGTGCGTTTCAAAACTTTGGAATTTTGTTGTTTCATACGGTTCCAATATAAGGTGTGTTCACAAATATAAAAGTATGTGTGTGTCGATTTTGGAAATGTGTTTGTGCGTAAGTGAACGTATCACGTAGCTGAAAGTGTGTTTGCAGAAGCGGATATAGAGGAGGTTAAAGAATGCTAGCCCTCCCCTAATTCATCTAAAATCATTGTATTTTATAAGCTTAAGTCCAGTCACTTTTAATTAATCCCCTCCCCATTAAAAATTAGAACACCAGAAGAAAGTTTTTCATAATACTTTATTCCGTTGTCAATATGTCCATTGACAATGTAGTCTCTTTTTCACGATTCTACCTTTGCATCGTTTTTAATTTGAATGTAAATGTTGTTTTTAAGTTTATTAAAATAGAAAAGAGACAATATTATCAAAGAATCTAAAAACTAGAAGAAAGCTGCTCACGTACGATTGTAATTTACATAGGAGTAATCTATTCACTATTTGAGTTTATAAACATTGAATTATAAAATTTATTATAGTAAAGAATGCTATGTTATTGGAATTGAGTTATGTTCTTTGAACTTGTAATCACCAATCATGAGTCAACGTCATTTAATTAAATCATTATTATTTTATTTTTAAGATATGAAATATTTAAATAGTTAATAATTTGTTATGAGGAGATTAATTAATGACAAAACGAATTGGTGATCGTAAGAAAAGTTAGAAGATTGATTTTGACAAACTTTAAGCGTTGTTTTTCACAAGTAATTTTTCTTGTCTTAAAACGAACTTTCATTATTTATTTATCTTACAAATAATGAAACTTTTTCACTGCGTTCGTATATTATAGGTATCAATGTATCACTAGTGTTATAATAAAGGAAACCCTCCCTATGTTAAAATCCTAGTTCTACCCATGTAACATCCTGATTTTGGATCTAGTATTTAAGTAGGCTTTGGTGAGTTAATAATTTATTATTATTTGATTATAAGTTTACTTAATTAATTGATTATATTAATTAAGTTTGGTTATATATAATATGTATATGTGTACGTATGCATGTATGTGAGTTTATGAAAAATCACATGGCTATGCCACCTCATGCTTTGATTAAATAAACTTGTATGTGTACAAGTACTTGGATAAGGCTAAACTCACTAAGAATCACCTCCTCGTTTTGTGTAACTTGCTGGAGTGTGTTGTGTGTGTGCTTTGATGGAAGAAAACTAAGAACAAGCTTGAAAGTTGGATTTTTGGAAGTTGAAAATCCAAAGTTAAAGTTGGTATGTTTTCTTTATTTGTTTTGAATCAAGATTCATGCCTAACATGCTATATTTGCTGCTACTTATTACTGGGTTTTATCAAGAACATCATGGATGACCATGATAGAAAACTTAACAAGTGGGTTTTGTTGATGTTGATAATTTTAATGATTTAAATGTGTTCTTGATAGTTCTAAACATGTTATATGAAATTTTTATGGGTTTAGAATTATTAGAAATTGAATTCCAGTATTAGATGAATGTTTGGAATATGTATAGAGCTAGAAGATGAAGAAAAGTTGCAGGTTTGATTCAGGAAAAAGCGAAAACGCGACGGGTCCAAGGATTGAATGTGACGCCTTCTCGGTGGGTTGCGAATTCAAAGCCTTGGACTTCGAATTTGAAGTCTTCTTGGTCTTGATGGGCGATCGAAGCCTCCTTGTCTCGAAGGGGGTCCGCTCGAAGCCTTCTTGTCTCGAAAGGGGTCCGCTCGAAGCCTTCTTGGCTTGAAGTGGCCATTCGAAGTCTGCATGGTTCGAAGGAGCTGTTCGAAGCCAACGCGACGCGTCCGCGTTTATTCAGGATTTGAAGTTTTGTTTGTTTATCAAACGTGATGCTTTTATGTGTTTACATGTTGGATGTTTCTAACTTGTTGTGCATAGTTAGAATGGATATAAATATATGTGTTGATATATTTATGAATCAGATACCAATTTCTATTTTATTGTGTTCTCAGGAACGGACAAGACTCATTAACATTAGATCATTGAGTGGAGTTTGAGAACAAGAGGTGAGTGGATGTTTAACTCACATATGGTATTAGTTGTAACAGGTTTTGGTTGCAACTGTTTATGGACTGATGAATGGATAGACTTTATGTCTGATGATTGATTAACTGGTTGTTTGTTAATTAATCGTTGCGTCAGTGATATGTATACATGATTACTTGAGAGGTCAGCTCGGCAAGGCTATGGGTGTTGCGGTTTGTTCGGTTTTTCAAAATATATTTTAGCAACGGAAGCATGAACAACAATTTTAAACTTTTTAAAACTCCTCACCAATGATCCATATGCAAGCCTTAAGAAACAAAACCAACCATAGGGTGTTTAGAACTACAACCTTTGTAGCGTGAGTAAACCGTTGGTGAAGTGGTTGATCTTATGAGAAGCCAAGAGAAGACTTCCTCCAAGGTATCCACAAATCAATGAGTCCAACACCTCCAAGATGCTAGTCTCTCCAACCCTTGATATTCAAGAATGAAAGCAACAACCTTTGTTCTTTTTCTTAAACTAGATATATGTATTTTGAGTATGTATTTATGTATCACCTTTACTAACTTGAAGAACACCAATACTAGAGAGTAAGGATGTTTTTCAAGTATAAAACACTTAGAACAATTCTAAGAACACAAAGAAAGGTTATAGCATGCAAGTATGTTACAAAAGGGATCATGCATGTAATTATAAAAGTCAAGAAGCAAAGCAAGAGAGGGAGGACCCCCTCCCTTGCATTATGGACGAAAATTAGAGGGGGGAGGGTCCCCTCTTGCCTCTTGCTTCCTTACTTGTCTCATACATGCATGTCTTGGTTAAGTCTTATGCAAGAATACACCATATGGCCCCTTTCTTGCTCATTGTGAGAATTTCTAGCTATTAATCTTTTAAATATATAAAAGATATACTAGATATGTCATACTATGTATAAAATACATCTACATGTATTTTATATACATACTTGATTGTTACTAGTAACTCTTTACTTGTAACAAGGATATACATACATTTATATAATTGTTACTAGTAACAATTTACTTGTAACAAATATATATTTATACACACACACATATATATATATATATATATTCATACATATATATATAATCATATGTTTATATTTATGTATTTGATATGCATTACCTTATATCAATATATAAGAGTGATATTATTATTTCACATAAATAATAATATGCAACAATGCATATATACTTATATATATATATATATATATAATGAGTTGAAAACATATTTAAATCATATTCAAATATGTAATTGGTGTCCATTGATTGTAAATGTGTGACCCTATGGGTTTATTTATTATCAGTAATATCATATTAATTTGTGTCTTGTGCATATAGAACCAACAATGGGTTGGGTTTGTTTGTTAACGGCTAATCAGTATTTGGATTTTTTGATGCATTCGTTGCAACTTAAGGGTAATACTTTGTGAGAATAGTAAATGAACTATCGCTAAACCTTTGCTTTGACCGGCATTGGTTGTAGGTTCCTGCAGAACCGCCAGTCTTATCGGGGCACGATTATTTGTTGTTCTGATATCTTGCGGTTATGGTTGATGCTATGTTGTGGTTTTACTTTCATTCACTTAGCTTTATGATAATCCCCCACCTCTCACTATTTTTATAGGTTTTGGTAAGTCAGTGGCTCGGATGAGAGTGGGTATAGCTTAGGGAATAATTGACTGGCCCTCTGATATTTTTATTTGTGATGAACCGTTGTTTTTTTAACACTAGTGTTTTGAATCACTGATGACTTGGAAAAACCGTTTTTGTATATTTTCAGTTGTAAATACTTTTGGTTATATTTTATCGCTTCCGCAGAATTTTAAAAGAAAATTTTAGGTCATAATTATGGTGTTACAGTTAGGTATCAGAGCCTTGGTTTGGCGATGTGAGCACAATTGGAAGTGTTGCATTCCCAAATCTTGGCTTGAGTTGGGTCAATTATTCCTTGGGTGTGGGATTTGGGTGAATGAGAGTGTTGTTGTGGAGATTAGTATGTTATGTACTAACGGATTTATCTAATAAATCGTGATGTTGTGATTGGTACAAAGAACAATGGCTGATACTGAGAACTCAACTGGTGCCCCTTTTGTCCTAACGACAGTAGAAGTTTCTACAGTACTGACAGAGATTCCTCAACATGTTGGTACATCAGGTACAACTATGAACATATCCATCTATGAACAATTGGTGGCTCTGCAACAAATTTAAAGAATAGAAACAAAAATCGACCCAAAACCTCAAGAGGAGGGTAAGGGGAGTATGTACCGTGGCAGGAGATGCAGTGATAGATAGCGGTGCCCGACAATGGCGAGCAAGAGTCGAGATAGAGAGAGAATGTAAACAATGTGCAATGTTCTAATAAAAAGTTATAGAGAGAGAGAGAGGGGGGGGGGGGAAGGGGTTAAACAATTAAAGAAAAAAATAGGTACATTGCCTTTAAAAAATATACTTATATTATAAATAAGAGAAAGAGACATTAGATTGCAAAGAGTGGTAACACTCCATCACACCCATCACATCGCCACATCAGCTTTTTATTAATACCGCTCAGTCCACCACTCAGTTTCGTAATGGTCACTCTCCACCACATCAAATTCTTGGGATCCACTTACATACGCACGAACTAATCAAAAATTAAAAAGGAAAAAAGAAAAAAGTGATAAAATGATTTGGGCCCACCATTAATCAACCACATTACTTTTTAGCATGTGTGCTTCCACCACACCTTCATGGTATGACACCACATCCACCACCCAAGTGGTCACCCCACCACATACCCCAACCCCCTCCGACTCCTTGCACTCTTATATCGGTGTTTGTATCCCTCGTTTTTCCATCTAGCACTTTCCTAAGGATGTGAGAGAAAATCTACTTTGTAAGTAACAAATACCACGTAAATGCTGACATGTAATGTGAGATGGAAAAATGATTAATTGTGATTGGTAGAATGTGGAGAAACTGTAAAATTAAATTAGATTTTAAATCAATTGGGAGGGGTTTTGATGAAGCATTTAAGGGGGTTTTATAAAAAATATATATTAATGTAATTAATTATATGTTTTTTATAAATTATGTTTAGTAACTTGTGATATATTTTGTTTAGAAAAAAAATAATTATATATTTGCAACCGTTTCATTTTATTCTAGGTTCTAGTCTAAGTTTTATCATAGTATGTCATTTTTTTAAAATTAGTATATTCTTAATTTTTTGTTATCTAATTCCCTTTACGTATATTAGTCCATATAATAACTGAATCTTTGGTCTTTCAATAAATGAATTAAAAATATATCATTCTTTAAATTTTTTGTTTTATTAAGATAATATTTATGATGAACTAAGGTGTATATTAAATAGTTGATGCACTCAAAATATTATTAAGAATATATTGTATTGATCTGTCATGGTTTAGTAACATGATGTTGTAAAATATTTAAAAATTTATATTTAAGCGTAATTGATAAACGTACATGTAACAACTTAAAATTAAAAGTTATCATCATAATAGAACTCAATCTGAATAATGAACACCAATCAATATAAAAATTATAGAATCATATATATATATGTATATATATATATATAATAAAGAACTTAAGGAACCATAATGAATCATCAAATCTGTCCATTAAGGTCTTATATTAATATATATATATATATGTATGTGTGTGTGTAATTGATAATTGACATGCATCCGTATACATAAAAGGACGTTTTTGAAATAACAAAAATTCACTACCCTGATATTTGCCATTCACGCGTTCTAACGTAATAAGGGTGGTTTTTCATTTGTCTATTACATAAATATTGCTTTTATTAACAACAGTGAACACGAGAAACGCATTAATATTATACTAAAAAACTTTTAGACGTGATATATAAATTTATATTTTTTGAAAGATTATGTATAAAAACTATTAAATATAAAATTTTATTTATGTGTTGGAACACCTCATGAGTATAGCACATTATCACTAGTTATTTGTTGCTGCTAAAAAATTAATAAACGATGGAAACAAAAAAATTGAAACAAGTTTCAATGGTAAAATAGTCATTTTACTTAATTAGCAAGAGGCGTATCTTTAACGGATTAATGAGTAATGACCAATATTGATTTTAAAGCACAATGATAATATCTGAAATTTTCTTCAAATTTTTAAGACTAGTAGTGTAATTAACTAAAAAGGCAAGGATAGAAAAATTAAAAGAAATATAAATTATTTTTTAAATAATAACCTTGAGCTTGTGGGCAGTAATCGAACCGAAGGAACACGAAAGTTTAATTTTAGTCGAACAAAATAAACAATTAAACACGAAGGGATAAATGAACATAACTTGTTCGTGCTTCATTGTTTAATTTTAGCCGAACAAATAAACAAACACAAAAGGATAAACAAACAGATTTTTATGCTCGTGTTCGTTCGTTTAACTTCAGCCGCGTAAAGAAACAAACACGAACGATAAATGAATGATCTTTTGTATTCAACTATTTCAAATATTGGTTAGTTCGTGTACATTTTTGTTCGTACATTTAAATGATAAAAAATGCAAACGAAAGAGCACACAATACAGAGCAAATACAACTTTATCAAACACAAATAAATACTATATGTAAACACACTCACACAAACACACACATATAAAGGAACGAATAACCGAATATTCACTAATATAAATCAACGAACGAAAACTCTGTTCGTATTCGTTCATTTAATTAAACGGATGAAAAATATTAATGTTAATTCATTTATCAAGCAAATAAACATAAACAAACTTTCACCGAACGATTTTAGAAGCAGTTTATAAACATTTAGTTCATTTACAGTCTAAATCTTATTTGATCTGGTTATCAACTAGAGCTATATTAAAAGTTTTAATGATTGTGAAGTATGACTTGTAGGTTTTATTCGTTTCTTATCAATTTGACTCTCTCCCTCTCTTTCCTTTGACTATTTCACATTAATGCATGCATTGACCATTGTGCCATATTTTTACTTTTTTTTGTTTATGTTCATACCATTCTTGTGTATAAAGAGTTAAAAAAAAACCCAAATTTCATTGAAAGTTTGGATCTGAAAATTAAGATTTAATAAAGAGCATCTAATAATTTTTGTTTCAAAAATGATATATCCTTCTACTATTTCTTCCTACTTCATCCTCATACTCATCATAAGATGACATGTGTACTCCACTAATTCTCTTTACTCATCTCCTTCCTTGATTTTGACACTTGTCTTGATCAAGTGAGTAGGAGGATAAGTAGGAACAAAAAGTAAGAGGATATATCATTTCTATTTTTGTTTTCATTTGAAGATAGGATCTTTCTGGGGCCACGTATATATATAGCCCATTCACCTCGATCGACCCTTTAAATGACGTCATACGTTTGTAATTATAATAAGAACACCAAATGTTTTATTAAATCATAATTACGATTATAATTATAATTATATACCAGCAAGAATGCTACCAATATTCTTCTTAAAAATACGATCGAGTACAGTAGAGTAGGTTTTAATTAATGTACGTTTTATTAAATGAAAATTATAAAGGAGAAATGTGATGATGATCTGTTTTTGTTGAAAAAGATAAATAATTGAAAAATAATGAAATATAAAAAATAAATAAATAAAATTAAGTAAATTAGAAATGAAAAAAAAAAAGAGGTAAGATAGAGGCGGGGCATGAAGATGATGGAGGGCAATATTCTCGGTGTTTTGATGGGTCGACAAGCGGACAAAATCTGCTGTCACATCAACCAATTTCCTGTTTACCACCCTACGCCTATACATACAGCATCTTTTCCTTTATCATGTCCCCACCTAGTTTTCTTTCTTTCTTTTTTATATATATATATATATATATATAAACCTTTCCCGAAATATATCCAAAGGTCTTCCGCATCCGACCCGTAACAAAGACGTTACAGGTTGGATATATAGAGACCCAATAGCATCCTTTCTTAATCCACGGGTTGAGTCCCTTTGCTAGATAGTGAACATGTGGCCTCTCACCTCTTTCTCTTTTTTCATTCTCTCTATCTCTCTCATCTCTCAGGAGACTAGTGACTCCTCGGACTTGTCAGGAACATCGCCGTCCTCACCCCTCAACCTATGGATTATCTCCTTCTCCGGCTTAACCAACCCGACTACCCGAGCTCTTTTCATTCTTTTTCTCTTGTCTTTATTTTATCTCTCTCTGTTTTCTACTTTATTAAAGATGTTTTGTAGTTAAAATGATTGAAAGAAAGATGAAATGGAGATTGAAGTGGCGTTGATATAGAAAAAAAATGAAAGGGTTGAGAATGATAAAAGAATGTTCAAAATAGTCCATAATTAATTCATTAATTTATAGTCCGAGAGAACTAATTTTAGCATTTTGATTAATAACATTAATTGTCCAGATTAAATTTTAAAAATTTGGGCAGAGTGACATTTTTGTAATTTTTCGTAATTCGCATGTGATGTTTTTTAAAATCAATGTGATTATATACTGAATCATCTGTGATTGAATATTAAAATTTTAAAACTATGTTTTTTTAAATAGACTATATTAAACACAATTCGAGAAAGATAACTGTTGATCGTCGTCTTATATAGATGATGTGGTTGAAATAAAATTATATATTTAGTCATTTTGTTTCCAAAATTACAATGATGGCCTTACGATTTTCGTTCGTTAAAACTAGCATAAAAAGGACTATTTTACATACATGTCACATTTGATCATAATCTTCATCAATTCATCATCATCATAAAAAAGACTTGCTCAATTCATCATCTTCATCAATAATTGCTACTTTTTAAATTACTCGTGCTTGATATTAATCAATCACGTTTTTTCTAATCAAATCAATCCAAAAACACTAATCAATTCCTATATTGGCAATAATAGATCAAAACCCACTACCACCACTACTCGATCAAATCACTATCATCTTCTTCGAGATGTGTTGATTTTCCTAGGATGTTTTTCAATTTATTCAAGCATTCATCAAACGAGGCAAACAACCATTTCAATGAACACAAGTAGAGATTTGTTTTATCAAAAACATGATTTAGAACCAAAAACTGAGCTGAAAAAGAGAATTAATTGAATTCTTAACCCAGTCGAACCTAGCATTTCACCTTTACCATTTTGCCCCATATATCCTTCCACCAACCCAAACATGGGTTACTAAAAACCTAAATAGATGAACCTTAGTCGACGACCTCTTGAAGATTTTCAAACGGACCAGCTCGACACATCTTGATCGCTATTGAAGAAACCCTAACTAGATTTAAAGAGTTAAAAAGATAGGCGCCAGTCATTGAGTGAGATTTGTTAAAGCCGATGAAAGGTTTGCGTGAGATTGGAGTATTCATCACCGATAGAGAGAAAGAGACGTGGAAGTGAGAGAATTGGGGTGGAAAGGTGTTTAACATGTGTGAGACTGAGAGATCTATTTTGCTCAATTAATTGCATTAATTCGTTTTAATAATATTTAACAAGTTTTTGTCAATATTAATAAAACATACCTAGAGATAAAAACGAAACAAAATTTAAACTATATAGACCATGAGTGTAATTTTGAAATAGAGATGACTACTTTTGTAAACTAATTCAAAATGTAACATTGTTTTAAATATAAAGAAGTGATTCATTCTTCTAATTTTAATTATTAATACAAGTGTTAAAATTAATAAAGAAGATGCGGAAGGAAAATTAGTGGAATTCACATGTCATCTTGTGATGATTATTGGGATAAAGTTATAACAATGTATCATTTTTCTTAAATATAAGATTGTCGTTTCGTTATTGTTCGCATTTAGAAGATTTATGATTTTTCTTGTATGTTATATAACTTTCTTTGTAAATAAGCATAATCATAATGTCTAGCCTAGTTGGTTTGAACAAGTTTTTTTGATGTAAATACATAAAAATTATTGATGTAAATACATAAAAATTAAGATTTGTTTGAAGTCGTTTTTTTGAACAAGTTAGTGTCATATTGCGTACTATATTATGAGAAAGGAAATTGTATTATAACGTAAAAAAAACATCGTTATTTATTTTTAAACATAAATAGACTACGTCTGATACACAAATTTGGTTTAAAAGATAATAATCACTAAACATTAATAAAAACATTTTAAATGATTATAAAACACAAATGAAATGAGAATTTAATAAAAACATTTTAAATGATTATAAAACACGAATGAAATGAGAATTTAAAAAATTGACGAAATATGACATCAACATTCAGACATGCGGTGGAAACGTCAACGCGAGGTGGGAGGACAAACATGACGGCAGAAACTTAGTATCATGATACGAAGAGACGTGATCTTATTTCTTGTATAAGTTATCGATCATTATTGTTATAATTAGCGGAACGAATGTTAAACATTTATTGGTTATAATTAAAAAAGAATGATAAACTAAGGGTATGTATTGGGGGAGCTTTTAGGTTTTAGAAAATAAGTTCACTAGCTCTGTTTGGTTGCAGGAGCTTGAATTTTTATTTTAAAAAAAATAAGCTCATAAAAGCTACAAAATGAAAAGCTACTTTAAGTAGCTTTTAGGAGCTGCTGAAAGGTTTTAAAACCCAAATTACATAAATAACCTTTGATTAATTTTGTTTCTTATTTAAATGTTTATTTTTGTGTCTTTTTATATTTGTAAACTATAGCTACTCTGTCAAACACTTTCGTTTAAATAAAACTCCAGTTTTCAGCTCTAAATACAAGCTCCAGCTTCCAGCTAGTTACGGCAAACATATTCTAAGAATTGTTATGGATAATTAAGGAATACACGTCCTTATCCCATAATATTATATAAGATATATTAGAGATATGTATTATCCTAGATAAGATATTTGAATTTTGTTTACTTATCATTTATCTATTGTACTCCTATATATTAAGGATTGCCTAATGAATAAGATGAACTTCTTTCTTTTCATTCCCTTTCTCTTGTTCTCTCTATATTCACAACAAGAATTTGATTAAACATAATATTTTAAAATATTATAAAAGTTAAATATGATATTTGTAAATTAAGTTGAACAAATATGATATTTTAGAGTTTAAAAATGACATATATGAAATTATTTTGATTTAAATTAAAATCAAAATTGAATTAAATTTTGAAAAAAAATAATAATCAAAATTGAATTTTAATTTTTATCAAAATGAGTGATTAAGATTTGATAATTAAACTTTAATCTTAAATTAACAACTAAGATTATTTAATACATTTTATTAAAATTAGTTGTTTTTCTAAATTATATTAGAAGATATGGTACATATTTATACATCTACTTTGATCGGGGAAGTCTCTTTGGACTTTAACGCGGTAATTTATACATATTTATTTATTTATTTATAAACATAATATGTTATTTACAAAGGAACAATAAGATTTTTAATACCTCAAATGAATCTTTTTCTGGTAGTCTTCGAAAGACTCAAACATTATATATATATATATATATATATATATATAATTTAATGTTTGGAGAAAGAAAGATATACTGTCTTAAATGATTTTGTTACCACCGCCATCGTGACATTATCATCATCATCATCATTTAACCGTTGTTGATGATACAAATATTATTAATTACTACTTAACTTTAATTTATTAGACCGCAATTATTTAAATGATTTATTTTTTTAAAATGTATTACACTGTACCCCAAATGTAAACGTGTGTATTCACCTTTTAAAAATGTTATTATGTGTATAAATCTTTTAAAAAATGTGCTATTATGTGTATTAAACTTTAATTGTATGTACTAAACTTATACTTTTTTTTTGTTTTTATGTAATCAAAATACTTATAATAACAATAAATTTAAAATGTAGATACGCACATTAACATTTAGGATATATATAGTTTAATATGTTTTGGAGAAGTAAACCTTTATTTAAATAAAACATTGAATTTTAACTTATTAAATTAAACCAGACATGTCCATTTAATTTACCTTTTATACATAAATATAAATCATGACTTCAACAAAATCACAAACCTTATTTCATGTATACATACATAAGCATGTAATGCTGCTGCCATGCATGACAAGGACAAGGCTCTCTAAATGTCTTGAATGATATGAGGCAGAAATGAATTGGACTTCTAGAAGGTGCACAGGTACTAAATATACTCACTAGTTTTATGAAATTTATTTTATATTAATTTACGTTTCATAAGAAGATAGCCCGGTTGAAGGGTAGTCTTCAATATGAAGAAGATAAATCATGTAATATAAATAAAAAAACATGTGTAGTATAGGTCACAATCCTACATTATCTAACTCATCATTTTTCATTATTTAGTAGGGAAAATTATATAAAAAGGTAGCTAACTTTTTGTAATTAATTTCCACTTTGAGCTACTCAACTTTTTTTCTTAATAAAAAGTCTCTTTACCTACTTTAGTTTTTTTTGTAATTTCCAAGTTACCAGCCAGGTTTAAAAAGAAAATGAAATTGCAATATGTTTTATAATAATAGTAGAAGAAATTTTTTAGTAATTAAGGTTGAACTCTGTATATATTAAACCTGGATTCATTGGTTGGATAAAACAATAAAAATAAAATGTTCCCAAATTAAAGATGTTCAGCGATGCTTGCGCTTCGGCTTCAACTCGCCATTAATATTATATTATATATATTACGTATTTGTTTAATTTTTGGTCGACAATTTTCCAACATATGACATGGAACTAACGTTATTTTATAACTATTTTATTCGTCCTAACAAAAAATAATGTTTGATTTCCAAATTGTCAGAATGAATTATTACTTTTATTTAAACTCGTTTAAATATATATATATATATATATATATATATCATACACACTATATTATAAAGCATTTAGATATCTTAATCTCTTAATTTTAAGTAATTTGAAACTACTAATTTCCCCTTATTTTAACTTACTAGTGGGGTACCCGCGCAATGCAGCGACGGTGAATAAAAATGGTTTGTAAATAGTTGTTTTGGTAGGTATTAATCAAGAGGACACACAAGATGTAATTTTGTAATTTTTATTTAGCAGGTAAAAAGTAAATAAAATTTAGATGTAATTTTGTAATTTTTATTTAGCAGGTGAAAAGTGAATATTATATATTCTCTTTCTAGAATTTATGGAATGTTATTAAGTTTATGGAATATTCTGTTTCGTAAGTTTTGCTATGGAATTTATGGAAAGGGAATATTCTGAAATTTATGAAAAATGAATGTTATTAAGTTTATTTTATGGAATCATTTTTTTGTAGATGAGGGTAGAATAGTAATCTTAAGTGACTTAAAATTTAAGAGTTTTAAAGAAAAAGCTTAAATGCTTTATATAATAGTATAGATAAGGAAATCATTACATGGAGTTAATTAGATTCTTAAATACCATTTTTAATAAACATTCCATAATAAATAATATTTTAAAAAGTCAAGTCAAGGCAAATTAATTTCAAATATTAAATACAAGTTAAAAATTGAATAAAAAGGATATTCATAAAAATAATAGTTAAAATATTATCATATAACAGATATTTTAATTAAGTATTATAAAATACGTATAGCTAGAACTCATAAATCTAATAACATGTAACCTATATTTATATTTCGGATTTTTTAGACGACTCATATAATCAAAATAAAAGGTTTAACTTATAGTTTATATTTAATATTCTTTTTGTTTCTCATTTTATATATAGGGGAGTTTTAAATGAGAACTGTTTTCCGTACAAGAACTGTGAGAAACAATCTTAGCTTTTGATGAAAATTAATTAATGACTAAGATTTTTTGGCGGCTCATTAATGCTTCATTAGTGACTCATTAATGAAGTATTAATGAGGATTATTTTGGGAAAATCAAGCTTTGCAAATTAATGACGGCTCATCCGGACGCAATTCACGATTGAGTGAATATATAAATTACCAAAATACCCCATTAATGAGTTATTAATAGCGCTAAAAACAGTTCTCGTACGAAAAATAATTCTCGTTTAAACTATTGCCTATATATATATATATATATATATATATATATATAAACGGCTAAGATTGGTTTCGTGTTACTCACAATAAGATCAATTCTCAAATGAACTTTCCCCTATACACACACATTAAATAAGATGTCCGTGTGATACACGAGTTGATTTAACAAATATTAAATATTAATGAAAAGTATAAATAACTATAAAATACAAAAGGAATGAGAATTTATGAAAAATGGCAACAGATGATACGGAGAAATATAATTGTATTTCTTGTACAAGATGTCGATTATTATTGTTACAATTAAAACAATAATATCAAATATTTATGGTTGATTAAAAACAATTTAAAATGATTATAAGATTTTTTAAAATAACAAAATTAAATGGATGGTTAGGATTAAACAATTAAATTTATTTTATTATATGAATGGTTAGAATCATTTAATAAAGTTGATCTATGTTAGTCTTTTATTTATATTAGAAAATATTTTTTGTTTTAAAGCCTCACCTAATAATTTTATAAATTAAATCTGATTTGAATTGTATTGGAGTTGAATGATTTTTTAACCTAAGTTTGGTCCGATAGATGAAATTTGTTACATCATAATCCCGTTTAATGGTTAAGGTCGTTGATCATAAAGTAATTAATTTGACCGATCGAATCTATTTGGCGTAAAGTTTTCAAAAAACAAGGTGATTTGTATACAACTTCACAAGCAAAAAAAAATCCATATGTAAGAGCAATATTGTTAAAAGAAAAAAAAAAGCAAGAAAGTAGTAAGGGTGTGACTTGGTATTGGTGATCTATACAATCATCTACTGACACTTCCGGTTTTTATTCGATCACACTATCCATCACACAATATTTATACTCAATTACACCATCACAGTGAGAAGCACCAAATAAATAAAAAAGCCCTGTTAGAAGAGAAAACATTGAAAAAAAAGAAATTAAAATTCAACGATTCTCATTGTGACGACAAATGGATCACGTACACTAATGAGGGCATCACATCTTGATGCACTACCCACGCCAGCGTTATGCCATGATGCTCCACTCATGCCGGGATCACACGATTCTCCCCACCGCACTAAAGTAAATTTATCACATTAGTGATGCCATGTGTGATCTCCAAGTGATCAAACTTAACATTACCATCATCAAATATGTGTGTGATGATATGATTTGAGTAGATGTTGAGTGTGAGTACAAATGATGACTAGCATGGTGGAGGAAAAGGCCGAAGTGACACTGAGCATTGGAGTGATCAAAAGATCTATTCCGCATCTCTTAGTAGATAATTTTATAAATACTATTTAAAAAAAACTCATGTATCAATTTGATTTTGTTCGTAGCAAAAGATGATAGAGCATTACTAAAATTTTGTAAATTGACAATTTTAACGAAAGACATTAAGTAGTGACTATATACTAATGTTGTATATGGAAAATATAAATGGAGGGAAAAAACACTTCTCCTTTACGTAAAATGAGTATTATTATTTGGACTTAAGCTTGTTTATTAGCTTAGAGATTTCTTAGTTGATTTAGTGTTTATATTAACTTATATCTTATTATTTTATAAGTTATTAGATTATATATCCGTGTAATGTACAAGTTGGTTTAAGAAAATAATAAATAATAATAAAAAGATATTAAATAATTATAAAACATAAAAAAATAAGAATTAAAAAAACGCCGTCAATAGCCAGGCAAGCGGTGAAAGCGCCGACGCGAGGTTGTGGGTAGAATCGTGGTATTTTGATAGCAAAAGACATGATTGTATTTCTTGTACAAATAATTGATTATTATTGTTATAATTGAGGCAATAAGGTCGAATATTTATTGATTATATTTATTGTTATAAAGGGTAGCTATAATATTTGTAAATTAGGTGAGTAAATATAATATTCTAAAGTTTAATAAATAAATTTTCCCTAATAATTTTAATTCAATTTTGATCAAGAAGAGCCAAAATTAAAATATTGATTTTGATTCAATAATTAAATTTATTTTATTAAATAAAGGGTTAGGATAATTCAATAAATTTAATAAATGTTAGTCTTTTATTTGTATTAAAAGATTTGAAAACATGGATAAAATGACAAAAAAAAGAAGAAGAAATGGTTACAAACCAAAATGACTGGTTTGGAAAGATGTTAATAAGTTAAGATAAATATTAGTTTTCTAATAGAAATTAACTTTCATAATCCTCTCATTATATGCAAACAGAATTTTTATGCGTGTTACCATTGTATACAATAAACTTTGTCATAATTTTCATAGTATACAACAAATTGCATACAATATGAGAATTATGAAAGTTGGTTGTATTATTTTTTAAAAAATAAAGTTGATTGTATATATGATAACTAAGGCAAAGTTCATTGTGTTTGCCCCATTAGAATAACATCAGATAAAGCAAGTCATTATTTAGAGAGTCGCGTGGTAGTTCTGTTACTACTAACAAAATTTTAAGAATCTGGAACAAAAGTAAAACTGAAAATTAAACGAAGCACTGAGCAAGATACGGTATTTACCGTTTAGAATTGGGGAAATGATGTTTAAGATGGTTAACCAAAGGTCACAAAACAAGTAGTGAGGTTGGAATTATGGACTTTGATGGTTTAAATGACAACACTTGAAACATGGATGGAAAAGACTTTGCTCAGGATCACCATCTTTCTCATTTGTGTTCTTCAGTTCATTCCACTATTTTGAGAGAGAGAGAGAGAGAGAGTTCCCAAAGCTCAAGTTAAAGCTTGAATCAAGGAGAAACCGATAGTGGTGTTAAAAGAGACCAAACTATTTAACGATTAAAGGCAATGGTGCTCATGTTGACTGGTTGAACTCGCCAGTCCGGTCTGATTTTCAAAATCACACTCATACGTTCAATGCTCACCCAATTTCAACCTATAAATAAGTAAATGAGCCTATTTATATTCTCAGCGGGTCAAACTTAAAATGGTTCAAAAAGATCGAAAGCTGTTCAAAGTCTCTAACGTATAAAATTGATTTAAAAAAGATTATTATTTCATTGATATCATTTTATTAAGCACATTTAACGAAATTATAATTTAACTGATTCACAAACAACCAAAAGAAGTTTTGTAGGTTGATTTGACCGGGTTGCAAACGCCACCCGCAACAAACTAACATAAATACATAACCACACAAAGGCGTAAGAATTAATAACATGAAATACATAGTGTACCAGATGATCAATTCAGCTTACCAAGAAAGGCAGTCATGTTCAGCTCAGAGTTTCATCCTTCAGTCATAGAAAAAGAAATCATAATCATCCTCTTCAGAAACAGCACTGCGACCAGAGAATTCATAATCTTCATAGATGCTATCTTCTGAAAAGTCTTCCACGTCAGAATACCCAGAGGAATACATATCATCAATATCATCATACGCGTGAATTCGAGGATTAAACCCGCAGTTTTTTGTTGAGTCATTAGGGAACTTAAAATCTTTGACCCGTTCGTTGCATAGTTTTCCTAAACTCCCAGCTAGATTAAGGTTAAAACACCTGCGAACATCGAGGGTTTCAAGGTGAGGGCAGCCATGTAAAATGGCTTGAAGTCCCTCGTTGGTCATTTTATTACCAAATAACTGCAAATGGCGTAACTCAGGCATGCTGTTTGCAATAGCAAGGGCATCACCGTCACATTCAATGTGGGGCCGGCTGAAATCTTTGCTTAGCTTAAAGGATGTGAGCTTGGGGCAATTTTGTCCAATCACTTCAATGTCTTCTACATATAGAGTGGTGTAGTAAAGGTGAAGTTCTTCCAACTGTGGTAGCTTTTTAACCGCATGACTCAATCCATGGCTTGTAATATTGTAGCAGTTTGAAAGGCAGAGACGTTTCAGATTACTTGAGCTGTGCACAATTTACCATTCAGACTTTTGAGACACAGAATAGCTATAGATTTCAATAATTTAAAAACTACTAATAAATAAATAAAGAACTTGGTAAAAAATGAGAACATATTAAATTATGAGAAATATAAAAGGGCTAGAGGTGACAAAATGAACGGTTGGTTAATGCGTCAAAAACATATAAGGTTGATCGACATACTTTTTGTCCAACTGTGAAAGTTTCTTTTATAAATAATTGGGGCGTGTTTGGTTCGTGGGATTTCGAAGGATTTCGCTATCCCATGTTTGGTAAAAAATAAGAAGGATTTGGATAATTGGATTTCAAATCTTATAAATGTGGGATTTCAAAATTCTAGGAGGAGGGGTGCTATTTCTAAATCTCTCACATGTGGGATTTCAAAATTAGGATCTATCTAACCAATGATCCACCGTCGCCTTCACCAAATCACGACACTTCACTCTCGCTACCATCACTAACCGCCATAACCATCACCAAATCACGACACTTCACTCTCGTCTACCTCCGCCGTCTCCGGCTTTGGCGCTGTCGCCCTTTCCCGTCTCCGTTGTCACCCTTCCCCGTCTCCGCGGTCGCCCTTTTCCGCCTCCGCCCTTCCCCGTCTCCGCCACCGTCTCTTTTTCCCGCCTCTACCACCGTCGCGCTTCCCGCCTTTGCCGCCATCTCCTTTCCCCGTAGTCGCCCTTCCCCGCCTCCGCGGCCGTCACTCTTCCTCGTCTCCGACTCCACCTTCGTCAACGTCTCTATTCACCGTCTCCGGGTCCACCTTTGCTGCCGTCGCCCTTCATCCCGTTTGCCTCTGCCATCGTCGTTCTTCACCGTCTCCGTCTTCCCCATGTCTGAGCCAGTCAAGTTGTGAAGGTGAGTCGACTCCTTCACCATCTTTGACATAGAAATCCATTGTCTTTTACATGATCCAAACAAGGATGTAATTGGATTTGAAATCACAAAAGGTTTGAAATATCATAGGATTTGAGATCATTAAGATTTCAAGTCGATGAACCAAACACTCCCTCACTATGTTGAATATGATTTCAGATGACAAATTGTTGCCATAATAAAAACAATTAACCAAAACAATTTAGTAGGCGTGGGTGATCAGAGTCATTTAAGACACAAGAGCACAAAGCTTTCCTAGAGCGTAGGCGTGGGTGATAGAGCAAGGCATGCTATTCATATATATACTAGCAATACATATAATTATACTAGAACAACCAAGGAACGATATGCCACTATGACAGTAGCTATTCATATATACCAAGGTGACCCTTGCGTTGCATTTAAAAGGCACAGGTGCTCTCAGGTGAAAAGGGTCATGGAACAAGATTTATTTACAAGAGAGATGACGCCTCAAACGACTCTCCATATACTTTTAGACGTTTTCGATTCACTAGAAAGACATTCCAAGACCTTTGATGACCCTACTAACCTATAGCAAACCGTCTGATGCACATTAGAGACTGGAGGAGATTTGACAAGATGGCATGTGAACCCTGTAAGCATCACGAAAGACTGTTGATACCCTCCGAAGATTAAAATATTATGTGACAACTCTAACACCAGTGTTACAGTGTATTCTTATATGTGGTTTTCTTATATAGTTTATGAATTTATGATGCTATATTTTTGCCCACGAAACTTGATAGATTTATAGTTTACGGTCAAAATTCAACCAGTTTGCCACCGTTCTTCATCTCAAGTGTGAGTTCAACCCTATTATACTCGCCATTTTTCCAAATTCTAGACGTATGTAAAGAAACTAGTAGTCTCTACAACAAATCATTTAAGCCAAAACACGAGTATAATAAATTTGTACCAAAACAGTACTTCCTACGCAAATAACGGCTAAATGTCGAATTTTTGGTTACTTGATAGAAACGGAAAGAAACGTACCATCTCGTAATGTGATCAAGTAGATCATCGGTGCAAAAGCACTCGAGATTAATATCGATCAATTCACCGCAACTTCGATGGACTGCCTGCTTGGTCAGATTCTCGGGATTGTCATCCATATTCCAAGCATCAATCGATTCGAACATATTGATGACCTTCCACATCGCCGGATCCTTGCAAATTTTCCGCCAAGTAGTGCATACTTTTTGTGCGTTGTTGAGTATTTCTACAGCACCTAATCTTTGAAGTATCATTGCCATCAGTTCGTGAGGCATTTCCAGCCAATTTGGACTTTCCTCCATTGCCGACGACGGCTCTGCGGTGGAGGTTGAAGCCATTCCAACGATACGATGTCCGATTATGACTTCACCGATCAAAAAACCCTCTTTTCTATCGGGAAAGAGTGAATTACAAAAATCAACCCTAGACTTTGGAATGTTCTGAAGATAAAGTCCTTTAAGAAGTACAAATTGTATGTTCAGTCCTTTTCCTTAATTATCAAAAGGAATCAAGGTTGGGGGAACTCGATA
Organism: Dittrichia graveolens; assembly: GCA_038502395.1. Classification (NCBI taxonomy): domain Eukaryota; kingdom Viridiplantae; phylum Streptophyta; class Magnoliopsida; order Asterales; family Asteraceae; genus Dittrichia; species Dittrichia graveolens. Next base: position 5,674,000 of record JARJIL010000005.1, on the reverse strand, counting down.
ACAAAGGGGTTTTATAAAGTACTTGTATTTTATGAGTACCAAAATAAATATATATCTCAATATCACTACTCTATAAATTTATTATTTGTAAACCCATAAACCAACTTTTATTTATTTAGTTTTCAATCGAAGTTGTCACTTTTTGCTATTGTATATATCTATCTTTCAAAACTACCATTTAGTGTATTAAACTTCCTAAAACTACTATTTAGTGTATCCGGAAACCTATGGTTCAGGTTACCGGTTATTTTTCATTTTTTCATTTATTTTTAATTACACATCATCTTCCACATCATCAATTGTTGCCACATCAATGTTTATAAAAAACTAAAATCCATAATTCATATGAAATTCATAGGTGAAGAACTTGAAGCAGAAAACCTAGCACAAACAAGAAGCAAAACCCAGAACAAACTCATGAAATCATACAGATCTGAAATAAAGATTGAAATACAAACAAGAAGCAAAATCGATAAACCAAAATCGAAGAACAAAGATTGAAAACTCCATTCAAAAACCCCAAATCGAACCAAAATCGGTGATATTAAACCAAGAAGCAAAATCGAGAACTACAAATCGAGATTCATATGAAATTCTTATGTGAAGAACTTGAAGCACATGAAGAACATTCATGAAACCCAGCATAGATGGATGAAGAACTTGATGAATCGATTCATGAAACCATAAACAAAAACCTTCAATCGATAAACCAAGAAGCAAAATCGAACTAATTTATGGGTTCAAAAATCAAAGAAGAACTCAAATCAGCCCTAAATCAAGAAGCAACATCGCACATGAAAATGAACCCAGATTAAATCAAAGAACCCTATGAGCCCTAAATCAAAATTTGTTCAAATCTGGGTAGATGAAGAACAGATTTAATGTTCTTATCTTTGATGAAGAACCCTAATTTGTACCTTATGAGCCCTAAATCAAAATCGCACATGAGGCAAAATCGAAACTGTCGAACATGAAGCAAAACTGGTTTGAGCAGTCGATGGTGAAGCCCGAAATCAAAATCGATGAAGATGAAGATGAACCCAGATCTTGAAGTCACGGTTCTTGAAGAAAACCCAAATCTGTTGAAGATGTTCAAAAATGGTGTTCTTGGTGGTGCCGGAAGTCGGTGGTGGTGGTGGTGGTTGTGCCGGCCGGAAGTCGTCGATGGTGGTGGTGCCGGTCGTCTTCTTCTTCTATTATTATTATTATTATTATTAAACAAGAAAAGCCATGTCACCTGCCACATCACCCATAACCGTGCCACGTCACCGTTAACCTGCTATCAAAGACAACGATACATTAAATGGTAGAATTTGAAACTTCTGTACATTGAATGGTAGTTTTGAAAGATGGGTATACACAATAGCAAAAAGTGACAACTTCAATACACTTTTGGATACTAAACCCTATTTTTAAAATGAAATCAACTAACTAATTTTTATAGTTTAATTAGTTAAGTGGATAATAATGAAATAATATTATAGTTTAAAAAGTACATTTTGTTCAAACCTTATCAAAATACGAATAAGTTATTACAATTTTTTTAAACAAAAAATATATCAATATTTTGAAATAAACCTATAATCATAATCATGTATCAAATATATCCATACCTTGTTCACATGAGGACTGAGATAAGGGTAGCGATGTCGAAATATATACGAGTCACAAATAATTTTCAATTAATCATAATTTAATCAGTTAAGTAAAATAGACTATTAAGTAACTATTAATTAAATTTAGTTTATTTCTTACGAAGCTATTATGAAATGGTATTGTTTATTTGAATAATTTTGAATATTTTTAAACATAGATTAGTATTCATTGAAATAGCATTGTCCGAAAATTACTTTTAAGTCACAAAATACTTAAGGATAAACGTAAACGATAAGAAGCAGTAATTATAACCACATCACGAGAAAAATCTCAGACAACTTCCTTAACATGAATCGCTAAACCAATCTTTAATGTCAACCTTAGTTATAGATATCATAAATAGCATTCCTTTGAAGTTTATTTGGCTGCCACCGCAAAAAGTAGCAAACCAAGACCAAAAAACAATCTTTAACCACAGGCTTTCCCCTTCATGTAGAGCACACTGAGACACATACAGCTCAGCTTTATGAGTTTGAGTAATTTTGTATTACTTTGACGATTTATTTTGGTTGTTTAACCCAACAACTTAAGCTCTTCTTATGAAAATCATTTTGGCTTTTGGTTAAGTTGTTTATTATTATTACTAACTTAATTATCCGTGCACGCATATCTAAGTTTTAAAAAAGGTGAAAATATATCATGTAATAAAGTATCATTAAAATATATTAAACAAACAAAATCATATTCATAGAAAGTGTAAATAATAAAATAATATATTTATTAAATGTTCGAATATCGAAACTAAGGCAAGTTTTATATTTTTTTTGTATATAACATTTATAGTTTTATTTGTTGGTTATTATCAGCGTCACAAAAAACCTTTAAGTCTTTTTTATTTATGACACGAGAAACTACTAAATTCAAACAGTCCATGTGAAATAACTAGATGGCTAAAAAACAATTCATCTTGGGAGAGTGATAATCATTGAAAGTGACTTAGCTTTGTATACTTGCATCCAAAATAAATCACCAATAAAACAAATAAAAACTTATACCTAAATAAATAGATAATAGAAAATATTCATTTAGTCTTATTATTTTAGATGGAATATATATTGGTAAACACACCCTATATATATATATATATATATATATTGGTAATAAGACTAAAGGAAAAAGTTGACATGACTCGTAAAAACTTAAAGTGCTAAATGACTAGTTAATGTTTACCGTTATTAGTAGAAGTGATCTTTGAAGATATTCAAAACCAAATAACAAAATTTGATTAGTGGTTTCCAAATTTCAAATTCAGATATTAGATTTTCCGAAATTCTATAAAAATTATATCTTATAAATATAAAAAATAATTACTAAACAATCATTAAACTGAGAATTTGATATTCCACTTCTTAAAGCGGTTAAACTGATTAATTAACTTTGGTTTGACAAATTCGGTCGGTTAAAGCCAAAAGGGTATCATTCATGTCATCTATAATTATTACGTCAAACTTATAGTGATTAATTGTAATTTAATTATCCAACTTAGTAGACTGAATTCACCAATGTGTCGATAGAAATCAATCCAAAGCAACAAAGCTAAAAGAAGAGAACTAACATCACTTTTAACTATATTCAGTTTGGTTTATTTCTTATCATAAAAATTTGATGACATCATTGTAATTTACATTTGTCAAATTATGTCCAGATATTATCAATAGGTGTGTGTATAAGAAGAGATTCATGTGAAAGTCAAACAAAAAAACAAGAGAAAAAGTCAAAGAAAATGCTATGAAGTAGGAAAAATAGGCACCATCAACCACCCATTATCCAATGAGACCAAACACCCCAGAGGTAATTGTAACATCAAACATTAAACAATTTCTGAAATCAAAGGCTTCGGCTGATCTTCGAGAAATAAGAAGAAATTAAAAATAAGAGAGGGAAAACATTCGATTCCGCCCCCCACCCCTCTCTTCATTCATCTTATCTATCTCAGATCACCATCTTACTTTTTTAATCTTTCATTTTTCTAATGTTTTTTAATCATCATTTGATATGAAATGAGTATGTTTAGGGATAAAAGACCTCCAGAATTAATTGGAACATCAACAGATACACAACATTATTATGATGATGCAGCTTTAGAAGGTAAATACATCTTGTTTCTGTTTCATCATTTGATGTTTTCATTTTATGTTAAAAACAGAAGCAAATGGTATAAATTGCATAATTCTATGAAAATGAAAGAAAATGGTAGGAGCAAACAGAATGTGAAAAAAGTTTCATAAACACGATGAATTTGTGTTTTTGTGCGATTGGTTTATGTCGTATCATGTATATTAGGTGTTGCTGCAAATGTGAAGTTACTCTTGAAATTGATTCAAGATCACAAGGATGCCTGCAAAACACAAAGAAAGGATGGAAGAAGGATGTTACGGGTGGCTGGAATGATGACCATTCTAGACATGGTTCGAACCAGGATTCAAAAATGTCAATCTTTTGGAACAAAACGAGCCGAGTTTTCAAGGTTGAGCCCTATCCAGAGCCCAAAGGACAAACGGTTAACCGAATCCGTAGTAGTTGATGAAAAAGAGAATCTAAAAAGAGAGCTCAGTACAAACTTGGCCGCACGCAAGAGTCTTGAAATCATGTGTTCAAGTTTGGGGAAAGAAAAGGAGATAATGATGGGAGAATTGTCCAAAAAAGCACATGAATTAGCAGAAATGGAGGAACACATAAACGACCTTAAAGCACAAAACGAGACCTTATTGGAAAAAGTGCAGGAATGTGCAGAAGTGCATAAAGATGAAGGAAAAGAGAAAGAAACACAAGGAAATGTTGAACTTCAAGAACGTAACAAATCACTTTCTACGCAACTTTTAAAGTCATTAGATGGGTATAGATCAATGAAGAGAAAGTTAAGGGAAGTGCATGAAGAGAATATGGTGATGCAAGCAACAATGGAGGAAATGGGAGTCAAAGTTAGTGGCAGTTTAGAAAAGATTCGAAACTATAGACAAAATCTCACAACTGAAAGTGATGAAATTGTAGATATTGAAGAAGGGGTTTCAGAATTAGAGCATATGTTTAAGTGTTTTGAATTGAATGAAAGAAAGCATGGCAAAAAGGGCAGCGAACCTGTTAGAAAACCAGGTACACGGTCATAAAGATACCCGGAAAAAAAAAGAAAAACATTTATATGTGTGTTCAATAAAAGGGAATCAAATGTAAGGTCTGTATAGTAATGATCAGCTTTGTAGCCTGTGTACTGCCCATTGTAAAATGTAAAGAAGAATTCAAATATTATCTTTCAAAGGAGTAGCACAAGAAAAAGTTTAAACAAACGAAACAAATTAAAGTGTTCCATATATTATTATAATTATAAATCGGTCAAATGCCAAAGTTAGGAATAAATTCATGCATCATGGTATTCTATACATGTTTCTGACAAGAAAGCTACATGGAATGCTAGTTGAAGCAATAGAAAATAGCAACATTTTACTCAAGACTTTGCAACTTACAGGCAGCAATGGAGTTTAGAATCCATGAGTTGCTTACAGCTACAGCACCACATGATTTTGCTAAAGCCTCTGCTTCAGACTTCCTTTGGCTCAGAATCAGGTTTTGCTCATTTGCTTTCAACTTATCAGGAAGCTCGATACTGTAAATAAGGAACTGATGTTCGTTATTTATTGGTATCGGCTTCCTATGCAACACCATGCCTCCAGCAGCAACTATAAGGTCATACAGATATCCCTTGTATGAAGCTACAAAATCTCCAGTAAAATAGAACTTGAGACCATTAAAAAGTTTCGTTTCCTGCATCAACAAAAAAAGGTACATATAAATACACCTGTATAAGAACTAAAATGTAGTAGTGAAAAAATAAATCATAAATCCTTGGAAACTTTTTGACAGAAAAGAACCTTGTTCAATAACCTAGACCGCCCGAGTTCAGGACCGCCCTTGAATCCATGAATGTCGAGATTGATTTCATAAAGTTGTTCATCAACAGGTTTCTTGACCTCCAAGCAAGCCTTAATCCCTTTCAACATGAAACGGCAAGAATACAAATTATATATTTTTGTAATAGACAATGATTCAATAGCCAATACTTTACTAAATACAATTAAAAACTATGCTCACATTCAATACTAAGAATCCACTTTCCCTCTAAAATGCCCATCAAATATTTGAGGGTTCTTCTGCATGCACCATTCTCATCCACCGATGCAATGACATGCGTGACCCTGGAATCCCATGTCTTCAATATCATAACTCCAGATAACTTCTCTAACTTTGCAACGGTTTCCTGTAATACAGTTACCAAATGAGTAAAAACACGACATTTACATTAATATTTAATAGTTAATACCATAAATATATTTTCTTACTTTCTCAATAATTGTGAGAGCGGAGCAACAAAGGACAATTTTTGCGAACAGTCCACGTGAATCCCAATGAGAAATTGTGCTAACAGTGTCAACAGGAACTTGAGCTTGAGACTGTTTAATGTTAGTTTGCCTGTTGCAGAAATTCCCAACTGTGATAATTAATAAATCTTATAGTGAAAAGAACCGATTAAAACATAAAACTATGTTTATACCTTTTTGGAACAAATTTCTTTTTCTGTTTTAGTTGAGAACTGCAAGTTTCATTTGGCAACTTTTGGGAGGCATGAAGTGGACATAACATGACAAAATTAACCTGTTGCAAAGATAAAAGAATATATCATCTTAAACATGTGCAAATACATCAACTTTTCATATTTAACATAATATATTGATACATACCTCATCCCATCGGCATTGTGGTGTCAGCTTTGCACAAGTGAAATGAAAGCTCCTACGACAACTCTTTTCATAACAGCCAAGAGCTCCCCCTTTTAGTCCACAACAGGAGCACCTAATCCGCTTGCTTCTAGTCAATTCAGCCTCTAGATTGACAGCAATATCATCTTCAAAGTATACATTAGGAGCCCTACATACATTCTTTAGTTAAGTTTATCAACAAAAAAAGAAGAAAATACAGTTTTGCAATGACATCTCAATCTTTCCACATAATTACCACTCTGTGCAGTTACTATGTGCATGTATGGCACACGGTACACCTTCATGATCCGAAGTTATACGCTTTCCTTTTAAGTAGTGTGTCATACATCCAGAAATCTGCAGCAATTTGGGCTTTTGATTATATAAATCATCTTCTTAACGATCAAAGAAATTGGTACCCAAAGAATTTAGAAACTAAACATACATTTGATTCTTCTGTGGAGTGGCAGAAAGCGCAAGGCATAGAGGACATAGTCTCACATTTATGTAAGAACTTTGCACTTGACTTCCCTGTAAGATTGGTTTCTTTCTTGGACCTACAATGAACTTCTCTTAAAGGTTGGGTCGTATTTGTAGAAACGTTTTCAGAAGTTGTTGGAGTGTCATTAACTGAATTAACATCAAAGCCTTCATTTATAACAAATGTAACCACCTTTTTGGAATTTTTCAATTCGTTGGAAACTCGACATTTTTTGGTTTGTTTTCTGGAAGCACAGGTGTTTGTCTCCCTATCAACAAGAGAAGGTTCACTAGGCAACTGAGATATGAAATCCTTGTTGAGTTCAGCTATGCTGTTACTGTTATCATTATTAGTATTTCTTGGATTTTGGTTTTTCAATCTTTTTATATTCTGATTGTTAGTGGTCTCCTTTTTCTTATTGCCAATGTTATTAGCATCATGAAGGTTGCCAGTGCCTCTAGTGAGATTAAGTGAATCTAGCAGGCTTGTACTCCCATCTCTATGAATAGAAGCATCTACATCAAATGCAGTTGCAACCTTCTTGCCTCTTTTGTGATTCTGTATTTTACATTTCACCGACTCGCTAGTGTTGATGTCTTTATCTTGATTAGTCTTCAACGGCACAGTAAAATTTTCAACTGTTTTGTTTGTGACTCTCTTAATTCTCTTTGCTCGAGTGTTTTTAGTTGTCGTTTTAGCTCTCTTCTTGGACCCTTTAACTTTAGCTCCATGATCAAGTTTGTTTATTTGAAGTGGGGACGAAATCGGTAAAACTGCTTCCATGTTATCAGTCTCCTTCTCAACAATGTTCCTGTGCTGATTATCTATGACTCTGTCACATCCATCATAGTCATTGTCCTGTGTTCCGGTTCCAGATAAAGTGGCATGATTAATAAGAGAATAGAAGTAAATAAACATATATGAGATTGTAAATAGTTAACTATCTTGGCATGACAAAATAATATACATAATATAATACCTGCATCTTCATTGGACTTGCACAGAGCTCAGGCGAGCAAGGTTTTTGTGTCCATTCAAACATTTCACTGTCAAACATGCTGCCATCCTGCAATGAGGAATTCTGCCAAAACATATTGAGAACAATTATTGATTTTTACTCTAATAACTTGCGTCATTTGACTAGGTTTCATGCAGACTGGAAGTCATTGAACTTTCATCAAATTTACTGAAAGCAACGCAGATGTGAAGCTTCTATATGAATAGACTTATAAGTTTATTAGCTGTTAAGTCACTAAAATTTCATCAAATTTACTGAAAAAAAGGCAGATGCTAAAATTGTAGATGTGAAGCTTCTATTGACTAGACTCAAGTAGTCAATTTTATTAGCTGTTAAACATCACGTGATTTGAATATGTTAAAACAAGTTCCAAATTTTGGACTCTCTTGTAGACAAGTAAATTTAAAAAAGCATTTTCCCCTAGAATAAGATAAACCAATATTATAAGAATTATCATGTACAAAAACTTAATCTATACCTAACCAATTACAGGGTTACCTTTGAGATCATGTGACAAGACTGGTCATCAGAATCCCTGATATCACTGAAGCATGTAGCATCTGGTGGTGAACCATTTATAGGATCAAAAGGCGTAAGTTGTGTTGTTTTTTCAGAATCTTCCTCATTTCTCAGCCAGAAGAAAGGAGAAAATAATGTTTCTCCATTCTCATGTAAATGGTCTGTGCCTTCTGGACCAGAGACATTAGTTTGACTTCTATCTTTGATGAGCTCACTTTTCCCAACTTCAGGATTTGCAGGTCTTGTTGGTGTCTCTTGAGGAGGATGCTGTGGCACCTGAATCCTTTTCTTTGTAGGAAAAGATGGTCGTTCAATATCTGAAGTACATTTTTTAGGCCTCTTTAAGGATGCTTTCAAGGTTTTCCCTTTGTTTTTTTTCCGCTTCCGTGTGTCTGACATGCCATTGCAAGCGTTGTTGGTCATCTTGCTTCCACAAACAGTTTCATCCTCTATTTGATTCTCATTACCTAAACAGCCAAATGAAGAGAACAAGTCTCAACTTAATATGGGACTTTGGGTAACATTTGCATATGGTAAACGTGCGTTGGTGAATAAAGTGGGGATACACAATAAGACAGATGCACTGCCATGACCATGAGGATTAGAAGTATAACTGCAACATATACATTCCAAGTTAAAATGAATCTAGTTGTTTTGTTTTGAAGTTAATCATCACTTCATCATCTATTAAAGATCAACATTGATCACACCTATCAGGAATTGAATATAAGACATAATTCATCATGAGGCAACAATCCCTACTGCCTAGCAATTGACCACTATGACTAAGTATTGGCACTCAAGTTTTCAAGGGTATATTCTTTGCATAAACACCAACTATAATCATCCATTTTCCAATTAGTATCTAAAGGATAATTGTGATCAAGGCCTTATATATTAGACAATCAGAATCATACCTGCAGTTTGAGGTTCTGTCTGAGTGACTAGTATGTTGACTCCTGAAGAAACCTCCATGCTCTTGTAAATGCTAACCAAAGTATCCATGTGTGGAGCGGGACGAATCTCTGGATCATAATAGATTTAATTTGAGATAATTAGAGACATGCAATTAAAAGCTCATAATTTACAGGTATATTTAACATATTGTGTAAGAAATACTTCGCAAATCGCAACAAACATGAAATCATGAGCAGCTCAACCTCTCAAGTTCATAGTGTCATCTTATGTACTGAAATATTGGAATTCATAAGAAAACATATTATGAACTTCATAAGCCTAACTTTTTGTTAGTAACTTTAGTGTAATTCAAGTGATTTTAATTGTTTTTTGGTGATCGGGTTAGGTGATGCAGAGTCCACACTTGTTCAACCAATACTAGACTCCCAAATACAAATTCGTGAGGTCCAAGCCCCTTGCGGGGTCCTAGTGGCTGTGCCCGTTGTGGCAACCTCATCGAAAACGCTCACTGTAACAGTTTCAACATGAGCTCAGTATCGACCTGAAGCTAGGTATCAGTGTAAAATAATTATCAGCATAAGCTGACCTGCCATGAAATTTATTAAAAGCATTTACTCAAAAGTGACACCAGTTTTTTGAAGTTAGTTAACTTCATTATCTAGGTGATCTATGAATAGAATAGACAAACATGACTTATATATACTTTTCCAATCGGATCTTCATCAGTGGATTATTCAAGATTGAAATTCGTGCAACTCATGTAAGGGTCTAATTATTGATTTTGGAAAGTGTTTAAACACATTCCAGTTGATTATCCAGTAATTGATTTTCGATACACTATGATCAAACATGTACTTTTCGAGTTTTCTCAACACTTTGCTGATTGTATATTTGGTTCAGTTTCACCATATCATATAGCATTGATGTCTTGTCGGTTTGAAGTCCCATTTTCAATACATGTCTAACTATATTCGTATATAAAATAAGAATGAAAAAGATAGAGTATCATTGAGAAATACCTCTTCGTCGATAAGGAATTTTGCATACAGGACAGGTTGAATCGGACCTCATAGATTTGTCGATACAAACACTGAAAATTATTGTAAAGAACAAAAGGTTATCTTCTTCTGTGATTATTGCCACGATTACGACAGACTACAGAGAAAACGAAAGAGAAGGTTCCCAATTACAACTATGTATGAAAAGCTTACTTGCAGAATATGTGATTGCACGTAAGCGAAATCGCCGACTTCAGAAGACTTAAGCTGCAATTAGCAATTACAAAATAGGGTTAGAAGCATCTAATATCATGAATCGAGACTAGAAATTCAGAACCGGAAAGTAACATGGATGTTATGTAATCTTTGTATAGAGATTACCAGATGGGGCATTTGAGTTCTTGGGCCATTCGGTGCAGCTGCGAAGTGGTCTCCATTGTTGAGAATTGAGAAGAATTTGCGGCGAAGTGGAGATGAACAAGGTGAAGTGGGATTAAAGATGTATGTATCATATATGTGTGAAGTGAAAATGGGTTTGAAATTTGAAAATTTTACATATCGCGGGAGCATTTTTCATCGAAGGTTTCCCGGGCAAATCGGAAAAGAATCCCAAATTATGTTTTTAAGGTTAGCTTACAGAGAAAGCTTTATTGGCTTTTTAATTATCTTTTTTTAATGTTATAAATTAATAGTAAAATATTTTTGCTCTCAAAATTTAAATACCTGTGTGATATTTAGATGACGTTAAAAAAATCTTTATGCGGGTCATTCTTTTATATATAAACTTTATAAAAAAAATAGCAGAAGTTTTTGTTAGTAATACATAGCAATAAAATAAAAGCTATATTACTAGAAAATCATATAAAATTTGTTCATTACAAAACACAAAACATGTTAAGTTCATGCAAAAAGGTTCTTTTTGTCCAAAATTTGATTAGTGGCTTTTGTGATTAATAACGGTCGAACGCAGTGATCACCAAGAAGAAGAATATGTAGACAAATTACAATTATGATTTATAATGGTCAAAGATGTTAAAATCATTATGATAATAAAAACCCAGTTAAAATAATTATAAATTGTTAGAACCGTATGTGTAGTATTTTAAAATGATTAAAGACTACGAATGAAAAACATTGTCATTCTAATAAACTTATCAGCCGTCTTGTTAATGTCATCCGAAATAAAAATGTTAAAGATTTGAAAAATTATCCCGTAGTTTATAGATTATGGACTTTGGAATTTGGGAATCAAAAGTAAAAAAATTCATAATTACTCTTTTTATTATTTATAAATAACTTTTATATAATTTTAGAAAATTTATTTTTACTTATCCTTCTATCTATAAAATCAAGACAAATATTAAAACTAGTTAAGGAATTAAGAAAAAAGATAAAGTAAATTATACATGTTATCTTTTTTCATAAGTTAGAAGACGAAGTAAAAATAAATAATATAATTAAATATAGTTTTTATTAAAGTTATGGACTCTTATCCTTTAAATCTATAATATATTTGAGAAACTTAATATATTAATATCACGTATGTGTATGTATGAAGAATGGGTAACCTAATAACACTTAAATAATAATTTTTAATCATAAATAAAAAATATAATATACATAATACAAATTGATAATCGTAAAATTATTATTTATTATACAAATAAAATCTCCATTTTGTTATTTACTAGCATTATATCCGCGCAATGTGACGGTGATGATAATAGTTTGTACTCGATAATATGTTCGATTTCAATGAATGTATATGTGTGCAATGTTGTGTCAGGTAATGGAATTTGTTTGATAACATATCCAATTTCTTTCTCCTTTTTTTATTTGCTTTATTTTTTTCAATCGACCTTTTTATTAATTATTAAAATAGTTTTAAAAAATAATAAAAATAAAAAATATATTATTATTAAATAATTAGAGAAAAAAAATAATATAGCCTTAATAATTGTATTGATGTAAGTGATGTATCAAAATTAGATTAATTAAATAATTATTATCATGTTTAATGGTTTATTAAAACCAAAATTACCATAAATTAGTTTAGATAATTAAAAGAATGACTACATTTAACTATTGTTTTAAGTGTTTGTATTTTATGTATAACTACGTGTTTAGGTAATCTTAAAAATTTTTAAAGAAAAGCTTAGGCTGCGTTCACTTCTAGAAAAATCCTCTATTTTTCTAAAAAAAAATTCTAAGAAAATTGAAAATCAGAAAACATGTTCACTTGCACAGTTTTACAGAAAATTTCCTCACTTTTTCATATTTTATTTTTTTCAAATTTTCTAAAGAAAAACTTCACCATTTCAAACACATTTTTTTTTCAGAAAACGAAAACTTCATAATTTTTCATAAAAATAAGCATAAAACAAAAAACAGAAAATTTTTCACGTACGCAGCCTTAACCTTAAATACTAGTACAGCTATTCAGGACAAAAACATTTCTCGCCTCCACACTTCAACATTCCATTAACTTCTGTTTAAACCCTAGCTCCACACTTCCACTCTGAGATTTACCATGATAAATCTGCAGCTTTTAGGAGGTGTTTTCAAGCTAGACACGAATCGGAAGCTATCGACATTAATCGCTAATTTCTAACAAGCCGGTCATTAATTTGTGCATTTGAAGGTAATATGATCTCTCTCGCTACATCAATATATACGAGTTTTGTGAATGATGTTTGACAAGAAGTTTGGTGAGAACTGTTCTTTTCGGACAGAATTAGCAGCTTCGTTGATCAATATTCATTAGGGGGTGAAGACTTTGGAGACAAATAACAACAGTTTACATTTAGGTTTAATAATACTTGCAAAACCTAAAAAACATTAGGGCAAATCAGCAGTACAGATCAAATTCACTACATTTCTGAAAAGAGAAAGAAATCGATGTGCTTGGTGGTGAATGGGTGGTTGACTGGTTGTTTATTCTTCTGAAAAGACTATAATTGCAAAACATTGTCAATTGTTTGATTAATTCTCTATTATTCAAAGCTAGAAGAATTGTAGTTTGGTGAATGAATTAGAGTTGAAGTTGCGGCTCACGTATCTCGTAGTGATGTTCTACTCATCCCATTCATAGAATATATTTTTTAAATTCTAACCTATTAGACAATAGGGATTTCTTTTAGTTACATAAGAACATATGTATTTCAGTTTGTTATATACATGTTATAAACGTATAACATGGTTATCTTTTGATTAATCGCAAATGGAACTTTGAAACCCGCTCTAGCTGGTTTCATTATTACTACTCCATATACTCTGCCTGTCCGGGCAAACAGATTCCGGTTTTGGCTTTTGAAACTCAAACCTTCAACTTGTCTAATCTTGAATTGGCCTGTTGTTTAAAATTTTATAGTTTCAAATGCTTGGTGTTGTAACACCGCAATGTATCATATCTTAATGTATAATGTATTAGCTGTTTCTTAAGGTCAAACCTTTTTCTATATGCACATAATAGATACATATACTTGGAATCTGCTACATTACTTTAAGCTTTTCATCATTTCTTGTAGTGCAGGCTGTTTTTGAGTTTCTGACCATTTCCAAACCTATTAGCACATTCCTCTTTTTGAGTTTTTTTCTCACTATAGCTGCACATAAGTATATCTTTTCTTACATTTTGTTACTTGTTTTCAGACACACATTGATCAGGATAGGAATTATGTGCTTTATGTAATGGTGGCAAGGTGAAATTGGTCTTTTTTAAAACAAGTCTAAAACAGGTTGGGTAATTGACCCACAAACTGTATATTCTTAAAAAAGTTTTTTTATTTCTAATTAATGCTTTAAACATGATTAAGAAAACAAAATTATTACATGCATAATCTAAATCTTTGAATAAAATGGTTAAGGAGGTAGCTTGCATTAGTAAAGTTGATCTTGGGTGACTTTAACCCATTTGACATGTTCAGCTTTTTTTAGTTATTTATTTCTATTTAAAAAAATTGACTTGTTTGAGATAATACACAACCCACTCAACCAATTCATTAGTGAACATGTTGAAATGGTCACTTCTATTGAAAATAGAGCACAAAAGCCAAATACTAGTTGACTTTATATGTTTATTGGGGAGTGTAGAAGAAAACTAAAATCTTAACGATATGTAAAGGTGAAAATACGACTTTAGGTCATGCTTGGCTGTGATTCATGTTTTCATATTCACTGTATCAGAACCTCACGACCAGAGGCTATGTCGTGAGGCTTAAATCAGTGATATAACAATTTTAGAGTTTCCGGAAAATCTTAAGAACACAGGTTTGCAAGATGTTGATGAAGGGGATCACTCAAACATCTTTAACATTAGGGTTTAAAAGCATGCATAACAAAAGATTCTGTTGATGATCAAATAGCATTGTCAGTCCTCAAAGATGAAAATTGCATGCAGGTTTCAAGCTTTGTTTAGTGACTTAACTTCACATTATAGAGTAGAATATTTCATAGTCACTCATTATACAAGTTTGTGTACAACTATTGCATCTCATGCTCTGTCCAAACTTTTATTTGTTGGTGCTAGCTTTGTGAAAGTATAGCGTGACTCAACCGTTTTATAAGTCTGGAGGTTTTCATGGAACCATTTACTCTATCAGTATGAATGTCTATATCGTACCTCTCCAACTCTCCTATACCCTGTACACCCATGAGATTCGGTATTATTATTGTATTGTTTTTGTATTGTATGAGGACACAATGGTTTGAGTCAATAGTTTTGCTGAAAGAGTCATCTAAGACGCACGTGTGGTCCAATATAAGCGGTTGTGATGATGGTGATGTTTGTATCGGAGAGCAACAAAGAAGGTAGAAGGCGTCGAACAGTCAATCGATGGATATACAGAAGGATATCAGGGTGTTTGTGGGTTTAGAAAAGGGCAGGTAAACTAAGTACTCGTATTGTATGCACGTGTGTTCCAATATAAGACGCACGTGTGTTCCAATATAAGCGGTTGTGATGATGGTGAATTGGTGATGTTTCTATGAATTGCGTTTTATTTGTTTTAAATAATGTAATAAATGTTTTATTTTACAATATTGTATGCAAAACTTCACGTCTTCGTTTTTTTACTTTCTGAAAATGCTAATTAAAGTACGTCACCTTATTATTATGAGAAAATAACACGGAGATGGTAAAAGAAAATTTTAAATATTTATGCTGCTAAATAGTACTAATATACAAAATAAAATAATGGTAAAACATATATAAGGATATAAAATCTTTTGGAAAAAGGGTAAATTAATTAGAAATTAGAATTTTGTAGTTTAATTTATTAGGTATACGTGTTTATATAAATAACCACGAAGTAGGTGGATGTGTCATGTGCGTACTAAATAATTTTAATAAAGGCGGAATTTTGTATATGTACTTATAAAAGTTGATAATTACATATATATTCTTACATAAATTAATATTAGGTCAATATTCTTCTAAACTTTTAAAACTTTCATATATACCCAATCAATTACTTTTATTATAATTAAAATATTTAAATAACTAAATATATTATGATATTATCTAAATACCGAGTAAACACGTAGATTACAAAACACCCTTCATCAAAATAGGGTTATATCTTACGTTTCCTATGTTTATTACAAAACACCCTACATCAAAATAAGGTTATACCTTACGCTTCCTATGTTTAGACTTTACGTATCTATCTTTCCTATGTAGTCGCTGCTTATCGAACAGATGAGAAATGGGGGAAGAGATGTCAATTTCTATGTTGTTAAGAGGTTTCCAACGGATTGTCTTGATTACACCTTTCACCTGTAAATTCATGCATTCTCCTCTCCTTTCTTAAACCCCATCACCACCGCCGCCATTTCCACTCATTCATCTTTCACTTCAATTTTTTCTCTATATCATTAATTCATCACTCAACCATAAACTAAAACTCAACCAAATGATGGAGGTTTCTTCACATCATCATCTCACCGCAATCACTTTCATTGTCTTTTTTGTCGCCTGCCATAAACACCTTCTACCTCCCTCCGGGACCACATGGCTGACGTGTCGTACTCAACCTCTTCCAGGTCGCCGTCTCCGGCAAACCTTTATGCCATTACGTCAAATAATTAATACCCAAATATGGTCCAATCATCACTCTAAAAAAGGGCACCCGAACCATGATATATCCTTACTGATGTCGATCTGGTTCATGCAGGGCCCGCCCATGGGCTGGGCAAGCGGGGCAACCGCCCAGGGCCCATGGGGTAAGAGGGGCCTAAAAAAATTTTTTATTCTGCTATCTGTTAATATATATAAAAAAATCTGCATACATAAACAAAAAATATAGTTAGCTTAATGGTAAAATTGTGAAAAGGTATATAGGGAGGTGGGGGTTCGACCCTACCATCTGAATTCAACTTTTCCTTTTTTAATGCTTGAAGTCATTTGCTATTTAAATAAATAAAACCTTTACTTTTTTTCTTGTATTTTTGCATCAGTTTTTTTCTCGCCTGCATCCAACCCCAAAATTAATCTTTTTGTTTTCTTTTTTTTCTTATGAATTACGACTTACTACATATATAAATATCTAATCTAAGATATATGATATATGTAATCATAAATAATTAAATATAATATACATCCTATATATATGTATGTGTTTTAATACTTCCACACAATTCTTAAACTTCTCTTTTAATCACTTCAAAGTTTAAACTTGGTTATTATTTTGTGAAATATTTTTTATTACTATCTATTTTTATAATCGTGTTTTTGGGTATTTACATCAAATTCCTAATTGTCTGATTCAAAATTCAAAGAGGAATTATTATTTTGTTGATGACATGATTTGATTACAAAATATTTAAATTTTGTTGGTTTGAATATATAATACTAATTCAAAGTTTCTTACAAAAGATATTAAAATGGGTTCTTAGGAATTTTGATTATATATAGATTGTTTTATTTTTACCACCATTCTCTTTTAATTAGCTTGTTAAGTATGAAATTATGTCTATGTAGAAGTTTGCCCATTTTTGTTGGTTTTGAGTTGCTATTTAATTAGACTTTTCTACTAATCTCTTTGCATAATCATAATAGACTAATGGGATTGTATTGGACTTAAACTTAAGTGAGACCATTAACTAGATTACACAAAGAATTGAGCACGATAGTGTATTGAGATATAATGGTTGTTAACTATTGACATAATTAGGAGACTTTGGGAGGTTAGTGCATGGTTTAGAACTTTAGATTGTAATTGTTGGCGTTATAAGGAGGTTTTGGGAGTTTACAACTTGTAAATTTGATGATGGTTTTATCGTAGTCTGAGTGGTTTTGTAATACATAAGTATACATAACATACTTTTTAATATTTTAGGGGCCTCTTTTTTTCTTTTGCCCCGGGCCCCTAAAATCTTTGGACCGGCTCTGGGTTCATGAAGATTTGATTGACAAGGGTCAATTATTTGCAACCCCACCCGTCAAGAATCCAACCATAGAACAACCAATGTGGGGCTTGGGATTTGCTTCATTTGAATATAGTAAGGGTGTTTATGTAATCACCGTAACGGTTATTTTGACTTTTAAAGTTGAGCTTCAATCATCCGTAATTGAGCTATTGAGAAGATGAGCTTCAATGGTGAAACTAAGGGAGAATGGGAAGGAGTTTAGTGCGTGAATTTCCTTTCAAGATGGGTGGTTTAGGTTCGATTTATAAACAAAACACATCTCCAAATTTGTTTTTGATTTAGTTTTTTAAGCCTTTAAATTGTGTTTTTGGGTTTAAATTGGTTATTTATACCTTTTATAATGTTGTTTTAAACAATAAACTTCGAAACTTGTTAGTTGTTTTCAATTTGGAAACAATCACAATAATTAAATAAATCAATAGGTACGGTAATACTATGAGAAATTTTTTATAATGGGTTTGTGTAATTGACTAATGAGATGATCATCTAGCTAGCTCTAATTAATAATTAATAATTAATATAACACAACTAATAGCTAGAACATTCTAAAAAGATATAGAATCCATTTAAGTATTTGGTGTGGACGATTTTTGATTAAAACCGAAATGAAACCATCTATTTTTCAAAAATTAAAACCAAGTGGTCGGTTTTGATACCTTTTATGGTTTATGAGCTCGGTTTTATTGACTTAAACTATTTGAGTTCAGTAATTATACTCATGGTTGATGTTTTCGAGTAATTATAAGAAGAGTATTATATCATAAACAATATTGTATATTATGCAATAAACTTAAGATGAATTCTATATTCTTTTACCAAGTCTTTCTATTCATTAGATTAAAATAGTTATCGAAATTAATGAAACAGAAAAAAAAATTAACAGATTATATGTGATTATTTTGTGAGCGAGAAATTGAAATAAAATAAAAAGATTTAATAAAAAACTAACATTTTCCTAAATTTAACTTAGATAGATCCTCACCCTGGCCTGCCGTCCATAATTATGAATGCGCCCAATCACACGTCAAAATGCTACATCTGCATTAAAACCCGAAAAAAGTCCTTAGTAACACATGTTGAATATGAAGAAACACTGTTTGACCAAAAGTGTCTTCATACCCGACTATCCAACCCGGATCCTTCCGAAGTCCGAATAAACGCGTCGTGATATTGACTAGTCAAAAACAAGCCTAACTCTATCCTCCACACCAAAATTTTCTACATACAGAAAACACCTTTCTTACCAACTTGTACATCACGAATAAAAACCTGTAAAACACCCGAGACATGAGAACATTTGGCTCTGGAGTAAGTATATTCTTTTTCGTATATAAACGTAGTCTTCTCTTTGTTTCTTTCAGATCTTAATTGATGTCAATTCACATGGCGGCCAGCGTGAATCCGCTCAACCACCATCTCCAACCACTCTCGTCCGCCAACAACAACAAATCTCGCCGTCGTCTAAAGGCTTCTTTCAACGAAGTTGCGATCAACGACGGTGATAAGATATTAAACAAATCAGCTCGCCTAGCGAAATCGATCTCGAACCTCTTGAATCTGTACATCGAAAAGCCATCGATGAAGAATTTTCTCCAACGTAATGACTGTAACGCCGTTGCTCAGGCGGAGGCGAAGCTGGACCAGCCGACTATGTCGCCGAAGGAAGACATATCGAGTATATGGCGCGACATCCACGGCTTCTCCGATTGGGAAAACCTCCTTAATCCGCTCCATCCTCTTCTTCGTAGAGAGATAATCAAGTACGGAGAGTTTGCTCAGGCGACATACGACGCCTTTGACTTCGATCCGTTCTCGGAGTACTGTGGAAGCTGCCTGTTTAATCGCCGGAAGCTTTTTCAAAAATTAGGGCTCACGAAACATGGTTATGACGTCAGTAAGTACATTTACGCCATGTCACAATATGAAATCCCTAGGTGGCTTGAGAAATCCTACGTGGCCGACACCTGGAGTAAGGATTCCAATTGGATGGGTTACGTGGCTGTGAGTGATGACGTGGAGTCAAAAAGGATTGGGAGAAGAGATATCGTGGTGGCATGGCGTGGGACCGTGTTACCTTCCGAATGGTACGAAGATATGCAACGAGATCTTGAGCCGTTAGGTCACGGGGAAGCAATGGTAGAACGAGGGTTTCTTAGTATTTACAGATCTAAACGTATGTCAACACGATACAATAAAACGAGCGCTTCCGACCAAGTGATGGTAGAACTGAAACGGCTAACAAAGTTTTACAAAGAAAAAGGCGAGCAAGTTAGCCTCACTATCACCGGGCACAGTCTAGGCGGCGCATTAGCGCTACTGAACGCTTACGAAGCCTCCATGACATGCCCGTCCCTACCCATTAGCGTGTTCTCCTTCGGTGCACCGAGGGTGGGAAACATCGCGTTCAGGGACGAACTCCACCACAAAGGCGTGAAAACCTTGCGAGTCACCATAAAACAAGATCTTGTCCCGCGGATGCCGGGGATTGTTTTCAACGAGACCTTACAAAAATTTGATGACTTAACGGGTTCCCTAGAGTGGGTGTACCACCATGTTGGGGCAGAGCTGAAGCTGGATGTGAGAGCTTCACCATTCCTTAAACGTGGGTCTAATTTTATTGGGATTCATCATCCGGAGACGTATTTGCATCTGGTGGATGGATACGAGAGTAGCAATTCGACATTTCGGTCGGATGCTAAACGGGACGTGGCATTGGTTAATAAATATTGTGACATGCTTATAAATGAGCTTAGGATTCCAGCATGTTGGTATCAATTGAGCAACAAAGGGTTAGTTTGCAATGAATTTGGGAGATGGGTTAGACCTAAAAGGGAAATTGAAGATGTACCTTCACCTACTGAAGAAGAAAATTCTGGTATGTAGGATGCATCATTTTGTCGATTGACGATATCTTAGAAACTTATGTTACTTTGGTAAATATATATAAATCCCAAGTATACATAAGGTTAGGTATATATATGGTTTGATATGTCAAGTAATATAAATAAGTATAATTAATTGTAACATGACCATATTCACTATATTAACTAATAATATGAAGTGTACATAAGTTATTTAGTATATTAAATCTCTTCCCCCACACACGTATAATTTATTTTAAGGCTCAAGAGTCATGAATATATATATACTACCGACGGAACATTTAGTTTAAAAATCATTATTAAAATAAAAAACTATATAACACAAACCCACAAATGTGTTTTTATTAATTTAATAGTAACATGATAAAACCGTAACTTTCCAGAACGCTAGTGTGTGCAATTTGATTTGTCAATTGAGGATCCAATCATTATATTTGGGTTGAAATTAAAGCTCACTGGAACCTAAAAGAAACACTTTCAAATAAGAAAGTGCACGTTTCTTTTACATAAGTTTTTCTTTTTCTAGTCGGCAAGAAAAGGAAACTAGGTAAAGGTGTTTTGACATGGTTATCGCTTTTATTTAGCAATCCAAATTTTATTTAAATACCACTAAAACCAGCAAGATGTTAGAGAAAAAAAATTATAATAGAAGCTAAAATAAGAAAATGAGGTTACAATAGACCATAGAAGATAATTACACTTTGATCTAAATCTAATCCATGTAAATAATATCTCTTAGATTTCATAATTGAGAATCTAATCCACAAACTTTTTTTTCTTCTTTGAATTATCCATTTCCATCCTGTTGAAAAGTAGTTGATTTAAAGATAATGTTGGGCAACATCTATTTTGCTACAATTAAATACCCAGTTCCACACCTCCTTTACGTTAAAACATTCATAAAATAAATGTTAAACCGTTTCTTCATCACTATCACAAATATGACATAAGTGAGAGGTGATTTGAATACCTCTCAAACTTAGATTCGAGCGGGATGGAATGCTCCTTAACAGCAGTCACCAAACAAAACAATTGATTTTCGGATGGAGCCATTTATTCCAAAAGATTTGACCAAAATGAGATGCAATCAAGAGATTGTCGGCTATAGTTTCTTTTACACATGTGTTGTGTGTTTTTTCGGTTCCTGTCGATCAGATCCACAATTAATGTGGATGTGATAAATTATGTAATTATGATTTAAAGAGCATGTACATAGGTTTAACCTTCAAGCCTCTATTATACATTTTATGTCTTCAACCGCTATACTATAGAATTTCTTTTATATAAAAGAGACAATGTATCCTACCAAGAGAAAGAGTTGGTGTGAGAGAGTCGTTATTGGCACTCTCAATAGTTGTTGCGTATAGATTATGTTTTTGGAAATAAAATTGTCAAAAAGGCTATTACAAAAGAGAGAAGATTTGTGCATAACTGATAACACAAATTTATTATACACAACAAAAAGTGTGTGATTTGACTATAATACTCTTAAACACGTACATAAGATAAATTGATAAGAGACATAAAAATCATAATTATAATGTATGATAAATATCGTAAAGTTAAAACCATAAGCTCATGTGTTACCAAATACATATTATAAAAGAAGAAAAAACTATGAAAATTCTAACACCATACTCTACATATCTTGCTAAAAATCTATCCCGAGCTCACATGTTGTGTCCATTCCAACATCGATTAACCAAACATCGGCGAACTTTATTTTGATGAAGTCAGGGTTGAAGAAAACCTATGGCGATGATATTAACAAACAAAATAAAATTTCCGTAAAAACGTAATCCGCTATAGCAAGTTGACGTATACATATAATAATAACAATTTAAAAGTTTAATATATTAAAGTATAAGTTTAAATCGGATACATACAATAACAAAGTTTGATACACCTTTTTAATCTTCTTAAACCACATAAGACTTGCATTATCGTAACTAGTATATTTGTTGTCTAAAAACATTTCACTCGCAAACTAAACATTTTATAAATAACGGACATCACTTTGGTTACCATCGGTTGTGGCCCATCCATGAACGTCACGAGCTCGTCCATTCTGTTAAGTTTTTACATATAATAAAATTTCCAAATGATAAATATCGGCGTATAGACAATTACTAGTATTTTATCTGCACGATGTCACGACGTATAACATATCATTCAAATAAGTTTTGCTTTGTTATGTAATGTAATGTTGTACAAACAATGGATGTTTGCTCCACACTTTGTAACCGGATAAATTAATGGCCATGACTTATAGAGTTTAAAATTTTATTTTTATTCTACATTGTAATTCAATTCCATTATGTAACCAATCAATGACTTAATTTTTATTATAGAGTTTTAGGATCGAATGTTTTAAGATACTATAATACATGCATATAAGATTGTATTACTTAACTTATTATTAGTCTTAAAAATGAGCTAAATATAAAGTACAAGAATTTTATATGCGCGAAGGGCCGGCCCTGGGCCTGGGCCACAAGGGCAACCGCCCAGGGCCCACAAAATTCAAGGGCCCACTGCTAAAATGTAAGCTGTTACATATTTATATGTTTAGCCCAATAAAAAAAGGAAAGGAATAGCCCAGTAAAAACTTGAGGAGGGCCCTAAGAAGGTCAACCACTACGCGTGCTCTTTTTGGCTTGGAATTAAGAAAGACTTTCTTTAAAATAGGAAAAACAAATTGATTACCTATTTATTCTCTTAATTCCAAAACAACCGGCTCTATTTTCATTCATTCAATCTTCTTTTTGAAACTCGCAATCCTCATCGCACATTACAATTTGCTTCTCGATAATTAAACTTTAAAATCGAAAATTGCTTGTCGCCTTTTCACCGCAAATAGTTCCAGACTTCCAATCGACGATATAGACACCAGACCTTCGACTACCTGCCAATTCCTAATCAGTCATCGTCTGTAAGTAGTTAACTCTTTAAGTCTCAAGTTTCAATATCAGTTTTCTTCTTTTCATTAGTAAATCCAAATCAGAATTATCTGATCTCAAATCATGTTTCTTAATTTCTATTGTGTTTTAATAGTGTGATAGGGCATTGCATTAATTAGTGTCATCGTCGATTAGTCACTTAGAAGTGAAACTTGGAATTCGGTGACTTCCATGTCGGAACACATGTATAGTTGAATTGGGATAACACGATTTTAGAATTCTTCTACTAGTCTAAGCACTAAGGTGTCCTTTAACCCTTTAATTCTCTTTCAAAATTTGGAAACTGTAAATGTGAATATGTGATTTGTAAATTTGTTAGTAAGTTGTTAATCTCTTATTCTCTTTTAGTCATATTATCCCTTTAATTCTCTTTATGTGGGTCGTGAATTTGTTAGTAAATTTCTTTATTATTTGTTTTTCTTTGTTTATTTTTTACTCTTAATAAAGTTCTCAACTGAATTTGTTAGTTCTCTTTCTCATAGTAAACCGCTTCATCGTTTGGTTAGTAAAGTGCTTAATTGCGACTTAAATTGGCGATTTGCTTCATTGTTCGTTTTAATTTAGTCATTACATTATGTTTTCTGGCAGAAAAAGAAAGAAAAGGAGAGGAATTTGAAAAGAAAAAAAGTTCACTTTATGAATATATGTTCTATGTAAATTTTATTTATTGAAAAAAATACATTAGAGGACCCTTTTTTAAGTTACTGCCCAGAGCCTAAAAAATAATTAGACCGGCCCCTGTGCGCGATGCAATAGAGCACAATATAATTTTTTTTAATAATGTGTCGATTTAATGTATTTCTTTTAAACATGCTTAGGGAGAGGAGTGTATTTAATGATTATATATGGTCTTTATTAAATTTTAAAAGTAACCGAACACTTGTTTTTAAAGAATGCAACTTACTGGTGTTTACGTATAATGGCTAGAATGTCAAGTAATTGCATTTTTAGATAACTTTATTTTCACATGTGAATCTTATAATATAAAAACCTAAAAACCCCATTAAAATTTGAAGAAGTATAAAATTCTAATTAAACTGTTATATTATAAGTTTTATAATTTTTTTTATATAACTGAGTCTATATTTTAAAGATATATTAATTACATAGGATTTAGTGACTCTTTTTAGTTTAGAATTTGGTATAAAAAATACATTTACATAAGACTATTAAACTAAAAATCATTAAAAAAAATTAAAAAAAATGCATATATATAGTTGCATATTAAAATTTTATATTTGAATCTTGACCATTACTATTTGTTAGTTTAAATTTTTGTTGTGATTTATCACATATTAAAATCAATTCAATTTGTTTAAATATTTATTGCTTTATGGTATTGCAAAAGATGTATTATAAGTTGTATTACTTAACTTAAATTATTCGTAGATATATGATTCAAATGCTTTATATAGTATATTAAATATGAGGGGAAATCATTCATTCATACCCGACTCACATCACTTAAACAATGAAACGACAAACTTACATTTTAATATGATGCGTTACAAGTGTAATAACATCTAACATATGTGTTGTAGATAACATTGATGATTTTCCATAACTTTAACTAAAAATATATTTAAAAGATATAATTATATATGCATAATAATAAAAGAATAAAAATAATATTATAAATAAGTGGAGCCCGGCCGCAGGGGCGGACCTAAGGCTTAGGTAACGGGGTCACGGGACACAATTCAATTTTGTACGCGTAGTGTAAATTTCGATCTCGCGTAGTGTAAATTTCGATTTTTTCGAGATTGTGCTACCATCCATTTCAAATCCTAGGTCCGCCCCTGCCCGGCCGAGCTGAAACTTGTTAAAATTCTCACAAGCCAGGAGCTTTTGGGAACGAACGTAAACTTTCTTAAGATAAATCGGCTAAGGTCGAACTTAGTCCACTTTTTTACACCCTAACAAGTTTATTGAATATAAAAAAACCTTTCTTGAGTCGAGACATAATGTTTAAGAAAAAGGTGTGAAAATTATTCAAACATCCTCTTCTTTTGTTTCATTAAAACTTTACATAATCTCCAAACGTCGCTTTTTTTAAAAGAAAAAAATATGATATCAAACTTTGAAGTATATTATATATATATATACTAGCATCATATCCGCGCAATGCTGCGACGGCAAATAGTTTTTGGTTTATAATATGTCGTTTTCAAGAATGTAATGATATGTTATTCACGCGATTCAATGTCACGAAAAAGTTTTCTACAACATGTCCATTTTTTTTCAAATTTTCATTTATTTACATCTAACTATTTTATTAATTTTAAAAATAAATTCTAAAAGGCAATAAAATAAGAAAAAAGATTTATATTGATGAAATAAAAAGAAGAGTTAATAAGATTTTAAAATTATGTTGATGTAGGTGGATAATTGTGTTAGTATGAGAGAATATAATTTGAATAAAAAATTAATGTAAATTATGAGAGAATAAAATAGTTAAAGATTGGATGGATGAGATTAATTTAGATTAAATGAAGGGTCAAGATTTTATATTGATTGAATTTTAAAAAGTCTTAAAATTTAAGATAAAAGAATGTTCAATGGTTTATATACTAGTATATATATATATATATATATATATATGTATATATATTTAACATGAAAATATGATTATTACTCTTTTGACCCATAACTTGATGAAACTGAACAAACAGACAAGATTTGCGTGTCATTCAATATTTCAATTCACAACAACAATACACTCTATCTACCACAGGAAGACTTTGATACAACATTCTGCTCCTTAAAGAAATAATCAGAGACCCTATATAACACCTACTAACTACTAAATATCGACAAACAAATCTTTTTTAAACACCGTTTTTTATGCTACAAATTCATCAACATACAACAAACTCACTTGGGCTTTTAAACATTCTCAACAATGTGTTCATCTGGGCCTTTTTCGGCTTTAAGGCTTGCTTCATCTGGGCCTTTTTCGGCGTCAAGGCTTGCTGGGAGGAAGGATTTGTAGATGGTTTCCATGTTTGGAGTGACTGGAGTCTCCTTTGATTTGTGGCCGGCAACCTCAAGTGCCGTGGACTGGAAAAACCGGTAGAATTTCTTGCTACAAATGAATGCAAAGATGAAAGTCACTATGGGAAGCGGGATGATGACCGGGGTGTAGACGAACTTCTTTACTCCAAAGTAACCGACCATTGTAACTTGGAATAATAGCAAGGAGGCCAATATGCGCAAGTGTATGTGTGGCCACATCTTCCCGTAGCTCTCGTACTTTGGAACAATGACGTTGAGGACCTGTAAAGAAAGAATAACTTAATTATGAAGAAGAAAACGCACATGTGGAGCATGCAAGTTGAACTTGAATTAGCTACTACCCAAAACTAGCAACTTTTACTGATTTATATGAAAATCGAACAATCAGGTGCATGGAAGAGGGAAAAAAACACCATCTTCATTATACTCTTTTGTCCTGTTTTAGTAATGACAAATTCTATTCGTTGCTACTAATCTCCCTACTTCATCCTCCTACTCACTAAATGATGATACGTGGAATCCATTAATTTTCATTCCTCAACTCCTCTCTTGATCTTGAGACTTGTCAGTACAACTGTATAAGGATGAGTCATGAGTAGGAGGAAGATATAGCTTTTGCTAATTACAACCAGTTAAACTACAACCTACTTTGCTAATTACAACCGGTTAATCTACACGGACCAGTGAGCAAAATAGCTTGCTATTTAGTGATATATAAGTACATATTAACTGGTTGTAGTTATCATCATAGCACATCAAACACAAGTATAATTACCACAATGGCAAAAAATGCAATTACAATAAAAGACCGACAAGAAAAGCTGGTTGTTGTTTTATGACATTAGCCCATTCTGCAACTGAATTTTAGTATATTTATGTTTTTTTGTGAAATTTCAAAAAATGGACAAAAAAAAAGGTTAATGCCCCCCAAAGTTAAATAGGCAGTCGTGAGGGATAGACCGCGGGTCAAAACAGTCTGGGTCAGGGTTACAAGAACTACATACTTAAAGAAATAATTTAACATTTTTGTTTGTAAGGCAAAGGCACACACACACATACACACCCTAATCTATACATTTGTCCCCAAAAGGATATGAACCCGGAACCACTTGGTTGGGTTCTACACACCCTAATCTATACATTTTTTTTTGTAAGGCAAAGGCACACACACATGACACACCTTAATGCACCTTGAATACTGGCAAGGCCAAAGCCAGTTAGTAATGATATGGTATTAATAAATAAAACAATTTAAGGGGTTCTACAAAACATTTGAGGTGTATTTTGATCCCGTTTGAAATATTTAACCGAAAACAACCCATTTTCAAATGAATGGGGTTGAGATTGCATTGCCACTACTACGAAGCACAAGAATTGTATACCTGATTCCGAAAGACAAGCCATCCCAAGCCAAAGTATATTGCACCAAAGGGAATAATAAGAGGAGCAATGACGGAGTAACAAAGGGTAATTGTGAGAATAAGCATGTCATTAGGAATTTTCGTTGCATATCCAAGATCTCCAGGTATCCAAGCTTCTTTCAAGTCTCCTTCCGTCTTGCACATATACTTCCTCTTGAGATGGAATATGATTAAAGGAACTATTCTTGATAACTCTAGCCCATAACCAACAAAGAATCTGAAATACAAAACAGTCTATATTAGTAAACATCAATATATTTGCTAGCTTTCATTATACCATCATCTAATAAAAGTACCGGTAAAAGATAAAGGAAAATTCTTTAAGCTTACTTGAGAGCCACAAAAGTGATGAAGAAAGTAGCATTTCCAGGAAGGCTTGTTGCTAGCTTGTCAACTATGGAGTTGGGGTCTTTCTCAATTTCCTTCAGAGAATCAAAAAGAGTACCACCAATGGTAACACCAATAAACACATTAAACACTGAGAAATAAAAGTATTTCCCTGAAGCAGCCCTCTCAGCATGGCTCTGAGATGTAATTCCCTCAGCCTTCGATAGAAACATAAGGAATTTAGGCAGCAAAGCTAGAAAAACAATAAGAGCAATCTGAGGAAGATAAGCTCCCAAGACTGTTCTAATTTCCGTCTGATCAAGAATTGGCTTCAAAAACGGGAGCAACTTTTTTAAATTTGGTAGAGTAGTGAAAGCCGAAATCAACCCAATGGGAATCATGTAAAAGCATATTGTCAAGAAAACAATAACGTACACAACAATCTGTCGCACCTCCCTCTCATAATAAGTTTTAGGAAGATTACTCCATAACATTTGTCGGGATTCAGGAGCATCCGTGACCGTCCATGTGTCAATCATCCGGGCATGTGCACTCTGGGCTGCAGCAGCAGCAGTTACTCTGCTGGTAAAGAACACCACGGCCGAACCCTGTTGTTTCTCTCTAAGGGTTGACTTCTGCGCAGCCTCAAGTTTTGGGGTCAACTCACTGATTTTTTCTTTGTAATATTTTATAGACTCCACCTTTTTACCAATGAGACCAAGGAAACCTGTCTTGTGAGTTGGTTCAACCCCTTCAGGGTTGACTTTTTTCGAGGCTTCATATATGGTTTCTGTTCGTGCGAGCTTTTTTTTACAATCTTCTAACTCTTCATAGATTTTGTTGACCTCTTCGTTCTCTGTTGACACCATTGATTTGTAAAACGTTTCGGGATATATTTCTTTAAAGAATGTGTCAACTTGTTCCTTTCTAGAGCAACCTTCAGATGAAGCAGGTATGTCCCTCACCAAAACAGCAAATTGTTCTGGTTTAACTTCAGGGGACATTAATCCTGCAGCTCTCAGATCAGATACATGTTTGTATGCTTTCCATAGAAGAACATAAGAAACCAAGGAAACCCAATAGCAAGCTATCACAAATGCCCATAACCGTGAACCTTTCTCCTACAACCAACATTTGGAAGAAGGGGTTTAAGTATAAAAACTAGAAAATTCATCACTTAGAGAGAAAGGTGTAAAATTGATATACAAGTATAAACTAACTTTGAGATGTGCCATTGAGAGCTTGTCGAGGTCTTCAAAAGCATTTTTCCCAGTGGAATCTACTACTCCCGGGTTATCTTCAGTGATAGAAACGGGCAAAAGTATCGGTACCAATACAATGCCCGATAGTAATAATATACCAAACACTGCAAAAGAAGATGGTAAATAAAAGCTAAGATTAACGGAAGTAACACAAAACTTTGCAATCTGACAGTAAAAAGGCAAAAAGGGACTGGAAATACAGAGATACCCACATATATACAACATTTTGCAATTCGCAGATTAGTGATTAACGAGTCCAACATTGGCTAATTAACCGGTAGGGGATTAGTTGATTATCTCTAAAATAAGTATA
Organism: Dittrichia graveolens; assembly: GCA_038502395.1. NCBI lineage: Eukaryota > Viridiplantae > Streptophyta > Magnoliopsida > Asterales > Asteraceae > Dittrichia > Dittrichia graveolens. Next base: position 5,644,051 of record JARJIL010000005.1, on the reverse strand, counting down.
TTCAGTTGAATTAGGTTTAGTTTTGGTGTAAATTTAGGCTCTAAACGTGGGGTTTGACAAGAAACAGTGTTTAATTTTGGGGTTAGGGTTTTAATTCAGTAGTTCTTTTGCAACATTCTTCATACTATAAATGGCAAAAAGAATAAAAAATAAATAAATGAGAAGTGAACAACAATTCAACTTAAAAAATTCGACCTTTTTTATAACAGATTAAAATAATCTAAAAGCTATTAACGAGTGAGCAACCGTCAAATCAAAGGAACCCTAGCTCGCAAAATCTAACATAAGCGTAATAAAGAAGGGGATATGATATGACGAACCAGTGCTCAAGAAGACAAAGTAAACAGCAGAATCAACACCGGACATGGCGAGAACCTCTTGTTCGGTGGAAGATAAAGCTTCACGGATCCAAGAGAAGGGATTACGTGTCTTGGTCCTGCTTCCTTCCCATGGATCCAAACCTCTAAGGATCCGATTCGGATAGTAAACCACGGCGTTCCCTGGTTTTGCGCTCAACCAGGCGAACAAAATCATGAGAATGACGAAGATGATGAAGGAAGTAACCAATGAGGTGATAAACGAACTCAAATCCATCTTTAACTCTCTCTAAGAAAGTAAGAAGAGAGAGAAACACACACACACTCTCTCTCTCCAACGAAAATTGATGAAAAAATTTCAATCCAGTAAGGATGATTTGGGGAGCAAAAGGGAGTTAGAAGAACAGCACAAGTTACCGTTAGATGATGAATAAAAGAGAAGCAAGGTGTAGGTTAAATAAAGTATACGTAAAGGTGAGGGTTTGGATATCAATGGTGACAGAAGTGCAATCATGGATGCTTTCGCATTTGCATTGATTGTGGGAGCTACAAATATCAATGTCCCCTTCCTATAAAGAAAATAGCTTCGTCGGCAGCATTGATTGTTGCATCACATAATAATAGATCTCCTGATTTTCTTCTTATTTCATTTTTTCCCTATCCTAAGATAACAATATGGAATTTATTAATTCTTTTTTCTCACGTCTTTTATTTATTTTGACGGTTGTATTAATCTTATATTCTTGTTAGAAAAAGGATAAGTAGGAGAAAAAAATTAGGTTATTATTAAGTTATTAACAATATGTAATGTAATTGTTAAACCACCTATCTCTCTCACCTCTTATTACATCCACACTTATGAACCTATTTTTAAAATTTTAACTCTCTTATATAACATTTTTATTTTTATTTTTCTCTGCCAGCTTACATCATAAATTTATATACTAAATTCTTCTTGTCGGATGAGACCACTACCACACCCACCATCTGCCCCTTATTACATCACCACTACCTACGACGCCCTCACCCTTTACTCACCCTTTCTCTCTTAGCCCTTGTCGCACCACCTGTGACCCCTCCCTACGGTTTAGATGTAAAAACATTGCCACCATTGTCTCTTAGAACCCCTTCTCTACGGTTTCAACACAAAACCATAGGCATGGGGTTGCAGGTAATGGCGGTGGCAATTACCAATGAACTAATACCACATGTGAGTCGTTTTCATCTTATGCAATGAACCAAGATCTATCTTGATAATGCTTTTGGTTTTTTATGTCAATTTTGATTGTTGATTTTTTGGTTTCTTGTGATTTTTGTTCCACTCGACGATTTTGATATAGTCTTGATTTTAATTTTGATTTGTGTTGATTTGTTGTAGGGTTGAGAGAAAGGTTGGTGCGTGTTGATGGTGGGCATTGGCCTAGATGGATGTGGTGGTGGGTGTTAGCGTTGGTGGTGGGTAGTAGCGTTGGTGGAGGTGGTGGGTGATAGAGACTTAGAGGTGGTGGTGGGTAACACTAACGAAGGTGATGGTGGTGGTGGTGTTCTATTGTTCTAGGAGAGAGAAAGAGAGAGGGAGAGGGAGAGTGTGTGTGTGTGTTAGAGAGTTAGAGAAAAGGATGTGTAAAAGAGTGAGAGATATATATATATTTTTTTTATATAAAAAGATTTAAAGAAATAAATTAAAAATGAGGGCAAGGAAAATTGGTCCTTTTAGCTTGACAAAGACCAAAGGCATAAGAGGTTTAACAATTTAGGGACCAACGCCATAATGTTAGGACTAATAACGTAAAAACAATCAAACCACAATGACAAAAATGCAATTAACTCTATAATTTATGTGAAACACATCTTTTATTTCAGACTAATTAAACAAACATGTGTTGTACACGTATCTTATTTTTGAAAATCAAATTGGACACACATAGTCTCATGCCTTATATTTGCTCTTCAAACTTGTCAGGATTTTAACTTGTAACCTATTGGTTGCAGAGGACAAAGATGCATGTGTTATTTATTATATCTTTTCTATTTAATCAGGTCAAAAATTAGTTTAAATTAAAATATGTCAAGTTGAAATCTTGTTTTGAAGCCTCAAGCCCACAACACACATATTATAAATAAATGACCATCCTTAGCGACAGAGAAGATAACAGTAGAGTTAACTTGTTATAGTAGGTCACAAAATATGCAATAGTAGTTAACTTGTTATAGTAGGTCATAATATATGCAATAGTACAAATTAAAAGTTTGACACATACAATAATAAATTGTAAAGTTTAATATACACAATAAAAGTTTAGGTAAAGTTTAATATATTTTGGTGTTGTTAATCCTAAACTTAATCAAAATTTTAGAGCATGTAACAAAAATAAGCCATGGTTGAAAAAATTGAAGTTTTTAAATAAATAATCAGTGACTAATATTTTGAGGCTATGATTTTTATACAAAAAGAAATAGTCATTTAGTCATGCACAATAATCATAATATTTTTTTCTCGACTTCTCGTATAAACTTATAAATATTATTTTATTGACGTATTTAAGAGTATTATTGTCATCTAAATATAATACTTTTGTTATGCCCATTAATTAATTAATGTAGATTGATTTTTTTGGCTCAATGAATATGGTTCATTTACGTGTCTTTCCATTTCTTTCCCATTCTAAATCAATAATTTAAAAAACGACGTGTAAATGTGTGTTTATTTTATATAAATTACTTAAAAACAAAAAAAAAATGTAGGTAAAAGACATAAATAAAGTCACAAATAGTATTATAGTATGATTATGAAAAGAAAAATAAAAAATGTGTGGATTTGGTCTGGTGAGAGTTGTGGTGGGGCCGTCACTGTCCGTCTAACTAATCCTTGAGTTTGCTTGCACCCACTAAAATATTTGATGCTAAAATGGGAGGGAAGCTTGGCAGTTGACAGCGACGGGAAACGGAGCTTACGCGTACACAACACGTGTTTGGGGACGAGAGTACGGTCAAAGGCCTATACACTGACACTTATTACCCTTTATTACTAGTAGTTGAGTGACTGCCCTTTTTTTCTTGTCATAAATAAATGATGAAGCGAAAGATTGAGTGTTTTTTTAATTACTCGTGTTTAATAATGGGCTGTTTGTTAATGTGATTATATGGTCTAAATAATTTAAATGCTCTAAATAAACTATCTGAATGTGAAAGAACAATTTGAATGAACAATTTGTTTAATAAATGTTTTGAATGAACAATTTGAATGATGCAAATTATCAATTTAACCTTAATAGTAATATATTATATTATAAAATATGATTGTTTAACAAGATAAAATGTGAAGAATTAAGGAATATTATAGTAAAAATATTTGATGCTTAATGATTCAGAATGAACTTTAAGGTAGAATGATTCAGCAACATTATGCTGAATCATTCAGCACATTCTTTATTCAGAGGTAACAATCAAACACGCTGAATGCTGAATGATTCGACATTTAGCGCCGAATGGTTCCATTAAGCAGCAAACAAACAGCCCAGATTCTTTTTATATGTTCTTGTGCTTGCAAGAGATTGGTTGTTTGAAAAATAAACTAAAAAAAGAGGCTGTTGAACCTTTTAAATATAGGTGAAACTATTTCCGACCCTTTTGCTTGTATAATTTGATTATAAACTAGTTTTTAATTGTCCTCGCATTTGCGAGGGGATGAATTAAATGCAACAAATTGGTGAGAGGAAATAGGTGTGAATGAGATAGATGGCATCGTAGGAGATGTAGTTCTTTGTGTGGATATCAAAATACCACGAAAAAAATAAATTATCATGATATTTTATGAAATTACCTGCTTAGCCTTGAAAATATCATGATAAAAATACTATTTACTTAGCATATTGATAGATATAAGAATAGAATTCATTTTTATAAACTATAAAATTACTTGAATTTGGAATTAAATCGGAAAACTAATTAAGAAAACAAGGACCAAACCAATTGAAACATCTAAGATATATGACTGTGCTATGCTGCTACCAATTCAAAGTAAATGTTCGAGGGCATGTTAGATATGTGGCAATTGGCATTCAATGATGACACCTTGACAGCTTATAAACTATACATGTCTAGTCTAGTCGTGTTTCCCACTTTATTTTTATGAATGACGGCTAATATACCTTAAATTTGTTTATGATGAGACTTGAATTCATGATCTTAGTCATGAGTCACACTAAACTTAAACTACCCCACCCCACTTCAAATGTAAACCAACATTAATAAAACCCTGATGGGGTTTAAAATTGTAAGTTTGTGGGGTTTTAAGAATCGTCGTGTTTACAAAAGGTTTAATGAATAAGTTACGAGAAAAGGATGTGTGTAACTAGAAATATTTATGATGTGTGCTTTCGTACTTACAAACACTTAAACGAATAAATGATAAACGATTAATATACCTCTTATTTAAAGCGTTTATAAGTGTGAAAGCATCTAAGATATGTGCGACTAAAAACATATATCTTATCCTCATAAATTATTTATTAAACTTTTTTAAGAGTTAAACTATTTTAAATTATAAATTTTATGATATTTTATATGAAATATATATAAGATATGTATTTTTAAGAGTTAATTGCATTTTTGGTCCATGTGGTTTGGTGGTTTTTACGGTTTTAGTCCCTAACTTTTAGATTTTACGGTTTTGGTTCCTACTTAAACTAAAATGACCAATTTGCTCCTACCCTGTTTTTTAATTCTATTTATTAATTTTTAATTCCTTTTTAAGTTGTTTTTTTGAAATAAAAAAACTGACAACCTTCAAATATCTCTCTCTCCCAGACGTGCACACACATACTCTCTCTCTCTTATCCTACTCTCTTTAACTCTATCCTTCTCTCTATTTAATGCTACCCCACAACCATCACCACCTCACCACCGTCTCTCTTTCATTCCCTCTCTACCTATCTCTCCATCTACTAGATTACCACAACCACACCTCCAATACTATTGCCACCTCTAACACCACCACCACCACATCTAACACTACTAATATTAAATACCTAAAATCGAAAGTAACAGATGATAAATACCCAAAATCAAGCTGATTAAATACTTGGAATCAAAACTTTAAACCCTAACAAAAACCTCAGATGACACACCCCCATTACAATCGATGGCTTGAATAGATTGATGACGAATACCCATTATGTCAGAGTGTGTGTCTGTATATGTTGAATCGATCTTGATCTGTAGCGTGGGGTTTTCAAATCAATTTGAATCACTGTGGTTTTTAATCGATCTTGGTGTGGTTTCTGTTGGTGTCTGCCCACTAACACATGTAGGCTGGTATCACTGCCGATGAAACGCGAGCCTATTGGGTCACACGCTAGGGATTAATCTCTATAGATCACTGGAAGAGAAGAAGGTCAAAGAATAAAAAATGGTTTGGTTTGGGGCTTTACGACCGTGAAGGATGTTTCACGGGTCGTGAAACTAGTCACCCTCACAAATGCTCATTACCCTGTCACGAGCCATGATACCTTAGGTTTTCATGGGTCATGAGAAGGTCATGAAAGCTTGTGAAGAGGGTAGCTCAAGTGTTACTTTAATTTTATTGGACCATTATGATGGTCCAATCAAATTGCATGCTGGCGGCCGGACATTAGGAGTTCAAATGGCACTTGTGTCTACAGAAGAGCTTTATAATCCCTCCTTTGAGACTCTTGGTTACTAGCATCACACACACACACACACACTAAAATAGCTCTGTAACACCCCAAAGTTCAAAGTGTTACGGTTAAGTGATATTAATCTTAGAGATGGTTATAAAACTAGAAGGGCTAAAATTGTCAAAAAGGAAGTGAATTAAGTTCAGGGGCCATTCTGTCAATAGCCCAGACTTACATATATATATATATATATTTGACTTTCATGTTGAAAGTCAAAGGAGATTTCATAAGTTCACAGCCTTCATACGTACAAGTTGGCTATCTACTTTTTCAAGTTTGGAGCTAAGAGATCAGTGTTATCAGACTTCCATAGTCATCATATCTGTCATAGGATCATTGAGGTATGACTTGTGATATTGTTTTTAAGTTATAATGGGTCAAAAGATTGAATTAAGAATCAAAGCATGTTAGCTATGTTTTAATGATGTTAGTGGTCATATGGGGTGTAGGAAAACACCTTAGGACTGTTAGAATCGACTTTGGGTCGAAATTGGATCAAGAACAGCAGCTGTGTTTTTGGCAGAAAGTTGCAGGTCGTCGCGTACACGGCCCGTGTAGGTCTACACGGCCGTGTACATGTGTTTTAAGCCGGTGATAGACCATGTAGTAGAACATGGTCGTGTAGTATGTAAGGTACACGGCCTGTGTAGGGTTACACGGCTCGTGTAGAGGTCAAAGGCGGTGACAGGCCATGTAGGGATACATGGTCGTGTAGCATAAAGGGTACACGGCCCGCGTAGGGTTACACGGCCCGTGTAGGGTGATGTGTCAGCACAGGGCATGTGGCCAAGAGTAGTCATGTAGTATGCAGGGTACACGACTCGTGTAGGCTTACACGGCCCGTGTAAACCCTTTCTCGGTTCAGTTTATACGGTTTATGATGTTTAGCTTAATTTATGATACAGGAAGGTATTTGATGACTTGACAGCAAAAGTTATCTGATTAGCATTCTACACAGTTACCAGGTGAGTATACTATTCCTTCAGCAGGTTTAGCATATGAGTATGCATTAAATGAACAACATGATATTTGTGTTATAAGATATGAAAGTTATGGATATTTAATAAAGCGACAGGGTACAAAGTACACGCGAGGTGTAACTTTGTACCAAGAACAGTGTTATGGTATACAGTCACGCGGGTGGTGTAGCTGTATACCAAAGCAGAGTAAGTACCTGTGAGTTAGTATATGTTCACATACACAAGATGATATGATGTGATGTGATATGATATGTTATATGATTTGTATATGTGATGCAAGTACAGGTGTATAGCCATGCCGTGAGTGTATTATTCTTCTGCATGAGCAATACGTGATTATAATAATTGAACAGTATGATAACCGTGTTATGTGTTTTACCTGTTTATTGGATGCGGGGCATCCTGGGGAGTTGTTACTCCTGTTTAAACAGGGTATACAGTGATCTGTATACCAAGAGAAGCTGGGATAGGCTACACCTGCGAGGTGTAGATAAGCCCGGCATAGAGGATACTCAGTACGTGCAAGCGTAGCTGTGTATTTCAGAAAGTGGAAAGGGGTATATCGAGCTCTTTATACCCAAGTAAAGCGCTGGGGATATTCCACCCTGAGGTGTGGATAAATCCTAGCATAGTAACAATTGTGCAGGTTTGCAGGTATTACAGCTTGGATGCGAGACATCCTGAGGAGACTTTACTCCTGTTGCTACAGTTTGGATGCGATTCATCCTGGGAGATTTTACTCCTGTTTTATGTTGTTATATTCTGTTAGTATGCTCACTAAGCGTTAGCTTATGTTTCAGTATTGCATGTTGCGGGTGATACAGGTTCCGGCAAGGGTAAGGCCCCAGTACGATGTTCAGTCGGATAGCTCCTGGTTTTTAAGAAGTAAACTTTGACACTACTTTTGTAAATGTTAGCACATGTATGTTTAGAAATAGAATTTTTGAGAGACTCTGATATTTTTTTGGTGCTAACTCGTCAGATAATGTTTTTAAATTTAAACTGGAAAAAGTGGTGTTACAAGCTCATACTTGAGAGTAGTGAGTTCAATTGAGGTTGTGCAAGCAAGAGTTTGAGGGCTATTCCGGTGGTGGTTACAAGGCTTTGTGAATCATCTTTGGAGTGCTAGCACATTAGGGTCTAGTTTACTCGGTGTGGACTTGCATATGAGTGGCAGGCCTTTTGTCAACCCAGCTCATCCCAATCTTCTCTAGCTACAACTGAATTTGGAAGGGTATATCTCTCTTCTCTTTGTTGTTTCTTTTGGTAGCATGTATCTTGTAGTTTAGATAACACCATTGGAACATGTATGTGTGTGTATATATTTGATTTAGTTGATTGCATGTGTGTTTTTGTTTATGCTTCTGATGTGCATGTGGTCATTTTAGTTTGAGTAAAGACTAAAGTCGTAAAAATGCTATTTATTTTGGGGTCAAAACTATAAAATATAAAAATTAGAGAAAAGATCATAAAAACCACGAAACTAAAAGAAGAAAAAAATATAATTAACTATATTTTATAATATAGAATTTGCTGAAGAGAGGTTAACACGTTAAAAGATGTCATTTTTAAGTTTAATTATAATTTTTCTTTGCTGAAACAGGTAGAGGGAGCTTTCTTGACAGCGAGAGGGACGCGTGGTTAACACGTTAGAGGGGAGAGAGAGTGATCCATCATCCATGCCTAAGTGTGGACGCCTATCCTCCACATATATCCTTGACTTATCCACATTTTAATTCACAAAAATAAAAAATAAAAACTTTAATTGGACGTAGAGACATACTAATATTACAACTTGCATGGCTAAAGGTATCCGTATATTTGTTCATTAAAAAACTAGTAAGTCGCTAACAAGCTATTATTCTATAATATTTTTTATTTATCTTTCTATTTTTTTTAAATTAAAATTAAATAATTAAAAAATAAAAAAGAATTAGTTTATATCACACATCAATTATTGATTATATAGGAGGATGAATTTGTAGGCATCATACTATTAGGCCATCTTAAGATTGTTAATGATTTGAATATATGAAAATAAAAAAACTTTAATAGTACATAGAGACCAAGTAATATTGCAAGAGCAATAATATTTGTATATGAAAAACAATATGATTTGTATACAATTTGAAATAATACATACTATACTTCTAAGTTTTATATAATCATAATCCGTATCGACTTAACTTATAACGTATTTTATTCTCTAGAAAATAATAACGATCTAAAACATAGATGATGATACTAAAACTATCAATATTAACTTATTTTAAAACTTTATGGTAGACGATATATATATATATATATATATTTGAATGTGAAATAAACACCAATCATAAGGTCAGGTGTATCATATAGCAAAAGGCAATCGTACAGCGCTCGTGCGCGAATGTAGTCTCTTTGCCGAGTCTAGCAACGTAGAAATGTAAGGAGCAGTAATTATTTTAAAAGCAATTACAGATAACAATGAGATGGGAGATTGTGGAATATGACTTGAAAAATGGCTCAAACAATGAAAACCTTGGAAAACATGTTGCTCGGGATGGGGCTTGGGCACACGGCGTGTGCCCTTCGACTCTGCTCGGCGTGGAACAGGCTTGTGTTGGCAGACGCGTTTTCTTGCTTGGCATGCAGTTGGAGAATCAGTCAATTAAGGAATTAATTATTAAGATTAGGGCAACATTAGTTGTTTGGTTTTGGTTATATTTAGTGAGCCTAGGTTTCAGTCATTGTATCCTAAATTTATAACTCTTTCTTATTTTAGTAATACTTAAAGTCTTTCCGGTTTCTGCCAGTGAATGTAGGTTGACACACCGTTAACCGAACTATGTAAAACCTCCGTATTCTTTACTGCTTTATTTTTCCCGTTTACGCATAACAAGATGGGTATTGGTGATTCCAACCTGGCCGCCCCATACTAACTACTATAAGTTTGCTTTTTCCTACAAATTGGATAGAAGAGGTATTGATATACTATCCTTGATGTGCTCGTTCTATGGAGATACGATCAAGATCGTTGAGCATGTTCTGTTCCAGTGTTTGAAGTTGGATTTTTTTATGGGTGGAGATTCATAATTGGTTGATCTGCAAGTCAAAGGTGGTTCAAATTTAAAGAATGGGCAACTAAGGCTGCATTTAGTAGGAGAAAAATTTTCTGTTTTTATGTAAAAAATGGTGGCGTTTTCATATTTCGAAAAAAAAATAGAAAACGTGTTTAGATAAAGGAGTGTTTATTGTAAAAGTTGTTTGAAAAATTAGGAAAATTTGAGCAGTTTGGGAAAAAGAGAAAGTTCTCTGTTTTTTTAGAAAAATATGTAAGTAAACATGTTTTTAATTTTCAGTTTTTTTTGAAAAAATAAAAGATTTTTCTAGAAGTAAACGCAACCTAAAAGTTCAGACTTCTCTTTTGTGTTTTCAAAGAATATTGTGGGAAGATATAATAAAAATCAAGGGTTATAGTGTTATACAATCCGGAAACAATGCAACAAATAGATCTTTAACAACAAAAAAGTAAACTTCGTAGAAGCGACATTTTTAAAGTGAAACTAAGTTTTTTCAATGGTTCAAGGCAACGGTCGATCAAAAAGTGAAACAAGACTAACTACATTCGAAGCTACATTCGTTGTGCGTTATAGACATATGGCTGGACCGGACGGCAAGCCATTAATACGGATCTGTATTTTTTTTGGTGCAGGCGAAAACAAGTTAAAAGATGACATTTTTGGAATCAGTTAGCCAACTAACTACAGTTACTCTGACCACAAAATTTTAAAAATTAAAATGACAAAACTTGGGCTCACGTGTTAGGGCCGCGGACCGATCTGGTTGCCGACAGGGACGGTCACATGGCAGGCTTTGCTGGTTTCGGCGTCTTCGAAACCACGGGACCAACCTTTTGTCCTTATAATATATTAAATAATATCATTTTATTTTTATATGTATTTATAGTAAACATATATCCATCTCAGTTGGTTGCATTTCCACTAAATATATATAAAAATATCACTTTTAGTAGTCGTTTTTTTTCAATAAAAGTTATGCAAATTGCCTATTTTTAATTTTAAAAAATGTAACCAAATTAATAAATCCTTAAATTCACCATTCAAATATTTTGGTATACATATATTTTTTTATTAAAAAAAATTGTCACAGGGTCTTATTCTTATTATTAGACGAATATATATTCAAAAGATTGTTTTAAAGGAACATAACACTGAGGTTACTTTCCATAGTTTTGGTATAGTAAAACTGCATTAAAGCTGGTTGCGTGTTAATGCACATACGTGTATCTTATGGTAAATAATGGGAGAAATCATTTCATTTTCACTTCAGTTTAATTATTAATTAAGCATTTTAACCTTTACTTAACATTAAATAATTTTTATCCTATTTAAAATGGTAAAAATAACTTGTCAAGTGGCTAAACAACCGGTGATATTTCTTTTCCTGGGATATTTCTTTTATTTTTGTTGTTTTCTTCATTTCGAGCGAATCCAAATTGTTTCTAACTATGGGTGGAAACGAGTCGAGCTTAGCTCGAGTATTTTAGGCTAAGCTCGAACTCGGTTCGATAGCTTGACGAGACTTCATGATGTAGACTCAAGCTCGGCTCGAAGAGGATTTATGATCGGAAGCTCGCCTAGAAAAGCTCAAATATTTATTCTGAAACAATTTTTAAATAACCAAACTTATTCCAAATTTATAAAAAACTATATTAAATAACAAAAATAATTTTAAATGTGTACACACATTATAACAAAACTTGAACATAAGTTAAATTTCGATGTTACATTAGTATAACCCTAAAAAATTTAATCAATAATAACATTTTTAACTATTATTTTATGTATATTTATATACACATTTATATATTATATAAAACTCGATAAGAGCTCGAGCACCGTACTTATAAGCCTGAGCTCCGCTCATTATATATTCGGTGCTCAATTTTAGGATCGAGTTCAAACTCGAACTCGATAAAAGCTCAACTTGGACGTGTTCAAGCTCCAGAGAAGTAAAGGAGGGGGAACATTTAGATGTATGCAGCCTAAACGGCGTAAGTGTGATTGTATATTTTTTTAAACGGCTAAAGACGTCTTTAAGCCTAAACTTAATTCTACGTCACTTTGTCCATTACAAGATTTAAACTCACAACCTTACGGGACACAAAAAAACCCTAGATATTAGGCTATAAGCCCTCTAGTCGTTAACCACCACATGATGGTTGATTAATTTCAGTTGTATTTTAGCCAAAATACGTGGTATACATATGACGTGGTGAATAAAAGTTTGGAATTCACGAGGACGACAGTTTGCATATCAAATTCATGAATATCTTGTTGTGGGTGAGTATTATCTTAACATTATTTAACTGATTTTTTTTTATTATTATTGATATCTGCTAATTAATTGATTTTCTAGCATTTTTTTTAGAATCACACGAGAAATACCCTAGGTCTCGTGGGTTTCAGAAGGTTGGCTAAATGCTCTTTACATTTCATGTTAAATTGAGAATCTGAACACGTTTAATCGAATTTGTATCGTTGTTTCATTAAACATGGTTGTTAGAATGCTCCACTTGAGTTGACTATTATAGTTTAGTACTTCTTAATTGAAGTGTTGCTTGTTTGATCTGAGTGAATGTTTTTATCATTTGTTTGTTGGAATACATGATTGTTTATTCATGTTAAGGGATCTTAGTGATTCTTTTTATGTCTAACAAAAATATGTTTTAGTGTTGAAAAGAGAACTCATGATTGGTATGTTTAGCTGTAGCTACTGTATGAAGGGCAAGTTGTCAGTTGAGTTCTAGTCCCGGTGATGGACAAAAGATGTTCGATTATACAACTTCCTACGTTTGGTTGAAAAAACGAGAGCCGCGAAATGGAATAAAACCCACTACTTGAGAATTCTACCATCTATACATTTTGACGTAATCGGATTTCATTCCCAAATCAACCAAACATAGAACGTAAAGAAATTGATGAAGAACTAGTTTCAACCGAACAGTCTCTAAATGAGAATATGGTTTTAACAATCAACAAGACAAAATGACCTCCAAAGCTTTATACACCAATATTATGATTTAAATAAAAATAAAAATAAAAATACTTGCATTATCAAATATGTAATGCTAAAGTAACATGCGTATTTTGTTTATCTATCTATAACCCAAAATAATTCATGGTCATTAATGCATAAGACCATCTGCTCTCCACATAAAGGACGTCATCAAAATTGGTTAGTGTTTGGCAACACAGAGAGGCATCTGATCAGTTCTATACAAATAAATTGTACAACCATCCTTACAGTCTCAATTTCAAGGGCAACCGCATACCCAAAACCCATTGGCCCAGAAATAATCACAAACATTATGGCCAACATGGCTCATCTTCACGACACCATGCCTACCAGTATCACGATCCACAATTCCCATGCTACATAAGTTTTTCACAATAACATCACAACAAAACCAGAGCACATAAGCAATCCCCAAAACATCAATTCCTCACTTTTTTTCATCTAAAATTGCAGCATCGAGGCCGTCCTCTTGCTAAATTATCCCATAAACAAACCATTTGTCTTGGAGATTGGTAATGTGCGGTGTAGTAGTTATCCATACACCCGTATTGACAAAACTTACCATGGTGGGAGTACTGGACCGGGGTCGTGCTGTTGAACTGCTCAACCCACATTCCCATGCTCACATCTTCCATTTTGAATATCTGCCAAAAAACATCATAAGCCAGTTTCATTTATAACAGGTTGAAAGTTGTCTGGAGCATATTCAAATGCATAAAAACATCCAAAGTAGCTCTTGTAGGAAAAGTTATTTATTTTTGTAATTACAAGTTTTTTATAATTATATTTTGCACTTCAGTAATTTCAAAAAGAATAGATAAAACAGGTGTTTTTGGGTTGCCAACCCACCCATTTTGCCACTAAAAATAACAGAAATTTAGAGAGAGGAAGGTTTAACACACCCTGAGCTTTCTTTTTGCATGTTGGGATACGATGAACTTGGCTATGTCACTGGAGATTATATATCCTGGTCCATTTGCATAAGGTGGATATACCGCTTCTGGCCACTCCTGCAACATTAATAACTATTTATTAGATCCTTCAAAGTGGGCAACTGTAGCTACTTATACCACTGTACATGATTTTTACTGCAAGCTAGCCATTGTTCTCTTGAAGAATTCAAAAATCACACCATGTTATGCAGCAATGAACAAACTTTAGATAAATTGCAAAAGTGCAGAAGCGGAGCAAGCCAGTCATTGCATTGCACTTGGGCCCTTTTGTCTAAAATCGCTCATTCTTGTGTTGTTTTTGTATTTTTCTATATTGAAAGAACGACAGGTTGATTTGTAACAATGGTATACAAATAGTTAATCAATCTTCTATAGATTTATGATCTAATGTTCTCAAACCTCAAAACTAACTGCCCATTTGCCATGTCTGAGAGGCCTGTGAAAGAGATTCAAATTTCCCATATAAAGTGACTGTTGATGAGGGATCCTTTCGAGTTCTTTCAAGATGGTATCCACCCTTGTGAAAGTGTCATCATCAACTTTCATCACATATGAAGCACTGACATTTTGAACCTGCATTGCAGATGGTTGGACTGTAAATAACATGATTGTAACACATTAAAGCCTTATTTAGAAACTATAAAAGGGTTTAATAGTAATGACCGCATATTCACATATGGCTATAGTTTTAAGCACCACGAGCTCATAGTGGTCCATAAATGTTAATACAACAATATCACCAAAGTAAGCAGCCTCCTTCTTCAGAACTGCATTTTGCTCCTTCCTCGGACTCTGCATATTAATATATAAGTTCTGTGAGAACCAAAGAAAAATCACACACGAACCTAAATAAACTAAAAGGGATGATGAAAATAATAATCATATATACATAGGAAAACTAGTTTGACACAACACAAGTTGGTTGCAAACTTGAAATGATATGAACCAACATCATATTTGAAGAGAATAATGAATATACATGTTACATTTCCTTCAAATAATAACAATGGTTCTATTATACAAATGTAGAAATATTAGAACTTTCAATTATGTTATCATTCAATCAAACCAAAAGAAAATCTAGCATGCTGGTCTTTCTAGGACATGCCTACAAACAAACTTAATATCTCTAGTCACATTGTCAACAATTTACAATCTTATCATCTTATGCAGGCTGAACATAGACCCACCCACATGAAGCTATTCATATGAATTTTGTTTGTAGCAGTTAGTTGTAGACTATGTTACTATGTAAATCACCTCTACTTTAGAGATATAAACAGACATATTCATTGGATACATTGGGGTTTCAATTTTTGTTTTCTTTCGTGTAGAATATAGGTTGAAAACATGCTTAAGGTGCTAGGATTTTAGTTAAACTAACAAAGGTACGAATATTCCTATTACTGGTGGTCAGTGGTCTTAACTCTAGAAAAAAAAAAGGTTTTTAAAAAAAGCCTCTCAGGTTTGAGCACACGTTTAGCAGGAGAGGTGGTTGCTTGTAAAACGTTCTGAAAATTGACTAGGATAAAGTTAATGATAAGAAGAAGTATGATAGCTTCAGATTTATACAAGTCTTAGATACCGAACAAATCTTTTGAGAGAAAGAAGGCAGTGCAATGGAAATAGGTGGACATGGAAATGACACTTCATAAATACCAACAAAATCATGTCAGAAATAAAAAAAAGATGGACATCGTTAACATATGAGATTATTAGTTGTTACTCTGAATCTGAATCCATGTCACAGTCACACAGTAGTCGATGAATATCAGACATTAATAAATAAACAGATATACATATAATTCAAGCATCAATGAGGAGACTATGGAAATAATTGTGGTAGAAAATAATATACAAGCATAAATATGAGGAATTTCGGTTGATGGGGGTTCATGCAAGTAAATTTCTTACCAGTGCAACAAAAAACCGAACTACAACATCTGAGGCCTTAATTGCAGAAGACTGCATCCATGTTTTCCTAATAGCCATACGTTCTGCAAAGTGATTGGTAGCAGATAGAATCCCAATAAAAACTTTAATAGGATTATGAGGTTGCAAAGGTTTCGCTTTCCACTTGTCTGACATTTCTATTACCCTTTGAGGCGAGAAACTCGGATGAGAAGTTGGAAGTGATGTGGCAAAAACTGAATGAATATCCACATCCCCTTTAACTGCTAATCCTGTAGCATCTTCGAGTGTAAAACCCTGTAGGAAAGATATATTTATATATAAGTAATAATACTAACACTAACATTAACACTAATAACAACAACAACAACAACAACAACTATAATAATAATAAAAAAAATATCTGGTTTTTCTTTTTCTTCCAAAGTTGATATTCATTACATGGTCATAGATGAAGCCAATTGCCTGCCTAGATAATAAACATGATTAAGTAATATATAATGAATTTAGATTAACATACTGTACGATACGGGAATGAAGTCACATGGCGGCCTCCAACATTTATATGGTATCCATCAACTCCAGCACGTATGGTCAGAACAAACAATTTACCCTCCACAAAAGGAAATGGCCAAGTCACTTCTGGTTTCTGAGCACGTCCTATAAATCGCTTGAACCATGTTGTTGTTTTTGATTCTTTTGAATCAACGACATCATTTCGCATCCATTTTTCACATCTTCGAAATCCATCAACTGCCAAATATAGTAGTACATTACATAATGTTATTAACAAGTACGAGAAGCATCAATGATGCAAAGCAGATCATTAGCCCAATATAACGAAAATGCTGTAATCCCAATGAAATGAACCTTAGCAATGTCATAAATTTGATGCTACAGAATGACGAACCTACTGATATTTAAAAAAGAAAAAAACTAGTACCATTTAAGTCTCAAGTAATAGCAGAAATAAAATCTCCAACTTGGACTCAAATCAGTAAATAACTAGCAGGAAATATGGTCTAATTCTGAAATTTGAACAATGTATGGATGTCCGAAGCCCATTCTAATAACTCATAGATCTATTACATCCATAAAAGATAAAACTTCAGATTCTCCTCTGCATATTTAGCAAAATGAAGCCTTTAATGTGTTGTAGATGTTATCAAAAGTTCTATATATCTTGTCCTGCTGGATCGTCTCATTCACTGAATGCATTTGGGATTCACCCTCAATAACTGTTTACCCAAACATTATCTGAAGCAATCTACTACCTATAAACTAGTAATCATTATATGTTTAAGATGATCTTTAACCGACAACATCTTCGGATGCAATACACTTCAGGATGGAAACCTCAGAAACTTGTGCAACACAGAATCACTCATCTACGTCCTTCATTAAAACAAGATACATGGCATAATATTTGATTCCTATAACCTGTGTTTGGGTAACTCACCAGCCTTACGCTTGCATCAATGTATCTTGGTCACAGAAATCAGATAATTGTGCGCATCTCCCCTTTAGATAAACCTATTAAATCTTTCAGAAATTTGCAACTCAAATAATCAAAAGTAAAACTATTACTTTGGTGCACGAAGAATGAAGCGATACAGGGAAGATAAAGAGCAGTGAACATGCCAATCGTCCTGATGCATTGTGTCTGTGCCATCATACAGTTTCTTTTATAAGACCTAAGTAACAGTAGAATACCCTAAAAGTGGCAAACTAATATTTAAAGAAAAGAAAACAACACATAATAGCAATATCCTTACAGGCTTGCGGACTTACCAAGCATGTCATCATCGCCTTTTGATGGTAAACCATCACACCTCTGAGCTGTCCCCCATTGCATCCTGTAGCATGTATTGTGTTCAATAACTGGTTGATGGCTCCAATCACCTCTCAATCGAGGATTCAGATGCAAAATTTTTGGTGGGTCCTCTGCAACTACAGATTTTAACCCCTGCAACTCAACCTTAAACTGGGAAACCAAAACCAAAGGATCACTTGCCTTTGTTTTAGCAAATTGTGGAACATACTCGTTATGAGCATGATGAGGGGTTCCCACCACCGTAATAGATGATCCTGCAGCAAGCCCACAGGGAAGGAACATAATTCGGTCTCCTTTTGTTAATTCTTCACCATTGATTGATACCCATGGTGGACAACTTTCTTGCTTCCCTTCAAGTACTGAAGATAACTCGGTATCTTTTTCACTGTAGTTATGAACTTCTTCCCATGCCTTCAATCCTAAACTCCAAGCTTCATCAGCCATTTTCTCCAATCCAGACATATCCCGAGTCCTATGCCTTTGCCTCATAATATCACCGGTTAATCGCCCGTATCGAAGATCATTAGGTGGAAAACCGTCATCTTTCTCTTCTTCGGTCACTATTTCAAATTGGCTACCATTTTCTAATGTCTCCCTAGTTCTGTCACCATCTTTCTCTTCTAATTTCTTTGATTGTTTAGTCACTCTCTCAAATCTGCTATCATCTTCTAATGCTTCACTAATTTCATCATGATATGCAGATATTAATGATGGCTTAGTCACTTCTAACTGATACTTATTTACTGGTTCATTATCAGGAGTACTCGATGTCTCAAAATAAGCAGGGAACTTAAAGCAAACAACAATCAAATACACTGCGGCTAAACCAAACAAAACATGTGGCAGTTTTACCCTCCTCAAACCAAAAACTTCACTCCTTGACCTCTTCATTCTCATTTGAAAGATAACAAAATCGAACACATTGAGCCTTAATTCTGCAAACTAAAGCAAGCCCGTCTCCTACTTTCAGTTGACGAGTTGAAATCGATAACAAGGGACATAAGAGAAACAGAATTCGGCGTACCCTGATTGGCTGAAGACGTGGGTTTGATCTTCAGATGCAGTATGGTGATCTACCGGCCTGCAATCGAATGGCAAAAACCAGAAGAAATGAGAGGCAATTTGTAGAAATGAGGAGGGGGAGATCGAAAAACCTAGGATTCGAGTAAACGTGATACAAGGTGGGAATGAATGTAATAAGTAGACATGATTGTCTTAATTTAGGGCAGAGCAACCCTGTTTACTAGCTAATATAAATATATAAGAAGAAAATAGGTTTTTATCCCATCCGTATGGTATGAACATCTTAAAAGAGGTATCATTTCTTTCTATAGTTGGGTTGGGTTGGGTAGACCAAACTTTTCAGAATCCACATATTATTTATATTATATATTTATTTATTGTGTGACAAATTAATTCAATAATCAAATTTTAAACATGATGACGGTTATAAAATACAATTAATAAAGATTTATATAAGTAATTATGCGAATTTAGATTTTGTAACAATGAACAATAAAATTCCTTTGAAATTTGGTGTTTTATACCATTTAACTGATTACCTATTCACTTTCTTATTTAATGTTAGCTCGTTCATAAATTTTTAGTTTGCTAATCAAAGACAAATGGAGGTGGATAGAAATTTTACGATTTTATATTCAATATTGAGATCCTACGCAAAATACTAAAGATGTAGATACCCTACCGAGGATTGACACATTTTACGATATATGACATTATATATCAACACCGAAATCTTAACAACTATGATGATTTGTAGACCGATATTATTTTTATGTTTTCTATTTGTGTGTATAGAATGAGGTATCATGTAAATATATATGGTTCGAAACAAGAAAACAATTATATAGTATAAGATTAAACTTTAAACCGAGTTACCTTTTTCGGCTTAGTATTGAAACACGTGTTAAGTATTTGGTTTTCAGTTTGATTCTTAAATTTGTGAACCAGTATTGAACAGGATATTAAAAATTCAAATAAACTATATGGAAAACCTACTTTTTCTATACGAGTTTGAGATTGCTTGTTAAAACTAATTAATGTTTATTATAAATATATAATAAATCATGTATTAGATAATCTCTCTGCTTATAAATAATTAAACGAGCAGCTTAAATAAGCTTCCTAATATATATATTTTTTACATATTTGTTGTATTTAGCAAATGTTCATGTTACTTTTGGTTTTATAAAACACAAATAAATATAAGTAGAAAAATTAAAAGACAAACCAATCTTTAGGCGTTTTCAATTCATTAAGTCAAATCCATAAAAGAAAAGGTAATTAAAGATTTAATTTGAGCACAAAATATATATAATAATGATCTGAATACATATATTTTCAAGGATAATCAAGTTTCTTTATATAATTTGGTTAACTACCAGAGTAATTAGGCTTTCTTAAACATATTAATCAAACATTAACAAATCATTGTTTGACTCGAATATTTGTTAGACTCGTTTTTATTAAAGAAACCATTTTTTTCTCTTTCTTCTTCACTTTGTTGCAACCCTAGCAAAGTCATCCAAAGTAACATATATCCATTGAATTTTTGCTTTCTTAAAGAAGCAGTCTACCTCTTTTTATACATTTTGCAAAGTATCTCTTCTTTTGATATAACACTACCTATGGATTCACATTTGTACTTAGATTACATAAGAATACTTCGCATTAAAAATGGTTGTAACGCTTTTATTAAGTTTGATCCATGTACCTCACGTCACATTCAATCTTCACCATCTGATTGTTATTTTTATACTATTTTATAATACATGTATCTTTTTTTCTTTTTAAAATTTCAAGACTCTTGATTTTTGGCTATATCCACAATCGTCCCTCCTAACCATCTCATATTATTTTGTCATATCAGTGTGTGCAGTGTTGTTCATGACCGAACAGAGAGACACACATGTCTCGCAAGGAACCATTGCAATCGTTCTTAACAATTTACTCTCAAGTTTAATATGAAAGAAATGAGAGAGAATCTTTTCCCTTTAAATCATCTCAATTTTAAAAGGAAGATATTTGAAACCAAAATAAGAACTCTCATGTTAAATAAGGAGAAAAAATAAAATGAAACTAGAGAATACCTTCTTTAAAGATTTTGTTCCAAATCTTTTTTCTCTTTTTTTCAAAAAACTCAAGAACAAAGATGGAATAAGACTATAGGGGAGGGTTCAAATAAGAACTGTTTTTCGTACGAGAACTAATCATAGTCGTCCAAATCCCCATCCTTCAATTGGATTGCTCACCTATGAATTTCTTACATGCACCCTGCCACACTCAATCTCCCACGCTCTTCATCTATGAATTCCATTATCCAAAATAAACGACAAAGATTGATTCTCGCAGTTCTCGTACGAAAAACAGTTCTCGTTTGAACCATCCCCTAAGACTTGAGATGTTGTTTGGTAGGGGGAAAAAGAAAGGAGAGAAAGGGAAATGCCCTAATTTCTCTTGTTTGGGAGCTTAGGGGGCGGAGAAATGGTTTCCCACTTCATTTCCCTTTTCCGATTTTCTTTGTTACCTCATTTCTCTCCATTTTGTGGAGAAATCGTGAGAAATGGCATCGATCTTCTTCATAGGCGATGTGTGTTGCGATGAATCTGTCGTCTGTTGCCGGCGAGGCGGCCAACGCTGCAGCCGCAGCCGCCGTCGTCGTCGGTTGCGATAGAACCCTAATCGCCGTCGTCTCGTCTGTTGCGATAGAACCCTAGATCGTCGACGTCGGCGAGGTGGCTAACGCCGCAGCCGACGTCTGTTGCGATTGAAGCCTCGATCGTTTGTGGTTGCGATGTGTTTTCCGGCGATGTCGTCGATGGAACCCTAATCGTTGTCCACCGTTGCGATGTCGTCGATGGAACCCTAATCGTTGTCCACCGTTGCGATGTCGTCTATGGAAGCCTAATCGTTGTGGTTGCGATGTGTTATGGCGATGATGAGTGTCCGGCGTCAGCATGGCGGCGTCACCGCCACCGACGACGAGCTTCCGGCGACTGAGCCTAGCTTTTCTCATTTTCATTTTTTAATGGTACCAAACAAGGACATTTTTTACTCATTTCCTTTTCTCACTATTTTCATTTCTCTCCCATTTCTATTTTCAATTCTCTCATTTTCTTTTCTCTATACCAAACACTCCATAAGAGTGTTAAATGCTACCGGACCCCACCTCTCGTCCACCCCTACCTCACCGTCAAGTAGTTCTACCCTTCCGAGTTGATCTGTTCCCTCCCCGTCATTGCATGTACTCTCGTGGATCAAACCCTACTCCTAACCCTATGCACCCTGACAGAATCACAGATGAAGACATGGCTGCACCCCGTTTACTTTCTCCCAATCTTCTCCATGACGAGTCCCCCAAACCCACGTCTCCCTCAATCGCACTCTTCCTGCCGGTCTATTCCACCGTGACTGATACACCAGCGTTGCTTCTTACCCTGTAGACAACCGTCTGGTCAAAAAGTTCTGCCTCGCCATCGGTCTTGTTGTTTTTGGAGTCATTGGCATCATCTCCGGCGTCTTCATGTCTATCAATCGGGTAGGCGGTGACACTCATTACGATAATTACTCATATTATTTGTTTGTTCCCTTCTCGCTACTAAAAACCCTGGAATTTGATTACATCGAATAACTTATAATAACAATTTCATGCTCAATGTTGATTTGAATAATTGAATCATATGATCCTGCAAGTTAGATTCAATATTGTTTTCGGTCATATTGCTTTATGCCATCCTTTCGACCCCTTCAGATGTCATATGTCCTGTTATGTTCAGTTTGACGAATATGAAATTTCCTTTTAATAGAAACAAGTCTAGAAATGCTGTGGTTGATAACCAATTCTATATTGTGTATTCTGTAATTGAACTTTCCCTGTTTTAATTTCTTGAGCAAAACATAGTGGATTTTGACTTATTTAAATGACATGGTAGTTAGACTAAAACTATTCCTCGTTGAAAACAAATAGCACTAATGGTGTTCAATTAGATGGCTGTCTGGTTAGTTTGGGTTAGCTTTGTAAGTTTGGGATGATCTACAAATGGCAAAATGCCTGAAATGAAATTATGCCATGCCAAACTAACTTTTGGATTATTTGAGTTAAACAAAGGCTGATTTGTGGTCTTATCATCGTCAAATGATGCCTATGATCTGATTGGGTTTGTTTACAGATTTGTCATGTCCTCATGTCTGCGTTGCATTTTTTTTGCTCTGATGGATCACAGCTACTAGGTTTCAGTTGCTTTTGATTTTTTATGTTAATGACTTGATGGTTTTTTATTTAGGCCGGATCTCATCTTACTCTGATAGATTACGGTTCCCAAGATTCAACGGCTTAAACTTTTATATTTCTTAAATGGTACGGATAACATATTGCAGCTGCAAGCTTTTCTTTTACCACTCTGCCTTCCATCTGTTTTTTCGCTTGCTACTCTTTCTGTTTTATTAGCATATCTTTTTTTATGTGAATTGTTCTTTCTTAGGCTTGGTGATCATATCTTCATAATATCTTGAAGATTGCACAATAAAATGTTTTCTTGTTGTAAACACGTTTGCATGTAAAGGAGTCAAGCAACTTCTTTTACTTTTTATTATGGTTTATGCAACTAATCTGTTCTTGATGGTGTCTGTTCTTGATGCTTTCTGTTATGGTCTACACCACCATCTCTTCTTCGATATATTTAAATATTGTTCATCTCCATTGCGATTTATGCCACTAAGCTGTTTTCATGTTATTGATCTTATGGTTTTGAACTATATCAGGAAGCTAAACACTGGCACTTGATCCACCTTGCTCCTAACTGGTAAACCCTTTTTTGTTTCTTTTGTTCTAATTCTAGGAATTTTTTATGATTCTAAAATGGTTAAATACAATTTAACTTCGAAACTTTGTACATTAATACATCATAACGTTTTAGTCTTCAAACTTTTTATATAATCAGCTTATTCATAAAATTTTGTTTAATGTTGGTAAATTCTCTAAACCTTGAGTTTAGTTTTTTTCCATTTCGTTTTAAACCTCTAACTTCAACACTAAAAGAAGTTTCAGACTTTCAGGGTTTTACAATCCATTAAACTAAACTTTGAAGTTAAACCGACCACAAAAAGATTTAGGAGTTTGACTATTATGAAGCTTAATGTTAGAAAGATCAAATATTTAACCCGAACTAAAAACTAATACAAGTGAATTTTTTTTACAGCAAAAGATTTTGTTAACATGAATTCGTATCAACACAATTACCTACCAATAATCTGCTAACCAACCATCTGGAATGATCACTCTCAAATGTAAAAAGTAATACATCTCATCGATAGTCATAACTAGTAACTTTGTAAAACTATAGTTTCACTTCTAAAATGTGTGACCAAAATTCCAATCAAATTACATGACATTAATCATCAATAACAAGTATACCTTCTTGTAATTTCAGTTTATATCTTTATTTCGCCCAGAAACGTTTGCGATATTCAGCAAGTGCCAATAGCGGGAAGATATTTCTATATAAAGGATAATGTAGCATACAGTTCCTCATAAAGGCTCCGGTAATATTCTGCAATCATTTAACTTGTTAATAGAAATCAAATCTTAGTTGAGTGTTTTGATACATATTTGAAGTTACCTCTTGCGGAAAATCTCCATTATCCATTTGTGCATTAATCAAGATTTTAGCTGCTTTATGCACTGGTGTCGGATCTCTTTCAGCCTAGTTAGTTATTAGGCAAAAGTTAATCTTAGTTTACAATTATAAGTGGAAAGTAGAAGTGCAGAACCCATTACACTCATAAACACTTAAATCAGTAAGTGTTAACATGACTAAAAGATCTCTCGCTTAAGGTGTCGTGAGCATGACAACACCCGTCATAGAGGTGACAAATAATTTGTTTACTACCAACTCCTTCAAGGAAACAAATGAAACATGAACTTTCACGATTATATATTTGGAAGTATGTGAACATAACTACACGTGTGGATGTCCATTTATTTGGTTGGTGTTGTGGCTAGAATAACTAACCTGTCCCCCTGACATGAGACCGAGCATAGCCCATGATGTTTGTACTATGTTTGTCCGGTTTCCGTCTAGTGGTGTGTATACTTCACTCGGGCAAGACTTGTAGCTCTCTCCCCAACCACCCTCTTTGTTTTGGGTGGAAAGTAAAAACTTAACTCCTTTACGAACTGTTTCACAATTATTATACGTCTTACCAGCAGAATTCAAGCCTCCTAGCGAAAAGAATGTACCGTATATGAAACATATCCCCCAATAGCCATACCTGTAGAATTTAACAAATTTTTTTTGAATCAAGAAATATTCCTATTTGCTTATGAATTCATAACTTTGTTACTTCATATGCTTACCATGAACCATCTTTCCATTGGGTGTTCTCTAGATAACGCACTGCTTTTGCAATAGAAATCTCTATTTCTTTTTCCCTATGCCCGGGTTGCAAACGTTTGAATGCAATGAGTGCTTGCATCACAGAAGTTGTGCACTCAACATGCCTAATTTGATCACCCATACAAAGACAATGTAAGGTCCTACAAAAGTTTGCTAAATAAAGGGATTGTAAGAGACTTTACTCTCGTTCGATGACAATGTCGGCAAACATCTCTGAAGGATTCAACGTCTGCATATGAAAATAAAAAGTAACCGCCTTTTATTTGGGTTCATGTTACAGAATAGCAATATACTTATTTGGTGTTTCATAGATATTGTGTAAATTTCATGCCAATTTAGTCTGTTTCTGCCATGACAAGAAAGTTTTGTATATACACTGCTTCCGATTATTCCAAGTTTAGCATGTGTACCTGTAAATATGGCTGTGGGATTGGTGGTTCCCAAACAGCAAAGCCTCCTGTCATAGGACTTTGGACATAAAGAAGGAAATTAACAGCATCATATAATCGCTGGTTATCAACTTTTTCTCCTGAAATTTCCTCAGTCATTTGGGATAGTAACAATAAGCACTGCAAAAATTTATTCGTTGTAGTAAAAATATAACCTCGAAATTATAGAAAATAAGAACACAAAATATAGTACAGTTGAAGTATCACCTTCAGTGCCTCTCCTGTGCAATCTGAGACAGGCCAACCATGATCTTGATCAGAGAACGTCCATGAACCTTTGCTAAATTGTCGACACATTTTACTGAAATCGCCACTTGGATTTTGCTTGACCTGAGATTCTTTGAGATAGAAATTTGATTTTCTAAGAGAATCCCCAAACTCATCGGGCATGTTACTTGCGATTATTGCTTGAGTTGCAAATGTGCTAACCCATAACTGACTACCAAATGTTTGCGACTTCATTCCATCTTCTGCTAGCCACAAGTAATCAGGCAATCTAGCAAGGTGATTCTTGAACTCAACCCCATTTGGGTTCTCTGCCCACCAACACATCATTTGAAACCCCTATATCCAAAACACAAGTTACTAATTTGATTGCCTCTACTACCATGCTCACTCGAAACGCTTATCGGTGGCTTACCTTTTCGATACTTGCCATGGTAATGTACCTGCTTTCTTCTGCGTTATAGCGAGTCAATTCAATTGTTCTTTTGAGTGCTCTTTCTCTAAGTTTGGTAAAAGGCCAGTACTTGAAAAGTGGTTCACTCAAGTAGTGAAGACAATCCCATAACAAATCTTGGACTATTGAATGAGGGTAATACAAATCTTCCTGTATTCCATCAAAATCATAATAGCTTTGTGAGTACAAAAAATATTTCTTTTTTTTTTGTCGTCTACATGCTTTATAAAAATTGATCATTTATGAACCTTGCAACATTTATGACGTTGCTTATCCCAGTTTATTTTGTCGTAGGGGGTAAGATGAATCTCTCGACGTAGTTGAAGAACAAGATCAGTGATTGGGCCATGAACTTTTCTCCCGTACAAGTATGACATAGGCATGTAGGCTGTTCGACAATAGCACCACATTTTGGCTACAACACGGGTAAGCAAATTGGTGAGAGATAAGAGAAATTAATCTGGCTCAGTATTGAAAACATTATTTGCTTTTTATGTCATTCTTTTTATTGCTCTCCTGTTTTTAAGTTTACTTAATGTTCGGTATGGAGCTTTTTGAAGCTTATTAGAGCTGGTAGCCTTTTATTTTAAAAGAAAAAGCTATAAGTCATGTTCGAATGAAAAGGCTAGAAGCTTTATTTTTAAACAAAAAAGCTCTGAAATAAAAGCCTTCTTGAAGTAGCTTTTAAAACTAGCTGGAAGCTTTTTATATACAAATTACCTAAATACCCTCTTTAATTGTTTAATAATTCTTCCAATTTTTATAATTTGTCCTTTTTTGTTATTTTACACTATTAAGCTCCAGCTACCAGCTAATTTGCCAAACACATATATAACTAAAATAAACAGCTACCAGCTTCAAGCTATCAGCTATTTCCGTCAAACACACCCTTTATGTGTCTTATTTCTAGTTATAAAATTAAACCATGTACCTGGATGAAATGGTAGAGCTTCTGGGAAGATCCAAAATTCTGGTGGAATTGGGTTGCATCCTTCCCACTCATATGCACCAAGTACCTATATACAATTGAAGGAATTGTAGTTAATTGACTACTAGTTAAGATTTATGCTGTATTTTTTCCAAGGATGTACATGGTGTAACCGTTTTATATACTTTTCCTGAGGATTCAAGATAAACCACCCAACATATCATCTTGCGATGGTTAAAGTTCATGTAACATGACTACCGCCGCTGAGATGAATTGCCTAATAACACAACATGGCTTGGTCAAATTTTTTTTTTCATCAGAGATGTATCATTCTACTTCTTTCCATGTTAAAAAGATTCATTTACGGGAATCTTGAGTTAACTGATTTCAAAATGGCACGTTGGTGTCGCGTTAGAAAAAAGTCAAGATGGTCAAAATTATCACCACTCCATCTCCCTTGACTGGGTCAAATTCGCTAACTTAGAAAATTTTTAATGCTTGATCCTTGTCAATTGTCATCAAAACTATTTGAAAGTAAAATCTTGTTTCTGAGAGAGTGATTATAATTTATTCCTCAAAATAGAAAAGTACGTAACCAAACTATATTACCTTCTTATCCAGTTCCCCCATATAATTATGGAATAAAATGGATCTGTTATGCAATTATATTTGTATGACACAAATTACAAAAGAACAATATGAGGACATGAGAAATGATTTATATAGAAAATCGAATGTCGAATGATTTACCGAGAGATAAAGTTTGCCCCAAGAGGGTATACGAGTCGCGCCACCATGGTCAAGTATCCATTTTCTGGCTTGAGTGAGTGCAACATTGGCGTCATCTCTTTCTTCACCTAGCAGTCGTAGGGATACATAGCTTAGCACGGTCACAAACATGGTGCTATGCCCTTCGATGTGAAATCCCCATCCTCCATCTTCATTCTAACATCGTTGTCACCAACAATATACGATCATTAACGATGTTAGCATCCTATGCATGTGTTGGCGATTTTACGATAAATTGATATATATTTCTAGCTCTGAATATGTAATTAAACAAACTAAATTAAAAAGTGTAAAGTATTATTCTTACTTGATGGTTGTAGATAAAGCGTTTCATTTCTTTCTTGTGTTCCTTTGTTAAATGTGTATCCATGGCTCCACTAATGTATAAGATAATAATCTGCGCATGTTAACTTATCGTCATTCTTATCTTTCGTGTGTTGCATAATCTATAGTACGTAGTACTTCATGAATTTTAAACTTCTTTTTGTAACCATTTTTTAAAACCTTTGACTAATTAAATTCACAAGCTCCAAGCTCCAAGTCCAGTGCTACACCAACTCAAAGCATGTAAAATCTTTTTAAAAGAAAACGATTATAACCCAAGAAAGAATCTACTTTTAAATCTATATTTTGTCTACTACGAGACTTGAACTTAAGATCTTAAGAATCATCTTAAGCACTTAATACCGCATGGTCAAAGCCCAAAGGCGATTTGGTAACTGTGCATGTTTATAAGTGTAAGATTTTGTTATTTCTAACAAAATTTATATCTAAACCGTTTTTTATGATTGTAATTACGATAAGTTTTATAATTCTTATAAATTTTGTATAAAAAACGTGCAAAAAATAATATATTCGTTATAAATGAATCATTAACAAACTGAAGTAAGTAATTTTTTTTTTAAAAAAAAGGCCTTACAAGGGGAGGAGTGAAAAACAAAGGGCCAGCATGCTCAGTAGCCCAATGACCATCTTTTGCTTGAATTGCACGGATGAGCCGAACCGCTTTTCTTGTTGCCGTCGTCGCAGCTTCATAACTCACATTCTCATCTTCTCTCAACCTCGCCGGCGGTATGCTCAACACATCAATTCCGTTCTCCCTCATTAACTACGTACGTACACAGCATAAATACATATGCAATCCACATTTTTGCTTGTACGTATATATTAATAATACAAGAGAATTCTTTTTAACATAAAATAAAATAAATAAACAATATCCAGGTTTGTGGGGTTTTAACTCAAAACCAGAATAACAACTCAGGACCTGTATTTAAGGTTTTATAATGAAATAGATTTTTTGAGTGATCAATATATATCACCTGTATCCGCATGAGCAAATCACCGGATGCTTGGAAACCTTTCTTTTGGCGTTTTTTGAAATTTTGACGCGCGTTTTCAACTTCTTGTCGTTCTTCTGGAGTTCCGGCATCGGGATCAAACTCCCAAAATTGGCGACCAACAAAGTTGTTTGTGGTAAACAAGTAAGGATCATTACCTTCTGCTATCTTCAACTTCCACATCCTTCTAATTAATTTAATGGATGGCCTGCCTAAAATAAGATGAACAGAAGTTAAGTTAACTAATTAGAGGTGGTAGGAATGGAGAAATGTTTGTTATGTTTTATAAAGAGAGTTTTGTTTGTTTTCCTTTTCATCCTTTAGGTGTAACAGACTAGGGTCATAGTGGGGGGGTTTACTCTTTTGATATTATAAAGCGACTATTAATGTGATCATATAAATAAAGGATTCAAGATTGAAGTGTATTTGAGTGTCACACACCCTCATATAGTATTAAAAGATGTGTATAAGGTATGATATAATGGTCATATATAACGTTTAAGAATGAAATATTTAATATAAAGGATCGTTTTATCAATACTTTTTAAGCATATGATCGAGATGTTTTATATAATTGTATTTTAATCTATATATTGATTAGTCTAGGGATAAAAAAGATTTTGTAAAATAAATCTAAATAAGACATTCGAATTAACGCTTTAACCCTATATGTTAAGGTAAATTACATGAAAATATATTTGACTTTGTCTTAGTTGTTATTATATACAATAAATTTTTTATTTAAAAAAATAATATAATTAACTATCACAATCCTCTCATTATAAACAAATTGTTGTATATAATGAGAATCATAACAAAGTTCATTGTATAATGTATATATAAAGTAACTAAAAATGAGAGACAGAAAAAAGTTGTTTATATAGAATGGAAGAATTATGAAAGTTGTTATCAAATTCTTTTTTAAAAAAAGTTGGTTATTATGATGATAATTAAATCAAAGTTCATTGCGCGCCCTATATATTATAGGGAAATGATATATTGTTCGTTCTATATAAAATCACATATCATAGATGATGTTATATATACTCATAAATAAATTTATTAAATGAATAATAATTTAAATATTTTAATATTTACACCTAATTTTCTATTTAATGAGTTTGTAAGTCTAACACGATGTTAACAACATAACATTTCCCTATTTATTATAAAAACAATGAAAGCTTTTTATAAAAAAAACTAAGAAATCATACGCAAAGAAGTTAGAAATTTTAAACCTTACATACTTAAGTATACCAAATTAATATGCTAATTGGACACATTTGTGGGATTTCAAATTTTAAAAGCACGTAGAATTATGGGATTCTAAAAAGGTCATGACTAGGGGTGTGTTCGGTTTTGGAACCGGACCGAAACCGAAATAACCGATAACCGAAATTGGTAAAAGCTAGAACCGAAAACCGAACCGATATAAGGGAACCGGTTCCGGTTATTTCGGGTATAGAACCGGATAAGACCGAAAATTTACTTTGGAACCGGTTTCAAGAGCGTGAACCGAAATAACCGATAACCGGTGAATATTTTTGTTATTAAAAGCAAATATGATACATTTATATTAGTTATTATTTACCTATAAAGGTTAACTAATAACCAAAAAACTAAACGGTTTAAATTTAATACTAAAAATACTTGAAATCGTAAGTGAACATGCATGCATCGTCGATATTAACATACAATAAATAATAGTTCGTTGACTTCATTCTTACAAATAATAACCATTAGCCATATCGCTAAAGATAATAGTTCAATAACCAACAATATCACCAAAAATAATAGTTCATAGCCAACTATATGACAAATACAAAATTTCATACAAACCGGTTCCGGTTCTAAGACCGAATTACCCAATAACCGGTGGAACCGGAACCAAAAACCAAAAATGAGGTTTTACGAGAACCGATAACCGGACCGAAAACTCTAATCCGGTTCCAACCGGTTCCGGTCCCGGTTCGGTTTTTCGATCAAAAAGCTCATCCCTAGTCATGACGACCATTTTCATACAAGTGTAGTTAGAATCAAATCAAACATTATAATATATAACATTTAGTAGGAAGGTTACTATTTAAACGGAAAATTTCCTATTAAAAGTTATATCTCTAAAGTTTATCTTCTTTTCCTTTTGCCAATGCAACTTCAAATTTTAAACTTTGTTAGTAGTATATTAATTAATTTTATCCAAATTTTATCTGTCTTATAATTTTTAAAATATAATATTCAGTGTAACTATAAAAATATTTTTGTAACTATCATATTTTTATCTATATTTTAATATAAATTATATTTATTTAAAAGAACCAGTTTCCAATCACGTTACTATTTATATCTAGATATAAATAAAAAAGAGTCGGTTAAGTTACAAATATATATTAAAATTACACCAAACATTATACATTCAAAATTATGATAAAAAAGTCGTCAGACTCAATGTTTAAAAATCTTTCTTTTTTTTAATATTTATAGTTGAATGTTAATTTCTATATTTTGTTCACACTAAAATCCCTTCATAACGCGACCGGGTAAAATACAACTCGTTTAAGTTATGTATTTAATGTCCCATTTATATATACAATCATTAAATTATATAATTTATCATACAAGTAAAAATCAAATCAAATATTTAATGTCCCACTTATATATACTATCATTAAATTATATATTTTTTTAATACAAGTAAGTTTACTTAGAATCAAATCAAATCAAGTATTTAAATTATATATTTAATGTCCCACTTATATATATAGACACACAATCATTAAATTATATATTTTTTCATACAAGTAAGTGTACTTAGAATCAAACCTAGTATTGAATTATATACTTAATGTCCAAGTAAGTGTACGATCATTAAATTACATATTTTTCATACAAGTGTAGGTGTGTACTTAGAATCACATCAAATCAAATATTAATCATTTTCAAAAATCATGGAAATATATATTGACGACCATAATATTTTGGAGTTTATGATGCTCTTTCTTTTGTATGCGATCAAAGCTGTTGATACTAAACAAGTAAAGATTGTTATCCTTGGGCTATCTTCATGTTTGTTTATGGGAATATCAAAGAAAGAAGAAAAGAAAGAGGTTTTGGAGGTGCTGCATGTGTATATGCATATATGTCTTAATTTGTGATCATATGTATTTGTTGCTTTTTCATCATCTTTATGCAACAAACTAGAGTCAGGGTGGATGGACTTTGCTACTTTTTTTTTTGGTAATCTCTTTAAAAAAATAACCACTTAATTAAAAAGGTAAATTGTATAAAAATTAAATTGATTTGTACATAACATCAATTTATCATATATATAAAACAATCCTGGCTTTTCTTACCCTCACTTTTCATCAAAAAATTTAGACACATTGACACTAAAAACATTTTTCTTTTGACATATAATTTATACATTGCAATAATTAATTTGTACACTAGAAACATTTTATTTACACAGTATTACTATAAAAATTCTTGTAACACAAGGGTAAAATTAAAAAAAAAAAAAAAAAAAAGTAAGGAATGTGTAGATCAACCCGTGTAGTGAACAAATCACGTCTCGTTATCAATCAAGCGACCATAGACAACAAGTCATGCATGCATGGCCCATAACCACCACAAATCAACTCGATGCCAGACTTAATTAAGATTCACCCCACATTTTGGCCAAGTAACTGTCACATTTGGCCCGACTATCACCATTAGCAAGCAAATCAGCAGGGCTAGCCCTCTTGGTCCTTGGAGGGTTGGTCTCGATGGAGCTGCCGTGTTTAATGTTGTGTCTATACTCTGATGCCACATGTTCGAATAGTTGCACATCAAACATGTTGAGCCTCAGCTTTGGGTTCATGAAGTCCCTCACGAATGCAAAGGGTAGTTGGTCTCTTGGGTTAAAGGCTTCTAATTCATTGAACATTAGACATGAAAATAGATTGCCGGGAACCCCATGCTTCCTCAAGATTATTGCACTATCAGGAACATCTGTCAAAATCATCGATCATCTTTGTTGGTTAATGGGGTTTCATAATTAATTCTAAAGTAAACAAAAACGACAATCCAAACTATGCATGATTTATTAATTCGAGATGAGTATTAATTTGTTTTTCTTAAACAACTTCGATTCGTCCATAGGTTTGATCAAGAGAACCTTGTGCTTTAATTAGGTAAATCGCTCCCAAGATACAAGTAAGCAAGAGGTACGTAGAATATATAGCTCACAGTTGATCGACACCGCACATATATTATAGTGATAAGCATATATATTGAACTTACTAAATTTTTAAGAAACTAAACATCATGTTGTATGCGGTGTATAAAAAAGAGAGTTTGAGAATCTCAAAAGTCACTTGACTATTAATTGCATGATGGCTCTTCAAACAGCCACGTACGAAACCCTTAATTAATTTCTAAAGGTCATGTAGCTAATGGCAATTAAGCGACAACTGAGAAAAGGTGAATGCATGGTGATTTTATAGAATTGCAATGGTTCCTTCAAATCATCACTACATTGTGACCACTAGCGACGTTCTAGCTAGTTTGCGACCAAATTTGTTGCCGAGACCTTCAATTCACTAGCTAGGTAGGTTGCTTTCACATATATATGGTCATACCATGCACAACCTAGCTTCTGTTATGTTGCTAAACAACCCGGCCATTAATTAATTAAAAGTCTCTTTGTCCTTTTAATTTCTCAATTCATAGTCCAAATTATAAGTTAAAACTTTCACTTTATATTTAGAAAATTTCTCAAGAAATTAATTCTAGATAAGCGGTTAATTAATTCTGAGCGGGTAGGGGATTTTTTTAGTTGGAGGTTTAGAAATGATATATTATGTGGTGTTTCATGCAAAGAATTGAAACTGAATATTTAATATTATATTGAGAGGATATATTTTTTTAAAAACAAACAGTTGATCCGATCGAGTTCTTTTGATTTGATCTCAAAGAAAATCGAAGATATGAAGTTTCATCTCATGGGAAGCACAAGGACCCAAAAATAACCCATATATGTGACTTGTGATCATTTCCAGGCCCAATTAAGCCTATTTATTTGACGCTGCTAGCATGCTACTATACGTTACGTAGCAGGCTTAATTATTTTGTGTTGGTGTTGTTTTCCAAGTGTTGGCCCAGGCAGGAGGTACGTACTACGTAGATTGAAGTATGTTTTTTTTTTTTTTTGATGATGATGAGTGTTAATTTGATACCTGTTAATCATGTCTGTAAAGTGTAAATATGTTTCAAATTTTATATATATCCCTAAAGTTTTAAGTGAATAAGCAAATCCTGATGATTAATGGATTTGTGGTAGCTAGGGTACGTGTTGTTGATTCACACCCACTATATATTTTTGTCCTCATATATTCTTTAATTTCTCTTTTTCTGTTTCCTTCTCCATCCGTTTTTTTTCAATTCTATATTTAATTGTATGTATTAATAATTATTTTGTTGTTTTATATATACTAATAATAAAGTTAAATAAAAGCAGCTAGGCAGCGATGAGGTTAATTAGAAGACACTTCTGGAATGGGCCACGCATTTAATATTTTAATTAATAAACGAACATGCATAAAGTGGAATGTACGTAGAAAGAAAGAAAAGCTAATACCATCATAAATAAATAACTGTATATATATATATATATATATATATATATATATATATATATATATATATAGTTGGCCATGCACAAAATATGCGTGTCATAAATGAATAAACGAACACTTTTCTCTGTTGTCATGGGGACTTTATGTAGAAGCTTCAACTACCTTTTTTCTCTTACAAGTTAATTAATGTGATATACACACACACATATATATATATATATATATATATATATATATATAGGAGAGAGTTCAAACGAGAACTGTTTTTAATACGAGAATTGTGAAAACTAATCTTGGCCGTTTATTTTGGATAATGGAATTCATGGATGAAGAGTGTGGGAGGATTGAGTGTAGCAGGGTGCATCTAAGAAATTCATTGGTGGCAATCCAATTGAAGGAGGGGGAATTTGACAACTAAGATTGGTTCTCGTATGAAAAACAGTCTTTGTTTGAACTTTTCCCTATTATATATTATATATATTTTATAAATTAGGCAAAAGTTCAAACGAGACTGTTTTTCGTACAAAAACGTACCGCGAGAAACAATTTTAGCCGTCCAATTCCCCCTCCTTTAATTGGATTGTCACCCATGAATTTCTTACATGCACCTTGCGACACTCAACCTCCTCACGCTCTTCATCCATGAATTCCATTATCCAAAATGAACAGTCAAGATTGGTTCTCGCAGTTCTCGTACGATTTGCAGTTCTCGTTTGAACCATTCTCTTATATTATATATATATATATATATATAGAAAACTTTATGATTAATTTTTAATAATATATTTTGAAATTGCTACTATTTTTAGCTTATATATTACTTAAGATATATGTTATTAGATATTAATCTTAAAGAGTACGTACTTGCGTTGAAAAAAAAAATAAAGAGCAATTTTTTTTTATTAAAGAAAAAAAGTAGCGATTGTTTTTATTATTATTTTACATATTAATTAAAAACATATAATTGTGTTTTTTAAAACGATAGTTATATATTAAATATTTATATCTTTGGATCATACATCATAGGATATATATCAAGTTTCAGAAATAATCATAAAAAGCAATCAATGTCCTTTGCGTATATTATATATATATATATATATATTCTTGTAAATTAAAGAATTTACTTTATATATAATGCATATATTCCTAATCATTAAGAAGTAGCTTTCAAGTTAAGACAGCTTTAATCTTTGTCATTTAGTGCATGTTTGTTCGATAACTTGTACTATGTTACAATTTATTAGGTATCGCATATATATTATTGAAGAATTGTTTTCTTCTACTTATTATAAGATAACATGTGTAATTTATTAATAACAATTTAATCGGATGTAATTCACGGTTAAAAAAATATAAAAGATCAAAATAATTAATGTATTAATAAGCATTAATGGTAAATGACATATATATATATATGTATATATATACACCTGCTTCATTGATCATGTATAAAATAATTTTAGTGGTATAAATCACCTGTCAAAGTATTTGAATATACGTATGTATTTTTAGAAAGTTGTTTTTCATTATAATGAAATTTGTATGGCAAAACAATATATTCATACGTAGATTGATAGGATGATTTTTAGAAGCATGTATAATTTTGTACGTGTGCATGTGTTTATTTTAATTTGTTCGATGTATGTCACCATTTGACTTTCACTTTAGGCTTGTTATCAGAGATCAAAATCATTTAACATTTTCAATCATAATAGACAGATTCAAACTAATATAACGTACGATCGATGCACATATATAATTTACCTGAAGGATACGGGTGTTTCTTCGACGACCATGGTTGCAATCCGTTTTCACAATACGTCTCTATCTGAATCCTTAACGAATCAACATCCCACCATTTTTCCCACCTCGCGGTCGCCATAGCTTCTTCCATTGTATGAACATAAAAGGGATGTTTAGAAATAGCCATATCCGCATCTCGTGCTATCACAAGCGAATGAAGCAACAATAAAGGATCAACTGCGAGTTGCATTTTTGCGTCTACCCAAATGCTATATTTCGAGTTAGGAAATAGTCTATGAACCAAAAACTTCGGGATCACACCATTCATAGCTGGATTTTGATACAGTGTTTTACTAGAAACTTTCACAATTCTCCACACTCCGATCCTGTTTTCTTTATTTCTTCTCGAGAGTAAGTTGTGATAATGGAGTTGTTTTAGCGTGACATCGTCTACAAACATGTAGAAACATACATGGTCTAGGGTTTTGTACCCAAGGCCTTTCGGTTGGCGGATTTTGTCATGGTCTCCGAATATAGCCGAAACTACCACCACGCCGTTGCAACTTTCCATTGCGATTCGATCTAAACAAGTTTAAGGTTCGAAGAATATGAATATAGCAAAGAAGTTAAAAATTCTCTCTTAGGTTTTTCTCAAAGTTACATGATTTAGTTACATGATTTACCTCGTTCATATTTGTCCAGAACGGAGGCTCATAAAACATGAGTAGCCTTGTTAAAAAAGTGTTTCAATATGCATGTTTAAAATAACTTAATGCTACAAAATTAGGTTAGGCTCATAAAATTAACATTATTTCACAATCATTCAAAAGACCTCATCTTTATCATTAGAAAATATTTACAACATGAATTATATAAACAGAAAGCTTATTTGAGTGTACTCCATTGAAATGTATGTAAGATGAAATGAACAAAATGACGACAAGCTAAAACTCGACGAGTTCAACCATACTAACCGTATTCACTGATGGGAAATTTCTTAAAAAACCCGCAAGGGATTTCGATCCCAGCATCTCGATGATAATCCAAATACGAAATCCGTTTATGCGTACTGTAATTCATCCCAAAGCTCGCACCATTTCCGTTCCCCTGTGCATACCTCAAACCCTTGGAATCCCACGAAGAATCCGCCACAAGTCGTCGGATTTCATTCAAAACAAACGAGTAATCTGCAAAATTCGCTCAAAAATCAACATTGATTGAAACGAAACCGTGACAAGAAGGGAATGGAATATCGGAATGTACCTGAGAAGAAAACAGGGGAATTGCAGGAGGAATGAAAGGTGGGAATGGGGTGTTTGTGTGGGGCGTAGGATTGAGGGTAATTGAAGAGGGGTGATTGGAGGGGGTCAAAGGGGGAAGATCGGAAATGGCATTTGGTTGTGGAAGAGAGAGAAGTGTAGAAAGCGAAGAAGAGAGAGAAGAAGAGGTAAGAGAGAGAGAAACAGAGGAGCTTTGATTGGAAGAGAAGGGGTGTGAAGGTGGAAGTGAAAGTTGTTACAAGTTTTCCCATTTTCCAATGAGATTTACTCATTGTGTAATTCCATTCCTCTTTATCACTTGCACAATCACATCCATGTACCAACTTAAGATAATACCTTCCAACATTGTATTATTTAATCTCTCTCTCACACATATATATAGAGAGAGAGGAGAGAGAGAGATTAGAGTGCATATAATTTTACTCTTTTTTTACATGAGTCGTAGATATATAAGTAATCAAAATTATATGGTATACTAACAGGTATATATTTATATAGTATATTCTTTTAATGGCAAGACAATTTTATTAAATAACAAAACTTGCAAGGCACTAGCTAGTTATGATACAAGGAGATAATTCAACTAAGATGAAAAACAACACCAATTGATCCGGCTATTAATTTGAACGACTTCTTCTTCTTCCTGTATATCTTTTAACCAAGAAAACAAAGCTGTTTGAAAACAGACTCTTCATGCATAGGCCATTGGGCCAAGAACACGTTTCCATTCTTGAGTTTCCATGTGAAGCAGAAATAAGAGTAGCACTCAGACTGCCATCTTCTTAATTAATTTGAGGCGTAGTAGATTGCCCCATTCAAAAATGTGATTAAGGGGCTGAATCATGCTTCCATCGATGCTCCACCATCTGCGCAATTCTGCAAAGATCAATTTAGAAAAGCAGCCCAAGAAAACATGTGAGGATTTATTTTTGTCGGTAATCTTTGATGAACAATCCTCTGCACTAGAAAATTTAATTTTGAAGGTACCCATTTGATCCAAGTAAAAACTCTCCTGCATCTGTTAATTTTTAAAGATAGGTCATCATAGATGTTCCTTAGTGAAGAGATAGAATAACTAATTTTTCAGTGATTAACTAAATGACTTAAAATTACAAATGCTACATAAAAAAAAAAAAAACTTTAGTTTTTTATGATCTTGGACCTTAACTGATCCAAACCAACTCATATACACACCTGGTTATTTGCATATTGTCATTTCAAAGCATAAAATACAAAAATTATCTGTCATCTTTATATTCATTGTTTTCATTAGGGGCGTTTAATACTTAATACAATTCGGAAAAATCAAAATTCGAACTGGTTTTATTGAGTTTTTTAGACGGTTTTGGACTCGATCCGAAAGTTTACATTGATTTTTTAATCGAATTTTGAATCTACAAAAAGTATCATTACCCGACTTGAAATTCAAATATATATATATATAGTAAAAAGTTTATTTGAGAACCGCGAGAACCAATCTTAGCCGTCCAATTTCCCCTCCTTCAATTGGATTGCCCACCCATGAATTCCTTACATGTACACTGCCACACTCAATCCTCCCACGCTCTTCATCCATGAATTCCATTATCCAAAATGAACGGCTAAGATTGGTTCTCGCAATAAAAACGGCTCTCAAATGAACCTTCCCTTGTATATATATATATATATATATATATATATATATATATATAGGTGTGAAAACTATATTCCTATTTCCTACTTCCTATTTCTCTTATTATACCACTTAATAGCAATCAAATATTCTAAGAAAAACAAAAAACAATAAAAATAATTTTATAACTCGACTTTAGGTCCAAACTCCGATTAAATATTCAAAATATTAGATTCATTACAAAGCTTTCCGATAAAATCTGGTTTAAACTTTGAAAATTGAAACAAATATACCCAATTAGCTGAATTTGATTTTATTAAAATTCGAATCGGTTTTTAAATCCGAGTATAAAATTGTCAAACTCGAACTACCATATTCAAACAACTCATAAAACCCGAAATTCGATTCTATAAACACCCCTAATTTTCATTGTTTCAAGAAGAATAAAATGTCAAACGAAGTTTTAACAAATTAACTATTAATAAATAAAAAAATTTAAACAAGTTTCACAAAATTATTTTATTTTTGCCACTGCTTCTTGTCATTAATTTCATAAGAGACAATCTCCCATCCCACCTAGTGGTCCAAGTACTTTCACAAAGACACAAAGTACAACAAAAATAGTGTAATATACAAGTACATATTATTGTGGATTCCGTCCAATTTTAACTCTTTCCCATCTAAATTCTTAAACCATTTAATATATCAACATTTATGGGTTAAAGACAATAATAATAATAATAACAATAACAATAACTTCTTTTAGGTTAATTTTCATTTTAAATTATATATTTAGTGAGTTATGTTTAATAAATCTTATTTAAAAAACATAGTTCAAAATTTTTAATATTTAATCACAGGTGATTCAGTATACAATCACACATGATTTGTAAAAGCATCACATGTGAATTACAAAAATGTAACTCCGTCCAAAATTTTAAAATACAATCTAAACTATTGATCGAAAGGCTAAAATTAATTTCTTAAAACTATAAATTAAATATGAACTATATTGAACCTTCTTCTATATTTAGTTATGTAAAGTAGTAATATATGTGTATTTTTATTTATATAAATGAAATAAAAACATACTTCAAATTTCATCATTACATAATTAAGGTATATATGTTGATTAAGCTGGACAAGTAAAGTTACATTAACAAAAGTAAGAATTGATTGAAAGTAAAATTATAGAGTGTGTATTTAACATTAGATTTGTCAGGTAAATTATAAATAATATTTAGGGTAAGTTTATAAAGATCGTAATAAATAAATCCTATTTCTTTTGCATAATCTTAATCTTTTTCTGCGAAATATGATGACAATGGAAATCAAACATCAAATAAATTCTTTAATTATATTAAAAAACATAAATATGTAGCATTAAAGTAGTATATTGTATTAGAACAAACCGTTTAAAAATACAATAAACTTTGACTAATTAATCATTATACACAATCAACTTTATATTAAAAAAATACAATTAACCCATTTATTTCTTCCATTGTATACAAAATGTAACCTGGATTATAGGTTGCACGCATTCTATTTTTCCAATTTTTTAATCGATTGATCTTGATGTGTTCATAGGTTTATTTTCATGATGTTCTTATCCAACGCTTAGTTTGAAGAATAACAATTTTAATCACATATCTCAAAAAATATGAACAAATGAACTTGATAAGTAGCAAATATACAAATAAGAACAAGTGAAACATTAATTAACAAATATTAAGCACAAATCTCAATAATAAAAAACTTAACTTAGAAATCAAAGAGGAACTCAGATGAAGAACTTGAACCCACATGGAGATGAAAAAACTAAATCTAAGATGAAGAACAATGAAGAACCTAAATCTAAGATAAAGATGAAGAACAATGAAGAACCTAAATCTAAAATAAATATGAAGAACAATGAAACTTCTAAACACGGGTGACGGAGGTGATTTGTAAGGCGGCATCAGTGTTGGTTTTGAAGGAAGAGATGGTGGTGGTTAGTAATGTGGCGGCGGATCTGAAAGCCCTGGTGATGGTGGTTTGAAGGAGGCGACGACAGTGCTGGTTTTGAAGGCGGTGACAGTGGTGGTTTGTAATGCGACAGTGGATCTGAAACACCCCGTTGTAGGCGGAAGTGGTGCTTTGAACTAGAAATCGGTGGCGGTGAGGTGTTTCAACAAGAAATATACAACGGTGGTGAAGTTTGAACAAGACTTTGGTCATAGTTGTGGTAGTTTTGAGGCAGTGGCGGCAGTGGTGGTTGTTTGTAGGCGGTGGTGGTAATGTTTGTTGTTTGAAGGCGAAAGACTTTGGTAACACTCAAAAGACAAAGAACAGACAGTGACTTTATGAAGGTGAAAAGAGGAAGGGTCTTGAGATGGAGTACAAGTTTACAACCCAAATTCATATCTTTATCTTTTTTAAGGATTTTGAGATGAAGAACAATCCTAGATTCAGATCTTCATCTCTTTTTAACAATAAGAAAATAAATAAATAAATAAAAATTCAAAGTAACCAATTGTTTACCATATTTAAAAGGTAAACTTGTATACAATAAGAGTAATAAATAGGTTTTTTTATTTTTGTAAAATTAAAATTAATTATAGAAAATAATAAGTTAGTCAAAGTTTGTTGCCCATCTTAATAATACAAAAATATAAAAACACTTTTTTCCCCTGATTAACAAGGGCGGACTGAGCATTTGAGGTTGAGGAGACATGACTATGGCCCAAGACATTTTGGCCCAATAAGCTCATTTGAATCCAAAGTGAAGTATAGGCACATGAAGTTAAGAATATTTCATTTATAATTAATCTAGAAATGCAAGATAACTAAACATTTTATTTACGGTGAGTATTATTTATAATCATTATTAATGTTAATTAATAACTAATTAATAGGGGTATTTTGATTATTAATATATTTCTTTAACCTTTAATTACGCCTGGGTGAATGAATGATTATTAGATTAGCTTAATTTTCTTAAAATACCCTCATTAATAAGTCAATCATAGTCATTAATGAGCTGCTAAAATTATTAGTCATAGATTTATTTTAATCAATAGCCAAAATTGATTCCCGCGGTACTTACAATAAAGATAGTTCTCAAGTGAACCCTCCCTGAAATAATGTATGTCTAAGCAATACAAATAATAAAATAAAGATGGTTCTCAAATGAACCCTAATCAATACAAATGATAAAATAAAGATGATTCTGAAGTGAATCATTCCCGAAATAATGTATGTTTAAGCAATACAAATGATAAAAATATTATACAGTTAATTCACTAGCATATGGAACATGGTCTATACATGGGATGACATAGATGGTTACAGTGGTTAGATTTGTGGGTATTTATTTTAAATTATAATTTCTGAATTATCTTTTTTATATCTTTTTAACAAAGTTAAAAATCAAACAAGGAAGTGATTTTGTTTTTTCGTGAATTTTAATGAAAACTCAAGTGTGGGTTAAAACTTCGACCCTCAAATCTCAGCTTTTGTTTTCTGGTGCTTTTTAATGAAAAACAAAGCTGCTATTCGTGCCTTTTTTTTCCCTCGGCAGATGTCAATTAACTATCTTTTTTATTATTATTACTAGACTAAATGTCCGTATGATACACGGGTTGGTTTAAACGATAATAGATATTAAACATTACTAAAAACGTATTAAATAATAATAAAATTCGAATTAAATGAGAATTTAACAAATGGCGACGTACGACATCAACACTCTAACCAGAAGTGAAAAACATTGAGGTGAGTGGAGTGCAGACTTGACGGCAGAAACGTGGTATCATGATATGAAGAGATGTGATTGTATTTCTTATATAAGTCGTCAATCATTATTGTTACAATTAAGGGTAACAAAGTTAAACGTTATTGGTTATAATTTAAAATGATTATAAAATATTTTAGAATGATAAAACTAAGAATTTGGTTAATTATGATATTTTGAAATATTATAAAGGGTAAATTGATATTTATAAATTAAGGTGGACAAATACGATTTATATGATTTAATAAGTGTTTATATGAAATTATCTTTAATAATTTTGACTCTAAAAGGTCAAAATTGATTTTTTGATTTCAAGTGAATGAATGGTTAAGATTAAACTTTTTTTTTTAAATAAATGGTTCAGACCGTATAATAAATTTAATCAAATTATTCTTTTATTTATATTAGAAGATATTAAAATAATTAGTGTTATATATTATTTGTTTTTTCTTATAACTTCTGTTACATAATGTTTGTTATAAATATGAATATATTTTTATACCTCATTTTTATCTACATTTTAATATAAATATTATCGTATTACGATATTATTTAGGAAAAAAATCAGAATCATAATGCTAAAAATACACTTCGTTTGATACACATCTTAAATAAAACGTATATCCAAACATAAATAAAAATAAGTCAATTGCATCATAAATTGTTGCTATTTTCTTTTAAGTTTAATTAAAGTTATTATGTTTCTAGATGGGAAAAAGATAGGATAGTTATCCTAGAGTTTTCTCTTTTCCTTTTGTTAGAATTTTCATCTGATTCTAGAAATTAATAATATTAAATGTTTTGTTTGATGTAATATTAAAATGTGAAAGTTGAATTGATTTATATTTAAGTAGTAAAATTCCCTGATATAAAATTTCGCAAGATTTACATCTAATTGTTTAATTTTATCTGAAAATTTAATCTTTTAAATTTTGTTAATTCTTATCTTTTGTTTTTCATAATAACACACCGGTTAAATAAGTTGTTTTATTTATGTTAAGGTTATTTTTAACCATGTCTCTTTCATTAGGCCATCCGTATGGCTTCCTCTTTTCCCTTTCTAACCCCAATGCCACATCAGGCTTTTTTACTTTTCTCTTCCTAACCAAAATCAACGTCAAACCCAAGTATAGCCTTTCCCTTTTCAACCCAAATATTTTTCTCTCTCCTCACTCTCACTAAAAAACCAAAAAAGAAAAAAGAAGAAAAAAAAATAAAAAGCCTGACACCTCTTTCGGTTTGGCGGACCCGATTAAAATTAA
Organism: Dittrichia graveolens; assembly: GCA_038502395.1. Lineage (NCBI taxonomy): Eukaryota > Viridiplantae > Streptophyta > Magnoliopsida > Asterales > Asteraceae > Dittrichia > Dittrichia graveolens. The sequence goes on along the minus strand of JARJIL010000005.1, from coordinate 5,599,386 downwards.
TTTTATGCAACCCGAAACACCCGTAGGGGTGTTCCCGATTGTTACCATGGAACCCAAAAGAACCCGAGAGGTAGCGGGTCTGGCCATACGCTTGAACTTATAAAATTACTTCTCACATGGTCTAATTCTAAAATTTTATCATACATCTCATTCCCTCTTTCCGGAACCGGCATACATACACATGCAATTACTGGATGTATGAGATGTTGATATTCATATATTAGAGTTTACTAGATTAGATGTTCGTCTGATACATGGATTGATTGATAAAATGATAAATATTAAACATTAATAAAATGATATAAAATAATTATAAAACACAAAAGAAATTGTGACAAACATCGCTAACACCCAGACCAGAAGTGGAAGCATTAACGCGAGGTTGAAAGCACACGTGATAGAAGAAGCATGGTATCATGATACGAAGAGACAAAGTTAAAATGATAAAGTTAAAAATTTGGTTAAATTGATATTTTGAAATGTTATGAAGGGTTAATATAATATTTGTAAATTAAGATAGACAAATATAATATTTTAAGGTTTAAGAAGGATATATATAAATATTATCTAATAATTTTGATTAAATTGATGATAAAGTTAAGTAATTATGTTTATTTTATTAAATAAAAGGTTAAAATAATGTACGAGAGTATGTTATTTATATTAAAAAAAATTATCCTCAGCCCTCTTTGATCTCCATCATTGATTGTGTGTGTATAACTTTCTCAGAATACACTACAAGAATAATTACATAATGCAAGGCGTAATTGTACAATATAAAAGTATAGTTAACATCATCTTTTATTACACCGAAGTTGATTAGGTTTTTAAAGATATGATTAACGGAAACCATCTATTTATAAACAACATATTGATTATGGGCTCTTAAAATTTGATCTAATAGCTATAAAAATATGATGCATCTATCAGATAAATCTAGCATATATATATATATATATATCGCTTTTTGCATCTGTTTTTTAATATAATTTAAATTTTAATTGTTTTTATGTTATTGTGAATAAAAAATAAAAATAGTTTTTATCAATTTGATTTTCAAACGTATTTCGTGCACTTGACGATAAGAATGTTCTCATTTGAACCATAACCTTGGCTTTTGAATTGTTGACTTTGTTTTACACATAGTTGATTTCATCTATAAGTAGATGTGCAAGGCAAAATAGAAAATAATAAACTTAAAATGAAATAGCTAAATGATTTAAATGTATTGAAAAAAAAAATAAATTTAATGTTTTTATTGTTTTTCAAAGATATAGCCAGGGCATGAATATATTATAAATAAATAAACCCAAAAGATAAATACCCCAGAAAGTGAACATGCTTGAGAAGAAAGCCATGGATTCTAATCACTTTGTTGTTCCCCAACAACACTCAGGAACTTGTAATGTATGGCACATGCCAAACTTACATTTGTTATTCTCAGTTCTCACTAAGGCTGTCAATTCAGGTTGGGGTTCGTATTACGGATTTAAGTCAGTTTTATGTGGACTCATTTATTTTTATATCAGGATAGGGTTGTATCGGGTTCGTGTCGACCTTCGGATCAACCCATTTAGGCCAAATGTCATCGACGAGAATTTTTTCGGTTTTCGAATATGGTTTTCGAGTACGATTTTCGAATACAATTTTCCGTTTTAACTACGATTTTCTTTATCAATATTTCAAATTCCATCTTTGTTTACCAACGTCTGGCAAAAATTTCAAAAATAATTTTCATTTATATTCTAACTTCAATAATCAATGTTCGTTTCGATTGTATTCGAACTTCAAATTTGGTATTTATTTCGGTTTAATTGAATTTTGATTTTACTTTTTTATTCATTTAGATAAATGAATATAGTAGAAACTATGATGTATTATTATTCTATCAAGTACCAATAAATAATGACATTGAACAACGTTTAAGATTATTCATCATTAAATAGAACTATGAATCGATTTAAAATACTAAATTATCACCTATCAAATAATTAAAAGTAAAAGTATCAAAATCATATAGTAAAAATAACAAATACCAAAATAATGTACTATTGTTTTAACTCTAAATCTTTTATTGTTTATTTTGAGTTTTTAACGTTTAAGGGTTTTATACTTTTGTTTGGTAGTTTTTATTGCCCTAAAATGTCACTCTCTTATTTGAATTCATAATCTTCTTTTTAAAATTTAAATTTTAAGCATTAAAGAAAGTTTTAAAATGTTATAGTTTTACCTTTAAACGAGTCATACGGTTCATTTTCGGGTTGTTGGGTTGACCATAACCCGACCCATTTATTTTCATGTCAACTCGCTTTTGACCCGTTTCGAATTTGTGTTACTTTTTTTCGTGTCGGATTCGGGTCGACTCAGATATTACCGGTCTTGATTCTCACAATGTACACATATACAACATCCTTACTCCCCCCCCCCCAACCCACTCTCTCATTGATGTTTAAGTGTTTGATTATTACTTTAGTAAGTATATAGTACCTAAACCATATATGTAATCGGGGTATTTAATCTACTATTAATAGTCTCAATTAAAAATTTTATCCAAATTGAAGTTTGGTCTGTAAAGAGTAAATAAGCTATCCGTCGACTGAAGAAAAAAAAAGAAAAGTTGTGCTTTGAAACTCATATAGTGTTCGCTTTATGTGTTACGAAAATTTTTATAAGTTAATGATTTTCGCGAAAACCAAATATCTTCATAACACTCGAAGCTTTATGGAGTCATTAAACTACACATTTAGCCTTTGAGTTTTATCATCAATTGTAATCTTAGTTTCTAAGCTTAATTTATTACGATAAAAGTTTTGACACACACGTCTTCCTAATACTAACTACAGTTTGAATCCCTTATTAAATGAGGTTACTCAAGTCAATTTCACACCCCAATTAAATTAAAATAATATATAAATCCTCACACCCCCAAATCGATCAAACCTAGTACCTCATTAAACTCATCTATCTCTCTAAATCCCTATTCACAACTAGGGCTGTAAACGAGTCGAATCAAGATCGAGCTCGAGCTCTTTCGAAATTTTATGTTAAGCTCGAGTTTGGCTCGATAGCTTAATGAGTTTTCATACTTGAAGCTCGAGCTCGAGCTCGGCTCGAAAGGGTACATTTAGCTCGAGCTCGGCTTGAAAAGATCGAAATAATATAAAAAAAATTAAATTCAATAACCAAACTATTCAAAATATAGATAAAATCTGAAATTAATGATTATTAGGTAATTACTTATTATAAATAGTATGTATATAAAGTAGATATATTTCAATAAGTACTTTTTTTAATATATATATTTTAATATTAGCGCATCATATGTACATATTACATATATAAATATACATATAAAAGGCTCGAAAAGTTCGATAGAGACTCGACTCGTTAAATAATTCGAGCTCATTTTTGGGCTCGAATTCGAGCTCGATAAAGTTTGACTCGAGTGAGCCAAACTCGAGTTCGAGCTCGAGTTACTCGATAAAAGCTTGACTCGTTTACACCCTTTCACAACGCTTATCTCTCTCTCTCTCTCTCACACACACTCTCTCTCTAATACCCTATTCGTGACTCTTGTCTCTTTCTCTCTCTAAATCCCCACATATGATTATTAACCCCTCCTCTCTATCTCCTGTGAGAAATTGGTTGAAACTTTTTTCATAGATTTAATGATCTTATTTCCTACATATTTCTAACGAATATATTTCCCATTGAGTTCTTTTATAAAATTTCCCACGCATTATAACAACTATTTTCACAAGGATTTGAAAGGGAAGTCTTTTAAAAGGAAGTTTTTTTTTCATATAAATCACTAAAAAGGTTAATTTTTATATAATATATTTGGAACAAAGTTGGACAAAAAACATCATAATGTATTATTGTATATTTGTATGTATCCAACTTTAAAAAATGTTATTACATGTATTCAACTTTTTTAACTTTCTATTGTGTGAGTCAAATTACGTATTCAACAAGTAATCGTTTTTTTTACTTTTTTTAAAAATGCACATAAGCGTCCATCTCATAAAAAATCTAGCACATCAGTATTTGACTCTTATTTTTAGAATCCAAAAGGATCATGAATGTTCATCTTCTACTTCATGGATATTCATCTTAAAAATCTAAAAACATGTTGAAAGCGGTTCACTACTGATGGAACATGAAAATCCCAAACATATAACTAAAAATGATTTGTGTGATGCAGCAAGAATTCCAATAGAACCCCAAATGGATTCACTTGACTGATGAACAAAATTTTCAAACACAAAAAACCCAAATAGATTCATGCACTTAATTATCGTTCCACATGTACAAATCTTCATCAATCGAAACGCGGATCTGTTATGAATGGCACTTCATTCATCCGTCAATCATAAATCGTGGAACCTTAAATCTAGATCTGTGATGTGGTCACATGAAAACTGAAATCCAAGACAATCAGAAATCGCAAGAACTGATATCATGGAACTTCATTCACCTGTGATACAGTTACATGGAAACTAAATTAATGGGATACATACAATCAGTTGAAATTGAATAGATCTGAAACAAGAATGAGGTCCAATTGATTGTAAATGGTTTTTGTTTCGTATTCATCTTCATTCGACTTCAAAACATGTTTATCTTCAAATGGATTCTATTGCATATTTAGGTTTAACAAAGATGAAGCTGATTTATGTGTTTGGAAGGAAAAAGATAGATGAAATGAAGCTCAAACAAGTATACATGTAGCTAGCTAGGTTCATTGTATCTATGTTTTCTTAGTTTTTGAATGGCATAATATGGTTTCAGTACTTTTGTTGTTTTGTTCATGTGTATATATGCCATACATATGCATATAGATTCAAATACAAGCAAGACGAAAAGCGAAGGGAATGGAAATAAAAGAATAAGAAGGATTAACTTACGTTCTTGAGTTAGAAGAATAGTAAAGTAAATGAAAGGAGATCTTTCCTTTCTAAATATCTCACGTTTGGACGGAAACACATACTTGCACAATTAATAATTTGTTAATAAATAGCAGAGCAAATTATTCCAGTTACATTTATACTAAACTGATGTAATGAATTAATGGAAGGAAAAAAAAAGATAAGTACCTTTTTATTTTTATTAATGATTTATAAAGTTGAGGGATTTTTAATTGTTTTAAAAAAAGCTTGTTCGAGTGTCCCGAATAACAAACTACACACCTATTACCCGGCCACCCGGGCCGAATAATGTATCTTTAGTTGGATGTCCCGAAATACAAACACGACCTGACTAACCAATAGCCGAACTATCAGATAGGATTATTTAGGTTCAGGTATTTTCGTCACCCTACTTGATGGAGTGGAAATACCCCTAATTGTTATGTAGTGAACCACCACACTGTCCAAACCCATACAACTCCATTTATTCTAATATTATTATATGATCGTGATGTAATATGTTTTGAAGATTGTAATTTATGAAAGAGTGAGAAAGTAGAAGACATGTAAATAGTTTTATAATACATTAATACATAGGGATTTTAGTATTGCTTGATAACGGGTTAATTTGTGCGAATTACACGTTCTAGCACACTGTATTTATGTTAGAACATGTCTTGTAACAATGAACCGCTATTTGGTGGATGTGATTCACTTGGTGTTCCATCTTGTAGCATCTTATGTAATCTGATGAAATTTTTCGAGCTCCAAGATTTAATAAGTTTTTCTAGTTAAACAAAGGTCGTCGTCTAGGGGGTTGTGTCTTCTCCATGCGAGGTCCTAGAGGCAGCATACCTAGCAGGGTCAAGGGGCAAAGTCCCTTGCGGTAGTCATGTTGCCTCTAGCACACTGTATTTACGTTAGAACGTGTCTTGTAACAATGAACCGCTATTTGGTGGATGTGATTCACTTGGTGTTCCATCTTGTAGCATCTTATGTAATCTGATGTAATTTTTCGAGCTCCAAGATTTAATAAGTTTTTCTAGTTAAACAAAGGTCGTCGTCTAGGGGGTTGTGTCTTCTCCATGCGAGGTCCTAGAGGCAGCATACCTAGCAGGGTCAAGGGGCAAAGTCCCTTGCGGTAGTCATGCTGCCAGTTAGACGACATGGGTCAAGGGAGGACGCCCCTTGATAGACTCAGGGCTAGGGGTGTGCAAGTTTTGGTCCAAACTGAGTAGAACGGTGGGTGTGATCATAAGTTCGAAACAGACCAGAAGTTTGATCGATCAATTTGCTTACGATATGGTCTTGAGTCCTAAATATAGAACTAAATCGTTTTTCGGTTCAACCTAGTCAAACATAATAAAAAGCGTTTTCAAAGTAAAATTGAATTGATCATATTATCTTTAATCCTTAGTGCATATAGATTGTATTATGTTTAGGTATACACCGAGTAAAATACATGTGACTCATCAATTAATAAGAATAGTGTTTAAGTATAATCAATACACATTACATAATTTATGTTTTTATCCAAAACATGCCTTAAAATGAGTATCGAGTTTAAATACATACACCTTTAAACATAAAATGTAGGTGTAGAAAAGAAACAAAAATCTTCTGGTAACTAGTGAAGTAGGTGTGTATGTAAACAGATAATTGGTTGTTTATGAGGAGAGATTAATCCAAAGCATGATTTAGAAGATAAATGTTAGATTGTTGATTATTATCTTTTTGGATAAGACAAAATAGCATGGGGACAACCACAAAATCATTGCAATTGAGTGATGATTTGTGAATAATAACGTTTTTTTCATATATAACAAAAAGTAGTTGTTTAGACAATTATATTCATGAGTTTGTGGATGAAAATAACAGATAGTGGGTTGATAAGGATATAAAAAGTCCTAACTGTTGTGTATAATAAAAAATTATTTTGTACAAATCATCATCCATTACAATTAATTTGTTCAATTCACTTGGTAATCATGTACTAAACCTTGAACAAGAATAAAAAGTAACTAAGAAGGCACCAAGAGAAGTTGTGAGCTTAACAAGTAGGAGAATTTTATAATCAACATGTAATGATAAAGATCCTAACTTAACTACTTGGTTCGACCTGATAAACCGACCAAAAAGTTTGGTCCAAACCAAGACCAATCAGCCTATGCAAGATCCAAAACTAGTTTTTGGTCTCTAATACTCGTAATTATTGGTCTTCGGTCCAAAACTAGTTTTATCTAGGTTTGAACCGTGCACATGCCTCAAACCTTAAATGAAAAATGTTAAGGGTATATGCATTAGACTTTATTAGTATGTTGAAGCCGAGTGATTATGGATGTTGAAACTAATTAGTCATGTGTCACTAATGCTAAAGCTAAGTCTTGACGAAAGACAAGTGATCAATACATGTTTATATAATTGTTACTACTTTACGAGCAAGAATGACAATTACCTAATAAATTAACCGTTGAATGATAGTTGTAACTAATTTAACAAGGTTTTACGTCTAAGTAACTAAACTAATTAAGAATCTATAAATAGAAAAACCTAACATGAAATTACAAATTATATTGTACAAATTAAAATATCATTTAATCATCTAGCTAGCTTATTGTAACCAAATCTTGAAAATAAAAATTCAACTTAAAAATAAACATGCTACACACAATCAATTAATAATTGATCAAACCTGAATAGTTGGTTACAAACACCAAATTGTCATTCAAAAGATACCATTAATATATTTCCTCATAGTTTATATTATTAAATTATTATTATTATATATGTTACAAAACCACAAGGAACTGCATGTATACCATGAGGGTGACAAGACCCTTACCCAATAGAAATGAACCTCGACGTTGTGATGCACGTGATGAGACTCGTTATGCAATGGGCATTAAGAAAAAAGTTTTATTCATTCATCATCTGATATATATATATATATATATATATATATATATATATATATATATATATATATATGTCATGTGTGTGTGCATTTTTATAATAGCTGATCAATTTGTACATTTCTAATAATTATTACTCGATCGATCAGCCACTCAACACTACATTTCAAATTTATCATTTTGCCATATATACGAAAATATTATAATGCACAAGTACTAAGATATAAAATTATATTATATATAAATAATATTGCTGATGATATTTTATATATATATATATATATATATATATATATATATTTGTGTGTGTATATATCCATTTTATTATAAATCTCCTCTTTTTTTAATACCATTGACTTATATATTACCTCTATTTCTATAACAAATAACACTTGATGGGCGTATATAGCCCTTCTTGAATGAATTCGAATTTTTTGGGTTGGGTGGGTTCTTTCGGGAACACCTCTACCCCTGTTTCGGGTTACCACCTTTTTTTCTATTTTGGCTTCGTGCACCTAAGACTCCCGAAATTCTTTTCTTTTTTTATCTTTTTTTTGGTTTTGTAGCGAGAGTTAGGAGAGAGAATATTTGAGTTGTCTAGTTTGATTTGTGATGAGTGCTACTTAGGTTTTGGGTTAATTTGGATTGAGAAGAAAAAGAAGAAAAACTTATGTGACATTTGGGTTAATTTGGGTTGAGTATTACTATACTCATGGCCTAATGCTACAAATTTCTCAATACATACTTTAAAAAATCATAAATCTTCAAAAACAGTTTTTTAATAAGACTAAACCACTAATAATGTATAAGAGTTGTGTTCAATAAAGTCCATTTAAAAACATAGTTATGAAATTTTAATATTCAATCACAAGTGATTCAGTATACAACCACATGTGATTTGTAAAAGCATCACACGTGAATTATGAAAATGTCACTCCGTCCAAATTTTTAAAATTTAATTTGGACCATTAATAACATTGATTCAAAGGTTAAAATTAGTCTTTTAGCATTATGAATTAATTGTGGACTATATTGAACATTATTCTAATATATAAACCAAAAAAATAAGTTGTGTAATTTACTCTACTAGACATCTCATGCACATCAATCAATTACAATTTTTAATATGAATTATACACTAATATATATCCTAGGAGTTAAATTAGACTACTAAAAAAAAGGAAGGAGGTTTAATTAAATAACTCACCCAAAATCTATCGACGTAATCGAATATGACTTCTCACATAAAACTTTGTGCCCAGTTAGATACTTTTGACTATGTAATATATACGTAGTTCAAACTTAAACCAAAGAAGAATGCAAGAGTGCCAGACTGCCAGCAAATTTGCACCTCAGGTTTCTACTTTTCACGTGTCAATATATCAAAAAATGTTTTTGATGTGAATAATTTGTTTGAAATTACAAATTAAGGGAGGGATTCATCACATCGATCGATCTGTCATGCTAGCTAGCTAGTTTAATTTTTTTATTGTATTGAAGGTCGTAGCGTATCCTATTAATTAATTATTTATAGTATACCATCATATAAAAAAAAAAAAAAAACAGAATACCAAAGCACCACACATGCATATATTGTGACCCAAGTCACAGTGTTAAACTTACAGTACCAGGCCGGCTTCACATTGTTTGTGGTATGCACATACATATATAATGAAATGAAGAACACACTACGTACTATACTAGGACTGCTCCGAAGTTTGAATCCCGTTAGATCCAGGATATATCATGCGACGCCATATATGAGTGTTTTAAAATCCTTGTCCCTCATACTACTTAATTGTTTTAAACGGAAATTAAGGATTAATTAATTTCCGGTTGATCGATGCATGCATGGGTACGTACGTATTTGAACTAGTAACTCGTGATTTGTCATATACATATATATATATATATATATATATATATATAGTCGGATGTTGGGTGGTGAAATTTCTATAAGATCGAGTTTGGTTCCATGGGCGTGGAAGATTTGTATAAAAAGAAATGGGAATAAAGTACATAAAAGAGAAACAAAAAGAATTGTGTAAGAAAATTTTGAGGTTAAAGGCGTTTTATAAGAGTTCAAAAATATAAAATAAATTAAGCCTCAAATTAAAATAACCATATATATATATATATATATTTCCACTAACAAATAATATATACATGATTAAGTGTGGTTGACTTTGAAGATTGGTCAAACCAAAGGACGAGATCGACTATTTGTGAAACATAGAGAGCCTATCATCAGACAACTTAGTCTTATAGATGCATGATTTGTAATCAAACCATGTGAACTCTTGGTACAAGCTTTCTTCTCCTGGTTCCATAAGTGAAGCCAATGGTGAGATCTTCTCCATCAATGGTGGACCTCCAAAGTATATCATTGAAACCCTTGACTTTAATCTGTCTACAATCACTCTATGCCTTACACTTTTGAATCTTCCATTTGTCATTACCTTCAATTAACACAAATCAACAAATTAATGATCATATAAAAACTACTACATTCAAAAGAATGGAATTGTACTTGCTAGCTCATTAATGAGGGCTTAGTTGATCCATTATTTATGTTAACATATTCTTGTTCATTTACTAGAATTCTAAACTTATTGTGTCTCAAAATTATCATGAAAAAGTCTTGATCGATCATTATTATGAGGTTTCATGAATGTTGGTAGTTTGTGAGAATGGTTTTGATCATGAATAGTTTAACATAATCGATACAAACAAATCACAATAACGATATTATTTTTGGTAATTAAACGTGACAACTCATGTATTTTTTTTAACGGCTAAACATACGCACTCTCTAAAACTAAACTTGATTATACATTATATTTTATTCATTACAAGATTTGAACCTACAACCTTGTGTGACACCAAGAATATATATCATATAACGTTGGGCTATAAACCCTTCTATTCGTGTACCCGAAAGTATAGACTAACGTTAATTAGGATTATATTATATCTCCAATGATTAACGTACATATGCCAAATCTACAAATTAACTAAGAATGGAAAGGGTCAAATTGATGTAAATAATTTTGACAATTTTCAAAATCATTCAACCCACGTTAGTTTAATCTTTCTTTATAAGCTAAGAAATATATATAAATTTTTTGAAGAACGTACTAATTAAGTATAACAAAAGGATAGAAATGATTTAATTAGGACCTGCAATAAATCATCAACGTTGATAAAAAAAGATGAGTGATCGGGTGGAACCGCAACCCATGTTCCGTCAGCTAGACAGATTTGGAGGCCTGACGTGGCGTTAGACCTTGCAATTGATATAAGTTGTGGGTCTGTATGTTCACCGAACCCCATTGGGTTGTTCGTGGCTCGAGACGGGTCATCAGCACTACTTTCTGGACACGGTGGATAGTGATTGAGCCTGAAGATCGTATCAGCCTTCTCGTCACTTAACATCTTGCTGAACACATTCTTTGGCTCTATCTTCAAACCCTCTGCGATTAACTCCAGTATTTCACACCCTAATTTTCTCACTCTTTCCACGTACTCTTTTGCTAGTGACCTACATAGTTAATGAATATAATTCTTCAATTCAATCGATTATATTGTACGTACGTAAAGAGAAGATATTGAGATTATATATATATTTATATCTTACGAAAAGCTATTGAAGTCTGTGGGGAAATTGTTGCAAGTAAAGAGAAGATATTCAATCCACCCAACGTCTCCACTCCTTCCAATTATGTTGCTACCGTAACCGAGTGGATTAGGAGAACAATAGTTGTTCTTCTCAGACTGAGTCATGTTGAAGAAGCGGATGGTTTCGTTTTCAAGTTGCGAGACGAGCAATGGTGGGACGCCATGATTAACGACCTTAAAGAAACCGTAATCTTGGCAGGCGTTGACGATAAGATTCTTCGCATCGTGAGGGTAGGAGAGGTCGATCACTGGGATGCCTGTATAAAGAGAGAATTTGTTGGACGTAGTGGTTGTGCATGTTTTTAGAATTGGTTTGCTAACTTGGTCTTGTGATAGCATCCCCATGTTGGTGGTTTTGGTGTCAATAGCTAGCTACAATCGGAAACCATATATTTGTCTATTTATACGCACATAACTGACAACACACACACAAACACATGTAGTTAACTAATTGTTATATAGGGTAGAGATTAAGTAAAAAGAAAATTAAAGTAAAAAAAGAGTAAAAGTGATGATTATTTAATCATATTTCGGTATCTATATCAACTGATAATCGTTAGTTCATCATCTTTATTGATTAAAACTAGTTCTTCATCAATTTCTTTTTGATGAATCCAACAAATTCATCACTTTTTAGATGAAAGCATTTTGTTCATTAACAAATTATTCTAAAATTTTGTTTTCAAAATCTGTATTTGAAATAAAAAAAAATTGATAAAGAACTAGTTTTAATCAATAAAGATGATGAACTAACGATTATCAGTTGATATATATACCGAAAAATGATCAAATAATCATCCATTTTGCATTTTTTACTTTAATTTTTTTATTTAATCTCATCCCGTGTTATATATATATATATATATATATATATATATATATATATATATATATATATATATATATATATATATATATATAAACATTCACTAGTTAAGTTCTTTATGCATGTCTGCACTAGCTACACGTGTACGTATAATTTTCCACATAATTTATTATATGTTGAATTTATAAGAATATGAGTTTGTTATACTTTAAGTTAATTTAATCAACAATTCAACATGATGTGTATTAATTCGATCAAAAGGTACTGATTGTTGAAGAAAATTTCATCTGAATTAATTGATATATATATATATATATATATATATATATATATATATATATGGAAAAGTAATATCAATTTCAAATAAGTGGCTGAGATTGTATCGCACTTTTCGCAAATAAAACACTTTTCGTATAAACCCTTCCCTATATATATATATATGGAAAAGTTCAAACGAGAACTGTAATTCGTACGAGAACTGCGAGAACTGTTTGTAATATAATTAATTACTCGTTAATAGGGGTATTTTGGTCATTTGTATATTTTTCCAAATGTGAATTACGGCCGGATGATTTGTCATTAATGTACAAGACTTGATTTGCCCAAAATACTCTTTATTAATACGTCATTAATGAGCTAATCATTAGTCATTAATGAGCCAATCATTAGCCGTCAAAATTATTAGCTATTGATTTATTTTAATCAAGAACTAAGATTGGTTCTCGCAGTTTTCATAAAAAAATAGTTTTTTTTAACATTCCCTATATATAGGCAAAAGTTTAAACGAGAACTGTTATTCGTACGAGAACCACGAGAACCAATCTTAGCCGTCCAATTTCCCCTTCTTCAATTGGATTGCCCACCCATGAATTCCTTACATGCACCCTGCCACACTCGATCCCCCCACGCTCTTCATCTATGAATTCCATTTTCCAAAATGAACGACCAATATTGGTCTCGCAGTTCTCGTACGAAAAACAGTTCTCGTTTGAACTCTCCCATATATATATGTGTGTGTGTGGTTCGATCATGTAAAAAGTATTAATTTTACGAAAACTATAAAAAACATTTCGAACCGATAAATGATATGATCAACAGCTAAAGGTGGACGTGGCATTTGTATAATTAAACTAAAATTGAAGGTAATTCAAATAAAACTAAAAAGGATATATGGGTATGTTTGGCGGAAGTAGCTGGTAGCTGTAGCTGGTAGCTGGTAGCTGATAGCTGGAAGCTGGTAGCTGGAAGCTGTATCTTTTATATGTATATGTGTTTGGCAAAATAGCTGGTAGTTAAAGCTTAATTGTGTAAAATAACAAAAAAGGACAAATAATAAAAATAGAAGGAATTGTAAAACAATTTTAAAGAGGGTATTTAGGTAATTTTATATATAAAAAGCTTCCAGCTAGTTTTAAAAGTTACTTCAAGAAGCTTTTTATTTTGGAGCTTTTTGTTTAAGAAAAAGCTTCCAGCTTTTTAATCCGAACAAAACTTTTAGCTTTTTATTTTAAAACAAAAGGCTACCAGCTCCAAAAAACTCTGTACCAAACATACCCATAATGAACTTAATTTTTCTTTCTTCAAAAACAAATCAAGCTCAATTCCTCTCTCTCTCACGTCTCTTTCCCATTTTCATATGTGAGACTTTCCCTTTCCCTCCTCACATTCCTAATAATAGTTATTCTTTCTCTATCTTCAAAATTTTAAATTCAACCAATTTACTCTAGGACTATCAATAGGGCAGATCGTATCGAATCTTTTAAATATCTAACCTGACCCGTAGACCCATTTAATTGGATTTGAATCTGACCCATTAGCATTAAGATCCGATTACTTGGATTTGGATCGGATCCATTACTAATGGATCTTGACCCAGAGCGACCCATTTAATATTTTATTATTTATAGTATAATTTATCAAATATTTTTTCAACCACTACCCCACCCCACCACACCGCCACCCCTACCCCCACCCATCCCTACCCTACCCACCCCACCCTTAGCCCCCACCCACCCCTACCCCAACCCCCAAGGACCACCACCACCGCCACCACCCGCCGCCGCCGACGACACTGTCACCACCCGCCATCGTGACCACCACCCGCCGCCGCCGCCACCGCCACCACCACCACCATCCACTACCCGCCGCTGCCACCGTCTACTATCCGCCGCTGCCACCGTCACCGCCGGCCACTACCTGCCGCCGTCGTCACCACCACCGCCACCCAACAGCCGCCGTCACCGTCACCGCCGGCCACCACCTGCCACCGTCGTCACCACCACCACCGCCGGCCACCACTGCCACCCAACAGCCGCCGTCACCTTCACCGCCGGCCACCACCTACCGCCGCCGCCGACACCGTCACCACCGCCACCTTCACCGCCGGCCACCACCCACCGCTGTCGCCGCTATCACCACCACCGCCGCCGTCGCCACCGTCACCGCAGGCCACCACCCGCCACCACCACCGACACCGTCACCACCACCGCCACCGCCGCCGACCACCACCGCCAACATCGTCACCACCACCACCATCGCCAACCACCAGCCACCGCAATCGTTGTGGTCGGCGGTTGCGGCAGCGGCGATGGTGACGGTGGTGGCGGCGGAGGGTGGTGACCGGCGGTGGCTGGTGGCCGGCGGTGAAGGTGGCGGCAGCTGGTGGTCGGCGGTAGCGGTGGTGGTGACGGTGTCGGCGGTGGCGGTGGTGGTGACAGTGTCGGCGGTGGTGGTAACGGTGGTGGTCGGTGGTGTCGGCAGCAGCGGCGGGTGGTGGCCGGCGGTGACAGTGGTGGCGGCTGGTGGTCGGAGGTGGTGGTGGTGACGGTGGTGGCAGGCGGTGGTGGTAGTGACGGTGTCGGCGGCGGCGGGTGGTGGCCGACTGTGATGGTGGCGGTGGTTGGTGGTCGGCGGTGGTGGTGGTGGTGGTCACATTGTCAGCGGTGGCGGGTGGTGGCCGGCGGTGACGGTGGCGGCGGCCGGTGGTCGATGGTGGTGATGGCGAGGGCGGGTGGCGGGGGTGGTAATAGGCGATGGCGGTAGCCATGGCTGGGGTGGCGGTGGCGGTGGCGGGTGGTGACTAATAAATTGATGATAGTTGATGGTTAAAATTAAATTGTAGTTTAATATTAAATGGATCGACCCAGACAGATCTTGGATCGACCCACGTAGTGATCCAATTAAATGGGTCGACCTATTGGATCTCTTATTGGGGCGATGGATCCAATATTTAAACCCATTGGATCCAATAAATAGGGTAGATCGGATCGGATCTGAGGCAAGATCTGACCCATTGACAGGCCTAATTTACTCCCCCCTAACCTTCACATTTTATCTCCCCTTCATTTTTATCAGCTGCCTCATCAACAACCTAGCTAGCACAACCATCTTAAATCACCACCCTTCTTTGTCAAATTATGAAAAACAAGAAGCATCGTATTCACATAATTTATCCACAACAACAGCAACTTATATCTGTTTGTATGTTTTTTTATTGAATGTCATTCATCGATGAAAATTGGTAATATTAGTTTGTTTGTTCATATGATGTTCATGAACATAAATAAAATCTTTCAATATGTTTTGTTTGGTTGATCTGTGTTAATTAGTAAACAATGTATTTAGTTATTTGTATTGTTCAGTTGGTTTTTAATTGGTAAACAATCACACAATATGAATACATTTTTCGTTTGGTTCATTGGTGAACAAAGATTTTCTTTTAAATGATATTGGTAAAATAATGTGTATTTGTGTTCATTAATGAACACGATATTAGTGATGGAAAAACTCGTAAATGTTTTGGTGTATTTGCTAGTGAACACCGCAAAATTGTTGCTAGTAATTTATTTTACTTTTATTTAAAATGTAGTAGAGAGAAAACCAAAAGAGAGAATAGATTCGACAGTGAAAAAATAGGTTTACAATTATGCTCTTTAGAATTTAAAAAATTTTAAAAAATATGATTAATATAATTAAACAATTAGATCAAATACAAATAAAAGGCTAAGATTGCTTCTATATTTTTTATAAATACTACTTTTCGCATGAACCTTCTTCCATATATATATATATGTATATATATATATAGAAATTGCATCAATATAGAATCACTCTTAAACATAGAACCTAAAGAACTATTTTGGGCCTTTAGATTAACTTGATCAAGGGCTGATATTAAGTTGTGGCAAAATTATAATTATCATACATAATTATGATGCTATAATTAAAAAGAAGGGCAAAAAAGAAATTGAAAAATATCATCAGCTCCTCACGCCTCCTCACCTAATCACTATCACATTTATTTTTAAAAAACCCATTAATCATTCTAATGATCATAACTATCTCATGTTTAAGATTTTTAACAAAAAAATTATACCATTAGATTCAGTTTTTCTTGCTCTTTAATTCAAGACTACTCTTCCCATATTTCTAATTTTTTTTTTTGAAAATGCAAATTACGAAAATTCAAATTTCATATCTGAACATGCATATGTTGATGAAGATGATAATCAAAATGCAATTCTTCATACTCCAAAAAATTGGTTGATAATTCAATGATTTTTTAACCGATGTAGTGTTTTGTGTATGAAATTTGCATTGTAGTGTTGTATATGGAATTTGCATTTTAGGTTTGAACATGTAATATCAGCCCTTGAAAGTGCTGCTCTTGAAAGTGCTGATGTTTGCATTTTGCATTTGCAATTACATGCTGCTGTTTACATTTCACATTTTAGGTTTGAACATGTTTGTTGTTTGCATTTCACATTTTAGGTTTGAACATGTCTGTTGTTTGCATTTGCAATTACATGCTGCTGTTTGCATTTCACATTTGAAAGTGCTACTGTTTGCTTTTTGCATTTGTATTTTAGGTACAAATACAAATATACGTACATGCAAATGCAAATATATGTACATGCAGCTAAAAATACAAATATACCATTGATTTTCATCACAACTGAAAATGCAAATATATGTATATGCAGTTGAAAATGCAAATATATGTATATGCAGCTAAAAAGGCAAAAAATTTATACCATTGATTTTCATCACAGCTGAAAATGCAAATATATGTACATGCAAATGCAAATATATGTACATGCAGCTGATAATGCAAATATATCATTGATTTTCATCACAGCTGAAAATACAAATACATGTATATGCAGCTGAAAATGCAAAAAATTTATACTATTGATTTTCATCACAGCTGAAAATGGAAATATATGTACATGCAAATGCAAATATATGTACATGTAGTTGAAAATGCAAATATACCATTGATTTTTATCACAGCTGAAAAGCAAATATATGTATATGTAGCTGAAAATGTAAAAGATTTATACCATTGATTTTCATCACAGCCGAAAATAGAAATATATGTACATGCAAATACAAATACAAATATATGTACATGCAAATACAAATACAAATATATGTACAGGAAGCTGAAAATGCAAATATACTATTGATTTTCATCACAGCTGAAAATACAAATATATGTATATGCAGCTGAAAATGCAAATATATGTATATGCAGCTGAAAATTCAAAAAAATTATACCATTGATTTTCATCACAGCTGAAAATGCAAATATATGTATATGCAAATGCAAATATATGTACATGCAGCTAAAAATGCAAATATACCATTGATTTTCATCACAGCTGAAAATGCAAATATATGTATATGCAAATGCAAATATATGTACATGCAGCTAAAAATGCAAATATACCATTGATTTTCATCACAGTTGAAAATACAAATATATGTATATGTAGCTGAAAATGCAAAAAATTTATAACATTGATTTTCATCACAACTGAAAATAGAAATATATGTACATGCAAATGCAAATATATGTACATGCAGCTGAAAATACAAATATACCATTGATTTTCATCACATTTGAAAATGCAAATATATGTATATGTAGCTGAAAATGCAAAAAATTTATAGCATTGATTTTCATTACAGCTGAAAATGCAAATATACCATTGATTTTCATCATAGCTGAAAATGCAAATATATGTATATGTAGCTGAAAATGCAAAAAATTTATACCATTGATTTTCATCACAGCTGAAAATGGAAATATATGTACATGCAAATACAAATATATGTACATGAAGCTGAAAATGCAAATATACCATTGATTTTCATCACAGCTGAAAATGCAAATATATGTATATGCAGCTGAAAATGCAAATATATGTATATGCAGCTGAAAATGCAAAAAATTTATACCATTGATTTTCATCATAGCTGAAAATGCAAATATATGTACATGCAGCTGAAAATGCAAATATACCATTGATTTTCATCACAGCTGAAAATACAAATATATGTATATGCAGCTGAAAATGCAAAAAATTTATACTATTGATTTTCGTCACAACTGAAAATGGAAATATATGTATATGCAAATGCAAATATATGTACATGCAGCTAAAAATGCAAATATACCATTGATTTCATCACTGTTGAAAATGCAAATATATGTATATGTAGCTGAAAATGCAAAAATTTTATACCATTGATTTTCATCACAGCTGAAAATGCAAATATATGTACATGCAAATACAAATATATGTAGATGGAGCTGAAAATGCAAATATACCATTGATTTTCATCACGGCTGAAAATGCAAATATATTTATATGCAGCTGAAATTGCAAAAAAATGATACCATTGATTTTCATCACAGCTGAAAATGCAAATATATGTACATGCAGGTATATGAAATGCAAATATATGTATATGCAGGTATATGAAAATGTAAATATATAAAAATGTATTTTTGAAAAAATCATCCAAAATATATCAGGACTAGTCTTAGATTAAAGAGGATTGCATGTTCAGATTTGATTATCATCTTAATCCACAATTGCATGTTCAGGTTTGAAATTTGCATTTTCAGCTGTAATGAAAATCAAAGTAAATTTTTTGCATTTCAGCTGTGATGAAAATATTTGCATTTTGAAAATAAAAGTTTTAGAAATATGGGAAGAGTGATTTTGAATTAAAGAGCAAGAAAAACTGAAGCTAATGGTATAATTTTTTTATTAAAATTCATAAATATGGCATAGTTATGATCGTTAAAATGATTAATGGGGTTTTTTTTATAAAAAAAAGTTGATAGGCTTTGATGATCCTTTTTGCCCTTTTAAATGAGTGGGTGAGATTTGTTCTTTAGGTTCTATGTTTAAGGGTGGTTCTATATATAACCCTAGGCTATAGATCAAGTAAAAAGAAAATTAAAGTAAAAAAAGTAAAAGGGATGATTATTTGATCATTTTTCGGTATATATATCAACTGATAATCGTTAGTTTATCATCTTTATTGATTAAAACTAGTTCTTCATCAATTTCTTTTTGATGAATCCAACATATTCATCACTTTTTAGATGAAAGCATTTTGTTCATCAACAAATTATTCCAAAATTTTGTTTTCAAAATCTGTATTTGAAATCAAAAAGAAATTGATGAAAAACTAGTTTTAATCAATAAAGATGATGAACTAACGATTATCAGTTGATATATATACCGAAAAATGATCAAATAATCATCCCTTTTACACTTTTTACTTTAATTTTCTTTTTATTTGATCTCATCCCTATAACCCTATATATATATATATAGAGAGAGAGAGAGACAGGGAGGTTCACGCGAAAAGCTTCTTATTTGTGAATAGTGCGAGAAGCGTTTTAGACCATTAGATTAAATATTCAATGGATTAGATTGTTTATGGCAGTTTTGTAATTAGTCTCAAGGTTAATGGTAATAAATAAATATGAGAAAGGGTACAATGGTCATTTTAATTTAAAAAACCCATTTAACTCTCATAATCCCCCCATTTACGCACACACCGATTTCAATTTCTCTCTCCGTCGATAACTCTCTCTCTCTATGCATCCCTCTCTCTATCTGCTTGTTTGCAACAAGAAAGCGTCGGCGCTCTGCTTTTTTGCAACCAAGAACCGCCGGCAATCGCTTGAATATTCGCCAGCTTTGTCGTTGAAAACCATCACCGCCGTCATCCGTAACAAATCGACATCTTACAGATCGCACCAAATCTGATCTAGGGTTCCGCCGCAACAAAACCATCGCCGCCTGCAACTCGTCGCCGCTGCCGCCTCCAGATCTAGGGTTCCCCTGCCTCCTCCAGATCCGACGACCACCACATCGCCGCCGCTCCCGACGAACCCGAATCATTCATCTCCTTATCGCCGAGTACCATTCTCCCTTTGGTAACTCCGACGATCCACTCGCCGTTCGCCCCATCTCCATCTTCTTTTGTTGTGTATACAGTCTCGTATCTTTAAATCTCTGTGTTTATGTCATTTTTTTTGTTTTGCTTATTTGGTTTTTTAGTATATATCGTATCTTTTTGTTTTGCATATGTGGTTTTGTTTTTTTATTTGTTTAATGTTGAACAACATTATTGTATATAAATAGCTACACATTTTTGTAGATTACACATATATTTTCTGAGAACTGTAATGATTTTGGGTGAATAGCTACATTGTTGTTAGATTATGTTTTTTTTCTCTGTATTTAACTATATATATTGGCAATTTGGCATAGGTTTTCAATTTAATCCAATTTAAACGTTGTTAATTAGTGAACAGAGGTAATAACTAGAGAAAATTGTCTGTGTTCATCGTTGAATATTGTAAATTTTTACAAAACGCTTATATCATTGGTTGGTTGTATTCAGTATTGAATATCTTAAATTTATTTTAAAAACGAGTATAGTATTGGTTGTGTTCTTTATTGAACACAAAAAGTGTTAGATGTGTTCATTATCGAATACAAATAAACATAGTGATTAAAAATAAGTAAGTGGATATTTTTATAAATTTTAGTAAGTATTCATTAATGAATCGAGAAAATAATAGTTGAACAAAAATCTTAATTGTAATTTTAAGTAATAAAAGATAAAAAAAATTCTATTAAAATATTATGATTCATTAATGAACAGTTAAATATATGAAGAAATTTCTATAAAAAAGAATTCATTTAAAAAATAATAAAAACAAAAAAATAAAGAAAATTAGAAAAAAATTAATTAGAGAGAGAAAATTTTAATTAGAAAGAGAGAAATTAATTAGAGAGAAGAGAGATAATATTATTGTTTACTAAGTTACCCTTTTGAATTAAATAAAAATAGTAATTATAATTAATGTGAATCACAAGATCAAAAATCAATCAATGGCTGAGATTGCTTCTCACACTTTACGTAAATAAGAAGCTTTTCGCATTAACCCTCCCCTATATATATATATATATATATATATATATATATATATATCTTATTCCTATATAATGCATTTACCACCTAAAAAACTCTTAATTTTAAGAAGAGTAAATTTAATAAAATACCCCTCCTTTATACCTCTAATTTATCCCTCCTTTATACCTCTCATTTACCTCTCCTTTAAGTCCACAATTAATGAATTTAAACAAATAAATATTGAAAACATAACCGACAATTAATGAATTTAAACCAATACTTATAATTGAATTATTTCTAACCATATATTTTTAATATTAACTTTTGATTCATGAGATCACCATACTTATAACTGAATTAAGTCTAATCATATATTTTTAATATTAACTTTTGATTCATGAGATCACCTAAATTTCTGTTTTCAATAAATCAAGTTCAAGAGATTTCACAAACACCAAACAAATGAAAGAGTCAAAGAGTTGAAATTTATAAACATTGCATTCTAACTCAATTACATAATAATTGGAATTATGAAACATTACACACATACATATACATACATATATATAATCAGCAACTTAATGATTCAGCCATGTAACAAAACTCTTCAAACAAACTGAAAGACAAATAACTCAGAGTTAGCAATTTAATTATTAATTTCAAAGTGGCTCTCGCAAAGAATTTTCACAAACTCATATTAGCTCTTTGTGATTATTCTGCACAAAACTCATCATAACCTTCTCTTTATTCGTCACCGTCACATTGCGCGGGTACCCCACTAGTATATATATATATATATATATAGGGGAGGGTTTAAACGAGAACTGTTTTTCGTACGAGAACTGCGAGAACCAATCTTGGCTGTTCATTTTGGATAATGGAATTTATGGATGAAGAGTGTGGGGGGATTGAGTGTGATATGGTGCATATAAGAAATTCATGGGTGGACAATTCAAATGAAGGAGAGGGAATTTGACGGCTAAGATTGGTTCTCGCAGTTCTCATACGAAAAACAATTCTCGTTTGATCTTTTCTCTCTCTCCATATATATACAGTGTTATGTTATATATATATATATATATATTCATTTATGTAGCACACATAACTAGCTAGATATTTTTGTACCATCTTGTTATACATGTGGGTTAAAGTAGAGTAACCGCATATATAAAGGAAGGTTAAAACGAGAACTATTATTAATACGAAAACCAATGTTGTCATTAAAATAAATCAATGGATAATAATTGTAAGAGCTTATTAATAAGTTGATAATGTGCCAATTAATTAGTGGCTCGTTAATGATGCATTAATGGGGATATTTTTAAAAAAATCAAGTTTTGCTTATTAATGACGGTCTATCCGGACGCAATTCATAGTTAAAAAAATATATAAAAAACCAAAATACATCCATTAATATGATGATTACAAATAGTACTAGCTGTAATTGCATTAATAATTATTCTCAAATAAACTTTTTACGTACTTTTTTTTTATCTGATGGACATAACAAAGCAAAAGTTAACATTACAAGGCTGCTTTAGTCATTTTTAATCAGATCACTCTTATCAAAACAAAAGTAGGATGTTCTGTCTCTCTAGTCTCTTCACTCTCCACTAGGGGTGAGCATGGTTCGGTTTGGTTCGGTTTTGGCATAAATCGAAACCAAATCGAAAATTTTGGTTTTTGATAAACCAAAACCGTTCGGTTTTGAAGTGGTTCGGTTTTCGGTTTTGAAGTCGGTTTTTGGTTCGGTTTTTGGTTTTTGGTTTTTGGTTCGGTTTTACAACTTTTCCATTTTAACTATCAAGATTTGGAGTCATACAACTGTCATTGTAAAGCTATGAAATTAGATGAAATTGAAGCTATATAAAAACATCAAGATGTGTAACACCTATTCAAGCTATATATATTTCAATTGATACAAGCAAAATGATTGTCGTATGTTTAAAGTTTAAAGCCAAAGTTGAAATAAATCAAAACTTAAAGCAAATCGATAAATAACAAATTAGCAAAACTGAAATTCGAGATGAACAACCAACTCTAGATGAACTGCATATAATTCAGAAAACTAGAATATGAAAATCGAGATAAATAACTAGAATCGGATTTCTATATTAAGTGAAAATGGATAAAATCGAAAAGAAGTGAATTCGTCGACTCCAAATGAAGTGATGTTGATGAACTCGATCGAGTAGTCCAATGACCAAACAAAGCTGCAACTGCGATGAATTAGTGTGAAATCTCCTTGGTGGAACCCTAATGTAAATGGGAGGTGGCTATAAAAATGAGAAAATCATAGAGTATTGATTTTTTGGACTTGTATATTTACATTGTTATCCCTTAGAATGGTTCGGTTCGGTTTTTTCGGTTTTTGAAATTGTAAAAACCAAAACCAAACCGAAAAAGTCGGTTTTTGAAAATTTGAAAACCAAAACCGCCGGTTTCTATATTGGTTCGGTTATTTCGGTTTTTGTTCGGTTTCGGTTTTTTCTGCTCACCCCTACTCTCCACCCTTTCTCTCCTTTCAACTTCTACCGGATCAACTCTCTCTCCACACTCCACAGCCACCATCCACTGCCACTATCCACCTTCTCCACCACCATCGGCTTTTTTAACCCCACCCCACCTTCTTCCGATGACCCTACCCTCACCGCCTTCGTTCTCCATCTTCAAAATAAAAACCAGGTCTATATCTTTGGAAGAACCATCAACCACCGAACTGTTCCTTCACCATCGACACTTCAAATTTGTTCCTTCTCCGCCGACCTGTGTTTTTCTTGGGCCTACGGCAGGCCCTCCGCCATTGACCACCTCCTTCAAATCTGTTACATCAACCACCTTCGACGAACTCCTTCACCGTGATCTGCTTCCTCACGCTAACATGTGTTGTGGGGGTTTTATCATTTTCCACCATCGACCATGCATGCACATCTCCTTCACCACCGACGAATTGAAGCTAGGTAGTTTCATGGTTGGTGTTAATATTTTTTTTAAAAGCAAGTTTCATGATTGGTCTTACTGTTTTGTTTCAATTGAGGGGTTAGGATTTTATATATGCATGTTTTGGTTTTTGGTTGTTCTTTTTATTTTTAATAATTGTTTTCTAAATGACTGTTTGGATAAATCATATACATATTCGATGTGTCTGCAGGCAGGCTTCAAGATTTTAGTAACCTGTGTTACTTTGGATACTTTAGAGATTTTAGATGTAAAATGGCAACACTCGGACGTAAAACGGTAGCATATCAGTTGAAAAACAATATTATTTAATATGTGAACATATCTCATGTTTTTTCAAAACATAAATACGTGTTATCCTTATATTCCACTATTGATTTTACATGTGAAAATTAAAAAGAAAAAACTCAGTTATAAAAAGTAATTTAGAAGATACCAATTGTGGTGTCTAGCTAAGAATATTTTTTTTTTGTTATTATGGTATAATTGTTTTATATAACAACCAGTATTTTTTAATATATTTAAATTACATAAATAAAATGAAATTATATTTATTTATTTATTTAAAGAAGAAAATAAATATAGAAAGAAAGTGGGCAAAGCACGTGGACGATAAGATTCTTTGCATCGTGATAACATTATTCAGATAAAAATGATAAAAATAAATATATTTTCAGTTGAAAATGATATAAATACACGTGTTTTTAGCCGAAAATGATATAAATACAAATATTTACTACCGAAAATGATAAAAACTCACATAATTCAAAATGATAACATTTTGTTATCATTTTCATATGGTTTGCATTTTTAAAATAAAGTTTTTAGAAATATGTGAATGGTGGTCTTATTTGAAAGACAATTAAAAAATGAGTAGATTGATATAATTTTTTTGCTCAAATTTGAAATGGTTATGGTCATTTAAAGATTTAAGAGGTAAAAATAAAAATAAAAAAAACGAAAGTTGTTCGGTTATTAAGGGAGGCATGTGAGTCTCTATTTGAAATTGACAATTCCTATTTTGCCCTTTTAAATGAATGGCTAAGCTTTGGCCTTTGAGTTCTATATTTAAGAGTGAGACTATATGGAATCTTACTCTCTCTCTCTCTCTATATATATATACATATATGTATATGTAGACGACTGTTTAAATGAGAACTGTTTTTCGTACAAGAACCAATTTTAGCCATTGATAAAAAAGATCGAGGATCTAGATTAAAAAGTTGTTAATAGATAACCTTAAATTAATCAAACTTATTCTTAATTAATTAAAAGCCATTTGGATATTTTTACATTACCTTCACTTTTTTTAAACTAATATATCCATCAAACGAAAATGTGTTAAATTACGAAAATTATACCAAATTAACAAGAAAATTATACTCTTTAATTTGAGACAGATCTTGCTATATTTTTTCAAAAAAATCGCGTTTGTAGAGTGTTCTTTTAATACATGTCTCGACATATGCACATGTGCATATCTACATCAGTGCTGGAAAAAATTAAGCGCATCTGTGCATATGCACATGTGTTAAAAAAACCCAACAAACGCAAAAAAAAATTTCTCGAAAAAATGTAACAAGATCTGTCTCAAATTAAAGAGCATAATTTTATCGTTAATTTGATATCATTTTCATAATTTAACACATTTTCGTTTGATTGATATATTAGTTTAAAAAATATGGGGGTAATATAAAAATGTCTATACTACCCTTTTGATTTAAAGTTAAATAAAAAAGACAGAATATTAAATGATTGGTCCATAACTCCATATTGGTTTTAGCCGTTCTCATACGAAAAACAATTCTCATTTAAACCGCTTTATATATATATATATATATATATATATATATATATATATATGATTTGGATTATGAGAGATGTAAATTAAGGAGAAAGGGAGAGAGGTAATGTGGTGGGGACACATGTCAATTATAGTTAGAGACCAATTTAGGTAATATGTAATTAAATATTTTTCCTCCTTAATCATCTGTGTCATGTTCTCTCTCTTACACCCATTTATTTCAAATATATCATTTAAGTTATCTAGACTAGACCATTTCCCTTCCTTGATGAACATCCATGGTCGATCATTTCCACTCCTCGGTGAACAGCCATCACCAAACTTTTCTCTCCCTTGATGAACAACAATCGCCGACACAAGATTAAATAGATAATTGTCTTTTTTTGTCGATCACCATGATCGTCATCGGCGACCTATTTTTGTCCTAAACCTCATATGTAGAATAAGCTATTGTCGGCATCCCCTTACTTCTGTAAACGCACATCCATCATGGTCTTCGATAAGTAGGATGTCAACCACCATCAGCCTTTGAAGTCGTCATCGCATGAGTCCTTTGTGAAGTAGTGGCCTCCACTGCCATCTATCGGCACCGCCTCTCCCATTTCTTTCTTTTTTATTTTGAGATCTGGATATAAAGATGTGCTATCATATCGGTCATCAATTTTGAATTTTTTTCTGTTTTGGTTCATCATGTGAATGCAACCTCACATGGATAAATTATAATTTTGGTTTATAATTCAAATTTGATGTTTGAATCCTAGTTGTGGAACTAGAGAAATTTTACATCTATGTGTATCATGAGCACATTAATTAGATGGTATTTGATGATTGTTTTTGGATTCACTTGTTAATGAGATTGGATGTCATGGTTTATATTTCTATAAAGTTTCATATGTATAAGAGATTAGTATGTAGTGCCTGATCATCAGATTTCATGGTGCATCAAAATTTTATATATGATTTTTAAAATTTGACTTGTGCATCATATTTTTATATATAAATGTTAAATATGAGTTGTGCATCAATTTTTTGATGAACGATTGCTTATATTTCTATGCTACAGTTCGAGTTTTTTACATGTGCTAGAATCTGAAATGTAATTTTACGAGATGCTTAAACAATCAAAAGACAATTATGTCCTTAACTAATCTTTTTTAATTAAATAATTTTTTAAACAAAATCATTTCATTAACTACCAAGTTCTGATGATCCAATGGCTAAGAATCTGTTATCTCCCATCTCTTCTTAATTTCCGGCTTATGATGTGTGTGTATATATATAGGGGAGGGTTCAAACGAGAACTGTTTTTCGTACGAGAACTGCGAGAACCAATCTTGACCGTTCATTTTGGGTAATAGAATTCATGGATGAAGAGCGTGGGGGGATTGAGTGTGACATGGTGCATGTAAGGAATTCATGGGTGAGCGAAGGAGGGGGAATTAGACAACTAAGATTGGTTCTCGCGGTTCTCGTACGAAAAACAGTTCTCGTTTGAGTATGATAGTCAAAACAACCACTAATTATTGTGTGTGACAAAAACTTATTATGTATATATCATATCCCGTTTTTTATAATGTTTGCACTAGCTACACGTGTATATATAATTTCCCTCTTAATTTATTATATGTTGAGTTTATAAAGAATATGAGTTTGTTATAGTTTAAGTTAATTTTGAAATCAACATGATGTGTATTAATTCGATCAAAAGGTTTTAATTGTTGAAGAAAATTTAATCTGAATTAATTGATATATACGTACACGGTACATCAACACATACTATATATACATATCTTACTCCTATATAATGCATTTACCACCTAAAAAACTCTTAATTTTAAAAAGAGTAAATTTACTAAAATACCCCTCCTTTATACATCTCCTTTACCCCTCATTTAAGTCCACAATTAATGAATTTAAACAAATAATTATTAAAAACATAACCGACAATTAATGAATTTAAACCAATACTTATAACTGAATTATTTCTAACCATATATTTTTAATATGAACTTTTGATTCATGAGATCACCATACTTATAACTGAATTAAGTTCAATCATATATTTTTAATATTAACTTTTTATTCATGAGATCACCTAAATTCTTGTTTTCAATAAATCAAGTTAAAGAGATTTCATAAACACCAAACAAATGAAAGAGTCAAAGAGTTGAAATTTATAAACATTGCATTCTAACTCAATTACATAATAATTGGAATTATGAAACATTACACACACACATATACATACATATATATAATCAGCAACTTCACGATTCAACCATGCGATAAAATTATTCCGACAAACTGAAATACAAATAATTCAGAGTTAGCAATTTAATTCTTAATTTCAAAGTGACTTTCGCAAAGAATCTTCACAAACTCATATTATCTTCATCTCGCAAGGAATCTTCACAAACTCATATTAGCTCTTTGTGATTATTTTGCACAAAACTCATCACAACCTCCTCTTTATTCGCCGCTGTCGCATTGCGCGGGTACTTCGCTAGTGTGTATATATATATATATATATATATATATATTCGATCAGTGTTATGTTATGTATATACATCTATTAAACCCGATCGACAATATAATAGTAAGTGATCGATGTTCACGGGTCATGCATATATCCATTAACTGAATCTAGCTATTTAGCACACGTAGCTAGCTAGCTAGATGTTTTTGTACCCATCTTGTTGTACACGTGGGTTGAAGCAGTGTGTATATATATATATACATATACATAAATGAGATCAGGAGAGATGTGTTTTAAAAAGAGATAGAAAAGAAGGATTATCAGCCATAGCATCTTGATCAAAAAGTTAAAAGAAAATAGTCAAAATTGATTATTAATAACTGCCGTTTAAATATGGTTTGAAGGCAATTTAGAAATTAAAACATTCTCGTTAAATCACGTTTAGCTTGGAATCTCTTCTTTTTTTTCTGTTCAAAAATAAAAAAATTCCATTTGATGCACAACAACTAATCGACTAGGAAAATTGATGCCCAACTCATATTTGTTCATATTGATAATAAAATTACGGTAGATAATATCTATAAAAAAAGTTAACAATATTCCAAAACAAATAAAAAATCATGAACCCAGGTAAATGAGCATTCCCTAACAAGTAATCTGATGCACAAGAAGTAATCTTTTCATACAAAAATACAAGAAAAAAAATGATACACGAGAACACTACTTTCAACCAATATATTCGATCAATTTCACCCTGTGTTCACCGGCAACAAAAATACCAATTGCTAGGCAAAATCAAATAACTTAAAATCAAAACCGAAATTATTTATATAGATTTTCATACCAATTGCTAAGCAAAGTAAAATAATTTTGAATCAAAGTTAAAAAAATGAATATTCATACACTTGAAAGACAATATAGAATAGAAAAAAATGATGCACATGATCATCATCACCAATCTGGAACTTTCCCAGGGGCGACAACATGAGGAGCACCGATTTATGGTGAGACGTAGGTTATAGTCGGCGACAAGGGCAAAGGGGCGACGGTTGGCGCCGATGAGTATGGATGAAAGAACACGTTGATGAGAATTAGGGTCATACAATACCTTGGGGATCATTTGGATGAGACCGATGTATGAAAGTACCTGAACTACCCCTAAACTAATTTTGCCAGGTGTTAACTCCACAATCCCTCTTTCCCATCTCTTCTTGAAAACATCTCTCATGATCTCATAAAATTAGAACGGTTTTTCATATGAGAATTGCGAAAACCAATCTTAGCACTTGATTAATAAGTTATTAATGATGTTATAACAGTTCTCATACGAAAAATAGTTCTCAATTGAACTTTCCCATATATATTGACACGCGCGAAGACAAATATCACTTATTCGTATATAGTATAGCTCGTTTGGTAAAACTGAGTATCAAACTCAGGGAATGGAGGTTCCTAATAATCAACCTTCACTGTTATCATAGAAGCAATGCAATATGAGGGAATTCAGAGCAGGAAGATACTCATTTGGATTAGATACACTCTAGTTAGATGTATTGAAATACATAATCATGTGACGTGACTACATTGACTTATTAAGTATAGAGGATAAGAAGTATACATGTTATAATTATTAATTCATCTATAGGCACAACGAATTACACCAAACACATAAGCATAACCTCTTGATGCGTAAGGATTTTAAACTAGAAAATAATACTAAATACCCAATCATAAATAGAGATAAGATATCATGACTTAACCCGTGATTAGCCAAATCATAAGCATAACCTCTTAATCATTCAAACAACACACCAAACACACATGAGCATAACCTCTCATAGCATAAGGACATATACTTGGTTTAATATCTGAAATCTCAAACCATCGTCCACGAACCTTATGTAATGCCACAAATGCACATACCAAGTCTAATCACATCAAGATCTACCAACCTAGTGTCAATCTTTACATAACGAAACGTGTTTAAATATACATACACTTGAAGATAAACATTTCACACATAAAGTCAACCAAACACAGATGTATAAAACAATCACATTGGATGGAAATAACATCGATACAATCAAATATAATTGATATTAAATCAAAATATGATATCATCCAAGTCAACAAAAGTCAACCATCATAAATACATAATACAAATAACAAGAACATATCTAATCCAACTGAATCAAAGTAAATAGAACATAGTTCTTACAAACAAATCCAAATCACACATCAAGTTCGGATCCAACACAACCTAGGTAGGAAAGATTATACCAAACCCGAAATAAAGGTGAAATCGAGTGTTCAATGGACTACATACTCCCTTTATGCTTGAATCACCTTCATTATGCACCAAGGATCAACCTTCAAGCATTTTAGGATGAAAGGAAGAGCTTCAGGGATGCTCCAAGTGAGAAGAAAGAAGAAAAAACAAATTGAAACCTATATCCCCTTTTCTGTGCTCGAGCCACTGGTTTTATCAGCTTTAAGGGATGAGGCACGCCTAGTACCCCCGTGCTTAGGGTGTGACAACATAACGAGTGGCTCAACTTTTGAGAGGCACGACCGTGCCTTAGGGTGTGCTTTAGGGGCATGGGAATGCCTCAGGGTGTGCTTTGTAGCAGCTTCTCGTAGGCTTGATATTTTTAACCGTTTTCCTTCGTTTATCATCAAGTCACCATCATGTGCCTATAAAACATATTTATATGATATTATGCATCAAACCGCGTAAATCTGCTAATAAAGGTATATATATATATATATAGGGGAGGATTCATGCTAGAAACATTTATTTTACAAGAAATAAGAGAATTATGAGCTTCTCGAATGAACTCAGTTCTTATTGCGAGAAACACAAGAATCAATTTTGACCATTGATTAAAATAAATCAATGATTAATAATATTAATGACATAATTGTAAATAAGGTATCATACTTCACCTTCACCGTTAATGACTCTTAATGATGCATTACTGACTCGTTAATTAGTGGTATTTGGAAAAATCAGATCATATTAAATAATAACTTCTTAATAGCGGTTTATCCGGATGCAATTCACGGTTTCTTGATATACAAAATGACCAAAATACCCTATTAATGAGTCACTAATGCGGTTTTCGCGGTTTATATATAGTTCATTTGAGAAATATTCTAATTGTGAAAATCGTGATAACCAATCTTAGTCCTTAATTAAAATAAATCAATGTCTAATTATGTAAAGTTTATTAAATGACTCATTAATAGAGATGTTTTAAGAAAATTAAGTCTTATTTAATTAACACTCATCCACCCGTACCCAATCCACGATTGGGTAAATATACAAATTATCAAAATACTTTTATTAGCGAGCCGTTAATAAGCATTAATGATGGTTATAATTAAATGGTTCTCGCGTTTCTCGCATTAAGAACGATTATCATAGGAACTTCTCCCTTATATATAATGAGAACCGCCTTTCGTGTGAAAACCAATCGTGGTCTTTGATTAAAATAAATCAATAACTATTAGTATTAATGGCTCATTAATGACATATTAATGATGTATAGTTTGGGAAAATCAAGCCTTACTCATCGACGGTCCATCCGGACGCAATTCACGGTTGTGTGAATCTATAAATGACAAAAATACACCATTAATGAGTCATTAATTATGTTACAAACAGTTCTTGTTTGAACTTTTTCCTATATATATTATATAAAATAAAGATTAATACAGAACCAACTTTATATACAAGACCAATCTTAGCCTTTTGATTTAGATGATCAATGGTTGAGATTACGACTACATAATCGATTTATATATTTTGCATATTTTGTCAGAAACTGCGTATTTGATTTACGTAAAAAATGTAAAATGTATATTCAGTCGTAATCCCAACAATTTATCATCCAGACATATAGGTTGAGATTAGTTCTATAAATTCTGTATATAAGGCTGATTTTGTACCGAATATTACGACATATATATAGTGAGTTAGGATTAGATGAGAACATCTTTAAAATAAGAACAGAGAGAACACTTTTGGGCCTTTAATTTCATTGATCGGATGGTTTAAAAACTGTCATTTTCTTATTGAGCCTTTGATTTCATTGATCGGATGGTTTTAAAACTGTCACTCTTTTGATCTTCTGTTTGACTATATACCTGATGCATCAATGCATACAAAAGTGTTTGTCTATATAGCTGATCTGATGCATCAATGCATACGAATCTTTAAATTGTTAATATTATAGAAATAATTTTGATTTTAAGATTTAGGATGTAAACTTGGTTTTTGGGTAGTTATGGGTAAACATGAACATAAATGAGAAATGTTAAATTACAAGTTTACCCATGTTCTCACTGTTATATATCTTAAAAAGGTTCTCCCTTGAAACCTCTTCCTATATATTGTTCTCACTATATATATATATATATAGTTAAAAGTTCATTTGAGAACCGTTTTTATTGCGAGAACGGCGAGAACCAATCTTAGCCGTCAAATTCCCCATCCTTCAATTGGATTGCTCACCCATGAATTCCTTACATGCACCCTACCACACTCAATCCCCCACGCTCTTCATTCATGAATTCCATTATCCAAAATGAACAGCTAAGATTGGTTCTCGCGGTTCTTGCAATAAAAACAGTTCTCAAATAAACCTTCTCATATATATATATATATACACACACTAGCATTGTACCCACGCAATGCAGCAGCGATGACAATAGTTTGTGCTCGAGAACATGTTTGAATTCAAGAATGTAGGGTATAATATGTGAAATGCGGTGTTAGTCAACATACCCATGTTCTTTCTCCTTTTTTGTTTTCTTTATTTATTTTTTTTACAATCAACCATTTTATTGGTTGTTAAAATAGTTTTTGAAAAACAATAAAATAAAAAATATATATTATTATTAAATAATTAGAGAAAAAAATACTCTAGCCCTAAAATTGTATTGATATAAATAATTTAACCAAAAATAGATAATTTAAATAGTTGTTGTGATGTTAATGATTTATTAAAGTAATAGTTGACTTAAATGAGTTGAGATAATTAAGGGAATGATGGATTATGCTATTGCTTTAAGTGTTTATATCTTAAACATAAAAACATGTACTACTTAAAATTAAGTAGTTTTAAAAATTTTTAGAGAGAGAAAATTAAATGCGCACTTTATAATGTATATATTTGTATAATATATATATATATATATATATATATATATATAGATACGCAAACAAAAATGATGTTGGACAACTTGTCATCTTCGTACGAATGTAATTTTATAAGAACATGTCGTTTTTCACTACACCAAAGAGTGAGACAGATTTGTGATGGTATTTAAAAGTACGTGAGAAGTGATTTGATGATGTTAGCTGGTGGTGAAAAATATATTTTACGGAATAAAATTTAACTATTATGATAAGAAATTTTGGATATTCTCTTGGTTACCTTACCTTAAGGAACTTTTATTTACAATAAGCTATATAAATTATAACCTTTTGAAATGTGTGTATGGTTAGAATTAAATTGTATATTTTACAGATAAAAGTAGTTGATGAGAGGGAAAAATTATTTTACGGATAAAATCAATATGCCAATTTAAAATGATAACAATACTTTAGTATAAATAGACTAATGTTGTTTTTATGTTTCTCATGTTAAACTCTTACAAAATAGAACTTGCTTAAACAATTGTGAGTGAGTTCTTGTCATTGGAAATCCATGACTTGAGTTTTCTTATAATATATTGTGAAATCATTTTCTATTACAAACTCCAAATACTTATTTGATAACCTTTTCATGTTGATCCTCTAGTTCTTTCATCTTTCTTAACAAGATTGACACCTAAACAAACAACTATGTTAAAATACTATTTTTTTCGTTAATATAAGTTAGCCAATTAATGTGCAAATTATTTAAATACTTTTGGGACTATCTACCTTATATTGGAAAATTATCACATGCCCCCTTGTCAAAAAATAAGTGTGCAACTTATTACACAACCTCAACCAAAACAAATAATAGCACAAATGGTCCATATTGCAATGGACTCCATTATTTGCCTACGATTTAAAATCCAATACATGAAGTTGAATCCATAGTTTACTGGCAGTTATGATTTAGTATGGGATCTAATAATAAAAAGAGAAATATTAATTGGGTTAGAATTAAAGGGCACAAAAATGCAACCATATTAACTCCTTAAACCATGAAGACCACAAGTGGTCATGAATTGTAACTTGAAACTAAAATATTTGAACTGTTCCATGAAAACTATGGATCGAATAAACTCCAAAATTTCTTCTGAGTACTTTTAAAACCATCATAAAAATAGCTTTTCATGTTGAGAAACCTTGCACAATTAACAATGATATGAAATGTGCATTTCATATTAGAGAAACAAAAGGCCCAACATGTTATATAGTAAACAAAAGGTCATTCTTAATTAAGTAATATGATGAAAAATTTACCATGCGTGTAGTAGTGGCACATTTATTTGCGAATGTTCCTGTCATAATATTGAACATATTATATTAAAGAAACAACGGGTTTAACAAATCAACATGTGATGTAGTAAAAAAGAAAGAAAAAACAATCATCATGCATAAGACAAACAATAACCAAGGTGAGGCGTGAAAACAATCGATCGATGACATGGATGATATTCGACCAGAAAAACGAATTGAAGCCGTTGGTTTTGCATGGGAGCCATCTGATTATTTTCATTAGCGACGGTTATAATGTTCTACACTTCCACTCCCTCCTTGCATACATTAACAATGTTTTACAAATGATATGCTCTCTGCAAATGAAAAATCATTTAGTATTGTCATGTGTTTATATACTAAAATTTAATTATGTAAATAGAATAAATGTACATAATGCAATCGATATATATAGCCATTTTTGAGAATCAATTTACGGAATTCATTTATGTTGATTATACTTCGTATTGGTTAACATTTTTTGTTGTCAGATTTATTTCCTGAATTGGAATTCAATTAATTAATGTACTTGAATTGTTTATTATTTTTTAGTCTAATTCATTTCAAAGAATGAATTTACGGCAAATATTCAATGAGAATTAAAATATGAATCATCCTCAAAACAGAATCAATTTACCATAACTATATAATGGCCGGAAGGGTTAACCTCAGTGTATTTTATTCGTCTGAAAAAACTTTAATATGATCTTAATTTATTTTATTTCAGTTTTCATTTCATCCATGTATACTGTAGATCTAATTTTCACGTGATGTCACTCAATTTAATTTTACACCTTTTGTGAAATATGAGGGGTATTTAAGTCATTTCAATTTACTTAAAAATTAAGAGATTAAGTATTTAGTATAGATATATTCGCTGATGCATTAATTTATTTGGAAGGGAAAAAACTTAAAAGAATAATGTAATTTTAAAATGGAATTTTGGATAAAGAAAATGAAGCTAGGGTCATCAATTTTAACCGACGGTAACTAGTTATTTTCTTGTTTGAAATTATATTTATGTATAATTTTCAACGTTTATCTAAAATTTCTTGACAATTTACACAAACAAAATTCACGTCAAACCCCGACTTAAAAATTCAATTTAGATCGTAATAAAAATATGAAGCTCTAGGTGTTTAAACGAGTCAGCCACTCGTGATCTCTTTGAGTTCAACTTGTAAAAAGCTCGTCATGAGCCCAGCTTAAATGAGCTCGAGCCAAGCTTGAGTATAACTTGAAGCTCGTTTAAGCGCGAGCTTAATCAAGCTTATATATTTTTAAAACATAATATATAAAAAAGTAATATATATAGATACAATGAAATTTTAAAATAATAAAATTTATTGCACAGACAATTATAATAAAAGATATGTCTTAATTATATACATGAATAACTAAATAATAAAAAATACAATAAACTAGCCAAGGCTACCTCGACTCTGTGAAAATTTTAATGAACCGAACTTGAAACAAGCTTAAGCTTGAGCTCGAACTCAAACTGTTTTAAGTTAAACGAACTCAGCTAGTTTAGAAAAACCTAGTCCAAAATTCGGATGCTAACTATAAACCTAAATGGCGGTCCGAGTAGAAAGGTTAAAAGAGTATATGCAAAGGATAAGTAGAGGCGATGAATAAGACTGATTGACGTAGATATTTGGAATAATAGAAATGAGGCAGGGGCATCTTGGCACATGACGACCGATGTGATTTCTTTCCCCCCTTACTTGTTTTTTTTATTTATTATTATAATTCACTCCACAGCTCGCCTGGTATCTTCTGCTTACACTCAACAACCCCGCCCTTCCTTTGCCCTTCCTTCCTCATTTCTTTTATACTTCATTCATGAAATTCCGATTGGGTTAGCGTCTTCAGATCTCTTCTTTTCAAGTTTTTTCTCTTCTTTGTGTTGGAATTCATCACAAACTAGAGAAAAAACCAATGGCCCATGATGAACCTGCAATCACTCGTTGGTCCTTTCAGGTAATTCTATTTCTCTGTGATTCGTTTTTTCTTCTGTTGTGATTCGGATTTTCCGTTGTGATTCTTGCTGCAATTACTTAGTCACACTAAATCACTTTTGGGTTGCGAAATCTAATCAAATCGGGCGCAGCTTGGTATGAATTTTCATAAGCGGATGCGACTTTACGTAGCCTAATAATGATTGATCAATAATTTTCGTTTTGTGTGACTAGGGTTTAGAACTGACTAGTTATACCACTCGACATTGTTACTTAGGGATTAGTAGCTAGGCTGTTACAAGTTGAGGATTTATGGTATTGTTAAATTATTAAATGAATTGAATGTATCAATGATTATGTGATTATATTACTATAATCTTTTTTCCTCTATATCTAGGATTTTAAGATGTTTTATGATGTTAAGTTTGGGAGGAAAAAGGAATCCAGCCCGAAAGATGATGCTGCTGCTGCAAATAATCAACAGACCACTGGTCAAGCTTTAAGTAATGGGAACTCGTCAAATGCAACATCAAATGGAACTGGACACCCAAACAACACATCTGAATTATCAATATATGAACAGTACAGACAGGTACCCTTGATCTTTGTCATTCCACTAGCACTGTATGATACAAAAGCATCTTTCTAAAAGAAAAGGAAAAGTCTTTCGTTGACCAAAAAACTGGACCAAAGTTTGCTCTAGCAACAGATTACTTGTTCTGTGTTTGTACTAAATAATATCATCTTTTTGTTTAGGCAAGAGAGAATTCAACATCCAATGGAGTTGCATTATCAGATGTCGAGAAACCGTACGCTCTCTTCTCTAGCTACTTGGTTTTTCCTTGATAAGTTGCTGATTTTGATAGAAACACTCATTGTATGAGTCTTAATGGAAGAGCGGAAATGTTCATAATCTAGGGTTTGGAACCGTTTGTAGTTTTTTTAAGGTAGAATCGTCTTGTCATGTGCTAATTTATGGTACCATTCAACTTACTGTCTCTTGTTTGTCAAATCTGCAAACTTGAGACTATAAATTGTGTAATCTAATGATGAATAAATGTGAAATAGAAGCTTAAAGGGTACAACTGAACTCGTTATTTAAGGTATTCTAAAATAGGAAATCTCCTTACTGTTTGGACTCTTATAACTTGCTAAAGAGTTGCCCGTTTGATTAGCTTGAATCAGTATCACTAAACCCCATGAGCACATGAGCTATATTGGCAAGAGAAAAGAAAGTTTATTGGTCACTAAGGAACAATATACCATACGAATATATAAAGATTAAAAACATGGAAGATTGAAGAATGCAAAGCTGAAAATTTCACAAGGAGATGTCAGGGCAATAACGCAATTAGTAATGAAATCTGTATATTTTCTATGAATACATTACCCGTTAACATGAGAATTGTCTACTCTTCTTGATTTTTTAATTGGAGGATGTCTAGGAGTAGAGAAAAATGGTTTCATTACGGACATTTTATTTAATACGGTTGCCTACTTAGTATCTTTCAAAGGTCAATTTTTTTCCGTTTTGTAATCTAATATGTTATCTTTCAAAGGTCAATTTTTTTCCGTTTTTTAATCTAATATGTTATTTTATTATGAACTTGGAAGGAATAATATTCACCCTTGACTTTTGAAAGCTATAAAGTGATGATACAGATCATAACAGATGTTCCACAAACAAAAGACATAACCATCCACATGCCATGCAGAAGAATCATGAGACATGACACAAGAGATTTGTTAGGTTAATGACACAAATTAATAAATGAAGATTAGATTTAATGATTGCAATGTTTTGGAAATATCTTCTAGACCATGTGACATTTTCGAAAATGCATGTCACTATTCAGATGGAGCTATGTTCTCTCATTTGTAGAAAAACGATAAAAAGGTGATCATTTATATGTCAAAAGAACCCAATACTAAAGTAGAACATAGAACTATAGATGCCCAGGATAACTTCCTCTTTAGTCTTCACTGAATTATAACAAACTTTGAATTCCTTTTTTCCCCCAGTCCTACTTGCTTCAGAAGTACTGCTCTTATGCTCATTGAATTTGATGTTTGATGTCTTGACTGCAGAAAAAAATCTCTGCTTCCTCCTTTTGAATCAGCAGAAATGCGAACTTTGGCAGAGAGCTTATGTAGGTATAAACTTAGATCTTGATGGTCTTTTTTTGTAAAATAATATCTTAGTGACTTAGTTTACGTCTTCGGTACATACATTAACTTATATGCTTTTCATATGCAGAGATATTATTCGTGGTAGTCCAGACGTGAAGTGGGAGAGCATAAAGGGGTTAGAGAATGCAAAACGCCTGCTTAAAGAAGCAGTTGTTATGCCAATAAAATATCCCAAGTAAATCAAATACTTATGTTCTCAAGAACCATCAAACACAATGCACTTCTCCCCATAAGCATGGAAGTAGAATACTTGAATGAATATTGGTCCATTTGTAGGTACTTCACTGGTCTTTTATCCCCATGGAAAGGCATTCTCTTGTTTGGCCCTCCAGGAACCGGAAAGGTTTGCAGCTTCCTGTCTTTCTTTTACGCTTGTTGTTTAATTATTTGGATGATTTTTAATTTATATTTGGTTCCGAAAATCATAATAAAGATTTGAGAATATTTCTTTGTTTCTCCAGACGATGCTTGCAAAGGCTGTTGCAACTGAATGCAAGACTACATTTTTCAACATTTCAGCATCATCCATTGTCAGCAAATGGCGTGGTACGTCATTATTAAGTATTAACATTTTTTTAGGTTCTAAGCTCATGGGGAAACATAAAATTATAGACATTGATCTAGAAATTGGGTAGAAATCAGATACATTTGATATTTTTTATCTTGACGGATGTGTGCTTTCTTTAACATATGTATCATGTATAAAATAACAGGTGACTCAGAGAAGTTAGTGAAGGTGCTATTTGAGCTTGCTAGACATCATGCACCATCAACTATATTTTTGGATGAAATTGATGCAATCATTAGTCAACGTGGTGAATCACGAAGTGAGCATGAATCAAGTAGGCGTCTCAAAACAGAGTTATTAATCCAGGTTAAATTGTTTCCTCATCAATAGACTATAACCATTTGATGCGTAAAAATCAGGTTTTAAATTAAAGTCCAAAATCACTTAAGTTTCACCACGCACTACCAGCAAGTATAACTGGATCGTGTAGTAGTATAGCCTAGGCAAGTAGGGTATCGTCTCCACAGGGAACGGTAAAATTATAATATTTAACTAGAGATTATTAATCAACCTAGACAAATTATTTAGAAGGGGATTGCTCTAATATTAATAAAAACTAATAAAACAAAGTTAACGAGTAAAAGAACAATGGAATATAAAGGAAACTGACTATGAACAGTATCGAAGATTTGTTTCACCTAGAGTCAAATCCACCTAGTCTTAATTTATTATGAAACATGAATTATGAAGGTTATGATTCTAACGGGTAACCTAATTCATCTCCCGAATTGTCAAATTAAATTAAACTAAGGTAGAAAAATCAGTTTCTAAACCCGTCTAACTAATTACACCCTGTTTACAATCCAATAATAGGCTAATCCCCCAAATCGCCCTTTAACCTACTAACTCCCGTTTGATAGGTTAAAACTAACTTAATGCCTAAGTTATCAATTAATTACTCCTAAACGTTATCCCTAATGTTTACCTAGCAATTTAACAAGCAAATCACTAATACAGATTGCATGCATAATTAATTCCCATTAAAGACACATAACAATCCATAGAATAATTAATCAAAAGTAAAAACATTAAATGAGTGGTTCTTTAATCAGATGTAACATTCAAAAATCAAACTATTATCCATGAACAATAATAAAATCAAGACATGGCTTCATCTCCTCTAAGTGAATACTAGGATTTTAGCCAAGAAACATCATCAAATAAAAGAAAAACAAAGATTTAAAGCAAGCCAACATCTTTAATATTGAACTAGAAAAGCTAACCCAAAGGATTGAGAATACTTGTAATCTTGAATGTCTCCAATTAAACCTTGCATCTTGATCATGACTTTCTGTCTCGTTCTCCTCTGCTGTCATCTTATGATTAATTGAGAAGCGTGTTTGTTTCTTTTTGTTTCATGAATATTCCTCCTCATTGCAGCCGTACATATAATTATACATATAAAATATACCAACAACCCTTGTTTTATTTGTGTGGCCCTCGGCCCATGAAATTCATGGAATTACCAAAAACAATTTAAAAGCAAGATTAATTATTATCTATTAGTCCTTCTAATCTTCATGAGTCATAATTTATAGTGTAGTTTTTTTTCTTTTCTTGGCACATAGACACCAGCTTCTTTCTCGTAATTGACCGCTTTTGTAGTTTTTATTTCGCTCTTGAGCATCCCCAACCTAAAATAGCTAAATTTATCTAAGTTAGCTTGTAAACACAATTCAAACTGTAATTTGACTTGAAAAACATAAATATTTTCGTGAAATATCTATACTACTATATAAAGCATTTAACATTCTCTCTCCTCCTCAACTTTAAGAGTTCTTAAAATTCAATCAAGATAACATCTTGACCATTCATTCTATTTAAATTAATCTCATTCACTCAATATTTAACCATTTCACTCACCCTCTCTCTTAATTTAATTTAACTTTTTATTTATTTAAAATATACACTCCTACTAATACTCTCTCTCACACAAACATAATTATCTACCTACATCAACATAATTTCCAAAATCTTATTAATTTATCTCTTCTTATTTCATAAATAAAAGTCTTTTTTCTTATTTCAATGTCTTTTAGAATTTATTTTTAAAATTAATAAAATAGTTGATGCAAATAAAAGAAAATTAAAAAAACGGATATTTTGCCGAAGAAAACCTTTTCCTGACATTGAATCACGCAAAGAACATATCATTACATTCTTGAAAGTGACATATTACAAAACAGAAATTAATCACCAGCGCAATATTACGCGGGTACGATGCTAGTGTGTGTGTATATATATATATATTATGTTAAAATACGACAATATCACTAATTCACTATCTTACAGTTATCCATTGAGTAGTACTTAGTCTAAACTTACACACGTGTGTGTGTGTGTGTGATATTGTTCATGGTCAATCAGATACACGTATGTATAATGTAATTGTTCATACTTTGTTGGCTTTAACCATCTTTTACCACTGTGTTTCTTTGTTGCATTAAGTATGCATGTTTGCTATAATATTGTTTGAACATGATTATATAGAAGTTAGCTGGACCTCGGTCTATCTCATTCTGAATTCCTTTGGTTTGATTGTAGATGGATGGTTTGACAAAAACAGATGAGCTTGTTTTTGTATTGGCAGCTACAAACCTCCCTTGGGAACTTGATGCTGCCATGCTCAGGCGTCTTGAGAAGAGAGTATCCTTGCCTTATATTATATAATTTTCATATTCATTATTCTTTCAAATATATAAGTGGTCAAACAGATAACTCTTTATTACAGATTATGATGATGTGATGTGATAACCCACAAATTTGTTCTACATTTGTAAAAAAAAT
The DNA here is from genome assembly GCA_038502395.1 of Dittrichia graveolens. Classification (NCBI taxonomy): domain Eukaryota; kingdom Viridiplantae; phylum Streptophyta; class Magnoliopsida; order Asterales; family Asteraceae; genus Dittrichia; species Dittrichia graveolens. The sequence goes on along the minus strand of JARJIL010000005.1, from coordinate 5,556,610 downwards.
TATAAAAATTTTATGCAAATAATTTTGGTAATGAAATTATTTTTGAATAAATTGGGTATGATTAAAAATATACTTTGGGGCACTTTAGAGTTTAGACCAGTTAGACCCCTTCAGCCCATTTGATCATTCTCCTTTTTAGCTAAATTTACATGTTTGACCCATTAGAGATAAGAGCATGATGCAAATCAACTCGGGTCATTCATAAGTAAATGGATTGAAATTCACCTCTAGATTTATATAACAATACGTCAATAATTGATTGTAATGTTATTGAAAATGCTTTCTGCTAGACAATTACAATAAACTAATCTAAGTTTTAGCACGTGAGCCAATTAAAATCTTTATCTAGTGATTCTTTAATCAATGTTATTATTCAAGATTCTTGTACCACTCCCAGAGCCTGAAGCAAGGAGAGCCATGTTTCAAGAATTATTGCCTTCAGCCCCTGAAGAAGAGACACTACCGTATGATTTGCTGGTAGAGAAGACTGAAGGTTATTCTGGATCTGATATACGATTATTATGCAAAGAGGCTGCCATGCAACCTCTGAGACGTGTTATGGCTATTCTGGAAGAACAAGATGTATCCCCTGATGATGGTAAGTTGCAATCTACAGCTTCTTTTTTCCTCCCTACTTTGCTCAATTTTGATGTAATTTCTGAAAGATACAAAATTTGGTTTCTCTAATAATGCTGCTTGTGCCAAAATCAGGTCTACATAGTTACTAGGGTCATTTTCAGCACATGTATGCTAATGGTGACAGATTGGGCAGGTTGGATGGATAACTGGGTCAAAATGAGTTACTTGAGCTTTTTAAATAATCAACATGTTAAATATGCTTAAATAATATATTTATGATGATAATGATAATTTTTAGTTCTGAAATAAAATGATTTATGAGGTTCTATACATTTTCAGTATAGTGGTTTACTCATTTGACCTGTTAGAGACAGTATGACCTTAGTTGATATGTTTATCCATTATTAGGGTTAAGATCCCACTGCTAATGTATGGTGTCGAAACTCAAAAGTATAATGAGCAGCCTGCTAAATATGTCCCTTTGTTATCTAACTAAACTTATTGATTCGTAATTCAAAAAATCATTGCTAAACATTCTCTTAAGCTTACCCACTAAACCTGCATCTCTAGATTTCTCTAAGGGGGAGGGAGGGCATCTCAAGATAATTTTAGTTCTGATTTGTATTTAACTTTTTGACAATTCATCCTTGTTTTCTACTATGTATATGTTTGAACATGCATATATTTTGCATTAATTCTGCTTTGGATTCCATTAGCTAGTTTTGAAGCATTATTAGTTTGCGAAGCTGTAAATGTGCCTTTGGTGCAAGTCGAAAGGTTGGACCCTAAAAGTGTTACAATACTTATAGTCTTAAGTAATAATCTAATATTGTATAAAACGATACAGGTCTACAGGAGTTGTTTTTACGTTGAAAATAAAGTTACGATAACTTTGGGCCTCTTACGCATTTGACTTTTTTTTTCTTTTCGTTTTAGCTGTTTTTGTTATTTTACTCCTTTGACCCATTAGAGATAAAACATAACCCGAATCAAGCCATTCATATGTAGACGGGTCTCTAATTGTGTGTTCAAGTGACAGAAACAACCTCTTTAGGATTTAGGCTTCCTGGCCAGCCTCTTTGAAATTATTTACAACATGATGGTTTGTGTCTATCTGTATTTGCAGAGTTGCCGAAAGTAGGCCCAATCAAACACGAAGACATTCAAATGGCAATAAAGAACACAAGGCCTTCGGCTCACCTACATGCTCCTCGTTATGAAAAGTTCAACTCTGACTATGGCAGTCAGATACTCCAGTGAGGGAAGGAACACGCCAAGTATCATTCATTTTTTGTTTAATTCGTGCAAGTTTTACTAGAATTTCACCTTCACTCAAATCAAGTTTTCTATTGCACTACTGCCATTCCACTGGGACACTAGTAACATTGAAAAATTGCGGGTTTTTTTTTTTAGTTCATTAGCATGATATTTGTCGTAGAGAGTTCTTTGTAGTCTCATCCGCCCAAGTGTCTTTTTTGAAATTTAAAACATATAGCTTGTATGGTTGAGACATGAAAAGGTTGAATCTTTCTGTACATCATAGTCTTGGTGCGCATAAGTATGTTTCACTCTAGCCTTATCTCGGACATAAATGATCTCATATGTATCCTAATCAAGAGGTTTGGTGTCGGTGGCGGCAGAGAGGTAGTGGAAGGAAAAGGAGAAGATATGACCGGAATAAGGCTTTGTACCATGTAGATAATGAAAATCTGCTTAGATATTTTGTATTACATTGATAACTATTTATAGAATTCAATGTTACAAAAAAAATATAATAAGAAACCCTAATGGACCCTTACCATCCATACAATTGGGCTAGACCAATACGCGGGGCTACTTTCTTCCATGGGAAAGGCAAGTATCGGCTCATATTGGCTGGGTTTGCTCTTTTCATAGGTTACTTGTTAGAAAATCCTTAGGATAGCTCTATACTAAATCTTAATCTATATTATCTCTAATATTGTAAAGATTCCTTAGTCAGTTAGTTCATCAGTATAACTTAATTCCTTTTCCCTTCCCTCTTACCATATTAACGCCACATCATCTCCATTTTCCTTCCCTCTTCCTACAACTTAGTATAACCCTTTCATAATCTATCCCCCACACTTTCTTTTATATTTTTATTTAAATTAAGAAGAGGGAAATTGGAAGAGAGAGGAGAGAGAGAAGTGAGACAGAGAGAGAAAGAGGGATGGGTTGGGGTAGGTACACTCGGGCTGAAGAAACAGGATGACAAGGGAGAAGCAGGTTTGGGTGTTCCATTTTAGTGTTCTTGAATCACACCCAAACACAAGTTGGACCTGACAAGTGCTACGGATGTTGAGAGTACACAAATCATAATCTCATAATATGCAATGAGATGAAATCTACAAGCATTTCTAACCTTGGTAAGGACTAGATTTATCTCTAAAGCACCCTTATCAAGTTATCATATTTAAACATGAGATATATGACAAAAAAGTTAGGGTTAAAGTTGCCGAATACAAAGAGCGTTTTCCAAATTTTTTATTATGGTACATGGAGTTTTTTTGTGTTCACATATACCATTAATGTTTACAGAAGGGTTTTGTATGTGTAAAAATTTGAAACAAAAAAGAAGCATAATGAAACGTTTTTGTAAACATTAATGGGCATAATGAAACTTTTGTAGACTTGATGTGTATTTGACAAAAAAAAATCACATGTCATAATAAAACATTAGAAAAACATTCTTTGGATTTAATACCTTTAACCCATAACAGAAAGTACTTTAAAACATATTAAACTTTACACTATATTCATGTTTAAAACTTACTCTTATGGCATCAAACATCCAAAACTAGGCTGTTGTGTCTATTAAATGACATGTTTAAAAAATTACAGTAAATGTTTGATTATTTATCTATTTTGAATACTAAAATATTAATTATTATTGTTATTAATTATTTATTATTTAAATAAAATTTGATTTCACCACGATGATGAAACTTGAAAATGAACATGAATTACATTGAAGATGAACAAATTGATGTGTGTAGTTGGGATTCAAAACAAATCAATCTCAGGTTGAAATTGAGGATGAACATGAAAGAAACATGTACCCTAAATTGAGATTCAAACGACCTATGCATACAATATTTCAAACGATTCGAGTCCCATATTGAAAATGAACAAACCTGGACTCAAATCAATCAAGATTCAAAATATGATTCAACATATATATGCAAACAAGATTCGATTTGGATGAGGCAAACAACTTTCAAAACATTATTACATCGATTGGTTTTTGTTCATGGTACATGTTGGAGCATTGGTTCACCGCGCCATACTTGATGATCAAGTTAGGCCATTCAATGTTTGAGCATTTATTCGCGGAGCCAGCCTTGATAGTCAAATGAGTTTGTTCTCCATTGTCACAAGCTTGAATCACACTACAATCATGAAAGAACCCCATTACAAGAGGACCCAAGGCCAAAACCTCGGGATCCATCCTCATAATCTCTTCGAGGGAGATTATCATGTGTGTCGAGAGAGGTAGAAATAATGCATAGTGAAAAGGAGAGGAGAGATTATGCAAACCTAGTAGCATAGGTTATAGTCATCGGTACAGGACATCAAAACACATGAATCAACCTGTGCTACAACTACAATCTTGGGGGTTTGAAGTGCAGATTGCATAAATACAAGTTTTAGATAATTCTGTATTGCCTTTGATTTGGCATCCAAATGAATGTTTTATGCTTCTACATGGCTTTGTTTTGTTTTTGAGAGAAGGAAGACGGTTTTTGAAATATTACATCTTGAATAAATGAAGTATATATAAACATAATCATCCCATTGCGAGCATAATGGTAATTTAGGGGTGTGTGTGTGAAAAAATATACATAAACACAATATCACGTTTCTAAAAGTTTAATACATTAAAAAGTAATTTCGATCTTAAAGTAACTTCTAATAGGCCATATACATAAAATAACACATTTTTAAAATTTTAATAAGAGTTAGCTTCACCGTTCGTCTTTTTAGTATACGAGCTATTTTACTTTTAGTCATTTAAGCAAAAAAGTTACAATTTTGATCCTTTAAATGAGTTTTTTTGCACGTGATTAGTCCTTTGATAGTTAACTTTAACGATGTTGCTGTTAAATTTTCTTAAATACCCATTTACCCCTTTTTAGTATTACATAAATGGTCATTTATTCCTTTATTTATCCATTTTAATATCTCTCACCTCACCTCCATCACCATCATTCTCTCTCTACCACCACCATCGCAAAAGAGCCATCACTACCACATCCCAAAGACGACAAGATTCACCTCCATTCTGCCGCCAATAACCACCATCGAAGAGAACCACCACCATACTTCTTCTTCTACTCTTTTTCGTCAACTTGTTCAGATCTATGGTGGTTAGTGTTTCGTGTTGCTCAGTGAGTTAGTGAGAGACATGATGATGGCGGCGGTGAGAGACACAATTTGTTGATTTGTTCAGATTTTTTCAGATCTCTATGTTACAGATCTTGGGTAGGACGACGATTTAGGATGGTGGATGTTGTTGGTGAAGACATGATGACGGCGGCAATGATGGTCCAGTTGTGGCAGCCGTCTCGCGATGGTTGTTGTCCACTAGTGGCAACGGTCTCACATTGGTGGCGATGGTCCTACGGTTGTGATGCTATGTATTAAGTGAGAGAGATGTCAAAATGACTTCTTTTTATCATAAGTCTTGTACGTACTTATAAGACTACACGATCTAGAATGGATTAATTTACAACAAATTAATAATGGTGTTTACGTGGAAGTTCTTTAGATAACTACCGGCTCATACTCTTTAACTAATGCGATACTCAAGTACATAAGTAAAAATTTTATATTTAATACTTTTTATAAATATCTTTTTAAAAAATATAAAATTATTCACCTCTACAAGTTTTTAGTGTTACATTAATTTATTTCTTGTGTTTACTATTTTTAATAAAAGTAATATTTATGTAATGGATAAATAATAACCACCCTTATCACGTTAGTTTATTATAAATCAGTTATTATTACAACTATGATACGTATAAGGAATAAATATAAAAACATATAAATTGTGCCAAGAATTTACTCAATGCTATTGATGGATAACAAAAAATTAAGAATATACTAATTTTTTAAAAATGTCCTATCATAATAAATTTATACCAAACAACAATCATACATACCGACAATGTCGTACCATGCTCGAATGTCAAAACATGATATTTCCTGGTCAGTAACTACAAGCCAACCCGACCAGGCTCGTTTTGACCCCACACATTTTTACCTCGGTTAACCCACCCTCCTACATTGCCCAGCCACCCCTAACGAAATAAGAATATAAAAGCGAAACCTCTGAAACCAAGCATTCACATAGAAACCAAGAGAAAGACTGCTTGCTTGTATGAGTATTCCTTAATATAAGCAAGCAGCATCAAGAGTGTCCACATGATACATCATAACTAAACAGAACCAAACACCTCTTCATTTTAAACAAAAAAAGAAGGCACCTATGGATAGCTCTTCATTGGATCTGCTGTCTTGCCAGACCTAGCATCCGTCCATGCTTTGGCAATCGTTTTCTTCATTTCATCATCACCTTCCTCGTACATATTCTGCACAACCATTCCACTCCTTTTGATCAACAATAATAGGGAAAACAATAACAACAAACCAAACTGACAAGGTGTGTGGTTTGGGTCAGCCCGTAACACTATTCATCCTTCAAAGAATTTTTCATAAATAATTAGCATGGCAGTAGATCTATACCCATTCCAACCCATTTGACCCGATTCATTTTGAGTTGTATTTTTTACCCTATCAAACACAGCCAATATCAACCAATCTATACCTTCATCAAGTCCATAATTCCTGCCATTGGGTCACGCTCCTTGTCTAGATTCGGCTTAAGCTGAAAATCCAAAACAAAATGGGCACATTACACCACTTATTCGTAAAGATAGTAAGTTGTTACTGAGCGTGAATTATTGTCACCTTATCCTCCTTGAAGTGCAGATCCAACCAGTTACCCTTTGAGGCCTTGACCAATGTGATGATTACCTTTGTGGGTTTAACCAACACTTTACATTTCTCAGGTACAATTTCCTTGTTTAGTTTTGGTACCGCACATCGATAATTTTTCCCTTGGACATCATGAAACTTTATATCAACAGACATGCGGTTGAACTCGGACTGAACCTTTTCCTGATCAACCCCCTCAAGAAAAACATATATCTGAAACAAGTTTGAAATCAAATACGTCAGGGGTGCAGTAGCAAGACAACCAACAAGACAGTTATATATTCCCCTCTTTGAGAGTAAACTGACAGAAACACGTGGCAAAATAGGCAGGTTGGTAACTGGTAAATGGGGTCGGGTGATCTTGTAGTATGGATCAGTCAGGGACACATAGACAGACCCGCAAACATTCTTTCTCCATTCATTAAAACTTTTGTATTAAATAATGGTGCTTAAGATGATTAAAAAATGCATACTAATACATTATTACAGTAATATTCAAATCTGATTACACACTCACCTTGACTTTGTCAGCATCTTGATCCCAGCTAAAGGATCCAAGGGTAGTGTATTTTAATGCCGGTTCAGTGGCCATCTTTACATTTGTTGAAGCTGGAGCTGGAGCTGGAGTTGGCGCAACTGAAGCAGCATCATTTGCATGCTGCATAAGTCCAAACAATAATTAATTAGAGACAGCGAGACACTAGCAAGATCAAAAGTTAGGATATCTGTTATGTCTGAAGTAGGTAATTCAACTTCTCTCCTCGAGGCACACCACACACCTATTACAAGTATCTTCAACCATAATAAGTAGGTTGCAATTTGTTTGAGCCTACATGGTTTGGTTGCTGGTACACATTGCCAGGCTTCAAAGAGGAAAATAATACACCCCTATCATAAAAAATAGGAGGACCAGTCAACCATGCTAAAGGCAAATACTCCTTTTATATAACATTCTAACATAAGTGAGAGACGGTGGTCAACCATGAAAGAGTCCTTTAAAATCATATTTATCCATACAAACTACATACCATTACTAGAAACTCGGGGCAAGAATATAGTTGACTCGCTTTCACCAAATTATCGCATTGGCCAAAAAATTCAATCTCACAAGAAACAGGTTCTCCATTTGGTACGCTACTCAATTCCAATGAAACCAGACAAAGGACTCAGATCAAAACTCCATTACTATCTCGGAAACAAGGTCTAAAACAATCATAAAAATCGACATGATGGTCACTTAAGAAATGCACAGGATAATATTTGCCAAAACAAGGTTCTTTCGGATGTCTCACATAGATCAGTGAATGTCTATCTCCATCTTACCACAATTACAATTCAGTAAAAGGTTCAAGAATGACGACATAATAGCTGATAGAGCATTTCCCTTAACATGTCATTTCATCTTTTCCAGCTCTGCTGTTGCTAATATGTTACATGTCAGCCAAAAGAAAACAAGTATAGAATTACTCAAATTTCATAAGAATAACCTAGAATACATCATGCCATGCCTACTTTCTAGCGCATATCAAATCATCCTCTTACAACATGAACCACTTTAATGCATTCTCCTCCTAAAATAAACCATAGTTGTCAATAGTGAATACCGGTAAATAGTGATGACCTACCTATATGCTACATAGCTAATAGCACTAAATAGTGGCCACTATTTCATATTTAGTGATAGCCTTCTAAATATAATTATATATTAGTATATTACCTTAGAGGGCTTAAACTAATAGACCATACGTTATGGTCTACCCGATGAAAGCAGGTATCATCGGGTACCTTTGGGAACACCAAAACGTGGAGATCGGGTATCACCAGCGAGTAAGGGTTGCGGGTATAGAGGCTCGATGGAGAAGCCACCCCCCACCCCTTCTCCAACGGTTTTTGTTAATATAAAAATAAAAAAACAAGTGGGGAAAGTTTGGGTAAGAAAAGGGAATGATGTGGTGCTGATATGGCACTAGGTAAGAGAAAGAAAAAGGGAGGTATAACACATGGCCTTATATATATTAGAGAACAAAATATAATACTAAGTCTTAAACTATTATAAGTCAAATCAAAGATCATCTAAATCTTCATTAAAGGTAAAAAAAATAAATTACCAAAATGCCATCACTATTGCTATATGCTTAATAGCAATCGCCTAGCGCTACACTACGCTATTCGCTATAGCAGCGCTATTAACAACTGTGAAATAAACTCTAAATTTATGTGGCCTCACTTAAAAAAAATATGTAAAAACTGAAAGGGCATGACACCAGGACCAACCACCAGATGACCAGACTGTTCAATTCTTGTGTGATAAAAGATAGCTCAGTAGATAAAACAACAACACCCAAGAGTCTGTCTGAAAACTTCCTCATTTGGGCCCATTATTTACTAATGCAGTCATCAATAGAATCAAGCCATCCTTTTATGCCTATATTCCCATGTATTAGCAAAAAGTAAATAGTCCTCATCCCCTTTATATTGAAGTTGAAATTTATATTCTTGGGGCAAAATAAGAAATGTTTTTAAATAAACTCAACACTAAATAAAACTAATAGACATTAAAAATACCCCCAAGATTAAGGTCCAAGTGAATCTGCATTGGAAACATCTTGTCCCTTACAACTCTGCAAATATCTACCGAATTAAACAGCCACGGAGATTAAGGAATCATCAAAGCAATGGAGGCACGAACATAATCGTAGACATGAAAAATGATTGAAGCAGACAATGATATGTAAATATCCTGTATCAAACAAGCGATTAGTTCTTGTATCCTGAAATGAATTACGTTCTCCTTAATTACCTTATCGACCTTAACAATTAAGAAAACATATTGACATACAAACGAACCGTCACAACTAGCGATGCAATTAGAGGTCACCCAACTATCACGTGATGATTATGAATAAATAAGGAATAAGGAAATCACAGAATCGTATAAAGCTATGCACCTTTTCTTCGAGGTTGCGAATCTCGGAAGCAATGAGAGAAACAACACGTGGCCTCTTTGCAATGGTTTGAAGGTGTCGCAGTTCCTCCAAATCAAGAGATATATCATTCGCCATGTTGTTCATGATCAACAATTACAGCAAAAAACCAGTGAGAAGATGGATCGAACGAGAGATAGAAGCGTATGACGAGGGAGGGTTGGATACGAGGTTTAAAAATGGCTAGAACCTCGCTGCTTCTAGAACGACCGAGAGTGCTCTCAGTGAATGCCAATGGGCTTGATTTTTTTATTTAGCCCAACAGCATTATCTATTAACCCAATTCCGATCCTATCCAGTCCAAGTGTCCAACTATAAATACTAAGCAACTCTGTAGCTTAGGTATTTTCATCTTTTTTTAATTTTTTTAACAGCAAAGAAGGACAATTAAGAAGAGAGATTCGGTATTGTTATCATTCTCTCTTAGTAACCTGTAAAATATTATTAAAACATCTAGCAAGATGTTAGAAAATAAGAGTTTACATGAACTAAAAAAGAGAGAACGGATTACAAAACACCACACTAAATTGTTCCTTTTTGGCCTTTTGCTCTAAAATTTATCCATGAAAATAACGTTGCTTGAATCTCGTATGTTATTGATGCAACTAAAGTTCTTTTACCATTAAAAGCCACATTGTTCTTGATTCCAAATGACACTTCCAGTAATCTCTTTTGTTTATTTGTTTTCCCATTATCATACACTAGATAAAGCAGAGGTTGAAAAGAGAAATGTCAACATACAAATATATTGCACCAATCTACAGACCACTTCATCTTTTTAAATGATATTATATTATAAATAATATTAATAATAATTACCACAACCTTATCATGGGTCATTTACGGTACATAAATAGGGTTATAAATAATAACCATTACAACCATCTTATTATGTGTCATTTATTATTCATTTGCAACATTATTTTTCCTAATATGATTAACGTACTGTAGCTCTTATCATATAACAATATTTCATTAATTTAAATTGTTAATTCAACATTACAGAATATGTTTAAAAGAAGAAAGTTGAGTTGGGTTGTTTATAATTGAGCATGTATTTTGTTTAGAGAACGAAAATGCTTAAAAGATAACTTTTTCTTTTTATACTAAAAAATATACATTAAATTATTATTGTAGACAATATTAGCAGTAACTTACTTTTATATATATTTAAAACAATGACCAAAACATTGTACCGGAGCGGCAAAAGTCCTTTGATTTGCAAATTGGTGGTCGATATCTAGAGGCGGAGCTACTTCTTTCGAAGAGGGTCTGTTGAACCCACTGAACAAATTTTTTTGTATGATTTTAGTGTATTTTTAATATAATTTAGGTAAAATTTTAGTTGTGAACCTATTAATTATGTTTTCGAACGTAACTAATTCTAGATATGAACATATTGAAATATAGTTCTAGCTCCGTCCCAATCGATGTGTACCTGATAGATGCATTTTGCTTCTCAAAATTAAATGCTTTTATCACACCTCATGACAATTGATATTACGTACGCTCTAGCTAAGTCACTATATTTGCATTTGTAATCTCTTCACTTTTGTTTCCAGTTAATTTACTATTTTGATTTTTCTTGATTTTGTTATTTAAACGTACAAGACTAAACCAAATAAAAACTCATCAAACTTTATAATTATCAAATGATTTTATTTACTTTCTTTCGTATATATTCTTGTGGCACTTGAGTCGGGTCACCAGGTAATAGTATCATCATGTACATAAACTGCTTCGGATAATTCATGACAAAATATAAAATATGTACTAAAATCTTATCTTTTGGTATGAAACTTGCATTGTTTCTTAAAGTTTATTTTGTTTCCTTTCCTTTTGATATATGTTGGGTTTATGGGGCTCCTGTAGAAATGCAGGAGCATCCCACATTGGTGAGACAAGGAGGATTCTTCCTCCTTATAAGGAGGGGGAATCTTACTTCAGACTATTTGCAAAGCGGGTGATAGCTTAGATTAGTCAACTCGTATAACGTTCAGATACCAAATTAATAAAAAAATGTCAATATACGTATCAAATTAAGTGCTCGATCGATCAATCAATAACGACCATGACCGACCGACCTACCATCATTTATATCCCAATCCCATCAGTTGAGACTTTAGGAGTGAGCATTTATTAATTTTTTGTAAACCTGCGATTGAGATCGAGTTAATTAATTAGTTTGCACAAGTATCTGTCCCTTCCACATCGGATATGTAATAATTATGCGACCACGTACGTAGTTGATGTGCATCATTCAACATATATGTGTTAACTACACGTGGTCACGTAATTGAGGTGCATGGTACACTGAACTACTCTCGTCATCATATCGATTTCATAATTAAATTAGTGAGAGAGAGAGAGAGAGAGAGAGTGTAGTATACGACGTCCTACTATATTTAATATATCATCGTAACATGTTTACCAATTTTAAGGTGAACAAAAGTGAATTGATATCGTTGGTAGGTACACAGTATATAACGAGCCTTTTTTCAAAATTCCCCCTCTTTTATATCTAGAAACCAAACCCCAAAAGATACATAAGTTTTACACTTACTACAACCTAAGGGATAATGTCTCGGATGCCATTTGTAACACCCTATAATTTATCCAAAGTCATGGGTTATCACAATAATTTTAAATCACCATTTTTTTAATGAAAAACCGTGATTCGAGCTTTGCATGGAGAATTCAAAGGTACGTTTCAATAAAACAAATCCGAGTGAAAGATTCTCGGGTTAATTTATGGAATAATATCTTAAAGATTCCTAAAGACTTTGATAAAGTCAGTATTCCATTAGCCAGTTGGTTTGAATAACACTAGCTAGGTTGATCTAGAGCAAGAAGCTGTAATCAAATGGGCTCTTGAGCAATTGGAACAAATCAATACAATTAAACATATTATTTAAAACTGATTGTAATATTCAGTTCAATTGGGTTCCATCGTCTGTTAATATAGTGGCATGGAGATACTTCTATAAGAGGCTAGCAACTAAGGTAAATTTAGAGAAACGGTTGAGGGTTGGTTCTATTATCGGTTTACTGCGCTTTTTGTAATTCATCAGCAGAAAACGAGCTAGGATCATATTTTTAGAGATTGTTCGGTCTCAAACAAAATATTGAACGAGGTATGTGCTTGGTGGGGATTTGATGATGCAATTCTTCATGCCAATAGCTCATTATTAGATTGTGACAAGTTATTGAACCTAACAGGAGACAAGAGGAAGGTTTTCATGGGTACGTGTTATATATTCATTCTTATGGTTATTCTAGTCGGTAAGAAATGGAAAGGTTTTTGAAGGTTCACACAGCAGAAGGACCTGATCTTTAATCTCTTCGGGCTCAATCTTTTTTTTTGGATTAAATAAAGATCAAGGGTGCATGATTTTAAACATAAGTGGGTTGATTGATGTTGCTCACCCCTTTCATGTTTTTAAATTGGGTGGTTAAGTGATGCTACTGTGTATTTTTTGTTTGTTTTATGAACTCTTTGTACGATTACTTTCTAGCGTCTTGCTAGATGCCTTTTAATATAATTTAGGTCCGCTAAGTGAGATTGATATCATGCTGAAACTCCTGCTTTACATGTCTTTTTTGTTATGTTATTCAAAAAAATAATAATAATAACGAACCTTTTACATTCTTAAGTACTACAATTAAGGTAGGATTTTAGACCAAATTAAACTAATGATTCTCGTTAATTATTTGCTTTAAATAATAAGTTTAATTAATCCTTTTACATTTAAAATTACAAGGATGGTTCTTAATTACTATTAAAATGTGTATCATTTGAAGTCTTTTATTCGGATATATCATTGTTCAATATAGTCATCAAAACCACTTATATGAACTGCAGACGAGGGTAAAAGTGTTATTTCATTTTTTAATTATAACACTGATATATCATCGTCTTTCATTTCATGTAATTTTTAATACTAATATTATTTATTTAGTATTTTTATATATTTATGATGTTTTTGAAGAACATTCATATATAGATTATTCAAATTTTACTACAATTACCCTACCTACCTTTGTCCACCCATAACCAACTGTCCAACCACATTAAATTGTAATCTACAATCAATAGACTCAAATTCATATATGGATTTACTTGTTGTTCAAATATATCTATATTTATACTAATATATAAAGTATTTAACACTCTTTCTTTTAAATGTCTTAATCTCTTAAATTTTAAATTATTTGATATTACTAACTTACCCCTTATTTAAATCTTAAAAAAAACCATTGAATACCATTTTAATAACTAGACTTTCTATAAAAATAATGTTTAAAAATATCAACTCAATACAAATTAAATTTCTAACCTATAAATATTACACAAATTAAAAATTAAATAAAAAAACCTCCATAGAAATATTATTTTAAATATTATATCATATGCCACATAATTTAATTGAAGTATTAGAAAATTCGTATAACTAAAACTCATAAACTTGATAACATGTAACCGAATTTATAAACACTCATATAAGTAAATTAAAAAGTTTAATTTATAATATATTTAATATTATTTTACTTAAACTCTTAAATTTTAAGTAATAAAAAATTACTAATATAGTCTTAAATATCTTTACATTTTTTAAAATACACCAACCCAGTCACTAATATATTATCTCATACCTACACAATTTGCCATTCAAATCAACACAATTCACCAAGCCATTGATATGTTTTTATCATCTTATTTTATAAGTAGAGATTTTTTCTTATTTTATTGTTTTTCAAAGATTATTTTAGAAATTAACAAAAGAGTTGATAGATAATAAAAAAATAAGTAAAATGAAAAAAAAGGAAACAAAATGGATATGCTGCAAATGGAAATTATTCTACGTCATCATAGTGTGTGTATACCATACCCTACGTTACCGAAAACGGACATGTTATCAAGAATGAATTAGTTATCGTCGCCGCATTGCACGGGTAACATGCTAGTTAATATATAAAACATTTAGCACTCTCTCTCTAAATGTCTTAATCTCTTAAATTTTAAGTAATTTAAAATTACTAACTTACCCCTTATCTAAACCTAAAAGAAAACCATTGAATATCATTTTAGTAACTAAATTTTCTATAAAAAACAATGTTTAAAAATATCAAGTTAATGAAAATTAAATTTATAAGATATTAAACAAATTAAAAATAAATAAAAAACCTCCATAGAAATATTATTTTAAATATTCTATCATATAATAAGTATTTTAATTGAAGAATTAGAAAATTCGTATAATTAAAACTCATAAACATGATAACATGTAACGCGAATTTATAAACACTCGTATAAGTAAAATAAAAAGTTTTATTATAATATATTTAACATTACTTTACTTGAACTTTTAAAATTTAAGTAATAGAAAATTACCAATATAGTCTTAAATATCTTTACATTTTTTAAAACACACCAACCCGCTACTAATACATTATCTCATACCTATATAATTTTTCATTCAATTCAACACAATTCCCAAAGTCATTGATATGTTTTTATCGTCTTATTTTATAGGTAGAGATTTTTTTCTTATTTTATTGTTTCTCAAAAGTTAATTTAGAAATTAACTAAAAAGTTGATAGATAATAAGGAAATAAATAAAATGGAAAATAGGGAAAGAAAATGGACATGTTTAATAAAACTTATTCGATGTCATCATAGTACATGTATACCATACCATATATTATCGAAAACGGACATGTTATCGAATATGAATAATGAATTGGTTATTGCCGCTGCATTGCGCGGGTAACATGCTAGTTGTATACACACATGCACGCACATATATATATATATATACATACATATACTAGTATTATACTTGCGTAATGCAGCGATTACGAATATTTTTTCTTGATATTTGTCCGTTTATAAAACAAGATATATGTGTTTTTTTTCTAAATTATAATGGTCAGTAAAATTTCACATATATAGTAAAATCCAACAAGCATGTTATTTAGATTATATTACCTTTTTAGGTCTTTTTTTCTAAATTATAATGTTGGCATTATAAAGTAATATTTTGATTATATTACCTTTTTAAAAAAATCTAGTAAATATTATAAATTTAGGTTGCATGTTATTTAGATTTAATAATTCTAGTTATACACAATTTTTATTAGTTAAGTTTAAATATTTATTATATGATCTATTTGATATAAAAAGTTTAATTATTAATTTTTTAATTATTAAGTTAATTTGTATTGATCTGATTAATAATCTTTCTTTTTGAAGGTTTAATCGTTAAAATGGTATATAAGATTGTGATTAACTCCACCAAATAGTTGCTTTATTTAATACTTTCTATTTAATTTAATATTAAGGGTAAATTAGTAATTTCAAATTACTTAAAATTAAGAGATTAAGACAAAAGACCTAAATGCTTTATAATATAGTATGTATATATATATATATATACTAGTGTCATACCCGCGTAATGCTGCGGCGGCAAATAGTTTTTGGTTTACAATATGTTGTTTTCAAGAATGTAATGATATGTTATTCGCGCAATTCAAAATTTTTTTTATTTACATCTAACTATTTTATTAATTTTAAAAATAAATTCTAAAAGACAATAAAATAAGAAAAAAGATTTATATTGATGAAATAAAGAGAAGAGTTAAATAAGATTTTCAAAATTATGTTGATGTGGGTGGATAATTGTTTTAGTATGAGAGAATATATTTTGAATAAAAAGTTAAAGTAAATTAGGAGAGAATAAAATACTTAAAGATTGAGTGAATGAGATTAATTTAGATTAAATAAAGGGTCAAGATTTTATATTGATTGAATTTTTAAAAGTCTTAAAATTTAAGAGGAGAGAGAATGTTAAATGATTTATATAGTAGTATAGATATATGAAAAATATCATTTGAGAACCATTTTATTGTGAGTAGCGCGAGTACTATTTGTAATATAGTATGTATGTATATATATATATATAGAGCAAGTTTTGATTTTCTTAAAATAACTCTCATTAATATATCATTAATGAGTTATTAATAAGCCATTAACATATCATTAATAAACCGTCTTTTTTTAACAATTGATTTAAATTAATTAATGACCAAAATTGATTCTCTCTCGTTATATTTCATGTTAGATATGTGCGTGGGTTCTTGCAATATATATTCGAATAAATTAAATTTTATGTCATCGATCTGAAAGTATGTTTACATAAATATTAATTCTGTCATTATATTTATTTAATGACACATTTATAAGACTATGCATTTGAGACAGTACGTTACGACAAGTACTTCTTTTAGTACGTCATTTAATTTAGGGCAAAATGCATGAAAATATAATTAACTTTGTCTTAATTGTCATTGTATATAACTAACTTTAAATTCTTAAAAATAATACAACTAACTTTTAAAAAATTCCATTGTATGTAAACAACTTTTTTCTGTGTCTAGTCTTTAGCTACCATTGTATACAATAAATTTTTCCATATTTTTCATAGTATACAACAATTTGCATACAATGGGAGGAATATAAAAGTTGATTGTATTGTTTTTAAGAAAATAAAGTTGGTCATATACAATGATAATTAAGACAAGGTTCATTGTATTTTTATGCAATTTACTCTTTAATTTAAGTATGTACTCGATCGATCAAAATGCATCAGACACTACAAAAAAGATGTCGATTATCCACATTTTTTATCAATATTAATACACTTAAAACCGTGAAGAATTACGATCAAGCGTGGAAATTTTGGGTGTTACTAATTTCTAACAAATCTTTACATTTGAAATTATGAAAATTAGAGTAAAAAATCACATTTATTAGTGTGGACAAATTATCTAAATTTTCATTCTTCTAAGCGTGGAAAATTTAAAAATAATTTTAAAGTTACAAAAGTTCACGCTTTTAAATGTGAACTTCTATAATTATCTATTTATTACTAAATTCACACATATGAAATCGTGGACTTTTAAAATCAAATGTACACATTTATAAATGTTAAGTTTTTTCTATTTCTAACAATCTTTAGTTTTTAAACTATTTTTCACAAAGCATGACAGAATTTAAAATTTTTACACGTTTTTTATAAAACGTGAATAAATAACATATTTTTTTATAGTGAGGGGTGGTATCTTAATTATGTTAACTGACGTATTATATATGTAATATGTTAGCTGCATCCCATCATATATTATATATATAGTCTAAAAATAGCGTGGATAAACTACCTTGAACATATAATCTTAATATTTGTTAAGAAAGATGAAGGTGAAAATTTGACAAGTAAATTAACTATGAAAGGTGGGAGTTTATAGTGTATAATTGAAGAGGGAAAAAACGAGACGTACGTACGTGTGAATAAAATGGGGAATGAAGTCGGTCTATGAATAAATAATGGTAAAAAATTAATTAACATCTCTACGATCAATTAGTGGAAAAGGAGGACCGAGGTGTACGTGTCAACGCGAGCCCGTAGCCGCCAAGTCAGCAAAGCTACGAGGTATTTATAATATAGACAAAAGTTTAAACGACAATTGTTTCTCATATGAGAACCGCGAAAATTAATCTTAGTCGTTCAATTCCCTCTCCTTCAATTGGATTGTCCACGCATGATTTCCTTACATGCTTCCTGCCACACTCAATCCCTCCACGCCTCTTCATCCATTAATTGCATTTTCCAAAATGAACGGCTAAGATTGGTTCTCGCAGTTCTCGTACGAAAAACAGTTCTCATTTGAACCCTCCCCTTATAATATATAGAGTTAATTGGTCAAATGGTCCTTTAATTTAACCATTTTTGCCGATTTAGTCTTTTAACTACAAAAGTAGTGAAAACCGTCCTTTATGAACCATTTTATGGCGAGTTTGGTCCTTTCGAACGTTGACCGTTAGTCACCTCTGTTAAAGCAACGTAAAATGACAATTTTACCCTTCTGTTTTTTATTTTATTCTTTTATTTATAACTTTACTCATTTTATACATTAATTAAATATAAAATAATATTATCTTCTTCTACCCTACATATGAATACTCTCTCTCTTTCTCTCACTCTCTATCTACATACTCTCACTACCCATAACTGGACAACACCCACCACCATCACCGTACACCACCTACCACCGGAAACCACTACCACGAGCAACACCGCCAAACCCTCATGTCTCACCTCCTTTATCTCTATCTCTTTCTCTCACCCTCTCACCCTCTCTCTCTCTCTCTCCACCATGACATTCAAACTAACCACGTCCTTTATTTCTCTCCCTCTCCACCATGTACATTTAAACTAGCCACCATCGCCACCATTATCAACTTCATACCGCCACCAACGAAATCAAAACAATGTTCAAACACAAAATCGGACCTAAAGTTCTTGAAATCAAACCTAGATCTGGTCTAAACCAGATCAATCACACATAAACATACATACATACACGCATTCGGCGAGAACTTACCACCACCACCGTCGAGATCTTGAATCAGGATAAAGTGAAACCCTAGGCGCTTGGGTTTTTTGTGAATATGGCAGTGGCAACTAGGGTTATCTTGAATCAATGTTGGTGGCGAGGTTTTCTTGAATCGGGGGTTTTCTAGGGTTATTTTGAATCGATGGTGGTGGCGAGGTTTTCTGTGGTGGTGGCAGCGGCTAGGGTTTTCTACGATGGTCGTTGGATTTTATGTGGTGGTGGTGGCGGCGGCTAGGGTTTTTTACAGTGGCAGTTGGGTTTTTGTGTGGTGGTGTTGGCAGTGCGAGAAAGAGGGAGAAGGAGAAGAGTAAGAGAGAGAGAAAGCCGGCAGCGGCTGTGCTCGGTGGTGGTGGAGGTGGTGGTTACTGAGAGTGAGAGGGAGGGTGGTGATGGGGCGGTGTTGCGTTAGAGGGAGAGAGAGTGTGTTGTGAATATGTGAGAGAGGGAGTGTATAGAGAGAGAGGGAGATATATATTTTATATTTAAAATAATATTTTATATTGTTATAATTAATAAAAAGTTAGAAAAGCTGTTAAAAAGACCAAATTGCATTTGTTTTAACAGAGTTGACTAACGGTCAACGTTTGAAAGGACCAAACTCGTCATAAAATGATTCATAAAGAACGGTCTTTACCACTTTTTTAAGTTAAAAGATTAAATCGACAGAATTGGTTAAGTTAAAGGACCATTTTACCAATTAACTTTAATATATATATAATTGTCAAGGCGCTGATTTTGCTGCGTCTTGTCTATGTTCGTCTTGTCTATGTTATATATATTTTTTATCAGCAGGAGTAGATGAATGTTAGATAGATGAGATGGTAAGCCCTTTTCTCTTATGGGAAAATTCTTTTACTTTTAGTTTTAGTTTTTTTTTTTTTTTTTTTACTTTATATTTCAATTTCTTTAAAAAAAACTAAAAGACCTTTGAGTTTTCATATAATATCATTTTTATTTCAATATTTCGTTCAGTTCATACCAGTATATCACGCATGAGATTTTTTTTCCTTTGTTTTTTTTTTTCATTTGGTGCTTTTTTTGTTTTGCTATTTGATTTTTTTTTTGTTTTTGTTCCCACACTCAAAGTCTCAAAAATATAACTTTTTCCTCTTATGTTATTTATTAAAAGCTTTTAACTTTACACTTTGAGTTTTCTTTTTTTTCCAATTAGGTTTTTCTAATATGTGCCTATCTATTTATGTTCCTAATCGGTTTCGTCGATTTCAAGTAAAAAATTGAACTTGGTGAAACCGAAACCAAAATACTTACAAATTTGGTTATATGGTATCAAGTTTATAAGTTCTACTCATATGTATTATCTAATACATAAATTAAAATATTTGTTATATGATAGGATATTTAAAATATAGATAAGAGTAAAAAAGATAATATTAATTTTCAAAGATAACAATTATAACTTATGTTTCATAATCAACTTTTCATATTTGTAAAAAAATTTACATTAATCACCTTTTACTTATATTTCAACTTTCCATACATGAATTATAATTGCTATTTAAAAAAAAATTAAAACCATATTTTTTTGCTCTTATTTATCATTTTCTTAAAATATTATTTTTATGAAGATTTTTTGTTTAATTTTTTACTTTTATTTAATATCTTATAGGTTAAAAATTAATTTGAATTGACTTGATATTTTTAAATATTCTTGTTATGAAAGGCTTGATTATTAAAATAGTAATAGGAATCTAATTAACTCTATTTAATGATTTCATTTTAGGTTTAAATAAAAGATAAATTAAAATAGTAACCACATGCATCATTTTCAAAGCCATTAACTCTATTTATCTAATGGTATTTAAAATATGGAGAGTGATAACTACAACTGTCGCCCTTTACCGTCTTCGCCGTCTCCTTTCTTTGTCTTTACCTTCGCCTCCGCCGCCGTCGCCTTTCATCGTCTCCGTCTCTCTCGTCGCCACTCTTCACCATCTCCACCTTCCCCATCTCCAAGTCAGTCCAAGTTGTGAAGGTGAGTTAACTTCTTCGTCATCTTTGCATTAGAAATTCCATAATCTTTTACATGAACCAACAAGGGATGTGCTTGAAATCCTGTGGGATTTGGAATTTTTGGAATTTCAAGTTCATGAACCAAACACCCACTTAAAATTAAGAGTTTAAGATTTTTAGAAGAGAAAGATAAATGTTTTATATATTAATACTAGTTGAATGACCAGTGCATGCACGAGGTAAGTTTTAAAAAACCTAAAATATTTAACATCTAATAAAGTATAAATAAAATATATAAAAACAATTTAAACAAACAAAATCATATCCATAGAAAAATAACTAATAAAATAGCATATTTGTCTAATGTTCGAAGATTAAATTAAGATAGACTTTCATATTTTCAGTAGTACTTATTTGTATACTACATTTATAGTTTTATTTGTTAGGTTATTATCATCTTCACAAAGATAAAACATTGAAGGATTAAGTATGTTCGTTGTGTACATTCTTAAAAATGATATAAAAGTTCATTAACATATTTATCTGAACTGAAATATGATAACTCCATAGTGTTTAACATTG
Organism: Dittrichia graveolens; assembly: GCA_038502395.1. Taxonomy (NCBI): domain Eukaryota; kingdom Viridiplantae; phylum Streptophyta; class Magnoliopsida; order Asterales; family Asteraceae; genus Dittrichia; species Dittrichia graveolens. Next base: position 5,535,020 of record JARJIL010000005.1, on the reverse strand, counting down.
ATACCATGTAATTATTTATGTGTTCAACCTCTTCTTGGAACAAAATTACTCTATCTTAAAAATAATTTCAATCAAAGAGATTCATTGATATCATGTGATCACTTATGTGCACCACATCTTCATTAGTTAGACGCCCATGTGATACACGATTATTCGTAATTATTCTTATATTGTATAATTATAAAAAATATAGTATACTAAAAATGAGAGTTAAACATCTAAATATAAATAGTTAATGCTTCTTAATTTTAAAATCTTAAGGATTATTGTTAGTATAATTTAACCATAATTTATCATTGTTATTACATAAATCCCAAATTATAAATCATAACGAATACATAAATCATCTCATTAGCTTATAAGAACATTGTCTTAAAATTCGGATGTCATACTCATAATTTTCTTATTTGACATGCAAAGCTTTGACCGGTTAATCACTTACAAATAGTGTATTTATTAAAATCATCACAGTTTAATCAATATTTTATTATGAAATCATTGGCATCGAAAAACAAATCAAAAGTTTAACGTTGTATTATAATGTCAATGAAAAAGATAACTGGTTTAGGGATTCACAAACATAAAGTATCTCATAAAAGGTGTTATACCTCACTAATTTATTGTAGATATATATTTTCATATACTCTAAATCAAAAATACCTCATAGAATATGATTATTGATTTAGTGGTTCATAACATAAAAATTAATATAATCATGTAAACTGGTTTAAAGATAAGCAAAAAAAAACATATTCTCATTTAGAAAATATTAAGTGTCATTACATTTCAATTTACACAAAATCAAAAATAGTAACTTACTTTTTTTAATGTTTATGAAATATACCTTTTTACTAATAAAAAATTAAAAAATATTTTTTAAATTTTGTATCAAATTACGATAAAATCTACATGAAATGTAGATAAAAATGAGACAATTATAAATATATAATTATATTTATACCCATCATTATATATTAAAAGTTATAAAAGAAAACTATAAACATATACAATTAAATACTTTCATTAAATATAAATAATAATTTATACAATCACCCCTTTTCATATAGTTTCCTAGTAATTGGTTTAATATACTTTTATAAATTGATCATTCCAATTATGAAAGTCAAAATTAAAAATTTTGATCAAAATTGAGAAAGTGGGTGATTTTGATTGGTTAACACTACAACAAAACGCCCTCTTTTGTATCAGACAAATCGGTGGAAAATCCGTGGGAAAATGATGTTTATCTCGGATTTCCCACGGAATCGACCGTGGCTAAAAGCTTCGTGGAAAAACCATTTCTCTCGGATTTCCCAGGATTTTCCCACGGAATCCATGGGAAATATGTTGAAAATTGGCTTTCTAACTCAAATCCGTGGGAAATCCGATGAAAATTTCCCACGAAATTTGGTCCGTGGGAAATTCGTTTCTGGTGCCTGATTTTCTTATAGTGTAATTGGATTTTTATTTAAGGAATCTTTTCTAAAATATATTTTTTAATATATATATAGAGAGAGAAATGTTTAATATAGTCCTAATTTAATTTATAGTCCCAAGGGACAATTTATAGCCATTAAATTTTAAGATTCAATGGTCCAGATTCAATCTTATATTATAATCAAAATTGATATATTTGTATAAAAGAGGGCATTTATGACTTTTTAACTATTGGTCTCCACTTTCTCTCTGCTCTAATTTATTTAAAATTAATTATCTCACAAACCGTTAATCGTTAGACGAAACGAATTATACCGTTGCGATCTTTGTGTTCCCCTATTTTATTAGAGAGGTCACTTGATATATTTTTGACAAATTTTTTTTCTCATTATATTATAATCAAAATTGATATATTTGTATAAAAGATGACATTTATGACTTTTTAACTATTGGTCCCTACTTTCTCTCTGTTCTAATTTATTTAAAATTAATTATCTCACAAACCGTTAATCGTTAGACGAAACGAATTATACCGTTGCGATCCTTGTGTTCCCCTCTTTTATTATAGAGGTCACTTGATATACTTTTGACAAAAAAAAAATTTCTAATTTTGTTAGATTGGACTTAAATTTTATTAAATTATAATCACATGTGATTCATAGAGGTGTGATCAATATAGTCTTTATAAAATTATAGTTTGGTGTTTGATAATCCGGCAAAGTTCTATGGTTTAGTAACAAAAAATCAACAATTGAAAGTGATTCTAAGTTATTAGTTGTTTCATAACACATGTAATTATCTATCTCTTATACATGCACATAATTACAGGTGATTAGATTAAATGTAGCATTTTTATGTCACATATTTGACAGAATCAATCACATGTGATTTTGTACAGAATCACATGTGATTGCGTATTCAATCACGATGTGATTTTGTACAGAATCACATGTGATTGAATACCAAAAACATAAGATTTGGTATTCAATCACATGTGATTTTGTACAGAATCACACGAGAGTTTATACAGATTCAAATGTGAATGAATACCAAAAAACATGAGATTTGGTATTCAATCATATATGATTGCATAGAAGATTGTTCAAACGAGAACCATTCTTATTACGAGAATCAATATAAAAGACATCGAATTTGAAGGAGAACACATCTAGACATTTGATAGAGGGGATAGGGTGTTGCTAGTACACAATATATGCATTCATGAGTAGACAATGCAATTGGATTGGGTGAAATTGAATATGTACATACATGTATAAACGGTTTTAAGCAAACGTTGATTTATTTAAGCAAACATTCAAAATTAATAAACGTTAAATGATATACAATAAAAGAAGATAAAAAATTAATAAAACAACATATTGAATATTGTTATGAATCACATGTGATTATACATTAATATCATTTAAGTCTAACTTTAAAAAATGAAAAAAAAAGTTTGTCAAAAGTATATCAAGGGACCTCTCTAATAAAAGAGGGGAACACGAGGATCGCAACGGTATAATTGGTTTCGTCTAACGATTACCGGTTTGTGAGATAATTAATTTTAAATAAATTAGAGGAAAGAGAAAGTGGGGACCAATATGCAAAATGTCAGAATTGTCCTTCCTTAAATCAATTTTAATTATTATCTAAGATTAAATCTAGACTATTGATTTTGAAATATAATGGCTAAAAATTGTCCTATATTAAACAAAACTCTCTCTCTCTATATATATATATATATAGATTAGAGCGAAAAATCTTTTAAAACTGTAGGTCAATACAATTATACGAAAATCTATTCTCTTCTATAACTTAATTACACAATCTTAATTATTAATTCATTAGTTAAAATTAATATTATTTTTTAATAGGTAAACTTATTAATTTAATTGACCAAAATTAAAACTGAATTCTAACTTCAAATCAAGAGAATATTTAAATTCAATTATAATATAAGATAAGATAAGATAGGAGGTAAATAAAATATTACTGGTATAGTTGTATTCAAGAAATAATGTAAATATATATATATATTACATAATATTTATATTTATTATTTTATAATCTTCAATTAAATTTAAGATAGAAATATAATTAATAGTTATATATGACAACACTGTTGAAGAAAAAAGTCATAAACTATAAACTTAAACCACCGAGATAGTTTGGGTGTGTTTGACAGAGTTGATGGGAGCCGGGGCTGATTAATTGATAACCCAAATTCAAGTCATAATCTACTGAAAAGGCTTTTATTTTGAAGGCTTATGTTTTTAATAATCCCCTCAAGATTTTAACACCCGAACGAGCCTAGAGGACTGAGGATTATGAAAACTAGAATTCCAAGCCTCTATAATCCCCTATAAACCCGTTGCCGAACACACCCTTTATGTTAATATAGATCTTAATCTATAAACATTATCTTTTATTTCTTATTTCTTATTTCTTATTATTAATAAAAGGCTAACATTCGCTTGTTATTATTTTGTATCAAATATTTTATCGTCATTCTGAGTATGTTCGGTACACAGCTTTTTGGAGCTGGTAGCTTTTTATTTTGTAATAAAAAGCTACAAGTTCTGTTCGGATTAAAAAGCTGGAAGCTTTTTCTTAAACAAAAAGCTCCAAAATAAAAAATTCTTGAAGTAGCTTTTAAAACTAGCTGGAAGCTTTTTATATATAAAATTACCTAAATACCCTCTATAAAATTGTTTTACAATTCCTTCTATTTTTATTATTTGTCCTTTTTTATTATTTTACACAATTAAGCTCCAGCTACCAGCTATTTTTCCAAACACATATACATATAAAAGATACAACTTCTAGCTCCAGCTACCAGCTACAGCTAACAGCTACTTCCGCCAAACATATCCTCTATGTAGAACACAGGGCGCTTAACTATTTAATTAATAATTAGGTAATGTATGTATTTTTAGTAAAGTTATTAAAACCTAATTAGTAAGACCTAGCTAGAAGAGTTTTCTATAGAAGATGATTGAGGATTTGAAAATAGAGTTGTGTGAGGTGAAGTCGATATACGAGAGTACCTTTACAAAATAGTCATATTTATTTTTATTTTAACCGGCCTACATCAAATTAATTAGCCGACACCATTGCTCATCTTTGTGCACCAAATTCAATTAAATTAATGCCGAAGCCATTGTACTTTTGTGCGACAAATCTCTCAATCTCCAAGTCTATATAAACCACCCATTCATGGAAACATTAACACCGGCCCTCTCCACAACTACAACTTAACGTATCCCCTTCCCCACTTTCACCCAACCTTACCTCCTCTTCTTTGAGTTGTTCATTCACAAAACAAGAAAATATGTGGAGGTTAAAGATAGCTGAAGGTAGTAACGATTCATTCTTATTTACAACTAATAATTTTGTTGGTAGGCAAATTTGGGAGTTTGATCCCGATGCCGGAACTCCAGAAGAACGACAAGAAGTAGAAGACGCTCGTCAACGCTTTAAAGACAATAGGCGGCAAGGGGTTCATCCATGTGGTGATTTGCTTATGCGAATGCAGGTTGGTTTTTGATCATATATATAAAACAGAATCTCTTTTTCTGTTGATGTTAAATATTTCGGTTGATAACTTGACAGACACAAAAACATGATTATTTGCATTCAAGTAACCTAAATTATCTTAAAATAAAAGCAGTTAAGGTGGTGAAGAAAAGAAAGTATATATGATCAAAAACCAACCTGCATTCGCATAAAAAAAGGTGGTGAAGAAAAGGTTATAAATTATCACCACCCTGGTGATCAAGAGCACCCAACAAAGACAGTAAGACACAAGTTATATGTTATTTTCATAACATAACTGACCATAACCGATCGAGAAGTTTTATATCTCCTTACTAAATATTTACACTTATTATTCTACTTACTTGATTAAGACAAGTGTCAAAATCAAGAGATAACATAAGAAAATATAATTAGTGTATTACACATGTTAATTATTGATCGAGTAGATATATAGAAACTATTTAATTAAACTCAACTAGAGTTTTTACTTTATAATTTTACAAGTCAGTCATGTATTATATGCACGTTTACGTTTTTCTCTTGAATCTCAAATCAATGTACTTTATATGCATTTTTTTTGTCTATTCAAGTGGTTGATATTTCGTTTTCTAAGTATATGGTTTTTAAAACAACTATATATACGTACAATAGTATGTATATATATATATGGGAGGGTTCAAACGAGACTGTTTTTTGTACGAGAACTGCGAGAACCAATCTTGGTCGTTCATTTGGATAATGAAATTCATGGATGAAGAGCGTAGGGGGATTGAGTGTGACAGGGTGCATGTAAGGAATTCATGGGTGGACAATCTAATTGAAAGATGGGGAATTGGATGGCTAAGATTGGTTCTCGTTTGAACTTTTGCATATATATATATATATATATATATATATATATATATATATATATATATAAGGGAGGGTTCATTTGAGAACTATTATTATTGTGAGAACTGCGAGAACCAATCTTAGTCGTTCAATTGGTAAGTGGAATTCATAGATGAAGAGCGTGGGGGGATTGAGTGTGACAAGATGCATGTAAGGAATTCATGGGTGGACAATCCAATTGAAGGAGGAGAAATTGGACGGCTAATATTGGTTCTCGCAATAAAGAAGGTTCTCAAATGAACTTTTCAGTATATATATATATATATAATATAGTATACAAATTCCTTTCGTAAGAAAACAATGTTGCGTATGATATTTATATTCAAAAGTTAAAACATCGTGGCATAGTTAAATACGTGTCTTAAATATATATAAGAGATGTAAGTGAATTGACATATATAACACATTGACAATGGTAGGTGAATGTTGAATTTGTGTCTTAAAAGGTATGGATTGGTTGATTGGAAGTCAAGGCAATAAGTAATCTTGTTCTCCCTCTTTGGGTGACTTCAATAAAACATATGCTTGATCTTTAAAACAACAAGGAGAGTTTTTTGAGTAATTAATGTTCGTAGATTTCTTTTGATGATGATATGATTAGGCATAGTATATTGGAGCATAGCTCGATTTTTTAAAAAACCTGTTAAAACGAAAAATCTCTTTCGAAATAACAAAATTAATTATGGTTAGGGTTAGGGTTTTAACTTTTACGGATAATGGTTGGGTGCCTCTCACCATCACCATCACCATCTTCTTCCTCTCTTCTGATCCTGCTCGGCCTTTCCTTCACCATCGATGTTTCTCCTTCCACTATTTCTTTGTTCCTGAAACCCAAATTTCCTAGGAGAGAAGTCAGAAGAGGCGAGGAAGAGATGTAAAAATCAATAATCTTTTGTTTTATAAAAAGAAGACTTTTGCTCAAAATAACCTGCTGGTAACAAGATAAAAACAAGCAAAAGCTTCCTAAGCTATTACTAAGGTCTCACAAAAGTCTCATCTTGTTCAATTTTTTTTGTTTTTGTTTTTTTTTTTTGGGGGGGGGGGAGCACATATATTCTTGTTAGGATTGGGTTTTCATCACATATATAATTTTTGTTTGGGATGCTTAAAAAAAAAAGAAAAGAAGTCATTGATGACTTGTTCATTTATCAACCTAACCAACGAGTACACGGTTTACGACTTTACGTTGCTTAAAACAAAAAAGATATACGAGAAAAATACAAAACTCATTATAAACTTATATTTAAAAAAATATCTAGCTTCCTGAATATATAAAGGGCAGATATTGCTTTTTTCTCCTCCAAGATGGTAAACTATAGAGGGTGGGTCCCATGCATGCCACATAAAGTCTGATGAATATGTATTTATCTTTGGATATATATATATATAGTCAGTAGTACTTATAGTAATGAAGAAGCTTAATTTGTGGTTATGTACATCTTTATGCATGATACGATCAATATTTCATTTTAATTAGTTAATTTAAAAAAGTTATATGATATGCAGTTGATCAAAGAGAATGGAATTGATGTATTGAACTTACCACCGGTGAGGTTAGGAGAGAACGAGGAAGTGAATTCCGAAGCAGTGACAACAGCAGTGAAGAAAGCGCTCCGATTGAACCGCGCTATCCAAGCAAAGGATGGTCATTGGCCTGCAGAGAATGCTGGCCCTATGTTTTTCACTCCTCCCCTTGTAACTTCATATCTGTCTTTTGAAAAACTTACTCACCTTTCTTTTCTTTTACTTATCCTTCCTTTTCTTTGTGAATCCAACATGATCGAAGATTCGAGGGTAATGAATCGAATGACTTGAAACCTTTAACAACTAAAGGACGATAACGCGTCCTTCATTTTATGAAAATTCTCACTTTAATTGAAAACAAAAACAAAACAATGATCTGCACGGCTTTGCGAAAACTACAAAACTCATTATGATTAATTAGCTTCATTTTGTAATACTTACTTTTACAACATATCTATATAATGTGCAGCTTATTGCTATGTACATCAGTGGATCCATCAACACACACTTAACCAAAGAACACAAGACCGAAATGATACGTTATATCTACAATCACCAAGTAAGAACATCCCCCTTTCTTATTAAGACGAGTATAAAAGTTAAATACTCATTCCTTAATCAATATCCGTTTCATATTTTACTTACTTTTTAAGAAAAAAAATTAATGAATTTGTCAGAATGAAGATGGAGGGTGGGGATTTTATATCGAGGGACACAGCACCATGATCGGGTCTGCGTTGAGCTATGTAGCCCTTAGATTGCTAGGAGAAGGACCCGATGATGGGAACGGTGCGGTGCACCGAGCCAAAATGTGGATACTTGACCATGGTGGTGCCGCCTCAATTCCCTCTTGGGGCAAAACTTATCTCTCGGTAAATTATATTACAAATCTGACATAATAATAATAATATAAGCCAAGAAACCAATTTTTTGTACCTTTCTGTGCAGGTGCTTGGGGTATATGAATGGGAAGGATGCAATCCACTTCCACCAGAGTTTTGGCTTTTCCCTGAAGCTTTACCATATCACCCAGGTACATAAATGTCCTTTTATTTGTGACCTAAAAGTACACTGTACACATACACAAGTAGGTGGCTAAAATCTATGCAATGAACACTTCAAATGCATGTAGCCATGTAAAGTTATATACGTTCATAATACCATTTATAACATTTTATGTGGTTGAACAAAATAGATATAAATAAGATACTTCCTCTGTTTCAAAAAAAGGAACTTTTTTAAATCTGACACATAGTTGAAAGAACTTTATTTCTAACATCTTAAGTACTGAATGAATGAAATTTTGTTTGATCTGACTATATTTCACACCTGTGATGCAGCGAAAATGTGGTGCTATTGCCGAACAACCTATATGCCCATGTCATACTTGTACGGGAGAAAAATCCATGGTCCAATCACTGATCTTGTTCTACAACTTCGACAAGAAATTCATCCTATTCCATATCATGAGATAAATTGGAATAAACAGCGCCATAACTGTTGCAAGGTTGTTAGATCAATGAAGTGTGTGTATATATCTACACATGCACCAAAATAGCATCTACTAAATCCATCTCAATAAAAAATGGGTGTCGCATCACAGCATGTAGTGTCAACTAAGATGATCCACAACTCTGCAAGGCTTTTGAGGGTGACAACTTTAACCCATTTACTTATTAAAGGGTTAATCAGGGTTAAGTTTTATCTCTCTATGAGTCTAACCACTAGCTTAATTAAAATGAATTAGCATAGAAGGAAACAAGTTAAATAGGCTGAAAGTTAACCAAGTTATGTCTTTAACGCATAGAACCTCCTAGATCATTTTATCAACAAAAAAGAAGTTCTGGATAAAATGTGTAGCAGGCCAACCTACTCCCCCTAACGATACACCCACTTTGCCACAAGGTATGTGAATGAAGGATCATATTTGTTAAGCATTAGCATCCCACTGTGTAGTTTTCATGGATAACTTGTTTAAAATGCATACAACTTTAATAGTAGTTGTGGCCTTGCGGGAAATCTTAAAACAAATTTACGCTATAAATGTGCATGATTTTAATGGAATACAGGAAGATCTCTATTACCCTCATTCAACCGTCCAAGATCTGCTGTGGGATTGTCTTCATTACTTGAGTGAACCAGTTCTTAAGTATTGGCCTTTCACCTTGCTAAGAGAAAGAGGCCTCAAGAGATCAGTTGAACTAATGCGTTACGGTGCAGAAGAAAGCAGATATATAACCATTGGATGTGTCGAAAAAGTAAGCTTCTTTTGATTTGAATTTGTCAAGTTTTTAGCATGAACTACGGCTGGCAATTTCAAACCATTTATGTGAGAACATGTTGATCTGGGCTTTATGTTCATGCTTACAGGCCAGACAGTCAAAACGTAGCCCATGAAATAGTTAAAGACTGAGCTAAAAATGAAGTGTTTAACTTGTTTTTGGTTTTGGATGCAGAGCTTGCAAATGATGTGTTGGTGGGCTGAAAACCCGAACGGGGACGAGTTGAAGCATCACCTTGCTAGAGTGCCTGATTACTTGTGGCTAGCAGAAGATGGGATGAAGATGCAGAGTTTTGGGAGCCAAGTATGGGATTGCACACTCGCAACTCAGGCAATAATAGCTAGTAATATGCCTGAAGAATATGGTGATTCGCTTAAGAAAGCCCATTTCTATATCAAGGAATCTCAGATTAAACAGAATCCTTCTGGAGATTTTAGCAAAATGTGCCGGCAGTTTACTAAAGGGGCGTGGGCTTTCTCTGACCAAGATCAAGGTTGGGTTGTCTCAGATTGCACAGCTGAAGCATTAAAGGTAATACTATAAGCCTATAATCACATCTCTTTATGTTTTCTCTCTGCCTATATATTTAGGAAAATAACTGTTCTTAACATAAAATAACTATTCTCCGGCAGTGCCTTCTATTGCTATCGCAAATGCCAGAGGAAATTTCAGGTGAAAAAGCAGATAATGAGCGATTATATGAGGCTGTTAATATCCTTCTATACTTGCAGAGTCCTATAAGTGGAGGTTTTGCTATTTGGGAGCCACCCGTCCCGCAACCATATTTACAGGTACATGCAAAATATCAACTTCTAAAGATCAAAATGCAATGAATAGCTGTAGAGGTCACCATTTCAACCCATTTACTTGGTTGTGTTGTCTCGGTGAGTTAAAGAAAAACGTTTAATTAAAATAGGAAGAGGTCAAACAGGCGGAAAGTCGCTCAAAGTTTTTATGGATAATAATCGATTTTTTCCTTTTTGTTTTTGATGTAGTCGGATTTCTTAATCCGACTTTAAACACCATGAAGTAGCACTTTTAAAATCAGACTTGTACATATTCAAATAGTGTTGTAAAACTCAGATTCCAAGGCCGAGTACACACCGAGTACTCATAACTTGGTGGCTGAACTTGTCAAGTTGAGGTGAATCAAAGTATCGGACTCAGTACCCGATTGTAAATTCTATGACAAATGTGAGATGGTTAAAGTCAGACTAGCCACGTACTATTTGATGTGTGTTTGAAGTCAGGGGTGGGAATCCTGATTAAAGAATAATCAAAATTCTTAGGTTTTCTTTTACTATTTTAAAGTTTTAAAATTCTTACTATTTTGCAAATAATCTTGTTTTACAATATTTTTCTTCTTATACATTCTTATTTTTAGCTTGCTTGATTTTTTTGTTTCTTGTTGTTCCTTTGCCTATCATCATCATAATTAAAGGCGGTCTTTTAAATTTCCCTGCAAATTCCATAGTTAAATATTTATGTTTTATATTCCTGTCACAATATACGGGTAAAGTTGCTAATTATTTATATTAAAAAAAGGACGAAAAGATGTAAACCCAACCCACCGTGTTTCCAACCGCATTAAATTGATCAATTACAACCCACTCATCTTGCCACCGCTAACCGGAGATCAAAAGGTGATGACTTTATCTTCTATGCCTATTTTTTCTGCAGATGTTGAATCCTTCAGAAATTTTCGCAGATATTGTAGTTGAGAGAGAGTATGCACCTTATGAATCTTTTTCTCTTGTTAAGATAGCAGACAACTAATGAAAATATTTAGGGATCTTAGAGAGACAATTAGATACTAACATTTTTTATTTTGGTTAATTTAATTAGGCATGTAGAGTGCACAGCATCAATCATCCAAGCCCTTTTAGCCTTCAAACGCTTGCACCCACAACACAGAGAGAAAGAAATAGAAGTTTCTGTGGCGAGAGCAGTTTGTTTTCTGGAACGAAAACAACGGCCAGATGGTTCCTGGTAAGCTAATCACCTCCAAGAAAATAACTACACTATGAACTGAAAAGCAAATGGTATTCTGAAAATTCATGAAATTTGGCAGGTATGGTTATTGGGGAATATGTTTTCTATATGGAACATTCTTTACTCTAGCAGGCTTAGTTTCTGCTGGAAAAACGTATAACAACAGTGAAATAGTTTGTAAAGCAGTCAATTTTTTCCTTTCGACACAAAATGAAGAGGGTGGTTGGGGAGAGAGTTTCAAGTCTTGCCCTAGTGAAGTATTCACACCGTTGGATGGAAACCACACAAACTTAGTTCAAACATCATGGGCTATGCTTGGTCTTATGTTAGGTGGACAGGTTAGTTTTTTACCAAGTAATCAAGATTATTCCAACTAATAGCTATTGAATTTTAAATTTCACAAGGGTTAAACAGATTATAATACTATATGTTTTCTTTTCTTTTTACACTAGGCTGAAAGAGATCCAACACCTTTGCATAAAGCAGCAAAAATATTAATTAACGCACAGATGGATAACGGAGATTTTCCACAACAGGTAGCTTTATCTAGGAACAAAGTCCTTGCTTTTTCTCCTAAACATAGAAAAAAAATCTTTTACTATCTGAATTATGACTTTAGTCTACTCATTTCTATCAACATCTAAGATGGGTATTATTTTGCAGGAGATTACTGGAGTTTACATGAAAAACTGCATGTTACATTATGCAGAATACAGGAACATTTTCCCACTTTGGGCGCTTGGAGAATATCGTAAACGAGTTTGGATTAATTAATTCAATAAACTGAAATGTCATCTTGAAGTAGTCCAAATCCAGATAATATATGCAAATGATTAGCCAGCAGTCCTATACATAAAACTCCCACCCCTATATGTTATCCTTTTATGCTAGTGTAACTAAGAAAATGTTCTTTATGAATTAATGTAAATATATGCGAGTATTGTTTGGGTTGGACTTGGTTGATGCAATATCAAGTACTACAAGTTAATAAATACTGTTTATAATCCCGCCAGAAAGCAATAATCATCAAAAGCAAAAGTAGTAACTATAAAATTTTTATAACTTTAAATCTAGGCATGCATCTACAACACTTGTTTATGAGGAGGATGGATTAAGTAGGTGATAACTCAAAGTAATGCACTATAACATGCACATGACATCCAGACTTATGTAACCTGCCGACAAAAAAATAATCAGATCTATATCAGTGTCCTTGCAAGTATTAAGACTTAATGTTGACCATTATCAGTATCTGAAGTACTGGATAATTTTGCACTAGTCAGCTAAAAGAGCCACAAGACTAATTGATACTGACCATCATACTTGCTCACAGTAGTTTCTTTCCTTGGAATGTGTCTATACTGAGTCATTTGTTCTAGAAACATCCTTACTTTCAAGCTAGATTAGATGGTTTCGTCCATCTTTTTGTGAAATCAACATACTCTTTAGTTGCTTTTGCAACTGTGCCCTTGTCTCGTAATTAGAAGCCAGCCTTCTATCTAAGTTCTCTTTCATAGTTTGAAGTTCAGATTTTCTCATTTCAGCTGCAGCTAAGTTAGAATTATCTGAATACCCAGCACTGTGTTGAAGTTGGATGAAACTCGAGTTGAGCTGATGAATGATCAATAGAAGTATGAACCAAGCATAAAGTGTAAATAAATTCATTAGTCAATAGTCACTATACTTATGGTACAGCAAGCTCAGGAATAAGGATCAAGACGTTTGAACAATCAACAATCTAGCATCCAAAAGGACCGCCACCAAAATGGATAAGGTAATCAACTTGAGTTCTTTTAGGAATTTAATGGATTTGTTATAAGATATACAAAATTGATCACAGACATCTAGGCATCCAAATGGAATAGTTAGAAAGAAAGAATGTCCTGTGCAATAATAAACATTTTGAACTGGTATAATGGCCTTACCTCATTCACACAATTCCTCAAGTCCTCCACATGCCTTTGGCATTCAGTGGCGTATATCACAGCTTGAGCCCTGAATTCATCAATACCACGAGTTTTCAAAGCAAAATACTTGTCCTTCTCCATATCCAACTCCTCCAGATCTTTCAGTTCGCTTTTCAAAACCCTAACTTGAAGCCAAAATCGTTAGAAACATCACCTAAGGAGATTCAAAACAAGTGATAATTCGACATTATGAACCTGAATTGCTGGATTTGATCACGATAAACTGAATCAAGGTGATCGAGTTGAGATTTGATGGAAGAAATAATGAATTGCTGTGAGGCAACTTTTTGTTGAAGCTTCAAACACCTTTGCTCAGTGTACCTGATAGCGGAAAGCTTCGAAGCTAGTGTTTGAGATTTGTTGAGTTGGAGCTCTTTCTCGGCCTGCCAGCTATTTCGATCAATCAACGTACAATGAATGTGAATTGCTGTATGATTCCGTGTGTGTGTGTGTGTGTGTGTGAAGGAAGGAATGGATGTACCTGGAGAAAACATAGGCGTTGATTTCTTGTATGCTCCATTTGTTCGAGTCTCTCTTTGAAGGTGGATGAAAGCGCCATTGTCGAGTGACGTATACAAACTATTTTCTGAAATTTGGAGGGAGAGTGATGCTTGACATAATTTATGGTTTGGGCCTTTGGGCACGCCTGGCTACGAGCTTTTTGAAGCTGTGTTAAAAACGTTTTCAACATTTTATTTTGGATTGAAAAGGTTATCAAGAAAAATAGGTATTTTAAGAATTTTTAGAACTTTTAATGCATTCAAATTATATAAGGGAAAATGACTTATTTATGCAATTATGTTTTCCATTTTTACCAATCTATGCAACTATCTTTATTTCTTATTAATTTATGCAATTATCTTTCATTTTACTACCAGTTAATACAAGTCTAAACCTGAACAAAAGGTTACCATTGCTTTCTTAATTTATCTTGAAGGAAAGCATAGATTGAACAAAAGCCTCTCCATTTCATCTTCTTACTTTAACCGTCTGTAGAATTTCTAATAATTCATCCTCTTTTTTATCTTCTCTCTTTAACTATATGTAGAATTACTAACCTTTCATCCTCTTGTTTCATACTTTAAAAACAGATCACATAACAAACATGTCTAAACATCTAAATAAAGATCAAAACAGAGGTACAAATTGAAGATTAAAAAAAGATCACATTATAAGCATACCATATGCAAAACTTCATTTCATTTATGGGTAAAAGGTTGTTGGATAAACAATTGATGCTGATGGATGATCAAAACAAATCAAAAGACAACAATACATGATGGCAAAAAGCTACAGTAGCAAAATTTTAGTTCCACAACAAATATAAAAAAAACATTCAAATCAAACAAAAATCATAAAATTTTATATGCTAACCATTAGTCCTTGATCTCGAGTTGCTTATTGCTTCTTAAATGACCAAGGAACTAGTTTTGGTCTTCTAATTACTTGTGCGCATGTTGATCCAGTATGCTGAAAAGGCTGACCCGTTTGAGATTCTTGAGTTGGTAATGAAGCCTTTTGTTGTTTGTTTACTGGTCGATCCTTTTTTGCGCTTACACATGTCCTGATATTGTGCCCCTTTTGTAAGCAGTTTTGGCATGTTGAAGACCCTCCTTCTTTACTTATCTTTGTTCTACTTCTTTGGCTTCCTTCACTTGCATGTCTTCTTCTTTTAAGTTTAGGTCTTCCTGGCATCCTCCTAGGCTTAGGTGGCAATGGATTGATGTATGTAGTAGGTGGCCACATTTTCATCCCATTTAGTGGGTTTATATAGTTATTGTAAGCCTCAATGAACATACTCTTTTTAAACCAACCTAGAACATAGGCCTCAGGTATCTTGTTTATAAAGAATATTGTTGCTACAGCATGTGTGCATGGCAACCCAGATAGTTGCCACATTCTGCAAGTGCAAGTCATCTTTTGTTCATCAATTACAAATGCTTCTTTCCCTTTCTTCACTTCAAAAAGGTCACCACCACTTGGAATAACATGCCAAAACCTATATTAGACATTATGTTAGTTAAAATAGTAAGTTAAATTACCAGATCAATTAAAGATTTAAAGCAATGAAAAATATAAGTTTAACCTTTGTAACTCTTTTAAATGTTCAAGCTTCTTTCTAATCGCAGGGCAAATGTCATGATCCCATCTACGAACATTATTCCTCATCTTTTCCATCATTTCCATGATGATAATTCTTATTGCCTCAAGCATGGTAATAATAGGTTGCTTTCTAGCATCAAGTATTAGAGAATTAAAACACTCACTAATACCATTCTCAACTGCCACAACCCATATCTACTCTAAAGAATGCTCTAGACCATGTATGAGGTTGTTTTCCCATGAGATACTCGTGTGCTTGTGGGTTTCGGTAGTTTGATTGCTTCCATTACCTCTTCAAACTGCTGGGGATATGAAGCTTTAGAGGCTGCCCAAAAAAGATTTTGTAGCTGCAGCCCACTAAAACTTTTTCTAAAATTAGCATATATATGTCTAGCACATTGTCTATGTTCAGCCCAAGGTAATACATCATTTACAGCTTCTATAAGTCCCTAATAATAATGATCGTGACAACAACGATATGATGATGATGATAATAATAATAACAACAACAACAATAGTAATAATAGTAATAGTAAAAGTAATAAATAATAAAGTAGCTTTGACATTAATCTTGTGTTGATCTGATATGAGAGTTATACCAGCACCCTCATTGAGCTGTAAATCATCGTTTAACAATTTAATGAACCACAACCAGTTTTCTTTATTTTCAACGGTTACCAGCCCATGCAATAGGGTATATCTGATTGTTTTCATCCCTCCCAACCGCAGATAACAGCTCCCCTTTGACAACAGTCTTCAAGAAGCAACCATCTAGCCCTATCACTTTTCTACAACCCTTCAGCCATCCTTCTTTTAGTCCATTAAAACATACATAGAAACTTTGAAAATAAGTTTTACCATCTGGGTTCACATCAACAGCTATCTTTACTGTGCTACCTGGGTTAGTTCTATTAATTTCTTCACCATAAGACCATAACTTCTCATAATGATCCTTTAATCCTTCTTCAATCTCATTCAATGCATAATTCTTTGCCCTTCTAGCTTGGTTTTGAGTAATCTGACACTTAAACTTTTTTAACCATGCTGCTTGTAATTCTCTCAACTTGATGTTAGGATTTCCCCTAATTTTGTTTCCAAACATTTTTGCTATGACTTTATAAGTCACTAATGATGAAAATTTGAAGTTCCTAGCACATGTATGTTTATCAATAAGAGTTTTAACTTTAAAATTTTTTTCACCTGTTACCAAGTAGCCCACAATCTCCATGGGCAAACTTGAATACCATCTTCACCTTTCTTTTTAGATCCACATTTGGCTAATACATGCCCATGATCAATTTTTTTCAAACCAGATTGGATACCCATGTGCAAGTCCATAATATATTATACACTCTCTAAGTTCATACGGGCTTGTATACCTTTCTCCTAACTTAGGTTTCATAAGCTTCCAATGAGTAGTTGAATCATGTATAGGTCCTCCCTCACCTTTTATATCAATACGATTTTCATCTAAATTTTCCATTTGTAGTGACAGATACAGATCTTTTAAGTATAACTCATGTTCATCCCCTTCCTTAGGATCCCCTACATTTTCACTTGTTGAAATTCTAGTTAATTGAACACCAGGAAATTGAATCCCTTTTCTAAGTTCATATAATTCATCCTCACCTTGTGAAAGATGTTCTAGAGAAGCTTTCTCAAACTCTTCATCATCAACATCACTGAGTTCATCCCAATTGCCACTCTCAAGTTCAACTTCAGAATCACTTTCATGTAACTCAACTGAAGAAGAAAAAGAAGCCATATGTAATAAGAAACAAAATAATGTTACATGTAGTAATCTCTACAGACTAACGTCAAAGAAAAACAAAGCAAATAAATTGGGGAAGAGAAGAAATCAAAGTGAATAAGAAATACCAAATAAATTGGGAAGAAAAGAAATCAAAGTGAATCAGAAATACCTTCAAATACACCTTCTAAGGGAAGGGTTAGGGACTTAGGGTTTACAGATGGTTGTAAAATCGACCAGAGAAGTACCTCTAGATGAGACAATCTGAAGTTGGAGTAGAATGAAAGTAAAATAGAAACAAAACTGAAATTCCTTCTTAAATCAAAGCAAGTTAAGAACCTTTCTTAGACTTGATTGGTATGGGTGACAGGGTAGAGATTACAGATGGTTGAAGAGAGAATGTGAAACAAGAAGATGAAAGGAAATGAAGAGGCTTTTGTTCAATATATTCTTCCCGCCAAGATAAATCGAGGAAATAGTCATGACTGGCAACCTTTTGTTCAGGTTAAAACTTGTGTTAATTGGTAATAAAATGAAAGATAGTTGCATAAATTAGTAAGAAATAAAGATAATTGCATAGATTGGTAAAAATGGAAAACTTAGTTGCATAAATAAGTCATTTTCCCATTATATAACTATCTCTATTTATACTTCTCTCTTAATTAGTTTTACTACTTACATATTTTATTTTTATAATATTTTATGTTTATCAACTAATAGTTTATGTTAAACTGATACTCAATACAAATAAAAATTTCAATCACTTGTTCTACTAAAAGTTTCAACGTTCAACACCTAGTGAACGACATTGATTATGTGGTCAATAGAAATTAACGATGGAAGATGTTGGCAGAAGCCAGAGAATGCCATGGTGATCCATATTTATAATGCAGGCACAAAACGACAATAAATGGAGAGGCAACTAGCGTGAGTGATGATGTTATGATGATGGCTTCTTTGAAGGCAACTGTTACAATACCTTTGATTTAAAACCTTTCAAAGAAGGTTTCATGACCTCTGAATATCCTACTTTCTTAAGACCTTCAGACTCCTTCACCAAACCTAAAGTTGAATAATTTTAGAGTGAGTCTCCTGAAATCAATTGGTCCTATAATGGCATCACTTTCAATGTGATAGATTGTGTGATGCAATCGGTTTTGGTTAAAGTTCTCCTATAGGTTGGGAGTTAGTTAGTTACCACTTTCTATAGGATCTCAACATGTGTCATTTTATATATGGTCAGGAACATACATGTAATAGTATAAATAGCTTAACTCTTTGCAAGTTGTAGTGTTCATCTAGTTTTTTCTAGTCGCATATTGTTAGTCAAGTTTCCTTAGCACAATTCAATACAAGTATGTTCTTGAGTTACGGAATTTAAAGTTTGTTCTTTCTTATTGAGTGTGTACTCAAAACCCAATATTTGTATATCAATATAACAATCATCAAATCTAGTACTTTTTCTTAATTCCACATGTTGAAATTATTTCTACTTTACTTTACATCTCAACAGGATAAACAACAACACTAGGAAAATTTCAAAAAAAGGATTTTGAGAGGTGGTGGTGATGACTTCTTTAAGGGTGTCACTTGGTTACCCTTACTGGTATTTTGTGGGTGGTGGTATTTACATGAAATACAAGGAGAACTTTCATGATATTTTTAGAAGAGGGATAGAATTTGAAGGGCAAGTTTGCAAACAAGGGGTTAGTTAGGGTTAGGACTTTATTGGGTCAAACAATTTTGACCCTTTTGGCTTTTTCTTTAGCCTCTTGACCTTCGGATTGATTGATTGATTATTATAATGTCCTCGTTTTAACCATTGATAATATGATTTAGCAATCTCAGGTCTTGGCAATACTTGTAAAAGAAATTATCCTCGTTTAAACCAATATTTACACAAACACAAACAACCACTAACAAACTATATATCCTCTTAATAAACAAAGACAAACATAATATTTTTGTTCGTTTGTCTATATGTGAGTGTTTGAGTAAAGCTAGCGGAAGGAACATGAACACGCCATGTTGATGTTCACTATACACATACTTATGCTCTTGCAACTAAACCAAATAAAAAAAATAATTGTATCTTAATAATTGTTTTTATATAGCTTACTTAAACCAGATGTAGAACTCTTTAATTTTTATAAAAATATCATTTAAAGTTACTTATATTTGTCTTTTCAAAAATACTTGTTTATAAGTTATTACGAGTTATAGGAATTAAGAAGATAGGTAAGTGATCCTATAGGCTCAAAGTTCCATCTAGGACATTATGATATCTTGATAAGTGTGGATATGTTTCATATGGTTAAACGTTTCTAACAAAGTAGTCATGGAACTTAATGAAGCCTGTGTGAGAAATACCAAAGCATGGAAGGTGGGTTAAGGTGACACAATTATTTCAATGGTGGAGTTAAATCATTCAAGTGAAAGTGGGTGATTATAAGTAACAAGATGTTTACATTGACTTGATATTGTACTGTTAGCAGGATCGAATAAGCATTGGATGCAATCTAACTACAAACCGAAACGTATAGTTGTATGATGGTTAAAAAAGATACTACTAAGATATTATTAGGTCGTCTTGATATAGTAGTACTCTAGTGATAGCTTGTTATTTGATGTTAATGATTATTCGAGTTATGATTTTGGACAAAGTAGCCACTAGGCCATGGATTAGGTACTAAGATAGTCTAACCCTAAGTAGAAGTTAGTATTGTTTATGAGTTTGCCTGTTATACATCAGTGATTACTATTAAATAAAATTGTCCTTGATTGTTTTACAAAAAGAAATTAAGAAGAATAACTCTAATCGATTTACATTGGTCTTTCATATTTCTATTTTAATTTACTCTATAAACACAGAACATAACGTAGTTCTCCCGTGTGTAATGTGAGCAATATTGTCTAGCCTCTTCAAAAGTATGTGATTACATAACTCTTTAGGATAGCAAGAATCAAGAAAACAAGCAACAACTCTAATTCATTCACATCGTTCTTGTCACCCTTCTTCATTCAAAAGTGAATGTCCCCGTAGTCAATTTGTATAGTGATATTTTAGAGAATTTTGGAAAAGTCATCTTATGAGATAGTTTATTGGAAAAAAATAGTTAACTAAATATGTTCTCTATTTTTTGAGTTTTAATTAAAAACATGTTTAGAAATTATACGGCGTTTTCTTGATATAATTCCCTCGTGTCTTCTTCTATCAATATAATATTTCATTAAAAAAATATGTCAAAACAATTAGCAAAACAATCGTGTCGTTTGGTCTATATATTATTGAAAAATGTTTCGTGAAGCTAATATCATCTCATTTATATGTTGTTACATCGATCTACACTTCTTTTTCACGAAAGATAACTATTTTTTAAACGATATACGAGTATATATATATATATATTATATACATATTTTATGTGTTTTTAGCTGCATATATAATTTTTGTATATATTATTTACAGAGTTGTATTCAATAAAGTCTATGTAAAAAAAATTGTCCTAAAATTTTAATATTCAATCACATGTGATCCAGTATACAATCACATGTGATCTAGTATACAATCACATGTGATTTGTAAAAGTATCACATGTGAATTATACAAATGCACTCAACCCAAAATTTTAAAATGCAATATGGACCATTGATGTCATTGATTCAAATGCTAAAATTAGCTCCTTAGTACTAAGAATTAAGTATGAACTATATTAAACGTTGTTCGTTATTTACATTGAACATAATAAGGTGTATGATTACAGGGCCGTCTCAAACATTTTTAAGTAAGTTTCTTATTCAAAGTTTTTATATATTTTAGTTTTTTGTGTGTAAATTTTAGCAATTTAAGGGGCCCAATTTTTAGTTTTGCCCCTTTTGACTACATGATAAATGCACGTTGAAAAACTTGATTTATTAATTAATTATAAAGTGATTCATGTATTCAAATAAACAAACAAATTAACTTGATATCAAGTGATTAAACTATTTAAGAAAACACAACAATTAACTTGATATCAAATGATTCAAATAGTCTGTTTACCTAATAAAGTAAATAACTACTAAACTCATTAGCTGATTATCAAGAATATTTGGCAAATTTTCAAGTGTTTCAAGATTTAAAATACGTAACACCAACTAACTTGATAGTTGATATCAAGTGATTAAAGTTGTTATTAAGTGATTAAATTTCACGTAAGTGATTTAAAGTAACCAATTAACAAGTGATCGAAGTAAATAAGTGATTTCAAATAACTAAATTAATTAATTAATAATCTATAATTAATAGCCCAAACAAAAAATCAAAGATAAAAGAAACTTTATAGATGTTTTATTAGAGTTTGAACAATAAAACTTTGAAGCCTTGATTCTAAAATGAGTGAAGCAGTCTCAATATGTATTTCCTATTCGCAAGAAAACAATTATTCAAATACAAATAGATTACAAAAACAATCAACAATAAACTGAAATTAAGAAATAAAAATCAAATACAAATTAATTACTAAAACTCTTGAGCCTCACTCAAATGATAATATTTGATCTTGTATGTGGAACACTGATTTCAAGAAACATATTACCATATATCAAAACTCTGTTTTTCTACGCAACTCAAGGAGTTAAAGAAATCATCACATTAAAAATGAATACAATATATGATTGCAAGTCGACAACTAAAATACAAAATCTAAAAATGCTACAGCCTACTAAAATCACCGACTCCAAAATTATAGGATCTGAATTGCTGACGATCGGATTATTTCATAAGACATCGTCTACCGTGTTTTGAAAGACCAAAGAATTATAGATTGGATGATTTACAATTGTGATTTGTTTTTACGTTTCATCATTTGCAAAGAATGCAAGGGCTAAAGAAGAACCAATCACCAATAGCTTATGATTCATAGCAAAATAGTTTTCTGCGACATGATTTCGTTTTTTTCCTCTACGAGGTTGCTATTTGTCCGCGATTATCAATTTGATTGCTATTTTAGTTTCTAAGTTTGTATTGCAGATTGTGAGCTTAAGAAATTGGGTCTTTTTTCAATAAGTCTATACATTTGGACCAAATAAACTTCGTACATGTGTATATATATATATATAAAGACTATACAAATTGTGGGCCCCTTTAGTCATGCGTCTTGAACGGTTATCCGGATAACCCGCCCCTTAAACGGCCCTGTATGATTATCAATATTTAATAGAAATTAAATGTTTATTATATGATTTACTACTATATTTAAGATAACACATATACGTTTTAATATCTGCTGTTATTTTCAAGTTTCAACACATCCAAAGTAGTCCATGATTTAACCCTTCAAAACCAAATGAATGAATGCAAGGTTTCAAGTGTGTGTGTGTAATTCGTAACTCA
This sequence comes from Dittrichia graveolens, assembly GCA_038502395.1. Classification (NCBI taxonomy): domain Eukaryota; kingdom Viridiplantae; phylum Streptophyta; class Magnoliopsida; order Asterales; family Asteraceae; genus Dittrichia; species Dittrichia graveolens. Next base: position 5,512,163 of record JARJIL010000005.1, on the reverse strand, counting down.
TTTCTCCTTCTCGACCTTCCTCCTCATCCCATCCATACACATACATTCATGTCTGCATCTCTATCTATCTATTTTTCATAAAATACAATGAGTTTTTGATTTCAATTTCATATGTCGCAACCCTCCAACAACAACCGGAAGCGCTCATCTAATACCTGCACATCTTCACCACCATCTACCACCACAATCGGCGGCGGCAGCGGCGACGGCGGAGGACCTCACTTCTCAGCGATGAAGAAGGCCAAATCACAGGCCGTGTCGTGGTCTCTAGACAACAAGAACGGTTTCCCACAACATCAATTTGATAATAATTCGGCTGCACAAGACCCTTCGTCCATGATCGTAGATCCAACTGAAACAGATGCTGGACGCTCCTCCTCTGCTGGTGGTTTCACCGCCAATTTGGCCCGTAAAAAAGCTACGCCTCCTCAACCTGCTAAGAAGCTCGTAATCAAGCTACTTAAAGGTCCTCGATTTAATTTCATACCTAACTCACTCCTTCATTTCAATTTCTCATATATATCTCCGTAGTTGCTTTATATTGTCTGAAAGGAATCTTCAATTTGATTTAAATTGTTTGCTTTCTTGCCGAATTGTAGATATAGGGTTTTGGATATATTGATTGATTATGTACCTTCTACCAATGATTATGTGGGTTTAAGCTGAAATTAAGTAGCTAATTGCTAGGGTCCTCATCTTCGGGTATCAATTCATTATCTTGTCTAGGGTATTTCTGTTTTCTAGATTAGCTATTATGATATTGCTATTTATCTTTGTACATTTTTGAAGAATCTCAGGAATTTTCCTCCCATTTATTTATGACCCTAGCCTGTTCCGAATACTCTAGGCATTGTTAACAGAAAGAGACGCTTAAGGCACTCATAAGTAGATACATGAACAATACCCATCATCAGGATGTCTACGAGGACAATCTAATGTTGTAGATGAAAAGAGCCGTGTAGGATGTTGTTGTGTCTACATTCAGAATTTATTGTATCTAAAAACCCCAAAACAATGTTGAAATTTTGATGTAGGTTTTGGAATTTAATACACTAAAAGCATGTAATTTACTTGCACCTTCACCTTGAATATGCAGCTGTTTTTTTGTAGTAATTTCTTAAAGTTATGTTATTTTGTGTGTTGCCTCAGTAGCGTGGATGAACAGTTGGGCAACTGCTCGTTGTCTTATACTCTTATCCTGATTCATATTTTTAAGAATGTGCCATTCCATAGGGTCAATGAGTCATCATTATTCCATAACGAACTTTTAAGTTCAGAAAATGTTATTCATGGATTATCTTTTAAAATTCTGTTTTCTATATTCATTTACATGCTCATGATTATTGTATAATGTTCCTTTTCATTTTTGGAGGTTAGGCCACTTTAACGAGACATATAACAGTTTGAGACTTTGGGTCATAGGATAGGAGGGTCTTATTCTTGAACTCGTTACCTGATTTTTATAGTCAGTGAAAATGATGATACCTTGTTTTGGTTATGGATATGCAAGGGTTTAGTGATAAATCGGGGGTTGAAAAACTAGTAATAACTAATAAGGTGAGGGGTTTCACATCTTTTACTCATTGGCAATGTTTATGAAACCCTATACTTAGTTCAAGCCTCTTGAGTTGGTAGACAGTAGACACCATCATACATATTTTCTGGGTATTGGTTTATGTATATGTCTAATGTTTGGGTTATACTATTAAATCTTTGTTAGGCATGCATGGCTGTGTATTTGACCCATACACATTAATATCTAGAGGCAGCATTAAGCATATATACAATTCGATAGATACCAAGCTAAATCATACATGGAGTGCCCTGTAACAAATATTGTTTTTAACTTTTGATAATTGATAACCATCTCTTTTTGAACCATGGTGTTGAGAAAGCAAAGTAGTCACCGACTTACTGCAACTGTTTCTGTAGATTGATAATACCACAAATATAGTAGGATAGGGGGCCAATATTGAGTTTCTATCTCACATTGATTCATATATGGTCTGGAATTTTCTATCTAACCGAGTTTATTCCCTGCAATATCAGTGATGATGTAATTTTAACATGTATTTTAGGCTATTATCTCTCTCTCTCTCTCTCTCTATATATATATATATATATATATATATATGCTTGTGTGTGTACCTCTTATTCTTTTATATGTTTTAAGGATGGTGATCAAAATATTTTTTGATTTCTCTTTTGTTTTACAACTTTGAATATGTATTGTTAAAATTGCTCCTTCTTTTATGTTGTATTTTCACTTAAAGCCAAGCCAACCTTGCCAACAAACTTTGAGGAGAATACATGGGCAGTCTTGAAGTCAGCAATTAGTGCTATATTCTTAAAGCAGCCAGATCCTTGTGATTTGGAGAAGCTTTATCAAGTGAGTTATGCTGCATGATTTTTTATTACTACTACAAAGCATCCTTTTACCATCCATTGACCCTTTTTTTATTGGCTATAGGCCGTCAATGATCTTTGTCTACACAAGATGGGGGGAAGTCTTTACCAACGGATTGAGAAGGAATGTGAGGCCCACGTATCTGCTGCTTTACAATCATTAGTAGGTCAAAGTGAAGATCTTGTGGTTTTCTTGTCACTTGTGCAGAAAACCTGGCATGATTTTTGTGACCAAATGTTAATGATTCGTGGTATAGCGTTATATCTTGACCGTACATATGTGAAACAAACTCCAACTGTGCGATCATTGTGGGACATGGGCCTTCAACTTTTCCGGAAGCATTTATCACTAGCTTCAGAAGTTGAGCACAAAACAGTATTCGGCCTTCTGAAAATGATAGAGAGTGAGAGGTAAACTATCAGATCTTTTGAAAGAATATCCTTATTAATTGTAGAGTAGTAATCAGATCTTTTGAAAGAATATCCTTATTAATTGTAGAGTAGTACTAAAAATCTGGGCATAGTAGTTATTACAATTTAATTATGATACAACCCCTCTAAAACTAACATTCTCCTATACATTTATATTTCACTTGCCAGATCAGGTGAAGCAGTTGATAGGACACTCCTTAACCGTCTCTTGAAGATGTTCACTGCCTTGGGTATTTATTCCGAGAGTTTTGAGAAACCTTTCCTTGAATGTACATCAGAGTTCTACGCTGCTGAAGGAGTAAGATACATGCAATACTCTGATGTTCCAGATTATTTGAAACATGTGGAGGTCTGTATATTCTTCTGTTCCTCTCTTTATCAAAATATTTATACGTGACATTGACATTCAATCATCATTAATATATATATATATATATATATATATATATATATATATAGGGGAAGGTTCATTTGAGAACCGTTTTTATTGCGAGAACCGCGAGAACCAATCTTAACCGTTCATTTGGATAATGGAATTGATGGATGAAGAGCGTGGGGGGGTTGGGTGTGGCAGGGTGCATGTTAGGAATTCATGGGTGGGCAATCCAATAGAAGGAGGGGGAATTGGACGGCTAAGATTGGTTCTCGCAATAAAAACGGTTCTTAAATGAACTTTTCACTATATATATATATATATATATATATATATAGGGGAGGGTTCATTTGAGAACCAGTTTTATTGCGAGAACCGCGAGAACCAATCTTGGCCGTTCATTTTGGATAATGGAATTCATGGATGAAGAGCGTGGGGGGATTGAGTGTGGCAGGGTGCATGTAAGGAATTCATGGGTGGACAATCCAATTGAAGGAGGGGGAATTGGACGGCTAAGATTGGTTCTCGCGGTTCTCGCTATAAAAACGGTTCTTAAATGAACTTTTCACTATATATATATATATATAAAATTTTATATATACATACATATAATTATATTATTTTATATTCTGAAAGGTATTGCATTAGATGTTTTATGCTTTACTGGTATTTTGATGTTGTTTATCTTGCAGGTAAGGTTGCATGAAGAACACGAGAGATGTTTACTGTATCTTGACACTAGTACAAGAAAACCTTTGGTAGCAACCGCTGAAAGGCAACTCCTTGAGCTCCATATATCTGCAATACTTGATAAGGTATGAATATCTTTTCATTTTATTTTATTATGATTTACGACTTTCTTTCCTAACTCTCAGTATTCAAAGTTTCAGTCAACAATTAAACTTTGTTATAACTTCGTCCAGGGTTTCACGATGTTGATGGATGGTAACCGAACTCAAGATCTTCAACGGATGTATACACTTTTTTCTAGAGTAAATGCTCTTGAATCCTTACGACACGCCCTAAGCTCATACATAAGAAAAACAGGGCAGGGAATCGTAACAGACGAAGAGAAGGAAAAAGATATGGTTTCCTCTCTCTTAGAGTTCAAGGCGTCTCTCGATAAAATATGGGAAGATAGCTTCTCGAAGAATGATGTTTTTTGTAACACAATCAAAGAGGCGTTTGAGCATCTAATAAATCTCCGTCAGGTACCCTTTTTACTATCATTTGAATGGAATCTCAAGTGAATTTGTTCTGAAACTGACAAGTATCAATTTTTTTATGCAGAACCGTCCTGCTGAGTTGATTGCAAAGTTTTTGGACGAGAAACTCCGTGCTGGAAATAAGGGTACATCTGAGGAAGAATTGGAGGGTACTCTTGATAAAGTCCTGGTTCTTTTTAGATTTATACAGGTACCTAGAAAAAGGCAGTAATGTATTAGCTCTAATTATTAGGTTTTCACCAGAAAGTTTCATTTAATTATGTTTGATTCTATGATATAGGGTAAAGATGTGTTTGAAGCATTTTATAAAAAGGATCTTGCAAAAAGGCTTCTTCTGGGGAAGAGTGCATCTATTGATGCTGAAAAGTCAATGATCTCCAAGGTTGAAAGTCCAAACCTTCTTATCTGCTATGTTAGTCAAGCATATCTTCTGATTATTAACCTGTCTAATCATTGTTATAGCTGAAAACCGAATGTGGAAGTCAGTTCACAAATAAGCTTGAAGGAATGTTTAAGGTATCTATATCTTTTATCATGCTTTCTTATTGATCATGTTAACCATTGTGATACTATTGATTACACTCTAAAGGGATATCCTGGTGGATATATGTTATATGGAGTTGTGTTCAATAAAGTCCATTTAAAAAACATAGTCCTGAAATTTTAATATTCAATCACAAGTGATTCAGTATACAATCACATGTGATTTGTAAAAGCATCACATGTGAATTACGAAAAATTACGAAAATGCCACTCCGCCCAAATTTTTACAATTTAATCTAGACCATTGATGACATTGATCCAAAGGGTAAAATTAGTCCCTTAGGACTATGAATTAATTATGGACTATATTGAACATTCTTCATGTTACATGTTATTATCTTTGATTTTGGTCCACAAGTTCTCTTTATATATGTCGTTATTAAGGGGCACTTTTAGGCATTTGATCAATACCATCAAACTCTTGTTGTTTTAGGACATAGAGTTGTCAAAGGAGATAAATGAATCTTTCAAGCAATCTTCTCAAGCAAGGACAAAACTCCCTTCAGGAATCGAGATGAGTGTCCATGTCTTGACAACTGGGTACGTTTTTACAATTCCCAACTCTTTGGGAAAATGATTAAAAATCTGGTTTCTGTTGCCAACCAAAATAATATGGGTAATTGGATGCAGATACTGGCCAACATACCCACCGATGGATGTACGCCTTCCCCATGAGCTGAATGTTTATCAGGTATGACATGTAGGAAAGATGATCCTATTCTATTTTTCAGCTCTCTGTTTTTTTTTAATTTACAATATTTTGAAACATGTACAATGCTGCAGGACATTTTTAAAGAGTTCTACTTGAGCAAATATAGTGGTAGGAGATTAATGTGGCAGAATTCTTTAGGTCACTGTGTCTTGAAAGCAGAATTTCCAAAGGGAAAAAAAGAGCTGGCAGTTTCCTTATTTCAGGTTGGTCTCCATTTCCGATCTTTCATGATTGGTCCGGGTTAGTGGTTGCAAAATTGGGCAAGTTGGGTAATGGGTCGGGGTTATTCCGAAAGGCTATGTGTCCAAATTTTTATTTATCAATTAGTTGTGATAAATATGATTACTTGGATAAAGCAATTTAGTAGTTATTTATGCCTTAACAACACTCTTAAGACAACTTTCGACCCATTTAACCTTTTTTCTTTTTAGTTATTTTTTATTTGATCTGTTATAGAGAAAACATAACCTGCATTGACCCACTCATAAGTAAATAGGTTGAAATTTTTATCTCTCATCATGTAATATACTTCCTGTTGGGTTTGCGTTATGTTACAATCATATAAATGTTTGTTATAATATACATATATATCTTTTCAGACTGTTGTTCTGATGCTGTTCAACGATGCACAAAAGCTTAGTTTTCAAGATATTAAAGATGCTACCAGCATTGAGGACAAGGAACTGCGCAGAACTCTGCAGTCCCTTGCTTGTGGAAAAGTCCGTGTACTACAAAAGGTGGTTGTTTCATCTTTAACTTAAAATTGTTTCAGTTTCCTTGCACCTTCTATTATCTTTCAAAGAATCAAATTCATCTTGATCTTTTATTCAGATACCGAAAGGTAGGGAAGTAGATGATAATGATTCTTTCATGTTCAATGATGGATTTGCCGCTCCTCTTTATCGTATAAAGGTGAGAAAGATACACACATATACCAAACACTAAAATTGACTGTCATTTTACGGAGTTAAGTCAGTTTGACATTATGCCTTGTGCTGTAATTGATGAAGTTAATTGTGTGTGTACAGGTTAATGCTATCCAGTTGAAGGAAACTGTGGAAGAGAATGCAAGCACCACAGAGAGAGTATTCCAAGATCGTCAATATCAGGTCAAATTGCAATGGAATTCCAGATTGGCTTGCTTCTTCTTTAACATGCATATAGAGTCTTGACTACAATTTGTTTGAATATATTGCAGATTGATGCTGCTATTGTCCGGATTATGAAAACCAGGAAAATTCTGAGTCACACACTTTTGATAACTGAACTCTTCCAGCAGGTAATTATTTACTTTATCAGGAAAAATGTGAATCCTAATGCGGTTTTATTATAAAGCACAAACATAAACTCATAGTAGAGGTGCCAAAATGGACAGATGAGTCCAAAAGGGTAATTTGAAATACGGGATGTTTCATGCAATACTTTTTAACCATTTCTAAATAGTTTCTGCTAATTCTGATTACAAGAATTATATTATTAGCAAAAGAAATTGAAATGTCATAATACAGCAACGTAAAAGCTTGTTATCCATTCAAGTTCACTCACTATGACCCATTGCCTTCCTTTTTAGTTGAATTCTTCAGCATAATCCATTTGAGCTATTAAAAAAAACTAATTTTCTTTGAAAGGCGAAAAAAAACCAATAAATGTAATCTTTTCTTGGGAACAGCTCAAGTTTCCTATAAAGCCAGTTGACTTGAAGAAGAGGATCGAAAGTCTAATCGACAGGGAATACTTAGAGAGAGACAAGAGCAACCCTCAAATTTACAATTATCTAGCATGAACATCAAGTCTACTACTACTGCTAGTACTTGTACATGGCTTGGAAAGGGTATCTTTTACAATTTCCTTGTCAGTTTATGTACAGTGATGATAGCTTTTGGTTTCATTGTAAAGCCTAATTTGTGACTGCTTTTGTGCTTTCTGCTTGTAGTATTCTTAATACTCTCTTACATGACACTCGAGGGCAAGTTTTTATTTTTCGAACATATGAGAGAAAATGTGTGCTCTGTATCGTGTAGATTTGGCATGATTAGACTCCATCAGCAGGAAACTGGTAGTCCTTTTTGTGAGGGCGAGTGGCGTGCCCCCATGAGCCAATGGATAAATGGGGTTAAAGCCATCAAGACCATGGTTGTAGTGGTGACAATTTGTGTCTTGTTTGGGTTGGTAGGGTTCGGGTTGATGGTTGGAAGGTTCATATATTTAAACCTTAACCAAACTTGTTTAGACTGTCTTGTGGAGAAGTTTAACTCTAACCCGGATTGGTTTGTTGAATGAGTTAGTCATGTCAACCTATTTCAAGGTTGTAAAAATCACTTGGCGGTATGTCGGCGGTCGATCACCTTTAAGCGATTAATTGGTGTTGGCGGCGATTAATCGGTTTTTCAGCGGGTATTCTAAGGGAATTTATTTTAAAGACTTAAATATTATCAATAACAACCAAAAAGTTTAACAAACTTGATAAATAAAAACCATAAGTTTATAATTAGTTTAAGTTTTTAACCATAAAAATTAAATAATAATTGAGTTATGAAGTACTTAAATGATGATTTAGTAATTAAATAGAAAGAAATAGTAATATTTAGTAACTAAATAGAAAGCGGGTAATTAATATAAGATAAAAGGGGTATAAAAGTTACTTAACCATAAAGTTAAATAATACTACCAGCCCTAGTTAAAAAGGTGCTGCCCCTTCTCAACTTCAAAATAGAATCGGCATCTTCAAGCAGCAGGGTGATTTCTGGCGAGATTTCTTTACCCGAGCTGTAGAGCTGGCGGGTACGACCAGAAGAGAGGCGAGCAGACTGCCAAGGTAAAGCTTAATATCTTCGCCGGAGTCTTCACCTGAGCTGTTGAGTCTTCTCGTATGGTAAATCCTAACTTTTTTCAATATAGTCGCCTTTTCTGATGACTGCCGAGGACCGCCTAGACCGATAAGGTCCAATTTTGACCATACCCGATTTTTTGACTGATAAGAGGATTTGTAGGGATGTTGGTCACCGATACCCGCCTAGGCTGCGATATATCGGCCGCCAAGGCCATCATTTACAACATTGACCTATTTACGACCCGAACTTAGAATTGAAAGGTGTATGACAACTATTCAAAGTGACTGTCGATTAATATTAGGGTACAAATAAAATGATGAAATGCTTTAAAGATTTAAGATAACTATTACGCCAAAAACATAAGAGTAATAGAAATAGTTCAGATTGTTCAAAAAACATTAAATAAAATTAAGTAAAACATTTAATTGTATTTAAGTTGCGTACATATGAGTGAAAAAGGCTCGGCGCTGATGTGAGTACTCTATACATCTTGAAGTCCAAGCTTGTCATCGACACGATGTGAGTACTGCATAGAAGATCACGAGGGCTTTAAAGAACAATTTACAATGGCTTAACAAACACAAAACACACTGATTAATGATTATCTTTTTAACTTGAGCACAGATCTATGATTTCGCCATGATTTCATCTCACTTTCGATTGTATGTAGTCTCATGTGGTTTCAACAATGCCACATGATTCAGTTTAAAAGAGTACAATTTCGATCACTAATGAAATCAATTAAACACTGAATTGGTCTAGTGATGGCATTCAAGTGTATTCTTGAAGATGTAAAAGGAAGAAATCCCAGTAATGTTCTGTGTTCAAGTGTTTTTCGGTGTGTTCATTCAAACAACCATTCCTTGCTCATCGCTTACTTCAAACAGCCCTTGACAACGCTTCTGGAAAAAAAAAACAAATGCACTTACAAGAGGATCATTCTACTGATCATATCCTGTACATCCATATCATACGAAGTAATCAGGTGGACTTTCTAAAGAACTGTAAATTGAGGTAGGGGCAGTAGTAGTGACATTGTAATTTATGAAGCGGTAGCAATAACATTGTAGGAGTAGGAGCAGGAGCAGCGAGTCTCTGGGATTGCGTTTCTACGCTGAAATTATCACCTTTTTTATCTGCAAATGCAGTTTTGAGAAAACAGGTTCCCTTGCCTTTTGTAAATGCAACGCAATCCCACGCACCCCTTTACTAGCTAAAGGAAGTGTTTTATTTACAATTTTACATAATAAAATGATTCAAAGTCATAAAGCTTCTTTAGTGACTATTCTTTAGCCTAACAGACCAAGCAAGCGTATTCTTTTCTTTAGGGGGAGTTAAAGTCCTTGACAACCGCATTGGGATCTTTTGACATCCAAATCTAAATTTAATTACTGTACATGAACATTAATTTTTTTTTTTACATCTATGTATCACTACTGCAACTAGCAGTTAGGTCATGTTTTCGGTATTTCATCTACACAACGATTTTTGTTGAATTTATCTTGACCGTGGATTCATGGAAGGCCTTTAAGATCCTGGTATTAAAGGAAACAAACTTATATCATTTAAAAATCACGAGTAAACAGAAAGAAACTTATTATTTCAAAATTGGACCAAACATCCCACAAAATCAGAGCAGCACATTGGAAGGAGATACATTTTTTCAAGTAAGGATAATAAGACTGTGCGGAACAAGTGGATGGCTAATCTGAGTGTTCCCTGCTAATCGGATAGAGATACAGTTTTTAGTAACCTATGGTTGTGTTGACTAATTCGTTGGTCTCGGTCGACTTCTAAGGACTGTATATATGTTCGAGTTTTTTGAGGTTTGTTGGGTTGAGTCTAAAGTCAAAGGTTCTTCTTGACAGTGAGATGTTTTCTTTATAGCCTTTTGGTTGGGGCCTGAATGTATTCTTTTGATAAGGTCTGTTACTCTGTTTTGTCCTGTTTGGTTGCTTTATATTACATATATATATATATATATATTTAAGTTTTGCTGTTACAAAAAGAAGAAGTATATCAAACATCCTCCTTATCTTCATGAACATATCGCTGATTCTCTGCTGAAGGGCCAAAGAAAGTCAGAGTAATACCAAGATTCAACCTCTAAACATCTACTCTAGTCAATCAAGTTATTTGATTATCTTTTGAGCTTTGTAAATAAACATTTGACTTCTGTGAACATACAAGTCCCATAGGTAAGTTTTGGGGTAAACTTCGTGGGAATTCAGCCTTCTTGATTGAATTTCGAGCTTGAGTATTCAGTCTGACAAATGTCATTGTGGCATCAACACAAATGTGATGTTATCTGTACTAAATACTGCTACTAGAAGTAGTTCTAAAGTCTAAACTTCAAATTCAATTCCACAATTGAAAGCCGCTATGTTAATTGCATAATATTGATCAACACCATCAGTTAACATTAATAGATAAACCGGAAATTCTCAATATATATTCAAATTGACGTCACATTCAATCATACTGCAAGAAAATGGCACAAATACTCTTTTCAGTTCTAAAAATCCCAAATGGGATTCATGTTTTAGGTTTTTTATCTTCTCAATTGGCATGCTGTATATAGTTCTTGAAGAGTTGTAGATTGATTTATTAAATTTTACCATTTTGATCCTGAAAGATCAAAACTGCATTATAAAATTAGGGTGGAATGGACATACACGATAAACAACAAAGAGAAAGCATGAAATCGAAGGCGCAAATGTATTTAACCAGCCCTGATCATCACAGAAGATATCGAATTCTAAATCATGTCAGACTGCTGTTTATAACAACATTTAGATGAACAAATTATAGAAGGGAAGACTCTAAGGGAGGGGCTTCTCGCACTTTTCGTTCAATTTCATCAACAAATGTCGAGATTATAATAAAAATCATATGAAATAAACAAAAAGATACACGAAACACGTACTAGAAAGATGGAAACGAACATCGAAACGAAGCGATTTGGTGAAGAAATCAGACGATTTTGGAGACTGTGGAAGTGGAATCAACAGAGACGCTGTGATCTGAAGGAGTAGGGTTTGGATTGAGAGGCAGGCGAGGGTCGTCGTCGTCTGGATCGTAATCGGGATTGAGATTACGATCAATGGCTTCACGGCCTCTCTCGAGGCAGGGTTTGCAGGCAATTTCAATGGTGATCCAGCCTAACGCCAAACCTGCAATTGCAATCAGTGATGCCGTCAATGCCCCCATTGGATCTTCCTGAGTTCCTTCTCTCTACTGTCACTGAAACCAAGTGCAAAAGGAATTATTGATTTGTACGTAAACCAATTTCACTCCAAAGAATTAGGCTTTGTATGTTATGGTGGAACTGGGAAAAGGAAAACAATCCATTATTAATGTGTTATTACGTATGGAATGTACTGTCTATTTTAGAGATTTTTATTTTTTACAGGATTGGTGTTTTTTCTTTCCTTTCTTCGGGGAATAGAATAAATTACTATAATTTAATATTTTTTTTATCTAATTTTGTTTATATGTTTATTTCTCTCTATCAAACATCATATAGTAAAGATTCATTTTGTTCCGACAAAGCAACCAAACATGTCGATAAATGGTAATGACTCATTCCATTACCTTTATCATTCTATTCTTTTATATATTCCATTTCTTTGACATTCCTTTACGTCTAACCTTTAGGAAATGTTGTGCGCGTGGGCTTGTTTGGTAAGGTGTGTTTGGGGTTGGTTTTAAATGAAGCATTTCCTACTATATTTGAGGTAATAGATTTAAGTGTGTGTATCCATAACTGACCACAATTAGTCAATTACCATTACTATAGACTGTTTGGCCATCACCAATCGCTGCCGACACCACCATTGACTTGTGCTGACTCCACCATCAACATCGACCGCAACCACCACATGTACAATAGCGGTTCGTTGCCTGCAACAACTACAACCACCATTCATCGCCAACTCCATCTCAGTTGCCATCACCACACCTCGTGATCGCCACCGTCACCCACCATCACCAATCGTCCTTGATCGCTACCACCACCATTGCACCCCTCTGTCGATTGTCGCCACCACCGACATCGCTATGACCACAAATACTACCACCACTGACCATTACCAACATAATTTGTAACACCCGCAAACCCGGGTTAGTCGTTAGCGGTTTGACGGTATGTGTTTATGTGTTTATTTTATTAATATTATTATGTGATAATATTGATTTGTTAGTATTCATAATAATCAAAGTTAATTGGTAAAAGAAATTAATTTAATATGTATGTATGTATGATAGTGTGTACGTAGGTATGTAAATATGTAGTATGCATGTAACGCCCCAATTTTTTTTAAATAATATAATTTACCATAAATATTCATTCGATTAAATAAGTAAATAATAATATTGTCATTACATTCATCCCAAATAAATAATTAATAAGTTTCGGTAGCGGAAGTTTTAAAATAAATGTTTAAATAAATATTAAATAAAAAATCTTCGATTCGCTGTCATGCTAGTGCCATGCCCGATGGTCCTGAAAAGAATTAAACAACAACAAGTAAGCTATAAGCTAATGAGCAACACATCACCCATACCTCATGATTATCATACGGTATCACGTATCTACACATAAGGCCCCCTCGGCCAGGCCCACTCGGCCACGATGTTTAAAGACATCCAACAACTTGGTCCACTCGACCTCGATGCCACAGGCATCAGATAACTCGCTCGGTTATCAAGAAAACGAATACACAAATATCACATCAAATAACACATACACGTATACTCAAACATCACATACAAACAAAAACATCATAAGATAGGAGTTAGTGAAACTCACCTGTTTCGTAGTCTAAGAGTTGACTATATTCACGCAACGCATATTTGCAATTCCGTTAATACCGACAATCACCTACAGTTAAATTGTATATCATAATCCTCGTAGTTCATGCTTTCATGAGAAATCATGTGATTTGTGGTTCTATTCCAAGCATACAATTTGTCATTCACTCTCCACTTTAGTTTTTGCAATCCATCATCAACAGACCTTTGCATTTTGCGATTACGTTTTATTTGCAAATATGCAATTTACCAGATTTGATCAATTAGTGATCTATCTAAGTATCTAATAATTAATTGGTGGGCTGCTAGCCCACCTTCGAATCCAAGGCCCAAAACTCAATTATTGAATGGAGCCCAATATATGTGACTTAATATTAGTTGTTGGAACCTTAAAGATTTGAAGCTGCAATTTTCCAAGTTTCCAGCTATGACACAGCTACACTCCATTTTAACATTTTGCATGATATACATATATAAAGTTTGCGATTGGTTCTAGATACTCCATTTTGCAATTACATACTCAATCATAATTCTTGATTCTAGTTCCTTTGGATTCCTAAACACATCTAGATCATAACCTATCAATTAATTGAAATTCTATCATGTTTACATCATCAAAATTGCATCTTTTTCCTCTGTTTTAAGCTGTGTTCAACAGCCTTCTTTATCCTTACAACATGGTTCCAAAAACTCAATGATTTCCAAAGATTATTGTTCCTATGGACTCCTAAACTCGTACAGATCGAACCTATTGGTTACTTGAATTTATATTAAGTTTTTCATCATTAAAAATCAGTCTTTTGTTCGGTTTTGCACCTGTACTCGACAGCCCCCTCACAACCCAACAACACCCTCCCAAAACTCAATTATTCCACAAGGTTTTCATTTCTATAAATTCCTAGACTCATCTAGATCAAGCACTATCGTTTAATTGCATTTATCTCGAGTTTTACATCATCAAAATACCCTCTTTGTTCTCGACTTGGTCTCAGCTGTCGACAGCCCCCAAACCCAAGGAATTCCCAATAATTTCTAAGCAAAAACACATAAAAATTGATTGTGAAGGCATAGCATGCTAACCTCTTGATCCTCCTTCACTTCAACTTGAAAAATCACAGCCTGCTAATCGATGCTTTCTTTTTTTTCTTCTTGGCAGCAGCGACTCCAAGTTCACAGACGTGAATTGGAGTGTGGGTGATGGCTAGAGAAGGTTTTAGGGCTTAAGGTTCCTAATTTAATCTTGATGGCCCAACACAAGCACACATTCACCTATTACCATTCTTGTTCCTCTTGGCCCAACCAATTACCCATTAGTTTACCAACTTTAAATACTTATAAAAATTTAATCATCAGTCAACTAAATTAAAATGCATAACTATTACTTGTCACCTCTTAGACCCAAATAAATAACCACTAGTATAGAACACTAAAAATAATTACTTCAAAATTAAAAGAATTAGTGCCTGAAATATTTAATAATTAGTATGAAGAACACCATTGATGAAGTTTTGAAGAAACTTGATTTATGGGTTTTACATGTTTTGATGTTTAAATTGGTTTTTATGTGTTCTTGATGATTAAAAACATGAAATATGATGTTTGAATATGTTTTGGTAATGTTTTTAGTAAGTTTTAAATTCTGGTTCTGGGTATTTTAAATGGAAAAGTCGGCTGGATCAAGAACATGGAAGAAGATGAAAATTATGAAATTTGAGGGGCCCGGCCTTTAGGCTTCGAATTCGAAGTGGTCTTGGCTCGCTGGGGGGGGGGGGGGTCTGCTTGAAGTGGTCTTGGTTCGAAGGGAAGGGGGCCGCTCGAAGTGGCCTTGGCTCTCGAAGGGTCCGCTCGAAGTGACCTATGGTTCGAAGCCTTGGCCGTTCGAAGTCAATGCGACATGTTTCGGCTATTTTTCAGAATGTGAAACTTTGTTTGTTGGATTTTTGGAACGTATTATATGTGTTAATGTTATGTAGGTTTAATATGAGTATTTTGATATAAATATATGTGGATATATATATATATATATATATATGAATCAGAAACTAATTCTGGTGATTCTTGTGTTTTAGGCAATACCAGGGCTTAGTGATATAAGAAATACGAGTGGCATTCAAGAACGAAGAGGTGAGTGGATGTTAACTCACGGATGGTAAATGTTATGATTAATATGATTGATGTAATGCATGCGTTTGTGATTGATAGACTATTGAGTTAGTGGATTGTTGATTATTGATTGATTATCTGATTGTATGATTATTTGACCGATACGCGCTCTTTGGATGATATTGAGTTGCCTTTGAGAAGTCAACTATACGTAGAATTAGGCTGGGCTTGTCTGTTGATTGGTTGAACAGTTGTAGTCCTACTGATGCATGCGTTGTGTCAGAGGGGAATTTGACTGTGCCAATTCAGCGGAGGGCTATCGGTAAACCTTTGCTTTGACCGGCAATGGTTGTAGGTTCTGCCCCGAACCGTTGGTCTTCTTGGTTATGTGATTACATGCTTTTATATCGATTGATGATGTTTGCTTTCGTGTTTAGCTTCCTCTCACTTAGCTTTGTGCTAATTCCCCACAGTTGATTGTTTTTGCAGGTTTGTGAGTTTGTGGAGTTTGTTAAGGGAAAGCTTGACCCTGCTCTGATATTGGTTTTACTTTGAAATGAGCCATATTATGTTTTGTAACACAACAAATGTTTTGATGACAGTAGTTGTAATTAGATGTTTTGATTCGTGTTTATGTAAATCTTGTTTGTTTAAAGCTTCCGTAGCGCGTTTTAAAAAAATGACTTAGGTTTTTCTGGTGTTACATCATTGTCACCACCAATTTATACCACCACCCCTTCCTTGGTACATAGACATACGATGATTACTTTTATAAACCAAACAATATCAATGATAATAATAATACTTATGAATCTTCTTGCATTGTTTGTATTCCTTTGCTCTTCAAATTCACATTCCTTCATTTTAACCAAGTGCCTCCTTAGAAGTAAACTATACATTTGGTTTTTGTGGTCTATCACTAATTACACTATTATACTTTTATTTCATAAACTTTTTTTTAATTAGTACCAACTTTTGAATTTTTTTTCATCCATGATCATTGATACTAACCAGGGTTCTAAAAAACGCGTCATGGCGGCGTTAAGGCGCGAGGCACTACGCCGTCGTTAAGAAATAGCCCTTGGCGGTGGAGTTAGGCGTGGCGCAAGACAAGGCGGCATAAGGCGCGCCTTTACACGCTAAATGACGAGTTTTTTAAGGCGTGACGTGCAGGAAATATTTTTTTTAAAAAATTGACTTTTTTATATACATTTTGCGATCTTGTGTATTGAACTTCTATACAATTGTATTTTGTAATTTGTATATGTTACTTTGTTTCTAATTTGTGCAACTTTGTGTAATTTGTATATTAATAATGATAAATTGGATATAAATATTTATAAAATATATACAAAATTGTCGCCTTAAGTGTCATTTAAAAAAACGCCATGACTCATAAAGTTTGAGGCTTGACCTCGCCACCATTCTACGTCTTAAGTTATTTAGAGCTATAATACTAACTGTTGTTTCAACTAGTAGTTAACATGAGGTTGTGTGTGTAATATCCTCTCTCTAATTTATTATTGATTATAATGTCAACTTTCACCACTACTTCATCATTCATCATCATGCCTAAAATAACCATCGTCGACACATTGGATCACACTCTAGAACACAAGAACACACACTCTGGAAAACCCATTCAAAACTCACTTCCACACACAAACTTAAAGAAATAACAAGAAAAGCGAGTTCACATCCGAAAGTCCCAGAGTATGAATCAAAATTAAAAGACAAAACATGAATTGAAAAATACTAAACCCGTGTTCAAATATGAAGCCCCCGGTATGTTTCCGACGACTGTAGATGATTGGGATAATATTGTTGGCGAGTGTGTGTTTTGAGAGAGTTTTGGCCTTCAAGTTCATCAGCGAAATAATCTCAGGGGTGTTGTGGCTTCTAATTCATGGTCGGCTGGCGGCGGTCGATGTGCTATGACGGTGGTGGTGATCCTATGCGATGGAGACAGTTAGGGTAGCGATATCTATGACAATGGCAGAGGAGTCAGCTAGGATGGGGGAGGCTGAAAGCGTTAGAGAGAAAACGAGATAGACGGAGGAGTAAGGGGATGGACATCGTGGTGGAGACGGCTAGGGTGGCAGTGTATACATGGTGGCGGAGGAGGACTAAACCCGGTCGGCGGTAAGGTCGCTGGTGACAGGTTTGTGAACATATGAATACATCAATGTTGAAGAACATTAAAAACGATAATTAAAAATTCGAGAAAAGTAAAAATAAATGGTAACTTGATAAACTAGTTAATTGCATACAACGGTTGGTTTTGATAAGCTTGTTATGTTATTTGAGACAAAGAAAACTATTAATTACTTCCTTGAATACAATGATGTTATTAATTAGGATATGATTTGAAGTAGCTTTGAAGAAATTTAAAACTGAAAAAACAAGATTCTCAGCATGAAGCATGTCTACACGACGTGTAGACATCGAAGATTGGTTTTTTGGGGTTTCTCGGAGGCTCCACATCGTGGGCCCTTGATTCACGGTGTGGAGCAGGTATCTTCAGCCAAAGTAATTCTGATCTTGTATGCGGTGACAATGATTTTCTAATTTTGGTTAATTAGGATTTTCCTAATTAAAAATTAGGGCTACTTGTTTAATTATAACTATCAAGCTATGGTTTATTGTCATTCAACCTTTGTGGTTCATATGCACCTTTGGGGTGACATCTTGTAAACACTTTAGTCATAATAAAGAAGGCTTTAGTTCCTGTCCGTAAACGTAGGTCGTCGTGACCTTGACCGAACTACGTTGTATCTTGTGTCTCATTTTTGTTATTCGCATCTCCTAACGGGTTCTTGTTAAGATTTAAAAGTTCAATCCTTACAAGGCTAGTAATCTGAATCCTTACATTCATTTTATGTAAATTAGGTTGAATTTTAATGCACTTTACGCATTTAACATCTACGTTTATAGCCACAATCTCTTATTTCATATATATATATATATATATATATATATATATATATATATATATATATAGGATGGTTCAAACGAGAACTGTTTTTCGTACGAGAACTGCGAGAACCAATCTTGGCCGTTCATCTTGGATAATGGAATTCATGGATGAAGAGCGTGGGGGGATTGAGTGTGACATGGTGCATGTAAGGAATTCATGGGTGGACAATCCAATTGAAGGAGGGGGAATTGGACGGCTAAGATTGGTTCTCGCGATTCTCGTACGAAAAACAGTTCTTGTTTGAACTTTTGCATATATATATATATATATATATATATTACTTTTATGCAAAAATTATCAGCTCACACCACACAACATGATGCTCATCACCATATGGCCGGATGAGGTATGACATGAAATACCATAACACCGATCATTGTACTCACCTCGTCATACATCGGCCCCTAGTTGTTGTCATTTCATTCATCAACTTGCCGTCATCATTAGGAATGGCTTGTCATCGAACACTTTGTCATTCTGGTGACGAGCTCCTACACCATCATCCACTATATATATAGGGATATGATTAAGTAAGAGGAGTTTTTTTATAAGAGGCAAGTAGAGGATAACATGTGACATTAGGTGCTCAATGATATTATTATCTTTTGATTATACTTAATTATTTTATGTTAACTATCATTTAATATGTCCACTGTCATTATAAACCTACCAAAAAGCAGCCCCTCCATTGTTTAGAGATGTCCGCCGCTCTTTCTTTTAGCAACCGCCGACGCCATCCACCACCATTAGCCCGCTGTATCTAGCTTCTCCATAACCGGACGCACCACCGTCTTTTTACACATGATGTTGTCTCTTTTCGTCATCGTCGCCATCCCCGAATTAGAAATCATAAAAACTTTCTCCTTCTCGTTCGTTTACTTGAGCAACCTTAGACCACCACTACCTTGTCGTCGGAGCAACCCTAGCCCACTACCTTCATCTCATGTGGCCAAGTTCACCACAGTTTCCCTTTAAATCTATAACCCTAAAACCAATATAACTGCCGCCACCCCTAATTCATAACCCTAAAACCACGTTCACCGTCCCTCTCTTGTGACCACTGCCCCTGTGACCATCGCCACACAAATGCATCACTAGCATCCTGTCAATATGT
Source organism: Dittrichia graveolens (assembly GCA_038502395.1). NCBI lineage: Eukaryota > Viridiplantae > Streptophyta > Magnoliopsida > Asterales > Asteraceae > Dittrichia > Dittrichia graveolens. The sequence goes on along the minus strand of JARJIL010000005.1, from coordinate 5,492,634 downwards.
TGTAAAGCAGGTCTCCCTCTTCTCCTTCGAAGATCTGGATTCAAATAACATGTTAAGGTATGTTCTTGCTTTTCAATTTGAACAAGGATAAGTTACATCTTTCTGGTCATCATTTTCGTCGAAGGTTTGAGAGCAATTAAAAGGCTTGAAGGTTCATTTCTCAATTTTTTGGTTCATCAAATTTGATTTCTATGTTAAAAAGTTTATTCATCAATTTTTATTTCTGTTGTTAGAAAGATCTAAGGTTTATTCATCAATTTTTTTGTTCATAACATTTGATTTCTATGTTAGGAAGCTCATTCATCAATTTTAATTCTTGTTTGTTGGAAGGCTCGATTTGCATTAGTTCATCATTTTTGGTATAATTTAAAGTATGTTTGTTTGTCAATCAATATAGTTATTGATGTACATATTTTCGTTGAAGAGTTCTATATGTTTAGTTTTGTGTACTGTGATCGAAGGTTTTCATCAAACCCAAATATATGTAAATATTTCCATCAAATTTCTTTGTATCAGTTACTATGTTTTCAATGACGGGACTTGAAAATTGGGAATCGTCGAATGTATATATATTTTGTTTATGTAGTTGTGTATGTTTTTTTATCAAATATGAGTTATATGAATCAATTTGACAGTAAATGGGGTGACTGAATGTCATTTTGTTCATCATTTTCATGATAAATTGTATCACTTGAATTTTGTTGTTCATCATTTTTCAAATAATGCGAATGTGATTTTTAGAGACCGAGGTGAATTTAGAAGGTTAATGTGATTTTTAAAATTGTTACTTGTTTTAAAATTCCTAATTTGTCTTTGAGCCTAATTTAAATTAGCAGTCACATACTCATGTGTAACCAAATTTTTTATTAGCTTTTGATAAAATCTTGTGGCTCACAATCCCTCTTACACCTCTTACTTAGATTTAACTCATACAATAACTTTACCATATATATATGTATGTATATATGGAGCGATTCAAACAAAAACTATTTTTGATACGAGCGATTCAAACAAAAACTATTTTTGATACGAGAACTGCGATAACCAACGTGAACCAATCAAACATTATTTTGTCCTTTTTATTTATTTTAATATCAAATGGACATAATGGTTCTTGCAATTCTCGTATGAAAAATAATTTTCGTTTGAACCCTTTTATATATATATATATATATATATATGATTTATTTTTTAAAATTTTAGAAAAAAAACTTTTAAGTGGTATTTGACGTCAATATTTGAGAGTAGAAAGATAAGACTACCCAATTATATATAGATGAATGAATATCAAATGTTTATTTAAATTTTTTAAAATAAGGTCGATCGAAAGGAATATTATTTTCTATCATCCCCGTTTATAAATATATTCCATATAAATTCTCTACATTGTTTAAACAATGAAACAAATATTAAATTATGAGGATTTAATCACGTCTTTAATTTGTATGGTGTCTAAAGGATGTAGCATTGCACCTTTTAATAATATTAATAAATATAAACAAAATATAAATCTTTACCAATTTAATTAATTAAAGAATCCGTACCGTTTATTTTTTTAAAATTAAAATTCACTTTTGACTTTAAATGATCAAAATTGAAACTCACTTTTGACTTTAAATCAATTTAATTTATGTTAAACTATTTCTCTTATTTAAATTTCTATCCACTACAATAATTTAGAAATAAATCTATCAAATATTAGATTATACCAATAATAAACTCTAATTCTAATAAAATATAAAATAAACTTAAAGGGTGAATTGAACATAAACACAAATGGGAAACTTATTGAGAACGCAAATCTAAATCTTAATCTTCTAATATAACTAAAAGACTAACATGAATAAAATTTAGTAGAAGATCATAACAATTGGTTAAAGTAAAAGTTTTAATTATTTATTATAAACGTCTTTTGTGGTAAAAAATTGTAATCTAAATTTGATTTTTCTTTGATTAAAATTAAATTTAATTTGTACATCAATATAAATCAAAATAATTATATAAAATTACATACATGTCCTTCTTAAACTTTAAACTATCATATTGCTCACCCTAATGTATAAATATCATATTTTCTCTATATAACATTTTAAAATATTATAGGTACGTTTGGTGGAAATAGCTGGTAGCTGGAGCTGGAAGCTGTTTATTTTAGTTATATATGTATTCGGAAAATTATCTAGTAGCTGGAGCTTAATAGTGTAAAATGATAAAAAACGACAAATTATAAAAATTGGAGGAATATGTTATAAAACATTTAAAGAGGGTATTCACGTAATTTGGTATATAAAAAACTTCTATCTAGTTTTAAAAGCTACTTTAAGAAGCTTTTTATTTCAGAGCTTTTTTGTTTAAAAAAAAGCTTCCAACCTTTTCATTCGAACATGACTTGTAGCTTTTTCTTTCAAAATTAAAAGCTACCAGCTCCAAAAAACGCCAAAAAAGTTCCATACTGAACAAACTCTATATTTAACCAAACTTTTAGTTTATCATTTTAATTTTTTTATTATTTTAAATCTTTTTAATTATAACCAATATAGTTTTGACCATATTGTCTCTAATTATAACAATAATGATCGATGACTTTAACTAAAAATACAATCACGTTTCTTCGTATCATGATATTTTATTTCTGTCGTCACGTCCGCTCTTCGCCTCGCCTCGCCACGATGCTTCCATTGTTAGTCTAGGAATGACACCATCTATTGCATTTTTCTAAATTTCTATTTTTTTTCACTTTTATAATTATTTAATATTTAATGTTTATAATTTTTTAAATCTAACATGTATTAGATAGACATTTAATCTAGTTAAATATAATTATATATAGTACGAATAGTTATTGAGTGATAGTTTGTGGCTTGTGGCCAATTTGGCAGCTCAAAATTTATTAAATACCATTCCACTTGAACACTTTTCCAATGCTAGTTATCAATGGAGTCATTTTGTTCCACAAAGTTGGTGTCTTGTGGTACCAACTTGCAATATTATATAGCTTTTGCCAAATAACAGCCATTCGTCTTTTCTTGTAACTTACTAATACCTTTTTCCTTTAATTTTCGACAAACAACAGAAGTTGTTTTGCTTCCTATTTTTTTTCCAGGTTAAAATTTATGAAAATATTTTTAAATACAAAAAATGTTGATAACATATAGCTTATCAAGGTGTATAATTGGTAGCACATATGATTGGAGATGACAATGGAGTTTATAAGATATAAAGAAAATATAGATTCACGTCAACAACGTAAGAGCCAGGTTTAAACTGAACTTTTATGTTGTGTTGGGCCGAGTTTCCTTTCCAATCAAACAAATAAGATTGAAATTCGACCGCTATGTATTTAATGTAACATATTAGGCGAATTCCAGATTATAGATGAATTTGAGAGATGCTAAATTCATAACAAGGCCTTGGCCTTATAGGCACGTGTTTTGGGCCACAAACATAACATATCTTATAAGAATTCTATAGTTAGACGGAGCGGGAGCATTACCACAATGGGTGACCCCTTGGAAATCTTCTCTTAGTCGCCAGAAAGAAATCTTTGTGCTAGCAATGTGAAGCAAACTATTTTCCCATGGTTGGGCAAAGTGTAACAAGAAGTACTAGACGAACTCCTATATATATCATTGGGGATGGTGAGAAAAAACTCATCAAGGATGATGAGTCGAGGTGCTTGTAGCACCTTGGGTGAATACCATATCAAGTCATGTACAAGAGAGATGTTAGGTTTGTAAGAAGTCCCTTATCTTTTTAGAGAGCAACATGTTTTGTGGCCAAAATTACAATAAATGAATTCCATAACAACTTTGTAGTTTAACATGCTTGGATATGAACACTGTCAAGATGGATAACCCTTTGGGATGTCCTTACGTGATCGACTAATTACACAACTAATTAAATCAGCTAGCTAGATGAAATACTTGTAATCTTTATAAATCCGGATTAATTTTGTATATGCTCTTATTAAAATAAAAATATTGTATTTCTCCGATTTTCTAACGTATCAAGAATATCACATTTACTCAAATAACTATTGTTATTAATTGTTAACCATTTAAATTGATATATGATTTGAATATTATTATTATTACTATTATTATTAAGGGAAAATTCATAGAATAATAACCAGTTTTGAAAATTGTTCCATTAAGATTATTTATCCCTTTATTTCATATTATGAATTACCCATAAGTGACTTTAATAAAAAGTTTTCAAACTTAGTTACTATTCTAGAAAATTTTTCCTTATTGTTAATAGTAAAATAAAACATGTTCTTATAAAATTTTTCTAACAAAGATGTTACCTTATAAGCTTTTACAAAAATACTGAAATGTGACCTTATAAAAATTTTCTAACAAAGATGTGATCGTATAAGATTTTATAAAATACTAAAAACGTTATCTTATAAGAATTTTCTAACAAATATGAGACACTGTACAATATTATAAAGAGAAAAATATTCATATATTTTGTCTTGATTGCTAACAATGCAACCTTTGAAACTTTAAAAACCTTCTTTTGCCCTTTTCCTGTTTTAATCTACTAATGCTACTATTACTTCCAAATACATGATCATATAAGATTATATCAAATATTTGGCATAATTAAAAAGTTAAAAACAATATTATTTAATCTTTTTCTATAACATATGAAAAACATCTCAATTTTTAGTGTGTAGTTATGTATATTAATATTAATGATTATTAAAGTTAAAATTATGAGGCATTTAAATTATAGACTCTTTTAAGAAAAAAAAATTAAAATAAATAATGTAAATTAAAATCAGTAAATAGAGTAATTTCATTCCGTCACATAGCGGGAACAATAAAACCTAGTATAATAGCATTTATGAGGAAGTTTACAGTGCAATAAACAGTAACTTTCTCACTAACTATTTTATATTTTGAAGTTGAAAGTTTTATGTAAGTTTGCTTTAGCCGAGCGGCAAAGGGCATGACAAACATACCTTAGGTTATTTTTTGCTGATTTTCTAATGGAAGTGGAGCGTAATGCCGGAACACAAAGATGAGTCGACAACTTCATCCTTTTCCTCTAAGAGCATGGGGTGTACTCCCTTTGAAGCAATCTATGATTCGCGTCATATCATCATAACCCACTCCTTGCTTCAATCATGCTTAAACCCCCGTACTACCCATGATTTGCACGTTTTAATTTTTTTATTAAATACCATCTCTCATCTTTTCTATCTTTCTCTCTCTCCCTCTCTCCTTTGGCATTTGAATACCGAGATTTCATGCTTTGCTTCGGTACTACATGATGGGGGATGGTGTTCAATTTGGTACCGCATGGACACATAAGCATGCCGATGCCATGCTTCTTGTACACCCTTTGCTCTAACATTTCTGAACAGATGTTCTGACATTTAAATTAACTATTATGTTATTATTATTATATTAAAGTACTTGATTAATGGCATTTGTTTTTCTTTTATACAAACAATAAACTTTATAAAAATATCATAAAAATAATATACTTTAAATATATTAAAAATAGATGTAAAAAGTGATAAATATAGTAGATGAATCTAATTTTTGTAGATACATCTAATTTTTTAGATGCATCCTATTTATAACTCTTAGATTAATATTTCAAGTGCTTAAATCTGTTCTCCCTTAAACGATTAAAACAATTAGCAAACCAATTTGTTAATGGTAATTAAATTTATATGATTTTATATATTAAAAATTAAAAAACTCGTAATATCTGCTTTAGAAAGCCTTTTGTTTCTAAGCTTTTTCTACTTTTCTAGCTCCACAAACAATTATGAAGCTTTTATTTTCAAAATAAAAAACTTTGGACACTTGGAAATCCAACAAAATTTCGTGTTAATTAAGCATGCCCTAAGTAAGATGAAAGAAATCAACTTTTAAAAATGAGAAGTGACACAAAGAAACATAAGATACAACTCTTTTAATGTTTATTTTGCAAGTTAATAAAATATTTATTTTTTATAGATGAATTAATTGCGTCCATAAAAAATCCGTTTATAAATAGGTGTCCGTGGGAGAAGGAAGAGCCAAAGTTCACTATCTACAACAACGGCAAATGTTAGGCATTAAAATATGTTTTCCCCTGTGTATGATTATCTTATTAATAAACGTTTTTAATGAGATATATTAATAATATATATAGTGAGTCAACCTAATAACATTCATCACGATCGATTCACGTGTGTGACCCGTTACCACCTCCATCAAACAATGGCAATATTAATATTAATTGCGTACACACATCCCCCTCCTCATCCCATAATTCAAGTTAAATGTTACGCTATTTTATTTGGAAAATAATAATCACATCATTTGGATAAGAATAAAAAGATATAATTTTATTTTTTAAAAATAGCAATATATTTTATGTATAGAAAATTGGAATATAAGTAAAACATGATTGAATAGATTTTTTTATAAACATGGAAAGTTGATTACGAAATATAAGTTATGATTGTCATGTTTAAAAATAATTATTACTTTATTTAATTATATCCTTAGCCCTTAGAGCTGTAGATATCATTCTACTTTATTTCATGAGATTAAATATAGAATAAAGAATAGGAGCTCTTTTGATTGGGTATCTTAGGGGATGCTTGGTTCAAGTATTGTTTTTGGTGAGATTACAATTTATAATAGGATTTGCGTTTGGTGGGTGGGATTTAAAATCCAATGTGGTGTTTGGTTGAGATACCTTAGGTGGGATTTCCACCACCACTAAACCCCATCAACACTGCCTGCACCCTCCATTGCCACTACATCCGTTGCCACGGCGAATGGCGACGGAAACGAACGTAAGCGACGACGGCAATTGAAGCGACAGAAACGGAAATGAACGGAACAAAGGAAGCGACGAGGGGTTTATGGTGAACGGGATTGACGGCGACTAGTGTTTCTGGCGAACAGCGAACAGAACAGAACGGAAAGGTTTCTCGCAAACGGCGACGGCGACGATGGTTTGAATGAAGGCGACGAGAGAAGAGATTGACGACGACGAAGGAAGGGATTGACGGCAAACGAGGGTCGACTAGGGTTTCTGGAGAACAACAAATGGGTCGACGGCGACGAAGAGGGTTCAACGACGATAGCGAAGTGAGGGCGACAGCGATGATGGTTCACTGGAATTTTAGAAGGAAGCTTGCCGGAGAAAATACCTCAGTTGTGGGATTTCAAAATACCATGGGGGTGAAGGGAATGAGAAATCCTCCATCCATGGGATTTTAAAGATTCCTAGGATTAGAATACCATCTCATTTTGCAAACTAAACACCACATTTGAAGGGATTTGAAATCTCAATCCCATAAAATTCTCCCAAATGACACTAACCAAACACCCCCTTAGTGTTCTAATCCGAGACTGTGTTAAACATTTATGATGTTGTAGTATGTTCGTTCATCATTATTTATTTAGCTATCAAACGGTTTGTAGGTCAGCGGTAACATGTGTTAATTGGTAAAATATGTCTCTTTCTAAGAGGTTGAGAGTTCAAATCTCGTAGTAAACAATATAATATATTAAGGAATAGGTTTAGTGTTGTGTTTATCATTTAAAAAAATCTATTCATCTAGCTCGTTACTAGATCTTACTATCTTAGACCGGCCGCATGCGCCCCCAACCCACGCTGGCTAGGGGGAACCCGCCAAGCACACCATCGCCCCCCGTAGGGTTTGGGCTGGCTCGGTGGCTCCTAGGTGGGGAACCCGCTTGTTTTTCCTTTTTTTTTTTTTGCCTCATTCGCAACGGTAACAAACACACATATATATTTTCTTTTTTTTCCTCCTTCCCCAACGGTAACATATATATATATATATATATATATATATTATATTTTTCTTTTTTTTCCTTTCCCCCCTATAAATATACATTACTCATTTCATTTTTTTTTTCACATTTTCCTTCTTTCTCTATTCTTCTTCTCTCAAACTCATATATTTATTTTTTACATACACAAAAAAATGTCTTCTTCGTCGTATAATACGTCGGAGTCTGATGATTCATCTTCATCATCTTCCGATTTTTTTATTTTTTAATGTAAGGTGAAATATTAGTTTGATTTATATATTATAATATTTTATAATCATATTGTCTTGCAATTTATTTATAATAATTAAATTATGTTAATTAATAATAGTTGAAAAAAAAAGAAAAAAAAAAGAAAAGATAGAGGATTGAAGAAGGTTAGATGTGAGGGTTTGTGGGATAGAGAGAGTTGGAGGTGAGAGAGAATGTGAATGCTGATGTGACAATGGATTAAAGAGGGTAAGTCAATTATGGATACTGATGGTCTTAGTATAAATCATTTTGTCGTTCAACTTTTTTGCTTAAATTTTTCTTCTTTGCAGCAGATCGACTTAAAAAACATTGAAAGAAGACACAATATTAAAAATATTTTATTGTTCTTGACATCAAATCTAAATTTGCCAAACTTTCCACATCAAACAAATTAATATGAAACTGTACAAACTTAGTTCCAAATCCACAACACGAGTTTCAATCAATACCATAAATAGTTTGTTTTTCGAAAGCTAAGTACTTCTATTAATAATCTATTGAATTATAACAAAGTTCAATTGGCCTCCAAGAAGGAGGGCCAAGGGCCAATTGGATAGATATTTCTAGGAGGGCCAAGGGCCATTTTTCCCGGGCTTTTAACTCCAACTTCCTACTCAATTGAACCTTTTGCTATGAGGTTAGATATTCAAAGAAGTGATAATCTTATCATGGCTCTAAATGCGTCCCAATCCAACAAGCCTGCTTTTTCTTCAACAATTGCATCAACTAGCGAGTTTCTCCATCTCCGTAGCTCCTAAATTGCCGAAAATTTTATGGCTTTAACCACCTTCTCACCCAAAGAATTTTGTTGCATGCGATCTTGAGACCATCAAATACAAAGTGTCGGAAATGCTGTACCTGAACCGCCCCACCAAGCTAGAATCTTCAACCAAATTCTTTTAACAAAGGGGCAAAGAAGACATGAGTGCTCCAATGTTTCTTTGACAAGCCCACAAAAAACACATGTTGGAGTTATATAATTCTTAGCCTCATAAGGTTTGATCTTGAAGGCAATCGGTTTGATCAGATTTGGGAGAGCCTTAACCGTCCCTTTTTATCTAGCTTCTAGACCTAGCTCGTTTAGCTTGCAGGAAATCTCCAACACGACCGCTCTACCAAAATATTATTTAGAAAAAACACACGGATGAATTAGTAAAAGATAACATACTAACGATGAAAGGTTTAAGGATGAAGGCATGGATAATTATTGAGGAGGGCTTAAACTTTTGTAATTGTACTAAAAAGATCTTTCAGTTATGTTCGCTTTTAAAATAAAAATTGTTCAAATATTTTGTTCACTTCTATATTCAATGTATGGTACAAAATATAAGGTTCATTAACCAAATAATATATTTTCTATTTAATTTTAAAAGGAAAAAATTATGTAAGTGAAATGATCTTTCAATTATTTTAAATTTACATAGTTATTCAATAATATATTATTTACATTTTTCAATTATTTATACTATCAAATTAATCATTTATTATATAAATTAAAATTTATAAACAGAAAAATAATAAGAGAAAAGATAAATAATAATAATAACAGAAATAAAAAAAGTATTAATATTTTTATTGATATAATTAGGTGTTTGTTTAGAAGAAGGAAAATGTCTTATATCTTATTTAATGTTCGCATGCGCATAAGAGAAGTGATTTATGTTAAAAGGTCTGCAAAGAATAAGTAATTTTAATCACTTTGAAATATAAGATAAATGAGATCTTTAAAACACTTATCACTTATTTAAATAAATATTCTTCTTTAAAAAAACAAGTTTTGTTACAAATTATAATAAAAGAAACAAGTATTAGTCTATGGAAATGATGAAAACATAAAGAAGGGAGATGAAATTAACCTTTCTATCAAAAGCTCCTAAAAAGTTGGCGTGTGAAATTCATATATGCACCAAGTTCAGTGGATTTTTGTAATGCACTCCAGTGATTACTCAAACCCTAAAGCACCAAGAACATTGCAGGTTGACTATTGGGTCAAACCAATGAGACAATTTGTGGTAGGCACACCATGATAATTCCACAAGATTTGTATGAAGGACGATGAGATTCGAATTTTTTAACTTTTTCTTTTATTATTGATTTAATAAAAAAATGTCAAATAATACAAATCAAGATTATTAGTGTTTATTAAAGGCATTAATTTTTTTCAATTATAAAAATTATTAATTTTTAACCTTAATATTTTTCTATTCTTCATTTAAAAAAGCAAAAAAATGTTTTACTGTTATGAATTTAATAACTAATTATAAACAAATTTAAATTTTGGTTGGTATTTAGTGATTTGACGGGTTCTAGAGGGAGGGAGGGAGGGAGGGAGGGAGGGAGGGAGAGAGAGAGAGAGAGAGAGAGAGAGAGAGAGAGAGAGAGAGAGAGAGAGAGAGAGAGAGAGAGAGAGAGAGAGAGAGAGAGAGTAAAATCAAGCTAGCTATCAATCGATTTGGGAACTTGGTGTGGGTGTGTACATGATAGTGGAGCATCTCGATCGTTTGCTTCCTACATCCACACAACAGATTCAATTGAGGTCTAATTTTCTATTATTTATCTTGTTTATAGCTTTATGCATGTTTGAACTTCTTATATTTAGTTGAGTGGTGTTTTGCATGTTTAATAATGCTTTTGTTACCTAAGGAAAGTTGGGATTTTAAGTCCCAAAACACCAATAGTTGTACCTCTCCAAGCGCAACAATTCGACATTATCATCAAACGTCTTTTCTTTACAGTATGATTGACCCTTTGAAATCAATATTTGATGCCCATATATACCGTTTTCTTGCAATTTCTTAATTACACTCGGTGAGAATCATTGTTACAAAAGGACATGCCCTTTTTCCTGTCATATTGTATATTGAGAAATTTCCTTATACTTAAAAATTCACTAATGCTGCAACAATCATGGTCCAATGCTAGATATACTATTTCTTAAAAACAGGATAAACTTTTTCGCCTATATTCCATGATTATTGCATGTAATCAATTAACACTTTATACATAACCAAGGTGGAAGATTGCCAATGCAAAGAAGAACCGATTAAGTGTTGTGACGACTGCTTATGTTCTATACATATTAATTGGATTTGTCTAAGTTTGAACTATATATTTCTAACCTCCTTGCAAATTATTTAAATATATAATCGATATTCCTACATGAAAGAGAATTGGCAACGTGCCTCATTTTCCAATCTTTTTTACACTCTTTGGCATGTTAATGTACAGTTTAACATCCTTGACACTTGTAGATAATTTTTTTAATCTCGGTATGATGGAAAAACCACAAATGTTTTTTGCAAGGGGTTATTCATTGTTACCTCACTGCTAATCTTTGTTTTTTTGTTTATACCTCGATGTACCACATGTCTTATATAACTTAGGTTTTGGTCATCATTTCAACATAACATATATATAATAATTTGGACATACATGTAATCCTTTGATTTCTAAACCTATCGGGCTTATTAGTTTGCTTGATATGTTGTAACGGACAACTCATTATCCGGGAAACATTTCATGCAACAATTTTGAATGTGAAATTGTTATCACTTCATCTATTGCTTTTTTTTTCTAGTTAAACAATTTCAACATAACATAAAGTTTGATAAAACTCGTATAGTTAGTATTAAGTGATTTTTCTAAGTCAATAAATAGTTGTTAAAATTTATCATGATCATATATAGTAACTTTTTCCTCCCGATCATATAACATGTTATCTAAATTATTGTGGTCTTCTTTGTCAAAACTATTGTTATCATCATTGTTGCTAGATTCAGAAATAAACGAGTTACTATCAATCAATGGTTCACAATGGCAAGTCCAACGGATATCTTCACAACTTATGTTTACTATTAAATGGCTTCTATTTTTTCACTATCAATAAACCATATTTTACAAAGACAATTAATTATAAGGCTTTCTTTCTTCCACGGATCATCCTCATTACCTTTCATGAAATTTAACATCTTCCCCACATAGCAACGGAACTAGAATTATATATTAGCGTGTTCATAATTAAACTTAGTTACATTCATAAACATTATCAGTGGGTTTATAACTAAAATTTGCCTAAACTATAGTAAAAAATACTAATGCATACAATAAAATTTGTTTAATTAGTGGGTTCAAAGGAGCTCTCTCGGTGACACGCGCGCAGCTTCGCCCCGGTAATTTGTATTACCAATATCATTTAAGTGTAACAAAATAAACTTGTTGACCAATGTAATATTGATAAATATTGAGCAATAAGAGTGGTGTGGAGGTACACTTGTTTGAGTTTATTTTGATTTAAAGTACACTGTTATTTAGGGGTCAAGCCCCTGAACGACGGGGCTCAAGGGCAGCGTCCCTTGTGTTCTCAAACCTGGTTTTTGTCTCACCCAATTTATAACAATTATTTGGTGGTTTTTGTAACTGCCTATGACAATTTTTTCGTCAATTCATTTTAGGTCTGAAGATTTCATAACATTTCTGATTCTTTGTTCAAACACTGAGTTATATTTGGTTGAATTTTCTATTGTACCATCGAAATAATTCAATCTGAAAGTGTATCACGAGTCTCAGTGAATCCAAGCAATCGAAACACCTAGATTTCTAAGCGTTGCCACATACTATTTTTGTGGAACTTGGTAACTCGTACATTTATTTACTATGATCCATTTGCAATGATTGGCTCATTAATGACTAATGATTGTTTTTCGTACGAAAACTGTTTTTCGTACGAGAACTGCAAGAACCAATCTTGACCTTTAATTAAAATAAATCAGTATCTAATAATTTTGGCGGTTAATGATTGACTCATTAATGACAAATGATTAGCTCATTAATGACACATTAATGAGGGTTATTTTGGGCAAATTAAGTCTCACAAATTGAAGACAGCTCACCCAGACGCAATTCACGGTTGGGAAAAATATATAAATGACAAAAATACTCTTATTAATGAGTTATTAATGATGTTACAAATAGTTCTCGTAGTTTTAGTAAGAAAAACAGTTCTCGTTTAATGTATGCGGGTATATGTTGTTCCAAATGCATTAATTAGGTAGGTAGGCAGAAATTAATTTGGATGCCAAAAATGGTCAGCTTTCTAGAATTGAATATTCCTTCATTCAACTAATCAATCAACGTTTACGAAAACTTTAATTAAAAAGAAGAGGAAGAGGATGCATGCAATAATAAGATTGCAGGTAGGAATCAGAAATGATATCCTGTAAGCAAAGAATTCTAAAGTGTGATTCGAGGGTAAAGACTTGTTAATTAGTACGTGGTTGACATATATTATACCGGCCATACATAATTTGTGTGTATTGATCGATTCCCTTTTTCCGTGGCGTGTTGGTTTCATTCTTCCAAAACTACTTTTTGACCAGATGAATGTTGGTAAAAGTTAACGACCAGAAACACAGCTAGCTTCATTGAGTCATGACATGTGTGTGATTTGTGGAAAACTTTCCAATATAAAAACAAGTCGGAGATATGCTTAATCTTGCCTGCCAAACAAGTAAAGAATTAAAGTTAAGTGTCTTGATTCAAATAACCTACAAATAGTTTCTTCTACGCACATGAACCGAAAGTTATATTAATTAAAAAAAAGACCATTGTTAATTTTATTAGGTAATTAAGAAAACACTTACCAATGTTATATACTAATTTCTAAGATACCTCTTTTTTTTTTTTAAAAAAAAAGATCATTTTCTTAAACACACATCAGATCCATGTTCATCAAAAGTCGTCATTTACACCTTTCCTCCCAACGTCGCCGGTTCTCATTGCCGTGATGCCGTCCCTTTCATTGGTCTCAACTCCAGTGACCATCACCCCTGTCAATAGTGGCGACCGTTGCTTACCTTCAACTCCTGCGAGGTAGCGACCATCATTCTCACAAACCAACATCAATCATCGTATCCATAAAACCCATACCTAATATACTCTCTCTCGACATACTAATTCCGGCACACTTTCCAACAATTTGTATCCATTATTAATGTCCATTAATCATTATTAATGTGTCATTTATGTATAGGGATGGTTCGATCTTTGAAACCATTCTTATTATGAAATTAAACTGCAAAAACCAATCTTGACCTTTACTAAAAATAAATTAATGGTTGGTAATGGGAGATGGTTCGTTAACACCTCATCAATATGAGTATTTTGGGAGAATCAAACCTCATTAAATAAAGGCTCATTCACCCACGCGCAATTCACAGTTGGATAAACATGTAAATGATCAAAATATCTTTATAAATGAGTCATTCATAAGCATTAATGGTGGTTCAGCATTAAAAAATATTCTCAAATAAACTTCTCCTTATATCTTACTCCTATATAATGTATTTATCACCTAAAAAACTCTTAATTTTAAAAAGAGTAAATTTATTAAAATACCCCTCCTTTAAGTCCACGATTAATGAATTTTAACAAATAAATATTGAAAACATAACCGACAATTAATGAATTTAAACCAATACTTATAACCGAATTATTTCTAACCATATATTTTTAATATTAACTTTTGATTCATGAGATCAATACTTATAACCGAATTAAGTCTAATCATATATTTTTAATATTAACTTTTGATTCATGAGATCACCTGAATTCCTGTTTTCAATAAATCAAGTTTAGGAGATTTCACAAACACCAAACAAATAAAAAAGTCAAAGAGTTAAAATTTATAAACATTGCATTCTAACTCAATTACATAATAATTGGAACTATGAAACATTACACATACACATATACATACATACATATATATATATAATCAGCAACTTCATGATTCAGCCATGCGATAAAATTCTTTCAACAAACTAAAAGACAAATAACTCAGAGTTAGCAATTTAATTCTTAATTTCAAAGTGGCTCTCACAAAGAATCTTCACAAACTCATATTATCTTCATCTCGCAAGGAATCTTCACAAACTCATATTAGCTCTTTTTGATTATTCTGCACAAAACTCATCACAACCTCCTCTTTATTCGTCGCTGTCGCATTGCGCGGATACCCCACTAGTATATATATATATATATATATATATATATATATATATATAGGGGACGATATTCAAATGAGAACTATCAGAACCAATCTTTATTTTTAATCAAAATAAATCAATGATAAATAATTGTAAAGGCTCATTAATGTGCCCATTAATGAGAGCTATTTTAAGAAAATCAAGATTCACTCATTAGTGACGGTTTAACCGGACACAATTCACGGTTAGGTAAATATATAATTGACTAAAATACCTTTATTAACGAATCATTAATTTTGTTACAAACAGTTTTAGTATGAAAAATAGTTTCGTTCAAACTTTTTCTTATCTATACTGTATTATAAAACATTTACACCTTTTTACTTAAACTCTTAAATTTTAAGTGTTTTGAAGTTACCAAACTACTCTTCACCTTTCTTCATATCTAATGTAATCCTTTCCTTTCTAGAGGTATAAAATCACAATAAAAGAAAACTCAATATTTCGGGTAATAGTAGAGTAACAAATTAATTTTTCTTAAAACAAAGCCAATATTGCCACCTATGTGAAGATACATAATTAATAAAGTCAAGGCTATATTTTTAATACTTTAAATTGCATATAAATACACGTTAATAGCAAAATTAATTCAAGCTACAATCTTATATATGAAAGTGGTGAAGAATAAGAAATTTTTTATTTTTTTAACATTTATTTTTCACGAGTTTTCTATGTACAATCTCACGTATAGATCAACATATTTTTCTCATATAAAATAAAAATAAAGATTTTACATTCTCTCTCACTTTCAAACTTGTTAAATGTTTTAATATTTCACACTATTTTTAAAATATACAAATTTTATGGATAAGATGTTTTAGATTTCTTAGAGTGATAATTTTCATAAGATTTATGAACATTTGAAAATTTATAAGAAAAAAATGATAAATTCACAGTAAACCCGTAAAAAATGCACATTTCTGGATTAATTATTAGAAAATACATATAACTATAACTTATAAAGTAAATAACCTATAACTCGAATTAGTTAACATTTCTAGATTTTTTAAATGGTTCATAAATAAAATAAAATTATGACGCACTACTTTACTTTGTTATTTTGATATCTTAATTTTAATTAGTTTAAAAATACAAATTTACCCCGCATAAAATAAAATGAAACTATTAAACAGAAATATAGAATTAATTAGATGCTTATATACTATATTAATAATTAAACCTTTCACAACAATGATTATATAAATAAATTAAATTAAATTCCGACATATCTTAGCTATAGTATTATGCATTTTAACATTCTCTTACCCAACTTTTAAGACTACATATTTTTAAGTATTGAAGAGTAATTGAGAAATGATATGTATAGCCTCAATATTGTATAAAAAGCTAACAAATATAGTACGTCCCCCACAATAGCATACTTCTCCAGCTACACTAACATATCGACACAACACAATTGCTATAGTTTTACTAATACATGTGAAATTTTATTGACCAATGATAATTTAGAAAAAACCACTCACCCTTTATTTTTGGAAAATAGACTTACTTATTTGTTGTCGTCGTATTGCGCGGGTACAGTGCTAGTGTGTGTGTGTATATATATATATATACATACACACACCCACTTTCTCTCTATCTCTCTCTTCCCCCCTCTCTTAAATATACATACATATATATATAATAAAATAAAATGTAAGGTAAAATTGAAAAAAATTATACTAAATTTTAGGTTAGAAAAAGAAATATGATGTGATAATGACGTGACAAGAGAGAAAAAAAACTCAAAAAGAAAATGGCCTAATTTCTAAAAGTCGTTTTCCATGACACAATCTAAGTCACTGTTATGTGCAAATGAGCTCTAACCTATGTAGCTGTCACCATGATTGAGTAATACATCGATCACGTACTAACTAAGGGAATAACAATCACAAGACCATTAATTGAAAGGAACACTACGTACTACACATGGATCAATATAGATGAATCCTTCAACTAGAGAGAGATCTATTTTGGAGAAAACTAGTGTATATGTATGATCTTGAATTGGACGGTCCACATAGAGGCCCATTTTTTGAGCTACAACCGGATTCTATACTAGAAAATGGATTTCATTTCAATAAAACAAAGAGAAACATATATATCCCTGGAAATTAATGCATGTATGTGTGTGTGTGTGTGTTGTGTGTGTGTGTGTGCATTTTAGATCTTCAAATTTATATAAATCTACCTACGTCTGCTTCATATATCACTCATGCATTAATTTTCAGGGATATATATGATTGAGAAAGAAATGAAAAGCTAGCTAGCTTAATTTGCAATATATAGAAATTAATATGTATGCAACTTAATTATCTAGCATTGTTCTCTTTTAAATCTGTAGCAGCTGGCCGGTTAATTCTATTGAAGGGGTTTTCATATCTGATGGACCAATTAAGATTAATTTGCAGTTAATTTGTTTAATTGGATCAACTTGACTTCATGGTCGAGCAAGGATTATGTATAGGATTTTTTTGAGTGAAGCTGTGAGGGTTGCATGCATATATGGCTTGGAAATTGTCATGTTGAAAAAAAAGATGTATATATAGTATTTTCTACTTGTTAGAAGAGTTTAGTAGGTATTTCATGGGTGGGTCGAATTAGGAGCTTAATTGAGTCGAGACAACGTATGTACTCGCGAGCTACTTGGAATAGACTGGGTTGAAATTGAGTCAGTCTCAAGCAGCTTGGCATTGTATCAACTTGACTTGGCGCCTCAATTGCACCCCTAGCTAGCTAGCTAGTAGGAATGCTTGGTACTTTGCCTTTAAAAAATAAATCAATTGAGCAACCATTTAATTTCTAATAAGAATCAAATTGGCAAAGGGGAAAAGACTAACGGTAGTACGTACCGATAGTCGAATGCTTGAATAAAATAGGGACCTGGAATTCGAGAACCAGGGATCTCTACAGTACAAGAACAAAGACAAAATTTCTCAATGCCAAAACATAGGGGTGGCCGGCCCTAGATAAAGCCATCACACAAAATAGGAAACTAAATTAAGAGAGGAAACTAAATTAAAACAGAATCAGAAGATCAGCCCCTGTGATTCTTTCCTTTTGCTGTATTTGTTCCATGTCTCCTCTGGTAAACCCGACCCCAATGAGCCTGGGTCGTATCATTACTCCCGCCCCGAAGACTCACCTTGTCCTCAAGGTGAAAGGCAGGAAATTGCGCCGCGATGCGATCTGCCACCTCCCAAGTAGCTTCTTCTGGAGGTAGACCCTCCTAATGAACCAAGATCTCTAACCTGTCTTCACCTTCGCGAGTGCCCATCACATCTTCCGGTTTGCAGATCACCGCCATGTCTTCTGTCAATCCCGCCGGTAAACATGGTTCAGCCGGTTGCTCTCCAATGGCCCCCTTAAGCTGAGAAACATGAAAAACAGGGTGAATTGCTGCAGATGGCGGTAATTTCAAACGATACGCTACCGATCCTATCTTCTTGACCACCTCATACGGACCGTAGTAACGGGGGGCCAGCTTCAAATTCAACCGTTGTGCCACCGACACTTGTCGATACGGACGCAACTTTAAGTATACTCGGTCCCCAACAACAAAGTGTATATCACGGCGTTTTCCGTCCGCGTGAGCTTTCATCAACTGTTGTGATCGATGCAACTGCACTTTCAACTCCCCCAAAATTTCATCCCTTTCCTGTAAGTATTGATCCACTTCAAAAGTGGTTGCAGCCCCACGGTCATATCCCAGCAAAGTAGGTGGGTCGCGGCCGTATAACACCTTAAAGGGTCTCATACCAATCGAAGAATGGAATGAAGTATTATACCAGTACTCGGCCCATGGCAGCCAACGCGCCCACTGCTTAGGTTGAGAAGACGCAAAGTATCGTAAATATGTCTCTAGACTGCGATTAACCACCTCAGTTTGGCCGTCGGTCTGTGGATGGTATGCAGTGCTCCTCTTGAGGAGAGTGCCCTGGTACTTAAACAACTCTTTCCAGAACCGGCTAATGAATACCCGATCACGATCGGATATAATAGTCTTGGGCACTCCATGTAATCGCACCACCCCACGTATAAATGCCACCGCTACAGAAGAAGGCGTGTAAGGGTGTTTTAGAGGAATGAAGTGGGCGGACTTACTGAGTCTATCCACGACCACTATGATGACATTATAACCCTCAGATTTCGGCAATCCGTCGATGAAATCCATCGTCAAATCCTCCCAAATTCGTTCAGGTAATTCCAACGGTTGAAGCAAACCAGCCGGCGCAAGATTGGAGTACTTGTTGCGCTGGCATATCACACATTCCGACACCATCTTAGCCACGTCCCGTCGCATCCCAACCCAAAACAATTCCGCCGCCATTCGGTGATAAGTTTTCTTCGTCCCCTCGTGCCCTCCTACGGGTCCCCCATGCATCTCCTGGAACAAACGAGAGATCAACTGGGAAGTGCGAGGCAAGACCAAACGCCCCTTATACTGAACGCACCCCTCAACTACGGAATAGTTTTCCAAACCAGATTCCCGTTCCTCTACTCGAGTACATAATTCAGCGATGTACGGGTCTTTTTTTAGCATTTGCAAGAGGGCCTTATCATCGCTTACACGGCTTACTAGCATCTCTCGCATCTCGATTCTCGAATCTCGACGAGATAATGCGTCTGCCGCTCCATTCTCACGACCCGCCCTATAGATTATGTCAAATTCGTACCCCGACAATTTTGAAATCCATCTCTGATGTTCCCCTGTGATGACCCGTTGGTCCAGCAGATACTTCAAACTCTTCTGGTCATTAATCACCGTAAAGCGTTTGCCCAGGAGATACGGCCGCCATTTTTGTATAAACATAACAATAGCCATCAGTTCTCGTTCATAAACGGATTTTAATTGTGCCCGTGGGCCTAGCACTTGGCTGAAATACGCAGCTGGTCGACCTTCCTGCATAAGGACCACCCCCACGTCGTGCCCGGAGGCATCTGTTTCAATCGTGAAAGTCTTCGAAAAATTTGGGAGAGCTAACACAGGTACACGGGTCATCACATCCTGTAATCGTCGAAATGCTTTAGTGGCCTCCTCGGTCCACTGGAAACTGTCTTTTTTACTGTCTTTTTTAAGGAGCTCGGTCAGAGGCCTTGCAATTTTTCCATACCCTTGGACGAACTTGTGATAGTAACCTGTTAATCCGAGGAAGCCTCGGAGCCCTCGTAGTGTCGTCGGTACTGGCCATTCAGTCATAGCGGTTATTTTTGACGGATCAGCCTTAACTCCTTCTTGCGTCACAATATGCCCGAGATAGTCCACCTGTTCTTGCCCAAATACACATTTTTTTGGTTGCAATACAATTTTTCAGCCCTCAAACATTCAAATACCGTGGTTAAGTGTACACAATGCTCGTCCATATTTCGGCTGTACACCAGTATATCATCGAAGAATACCAGAACGAATCGCCGCAAATAAGGACGGAAGATCCGATTCATGAGCGATTGAAACGTTGATGGTGCTTTGGTCAGGCCGAAAGGCATTACCAGGAACTCGTAATGCCCTTCGTGAGTTCTGAAAGTTGTTTTGTGTATATCCCCTTCCTTCATTCTGATCTGGTGATATCCGGATTTCAGATCGAGTTTACTAAATATTGTCGCCCCGTGTAGTTCATCCAACGGCTCGTCAATCACCGGGATCGAAAATTTATCTAGGACCGTGGATTTATTCAATGCTCGGTAATCCACACAGAATCGCCAGCTACCATCTTTTTTCTTGACCAACAGGGCCGGGCTGGAAAAGGGGCTAGTTCTTGGTCGTATCACCCCAGCTTCCAACATTTCCTCGACTAGTCGCTCGATCTCATCCTTTTGCAACTGCAGGTACCGATATGGCCTCACATTAATGGGTTCGGTACCTCCCTTCAAGACTACGGCATGCTCATGGTCACGTGCCGGTGGTAAACCTGCAGGCAATACAAAAATATCCGAGTAGTTAGATAATAACGAGAGAAGCGCTGGATGCGGTTCGATATATGCCGGCTGTGTCTCCTCGATACTGGATATTGAAACCACATAACCTTCCATGATGTCGGGAAGTGCCCGAGCTAAGGATTGGAGCGATGCCTCAGCCCGGCGTAAACCCGGTTCCCCTCGTAATGTTACCCGGTCCGTTCCATCTCTGAATGTCATAGTCAACTCTCGCCAATTGACCCGTGTATCGCCTAGAGTGTGCAACCATTTCATACCCAGAATCACATCGGTACTCCCTAATTCAAGGGGGTAATAGTCTTCCACCACCGTAAAACCTAGTAACATCATTGCAATGTTACGACAAATTCCGTAACACGCATCCACTTTACCATTGCCCATAGTGACCCCCGTTTTCCGCTGGCCCGACACCCGTAAACCCAACAGCTTAACCAACTTAACGGATACAAAATTGTGGGTTGCCCCACTATCAATCAGGACTACTACCTCATAACCCTGGATTTTACCCCGAAGCTTCATAGTGTGGGGTGAAGTAATACCTACCACCGAGTGCACCGACACCTCAACGGCGTCTAAGTGCACGTGCTCCTGTTCCGTGTCCCCATCTTCGGTCTCATCCCCATCTGTTATCATTAACACCTGTAGAGTTTTCTCCGGGCAACGGTGCCCCGGATTAAACTTGCCATCACAGCGGAAGCATAATCCTTTCGCCCTTTTCTGTGCATATTCCGTCTCCGTCATCCGTCGAAACGGTTGTTTTGTCGGACCCATTCCTGGATGAATTCCACCAGCAGCAGCGTTCGTTCCCGATGGTTTCGGTGCACCGACGCTATTACGGACAGATTGCGTTTTATCGCCCCTCTTACTCCCATCACCAATATTGCCTGACCTAGTTTCATCGATCATGAGGGCCAGTTCCATAGCCTGACTCAATCCCGTGGGTTGCAAAACTCGTACTGAATTGCGCAGATCGGGTTTCAAACCTTTGATAAAAGTTCCCTCCAAAATCTTTTCCGAAACTCCATCCAACTAGGCTGCCACAGTTTCAAAAGAACTAACATATTCCCTTGCCGTTCCCTCCTGGTTAATGTTTAAAAATTGTTCATAAAGGTTCCCGTCCTGCGACAGTTGAAATCGGTTGAGTAATTTAAGTTTCAAATGTTCCCAGCAACGGAAAGGTTCCCGTTTATCGTTCCAGCGGTACCAAGCTAATGCTGGTCCCTCCAAACATAATACCGCCGCTCGTAGCCGCTCTCCCGTAGTTATAAAACCCTGTACTTCAAAAAATCTTTCTGCCAAATAAACCCACCCGTAGGCGTCTTCCCCGTTAAATATTGGCATTTTTAGTTTTCGAAGCCGATGGTCCGCCCCTGGTACCCATACCCGTTCGCCGCTCGGCACGGACCCACCCACGAGTCCGCTGCCCCAAGCCGGCATTCCCATCGTCCCATAAGAAAAATGCCCTTTTTGGTGTTGCACATACTCATACCCAGTAGTAGTTTTAGGCTTACCTCGGGCGGCGCTGCCCGCTTCTTCAGCACTGGTGACAACTGGAAATCCATCCTCGTCAAAAACCAATGGTGACGAGGCTATGATCGGACTCGTGAACCTGGGTGGAGGTACAGGTGCTGCCGATAGCGGCACTGTTGGCGGTGGTGGTGATGGAGTCTTAGCAAGGTTCAACAAAATGGTCATTACCTCAGCGTGTTTCTTGTCTGACTCCTCGTGCCTTCGCCGTGCCTCTTCTTGCCTCCGCCGGCCCTCCTCCCTCATGGCTTCCACTGATCTTTCCAATCTGTCAAACCTCTCTCCAGCGTCTGTTTTGTACTGAGCTAAATCAGCGTCCACATCGGCAATTTTCTTAGACATCGTCACCCACAAGACTCACAGGCTGTAGGCAGGATGGATGGCTCTGATACCAATTTGATAAGAATCAAATTGGCAAAGGGGAAAAGACTAACGGTAGTACGTACCAATAGTCGAATGCTTGAATAAAATAGGGACCTGGAATTCGAGAACCAGGGATCTCCACAGTACAAGAACAAAGACAAAATTTCTCAATGCCAAAACATAGGGGTGGCCGGCCCTAGATAAAGCCATCACACAAAATAGGAAACTAAATTAAGAGAGGAAACTAAATTAAAACAGAATCAGAAGATCAGCCCCTGTAATTCTTTCCTTTTACTGTATTTGTTCCATGTCTCCTCTGATAAACCCGACCCCAATGAGCCTGGGTCGTATCAATTTCTTTGGCGAAGAATGAAAATTTTACTAAATTGGATCTGATCATATACATAAAGACTAACTAACAGACATTAAAAATGCAATTAAATTCTACGTAATTGCATATCATGTACGTCTAAAATCATTGAAAGCGTGTGTGATTTATCAAAAAAATATTATTATTAATTACTTGTAAAGTCTCGTACCAAAAAGCATACGATAGTGAAAAAATGATTATCTATTCATTACGTGCTGTGGATTTTGATAAAAAAAAACAATTATCATTTCATCTTATATAAATTCTGGATTAATTTAACATGTACATATTTGAGAGGCAGCAACTCTCGCTTCCCGCTATACTGTCATGTCACCTTTCTACTCATAAAACTCGACTTGGTAATAACTACTCTGCATCATAACAAATTCTGAAACTCGCCTAATAATTCATTAAATAATTAGAAATTAAAAAGATTTTAAAATAAAAAAATAAAAGAGAGAGAGAGAGCAGATTGATGTTCACCTATGAAAGCCCACCTCTATCACCTATTCACCTCCTTTTTGCTTTCCTGCCCCACTCTTCAAAACCACACATGCAGGTTCTTCAAAGTGACAACTACTGGATTATATATTGTCCCCACCATACCAGTAAACCACCATGGGTGTAGGAGAGAGATGACCACACAGCCATCGTACCCTGTTAGGGTTTGAGACAGTACTTAAACTAAACAAGGGTTTCATAAATAAGAACACTACTACTAATAATATAAATAAGTATAATCAGCTGAATCATTGATTGAACAAGGAAGTACTAACAACACATAATTAATAGAGAAAACATATATATATATATATATATATATATATATATATATATATATATATATATATAAACTCTCCATTAGACGTACGTATAGTACGAAGGTACCATCAAAAGAAATATCACATGGCCAAATTAAAAGGTCCTTAATTTCCACACATCTAATCTGATGGCAGATGCCTTTGTTTACAGAGACAAATATATATTTTACTTTCCATTTCATTTCATTTCATTTCAGTTCGATCTGCATCAAATCACTATTTCTGGCCTGGTCCAGCCGGCCGGCTACACTAATTGCCCTAGCTAGTTAACTATACGTACGTATATATGTATATAATATCGCCTACATAATTAAATACGCAAGGGAAACTTAATTTACAGTATATTAATTAGTTCACTCGGAGTATATATATAAAGATTAAAAGCCGCGCTAGCTGATCGATCATGTTCTTGTTACAAAAACGATAATATATATTAGGAAATGCCGGCGTGCGTTAAAATGAAATTAATTTCATCAAAGAAAGAAACGATCGAATTGAGGATCATGATTTCTAATTTAACGGTAAAATGCCGGGCCTTAAAAGTAGCACCGGCGGGAACGTACCGGAGGTAGGTGGTTATTAAGCGATGGTGCAAGTACTTACGAAAACAATCCCTAGCTCCCTCCCTCCCTCCCTCCCTCCCTCCAAATTAAAGAGCGACCTCTTTTAAACACCACATGTTAATTAAATCGATCCAAGGCCAATTCAATCTGTGGGGCTCGATCGGAAACACCACCAAAATAGCTTCACCGACTACAAATGAATCACGTGACTTAATCGTACACACACACACACACATATATATATCGCAACAGAAATTATTTATTTTCTCCCCTTCTATCCTCATACTCCATATTTCTACCTCTTTAATGATTTCCATGTCTAATACACTAATTTTTTTTATCTTATTATTTAATTTTAACACTTATCTTAATCAAATGAATATTTAATAGGAGGATATAAAACATCTCATCGCAATACCAACAACAACGTAATTCAGATATATAATTAAGTTTATTTCTATTATTATTATTATTATTATTATATTAATGCTAGTTAATTCTCTTAATATTTTATGAAAGATTGTATTTAAAAAAAATTAACGACAAAATGCTGATATTATTCATTAAGAATCCATTATTTATCAACATGCATGGTTGATGGTGTTGGATTTCATAGTGAAATACAAGATAATCAACCAAAGTATTTTTGTATTTCTGTAAATTTCGGCACATGAATCCTTTACAATTGATACATATATATAGTGATGGCTAGCGGCGGTTACACCGGTGGTGGTTAATTACACCACCGGCTGTTGGTGGTGGCAGTTATGCCGGCGGTGGTGGTCTTGGTTACACCTTTTCTAATCTATTTACATATTTACTAGTTACATATATAAACTAGGTTTAATTTTAATTTCTAATACTCCCTCTTAAAATAAACATTGTTTAACCGAGGTCTTCCATTCTTCAAAGTTTGTCTATAGCAGTGTTGCACCAATTGTTGGTTCGTCGTCTTCATTTTGAGTTAAGTTAATCTCCTCATCATTCTTTGTGCATTCATATCTGAAAGTGTACAAATTTGTTGCACTTGAAACACTTTATATGACTATTATCTTATTGGTTCTGGTAGCCATCTTTGTTCATCCATGGTTTCCAATTTCTATTTCGTCATATTCCTTTGATTTCTTGAATCGACTTCTTATAACCGCAACGCTCACAACTATGCTCTTTGTCTTCTTCTTCTTTTGTCTGTTTTGGCGTACAAAAGTCCATCATGTAGTATAAGTTGTTCTGGCAAGGCTTGAAAGAGATAAGCAATAGCTATTGTGTTTTTCTGTGTATCCACATCTTCTTTTGGTTCGAGTGCCTCCCATAATCCATAATGATTTAAGTGCTTTAATTTTCACGGCCCAAATAGTATTAGTTCGTAGAATAATAGAATTGGGCATTAGCATCCCCCCTTCAATTTTCTTCAGTGTTCTGGAATCCATCCCTCCTTTATTTTCTATGGGTGATTCGGATTTTTCGATCATTTTTTCTTTCTTCCAATTTCGGCTTCTTTTTCTTGAGCGGAAAACTCTTTCTTTCTTGTTTGCGAGGCGAATCAAACCAAATGCCTCTAACAGTCCCCTAGTTCTTTTTTCACCGGAAAAAACTACTTTCATTTCATGTTTTGTGGGGCGAATTAAACCAATTGTTTCTAAGAGTCTATTGGTTCTTTTTTTCACTAGACAAACTTGTGTCTTTTCCTGTTTTGCGAGGCAAATCAAACCAACTATTTCTAACAGTCTACTAGTTCTTTTTTCAACCAGATAAAACTAGTATCTTCTTCTATTTTACGGGGCGAATCAAAGCAACTGCTTCTAACAGTCTAGTGGTTCTTTTTTCAATCGGGCAAAAACAAAATAAAACAACTTCTACTATTTATGGGGTGAATCAAACCAACTGTTTTTAACAGTCCACTGGTTCCTTTTTCAACCAGGCAAAACTATCTTATTCTGAAAATTTTCTTTTCTTTTAAAAAAAATTTATAACTTTATTGACTCATAAAAGCTTACTAATAAAGACAAAAAAAACTTTAATACTTTATTTAATTTTTAAATTTAAATAATAAAGAAAATTTTATTATTTAATAAAACAAATATGTTTTTTTAAATTTCTTTTCTTAGACGTTTAAAAGAAGAACAAATACTTTAATAAATTTCCTTTTAAAAATTAGGGTTTCTTTAAAAGAGTAAGCCTCTTTTTTGTTTGAGCAGACTTCCGATGCCCTTTTTTCAATCTAGTAACCTCTCGATTTTGTCTTCTTCGTCGGCGGTTTCCCTGTGCTTTCTAGTGGCCTTTGTGGCTTGTTTCCATCTATGCTTCCTGCTTGGTTTTCCTTTTCACGAATGGTGGTTAACCAAGCCTTCGGTTCGATGGTCTTTCTAAGTCCTCTTTTCTGTATTGGGTGCCACGGTGATAATTTATGGTTAAATAGCCGCCCTAGGTATCCTCTTATGATGAACAATTGAACCCCAAAATTGATTCTGATGGTGGTTCTCCTCTACCTCCGATTTGAAAACAGGGTTTTGATTTCTTGGGTTTCTTGTTCTTCTTTGGTAAATGACGCAAACTTTGGTAAACCAAAGCTCTAATACTAAATGTTAGATTTCAAAGTGAAATACATATGATAATCAACCAAAGTATTCTTGTATTTCTGTAAATTTTTGGCACATGAATCCTTTACAATTGATACATATATATATAGTGGTGGCCGGCGACAGTTACATCGGTGGTAGTTACACCTGCAGAGGTTGATGGTAGCAGTTATGCCGGTGGTGGTGGTCCTAGTTACACCTTTTCTAATCTATTTACATATTTACTAATTACATATATAAACTAGGTTTAGTTTAATTTCTAATAAATGGTTTAATATTCACTTATTTAGTGGTAACCATTGATGTGCGTTTTACGTACTAGTTTTAAATTTATATTTTAACCGATTTAACTACCAAAAACTGCACGAATAGGCAAGTGTACTTAATCGTTTCGTATTATAGTTAGTAAGTCGGGTGTCGAACTCTTGGGGAACGGGAGCTAAACTGATTTTATCAAATTAATAAAGAATTAACTAAAACAAACCAATTAAACCAAATAAATAAATATAAAATAAATGCAATTAACCTAAATTAAAGCAATTAAACTAAATTAAGGGGAATTTGTAATCAAGTTGAAAACTTTATTAACTTAAATGAATTCTAACACTACTAAATTACCAAAATAAACCAATTAAATTGCAAAGCACTAAGATTGATGAGATAAAACTATTAAATGAAGACGTGTCCCCCCTAAATTCGATTCTTTCTTGTCAAGTTGATTTTTTTAATTAAATAAGTGCAATGGATACCAATTCACCATGTACCAATTTCTATTGTGATTAGAATCTTGGTCCGAGTTCTTATCTTTATAATTATGCCAATTACTTATCCTTTGGTCAAGAGATTAACAAAAAGCACAATTAACATGTTTAGTTCGAATCAAAAAAGATTTTATCTTTTAATGATTAATTAGATCAATTTACCATTAAATCAACACACAAAGGTCATCATGTGTCAATCACACACATTAAAGTTTCAATCTTTTTATGCCTAAGCCTAGGGTTTGTTCTACCACTAGTCAAGATTAATAAATGGTCCTAATTAATCAAGATTCAAGCCTACAAATGGATTGATCTTCCAATTTGTAAAAACTCAGATTATAAGCATTAGAAAACAGAAACTAGAACACATGTGGATCTTTGATAAAACTTGCAAGACAAATACATAGTAAATTGGATCCTTTAAACATAAATTAATCAACCATCCAAGAAATCATCTCCTCTAGGGAGGAACACTGAGAAGTCTAGCCTAAAATCAACATACTAACATTCTGGAAATCATAATATAACATTTAGAAAAGAGTAGAATGATAGAACCGTATGAATCAAAGCTAAACAAGCCACAATCTTCAATCTTCAAGCTTAAATACTCCAAATCCGTGCTCCACAGCTTCTGGAATGTTTTTGTACTTAGAATGCCGTATTATGGTGGAATATGAGGGGTGGTTAACCCTTTTTTAGATCTGGAAGTTCGTTTAAATAGAACTCTGAAAATAGGGGTGTCGCGCCGCGACGGCGAGTTTTACCCCGATCCCAACTCTTTCAAAATTCAAAGCTGACGTTATCTCCTCGCGTCGCGCCGCGACGGGTATTTTGGTCGCGCCGCGACGGCACGTGGCAACCGGATGAACCTTATCCATTTGAGTTCGTAGCGCCGCGACGCACAAGGTGGTCGAGCCGCGACGCCCTCTTTTACGCCCGGTAAGCTTCTCCTTTGGGCCTTGACTTGGGCTCTTAACTTTCTTTTCTTTTCTTTTATTTTGGGCTTCTTTTTATTCTTTCTTTCTTTTATTTCTTTGGCCCAATTATTCTCCTTCTTGATTTCTTTTTATTCTCTCGACTTTCTCGGGCTTCTTTTATTTTTCTCGATTATTTGGATATTTCGCCTTTTTAGCCTGCAAAACATAAAAGAAACGGTAAACGTATCTTTTTACAATTAAATGCACTATTTCCGGCTAAAACCAACCCGATATCGCCTAATATTTATATATATTTAGCGCGATATCAACCATATAGCAATTTCTAATATTTTTTAGAGAGACAAAAGCCATCTAATAACTTTATTAAAGGAAAAAAATGTATGACAATCAGCATCATTTTCAAAAACAACTTTGCACCAATCACAACATTCCATTTCAATAAAAAAATCGAAATTAGATTGTTGGTTTACATCACTTAGTTTTTTTTAAATGCATAAATTAAGTAACACCTTTACATAATTTTAGGTGATTATATTAGATTTTTTTAAAAGTTTGTTAACATATCTATTCTTAAAATAACAACTAAAATTCGAAATTTAAGATATGTTATTCAAATATCCTAACAAACTACAATTTTTCAAAAATTAAGATATTTTAACAAAATTTCACCTATTTAATCATTCATAGACATGTTATTTCCTTACGCTAAATACAATTGTTTCACAGCTCTACATTCCATTGCTTTCAATGGTGATTTCAACTTCAAAAGCAATTGTTCCTATATTGAAGAAAGAAGACAGATTCACCCTGCTAAAAGACGTAAAAGGTCAGTCTGATCACAGTATCATCAAAGTCAAGATAATGATCATGTATACCATTCTTTAATAATAATCAAAGAAGTTCATCCACTCTTGAACTCATCTTAATTGATGAACATGTATCTTCAATTATATTTGATGATTTCATTTATATGTGTTTGCAACTTTTTCATATTATTTCAAAATGACCCTGTACTTCTTTTTGAAGCATGCATCTTTGGTCGATAATGGTAAGCTATTTTTTAGTGTACATTAGGTTAGGTTGTTTTACAATTGACACGTAATTAGCTATTCGGTATTTTCTGGTTCGTACATATATTTTTTAGTGCTTGAGATAACGTTATTCGTGTATTGGTACAATGTTTTTTACTCTTTGACTCTTTGTTAGAATAAGGTGTTTGGGATTGAAAGAGTATTATAATTTATTTTAATCAAATTAAAAAAACCAAATTTCGAAATTTATTTTAATTACTATAACTAATTGACCAAATTTTATGTAACAAAATTAAAATTTATTTTAATTTCTATAACTAATTGACCAAATTTTCCGATTTTTAAGATTACATTGATATTATGCCAAAAGATTTTGAATTTTATAATTTCAAAACATAAATTATTTATGTTTGAAAAAAATCCTAACATAGATTAATATGGTATTTAATAAACTTTTATCCTATAATTATATAACTAAGTGATCAAATTTTATGTAATCAAATTAAAAAGAACCAAATCTCAAAATCTAAAGAAATATTAGATTAGTCAGAACAATTTAATAGATTAGTTTGTTAAAATATACTCTTTATTCTATAATTAGAAGAATGTTCAATATAGTTCATAATTAATTTTTTGTCCTAAGTAACTAATTTTATCCTTTGGATCAATGTCATCAACGGTCCAGATTAAATTTTAAAAATTTGAAAGAAGTGACATTTTCGTAATTTTTCGTAATCCACATTTGATTGTATACTGAATCACCCGTGGTTAAATATTAAAATTTTATAACTATGTTCTTTAAATGGACCTTATTGAACACAACTCACTATAATTAATAACTATTTGACTAAGTTTTTCCAACCCAAATTAATAAATTAGTTTGTTAAAATTTACACTTTCTTCTCTACGTAATATCTACTTTATATTGAACTCAATTTAAAGATTAGTTAATATATTATATACCTAAAATAAATTTAAAAATTAGTTATTACGAATTAAAAAAAAGATATCAAAATTTGAAGAAATATTAGATTAGTCAAAATAATTTAATAGATTAGTTTGTTAAGATTTACTCTTTATTCTATAATTAATTATTTGATTAAGTTTTTCCTAACGAAATTAATAGATGATTTTGTAAAAATTTATATTTTCTTATCTATATATTATCTAATTTAAATTGAATTGAATTTAAAGATTACTTAATTTATTATATACATAATTTAAATTTGAAGATTACTTATTACTAATTTAAAAAGATTCAATACTAACTAATTATGAGAAATGTTAGATTAGTTACAACTAATTTTAGACTTTCAAATTTAATTTCAAAACATAATTTTCAAATTAAAGAATACTATTCTTTAAAATTCTAAAATTTTATAATCACCGACAAATAATTATTAAAACCAAATTTAAATTTAAATAACTTTAAATCACCATATTGATACTCCTATTTGTATCCATGGTGGAAAAAAAGGAGAAAAATAACATGCTAAATTATTAATATTCAAAGAATTATTGTCGATCAGACCCTACAATACTATTTAAGTTCCAACGAAGACAGTTTCATCTTTTGGTTTGTTTTGCAATGACGATGAACAAAAGTCAAGGTTAATCTTTATCGAATGTTGGATTGTTTTTTAAACGACTCGTTTTCACTCATGGACAGTTATATATGACAGTTTCTCGAATGAAGAGTAAGGAGGGCTTAAAAGTTTTAATTTGCGATAATAAAGACGACCGTACTAATAAAACCATTAATGTTGTTTATAAAGAGGTTTTACAGAAAATCTAATGATAATCTTATGTATGAATTTCAAAATTCTGTAACGTTTACTAATTTCTTACGAGATTTTATATTTCTGTCTATGCTTTCAATTGTTTTTACTATGCGTGTTAGTACTCTTTAAAACTATACATGTTAAAAATTAACTTATATTATCCCCATATTAATACACGGGTCGCTTAGCTAATATGTAAATAAAAGTACTATACTTTTAAAATGTTTCTATGTCGTCAACATGGTCGTCTTTATATAAGTTTTTTAAATTAAACTTAATTTGTGCAATACGAAGAAAAATGCCCTAATTACAAGTTTTGATAAATAAGTGTTACTTTTTCTCAAGAAAATATAATCATTAGGTATTTTACAATTGTTTATTATTCTAGAATTATCGATCTGACGCAAAACTTTAATCCAAAAATTATAGTTAATTTAAAAATATCAATTAGTGGACATGGTTATTTTTTATTAAGAATATATTGTCTCAACAACAATAACAATACTTAACTGTAGTATCCTGATTTTCAGTTCAAATTTAAACTTTTTAAACAACTATTAAAAACCATCATGTGTCTATATATACATAACATGTTGCGAAAGCTCTATCTTGATTTACAAAAGATTGGTGTTACGTGTTGTTTTAATTACACGACAATTAATCAACAAATAAACAAAAGAAGAGTAGGTGCCATGTATCCAAACATGTAACTAAATGGTCGTATCACAAGCTTTCCAAAAGCTTCTACCCGCCTCACCATTAATTGTCACTATTTCTCTGTAGATACAAAACATTTAAAATGACAGACACGTTAGCATAAAGCTAGTGAATGTACCAAAAACAGTTTAACAATAAAAACAAGTTATCATCACTTTTTATTAACATGGCATCACATAATTATCACATAAGATATGGGGGACGAGTCTACTAAACTTTGTATCTTCCATAGTGGTCAATCATGGTCAACAAGTCCACGTAGGAGAATGCCCACATCTCCCGTCAAGGTGGGGGAGCACGAAACATCTATTATACAACAGTTATCAGGAGTGAATGACCTTTTCTTCAAATTCACTCGTGTATGTTCGGTGGCTCGTCGGCACACTGAACCACACAGTCATAATGGGTACTATCATCCCCCTCCTCTTTGCACCAATTCCCAATAGGAACTAACATGGTACAAAGCATCCTTAAACGCAATTACAAACGCAAGCAGGTTAAGCACTATAACTCTTAACTTACAAGAAACATCATATAGCATTTCATGTATTCAAAGCTTGCAAAACACATCCTTAAACGTATCACATTATCATTAACATGATAATCAATAATAATAAATCACATTGATGCCACAAATATGGACAATACATAATAATAAAACAAATGCGATGACTTATTAGTTTATAAAACCCAAAAGGTATCCGCAGGGTACAACTCACTTGTTGAAGTGACGAGGATCACTTCCTAACCAAACAGTGCTATATCATTTAAAAAATAGTCCTATAGTCACAAAACATAAGGTGAACTTGAATAAATTAACCGAAGTCAAGACTTCTTAAGAGTATAGGCTCAATACTATGCTTAAACATTTTTTTGGGTCTTAAAAGACTCCATTTAACCTTCTATAATCAATAGAATCAATCCCTAATCAAATACAAAGTCAAAGAGGGTCAAAATAATATTTTTTGGAGTTTTTTAGGGCATCTCGCGCCGGGAGAAAATCTCTGGAAAATTGCACTGCGCAGAACCAGCGGCTTCGCACCACGAACCCCATGAACAATCAGTTTTGCTTGTTTTTTATGCCAAATTTGACCAAAACCAAATCTTTTCAAACAAGAACCTCAAAACACTACAAAACAACTCTAACATCACCTTTTAACATATCTTTGATGATCTAAACCCTAATTTCACCATTGTACCAAAAAATAACCCATTTAGTAACATCATCCACATATATCAACAATAAATCACCAAATACATCATGTATTGCTAAAATCAAGCACAAATCAAAGTTAAAACTTACTTGTGATCACCAATCCAACTTGTTTACTCCTTTCTTGCTTAAAGACCAATCTTAAATGTTAGAAGAAGTATTAAAAACACACTATTTAGCCTAAACACACCTCAAGCTACAAAATATTCTTGATTTTTTCCCTCTATCTTTGATTTTCTATTCTAACTCCCTCTCTCTCCCCCACACACCCAATGGACTTTCAACATTCACCAAATGGGGTTTTGACCCCCAATTTGTGTCAAATACACTATTTCTAACCAAATTTCACTTTAAGTCCCTTAATTTCTATTTGCACTTTTTATTTTCAACTATAAGTAACAATACACACATACATGGATGGAGTAACAGTACAATAAAATAATAATTTAACGCATAAATGCTTAAAACACATAAAATATACTTATTACATAAAAAAATTTTAAGTATATATATACAATAACTGCATAATAACCATCAATGTTTAGTGTGTCCAACCTTTAAATTATATCTTTTAATTGATTGTAGTTATTTTGTTTTAAACATCTGACAAAATAACACTATGTGTTTTAGGGTGTGACCAACCTTTATATCTTTTAATGGATCATTTCAGGTGTGGATAACGATATATATACATGACCAACTTATAGTTTATTATTTCAGCACAAAGCTATTAAATTAATAGTTACTTTACCCACTTTTATTAATGATTAGATTTAGTTCGATATAAGAGTTAAAATATTTAATTAGAAGATTTAAATACTGAATCAAATAATTATAACATAAGATGTTTTGTATCGTTATACTAAACCATAGAACTGTAAACGAATCAAACGAACATGAACGGAGCTTGTTTGTATTTGTTCATTTAAATTTAGCCGGATAAATAAACCAACATGAAAGGATAAACTAACGGTTCATGAATGCCTAGTTCATTTACAACATAAATCTTACTCACTATTTCAAGACAAATATCAAAATTAAAAGCTTAGATTATAAATTAAAAATTATTAGTAAATTACAAATATCAAAGAAAAAAACAAATATGCAATTATGTGTAAAAAGTATTTAAGATTCATTAAGTATAGTAATGATGAGATAATAATCTAGTTATAGACATTTATAGTATGATATTAGCATAATTTCTTTTTAACCAACTGACCCCACCACTCTCCACAAACAAATTACATTGGTCTACAAACTTTTTTTTGTCATGTCATATGTCATGTATTTACACGTGGTCTTCTCCTTTGATGTCCCCAAACGGACCCCACGGCACCCTCCTCTATTTATATTATTAACCCTCTCCCTCTCTCCTTCACCATACACACACACTTCCATAGTTCCATTCCATTCCATTCCTTCTCCAAAACAACGCCAATGGCTACCAATCCTTATACATCACCATTGCTTCCAGCTTCTTTCTCATCTAAATTCCATACTCCATTCACCGCCATTAAAATATCGTCAAGAAAACCTACCATTATTACCTGTGCTGCTTTACAGACTTCTCCTACGCTTCAATGCCCATCACCCGCCGCCATTAACACCCAACAACACCAGCCTCCATTGAAATGGAACTTTTTACAGCGAGCAGCCGCCAACGCATTGGATATGTTTGAAGGCATCTTGGTTTCTCGCGAAACCCATACCCATCTACCCAAAACATCCGATCCACGTGTGCAAATCTCCGGCAACTTCGCTCCGGTCCCGGAACAGCAAGCAAAACATAACTTGTCTGTTACCGGAACTATTCCGGGTTGTATTCACGGCGTTTATGTTCGCAATGGAGCTAACCCGCTTTTCGAACCAGTCGCCGGACACCATCTGTTTGACGGTGACGGTATGGTTCACGCCGTTAGTATCGACGGGAACTCCGTTAGTTATTCGTGTAAGTTAACGGAGACTCACCGGCTTGTTCAAGAACGTGAGTTGGGTCGACCCGTTTTCCCGAAAGCTATTGGTGAGCTTCACGGGCATTCGGGTGTTGCCCGGCTTGCTTTGTTTTACGCCCGATCCTTGTTGGGTTTGCTTGATCATAGTAAAGGTATGGGTGTTGCGAACGCCGGTTTAATTTACTTCAATAACCGGCTGCTCGCGATGTCCGAGGATGATTTGCCGTATCAAATAAGGATCACGCCATCATCGGATCTGGAGACGGTCGGGCGGTATGATTTCTCCCACCAACTCATGTCGACAATGATAGCTCACCCGAAATTGGATCCCATTACAGGAGAGATGTTTGCTTTAAGCTACGACGTCGTTCAGAAGCCGTATCTTAAGTACTTCAAGTTTTCGAAAGACGGCGGGAAGTCGGCGGACGTTGAAATCCCGTTAGACGTTCCGACAATGATGCATGACTTCGCAATCACCGAGAATTATGTCCTCATTCCCGACCAGCAGGTGGTGTTTAAACTTCAAGAAATGATAAAAGGTGGATCACCGGTGATGTACGACAAGAACAAAATGTCACGTTTCGGGATTTTATCAAAAAATGCGGAAACATCGGATGAGATGATTTGGGTTGACTCGCCGGAAACGTTTTGTTTTCACTTGTGGAACGCTTGGGAAGAACCGGAGACAAACGAAGTTGTGGTGATCGGGTCGTGTATGACTCCGCCGGACTCCATTTTCAACGAATCGGATTCGAATCTGGAGAGTATTTTATCTGAAATCAGAATCAACTTAAAGACTCGTAAATCAGTCAAACGGCCGATCCTCGGAGAATCGGAACAAGTGAATCTTGAAGCGGGTATGGTGAACCGTAACAAACTTGGTCGCAAAACCCGGTTTGCGTATCTGGCGATTGCTGAACCGTGGCCTAAAGTTTCAGGATTTGCGAAAGTTGACTTGGTTACGGGACAAATAAAGAAATTCTTGTACGGCGACGAGAGGTACGGCGGTGAGCCGTTTTTTCTTCCTAGTGGTGGTCTGGACGCTGAAAGAGAAGATGAGGGATATGTTTTGGCATTCGTTCATGACGAGAAGACATGGAAATCAGAGCTGCAAATCATAAACGCAATGAATATGGAGATGGAAGCTTCGGTTAAACTCCCATCTAGAGTTCCGTATGGATTCCATGGGACTTTCGTAAGCTCAAAAGATTTGGCACAACAAGCATAACTTTAACTAACTAAAACTACTTATTTACTGCAAATAAGTAGTTTGAAAATCATTAACTTGGATTTGATTAATATTACAATCACGTACGTACGGTAGTTTTGAACAAGCAACTTTATGTTGTTTGTTCCTTAACCGCGGCCAAACACCTACCTAGCTAGCTAGCTTGCACATAGATAGATATAAACGTATATTTAATCACACAAATAGAGACTCACACACACACACACACATATATATATATATATATATATATATAACACATGACACATCCACCTAATTACTGTATATATAAGGGTACTAAAAAGGTTAGATTTAGAGAGAGAGAGATATGCCATAGGGATCGTTGTTATAGACACATATATCCCCGCAACCTAGCTCGTCAACCTTTTTAATTAACTTGAAGAATTAATGATCGAATTATATCAATGATTGGTAATTTTTATATATATATATATATATATATATATATATATATATCTTGATTTTGGGTTAGCTAGGATGTATGGTTAATTTGTGGAGAAATTGAACCAGACGTGTAGCTTTTGGACGTACTGATCGAAGCTCAGCTGGTTTCTGCTGTTATCAGGTTTCAATTATTGAATATATATATGAATTACTATCTTTTTTATTTATTTCTATAAACTGTCTCCCTAACGGTTATATATTAAAGTCTTTTTGATTATAGAACTTCCCACTCTCTAATCTTTTGAGATGGAATTATTCAATATTAACAAACAATTAGTGGCACGTACGTACTTAGTGTGTGTATATGTGTATATATATACATATATATATATATATGTATAGGGAAGTGTTCAAACGAGAACTGTTTTTTTACGAGAACCAATCTTGGCCGTTCATTTTAGATAATAGATTTCATGGATGAAGAGCGTGTGGGGATTGAGTGTGAAATTGTGCATGTAAAGAATTCATGGGTGGGCAATCCAATTGAAGGAGGGGGAATTAGACGGCTAAGATTGGTTTTCGCGGTTCTCGTACGAAAAATAGTTCTCGTTTGAACTTTTGCCTATATATATATATATATGGGAGAGTTCATTTGAAAACCATTATTAGTGTGAGAACCAATCTAAGCCATTCATTTTAGATAATGGAATTCATAGATAAATAGCGTGAGGGGATTGAATGTGACAAGGTGCATGTAAAAAATTCATGGGTGGGCAATGAATAAGAAGGAATTGGACAACTAAGTTTGGTTCTCGCGGTTTTCAAATTAACTTTTCAATATATATATATATATATATATATATATATATATATATATGGGAAGGTTCCGTTAAGAACCAACATTAGAATGAGAACCGAGGGAACCAATCTTAGCCGTTCATTTTAGATAATAGAATTCGTAGATGAAGAGCGTGGGGGGATTGAGTGTGGCAAGGTGCATGTAAAGAATTCATGGGTGAACAATCCAATTGAAGGAGAAGGAATTGAACGGCTAAGATTTGTTCTCGTGGTTTTCGCAATAAAAACGGTTCTCAAATAAACTTTTCAATATATATATATATATGGAAGGGTTCAAATGAGAACTTTTTTTATACGAGAACCAATCTTAGCCCTTGATTAAACTTAATAAATGGATAAGATTTTTGGCGGCTCATTAATGCAATTCACGGTTGGGTAAATATATAAATTACCAAAATACCCTTATTAATAAGTCATTAATGGCGTTAAATACAGTTCTCGCACTTCTCGCACGAAAAACAGTTCTCGTTTGAACTTTTGTATATATATATATATAACCAGGATCAGATACAAACGTTTGCACGCTAGGAATGGCTCCACGTCATGAAGTTCAGGTGCACGATGTGCAGCATCAAAAAAATTGAAAACTCCACGTCGTTGAGTGCTAGTGCACGGCATGCAACACATACAAATAGACAAGATGCAGTATTTATAGACAAGATGTAATGTTCCTAAGTTCCTATTTTAAAGACTGTTCCTATTGAATCGTCACCCTATATATATATATATATATATAGAGAGAGAGAGAGAGAGAGAGAGAGAGAAGAAGAAGAAGGTTCAATTGAGAACCCATTTTATTGCGAGAATCGTGAGAACCAATCTTAGACGTTTATTTTGGATAATGGAATTCATGGATGATGAACTTGGGGGGATTGAGTGTGGCAAGGTGCATGTAAGGAATTAATGGATGGGCAATACAATTGAATAAGGGGGGAATTGGACGGCTAAGGTTGGTTCTCGCGGTTCTCGTAATAAAAACAGTTCTCAAATCAATTTTTCACTATATATATATATATATATATACTAGCATTGTACCCGCGCAATGCAACGGTATATTTTTTCTCGATAACTTGTCTCTTTTTAAAATATTGGTGATTTGTTTCTTTTCTAAATTATAATGTGTCAATGAAATTTTACATGGGTGGTAAAATCCAACAAGAATGTTGGCCTTGTAACTCTATTCTATTTTAATAATATTACCCATTTAAAAAATCTAGCATTTTTATAAATTAACAGTCTTAATCTATTATAATAGGTTTACTACATTAAATAATAATATTTAAATAAAATAATACATTAAATGACAAGTTTAAACAATTTTACGTAAAAATAACAAAAGAAAATTTATATTTTTTCTTACATCATCTTTTTACCCATAAAATAATCACATATTATTTTCTCAATTGTTTTGAAAACATGAACTTCGTAAGTTAAGAACAAATAAGAGGATAAATTTAAAAGAGGTAGTTGGTATTTTGTTTAAAATTAATTTCATAGGTTTAGCTAATCAGTATATTATTAACATTAATACCGCATAATTGTGTTTCAGCCGTGGGGATTTATTTTTGGACTTGCACCAAATAACATTTTAGTTGGTTAATGGTGAGGGGTATTTTAGTATATTCAAGTTACTGAAATTTAAGAGTTTTTAAGGGTGTAAATGTATTATAAAAGAGTAAGATATATATATGTATGTATGTATGTAGGGAAAAGGTTAAACGAGAACTGTTTTTTGTACAAAAACTACGAGAACTAATCTTAGCCGTCCAATTCCCATTTCTCAATACACACACATATATATATATATATATATATAGTTTTCTTTATTGATAAATATCTAAATAAAAAGTATATCAGAATTTATGCTATATATTTTTATATATAGCTAGGAATAAATGTAATAAAAGCTACACATTAATCTGCACGTCTTGAATATAATGTCTGGTATATAAATAACAAATGTACGTCCATATATGCCAATGAAATTATTATGTATATTGTGAACAAAAAAAAAACAAATTTCATTTAAGATGGTGTACAAAAAGTCAAAACAATGTTTTTCAAGCCAAAGTGTATATATATATATATATATATTAAATCTAGCTAGCAAATATATAGTATTCAAAATTAAAACGTAAAATTTAATTTTGTGATTTATAAATATTATAGGACTAATAATTAGTGCACATGGCCGGTGTTGCCAATTAAATTACATATATATAGAAAACTTAAATTAAAACTGTTTTTTGTACGAGAACGGCAAGAAGCAATCTTAGCCGTCTAATTCCTTTTCATTTAATTGGATTGTCCACCCATAAATTCCTTACATGCACCTTGACATACTCAATTCTCCCACACTTTTCATCCATGAATTCCATTTACCACTTGAATGATCAAGATTGGTTTTCGCAGTTCACGTACGAAAAACAGTTCTCGTTTAAACCCTCCCCTATACATATATATATGTGTGTGTGTGTGTGTCAAAGAATCAAATGCGAACGTTCGCACGTTAGGAACAGGTCCACATCGTGGACCAACACCCCACGACATCAAGTTTTTTTCAAATTTTGCGGCTAAATAACGCTGTTCCACGCCTTGGACTCCAACCCCACGACGTGTAGCATTAAAAATTGCGGCTGATCTATATTATCTATATGTGTGTGTTGTGTGTCTGTGTATTTAGATATATACATGTACATACATATAAGGAGTGTAGATGATCAAGTATTTTTCGATAAAATATAGTTGTTTTAGATTATATGCTATGGTTTTATACTAAATGTAGTGGTTTTTTAAATGAGAAAAAATTGAATCTCTCAACCAAGATGTAATAGTTGAAGGAACTTTATGTTTATTAACTGAGATGTAATGATTTTAATATGGATGTGGTGATTTTATAGACAAGATTCAGTGTTTTCTAGCGTTTCTATTTTAAGAACATAAAGTTAAACCAATTAAGATTTCGTATACTCCACTCGATCATTAAATCCGTGTGCTTCAATGTTATTCATATTTATACTATATTATAAAGCTAGACATTTTGCTTAAACTCTTAAATTTTAAGTGTTTTAAAATTACTAAATTACCCTTTATATAAACTAAATTGAGTAACCATTAGATATAGTTAATAAGATTCTTATATTCCATTTTAATAATTAAACTTTACATATTTAAGAAAAACAAAGTCAATACAATTTTTTTAAAAGTCAAAGCCAATACAAATTAACTTAATTATTAGAAAATATTTTCATAACTCTTTTTTTCAATTATGGAAACAGAAAAGTAAAGGAAATGGAAAAAAGAAAAAGAAAATAGACATGTCACCAAACAAAAATTATTCGTTGTCATCGTATTACATGAATGTCATAAATCATATGTTTTGAAAACAGACATGTTAACAAGTAGAAATTATTCGTTGCCGCCGCATTGCGCGGGT
Source organism: Dittrichia graveolens (assembly GCA_038502395.1). Taxonomy (NCBI): domain Eukaryota; kingdom Viridiplantae; phylum Streptophyta; class Magnoliopsida; order Asterales; family Asteraceae; genus Dittrichia; species Dittrichia graveolens. The sequence continues at coordinate 5,451,048 of JARJIL010000005.1, read as the reverse complement.
ATCATGCTAGTATATTTAAATGGCCGGACCAACTATATATATATATATGTATATATATGTGTGTGTGTGTGTATAGAGGAGAGTTCATGCGAAAAGTGGCTTATTTACGAAAAGTACGAGAAGCAGTCCTAACCTATTTTTTGTATTTGATCTAATAACTTAGATTAATATTATTTTTTTAATTTTTTTAATTCAAAAGGGTAAAATAGTAAACAAATTTTTTCCCTCTCTTATTTTTCTCTCTCCTACAATTTTTACACAAAATAAATTAAAAATAATTTAATAATAAATTAATAAATTTATAGTGTTCAATAATGAACACAACAAAAGATTTACGAGTTTTTAATTATTAAATATTATGCTCAATATAATTTATTCACTAGTAAACTCTTGTTTTATATTGTTTCATCGTTAAAATACTTTTTTATTTTTTTTAATCTTTACTTTTTTTCTTTTTTTTCCATATCATTTTTCTTAAGTATGTTGTAATCTTTTTTTTCAAATTAAATTCTTCGCTTTTTCTGTTTTGATTTTTTCTACTTATTTTCTAAGATACTATTTATTCTTTGTAAGAAATCTCGGATATTTATTAGTAAACTATAATAAATCATAACCATAATTAAAATTAATGAATGGTCAATAGTAAACAAAACTCCTAACACGGCTAACAAAACGATCAACTCATACTACTGAACACAACTGATAAAATCTATATTCAATAATGAACACATTTAATAACGCGATTCAACTCATTAATGTTTACTAATAAACAAAAACAGAAAAAGAAACTATTAACTAAATACAACCAGGATCCACAACAGAAAAACCAAGATGAATGATAAAACAAACAATCAAGGTTCAAAATAAAAATTCTTTAAAGATTCATGTCTGCTCGCATAACCAAAAAAATCTTCTTGATTCACCATTACACTTTCAAGTTTCATTAAACAAACAAAATCATAAATTACAAAATCATGAAAGAAAATCAATATTAACATCTTGTTTTCATCTTGATTCATCATGGACGGCTTTGGTACTCGGTGGTAGTCTAGAGAGAGAAGAAAAGGGCAGTTTTGGTGCATAATAGAAAGGGGTAGTGGACGGCGGCGAGGCGGTAGATCTAGGCAGCGGTGTGTCAGGGTCGGCAATAGATCTGGTCACGTACAGCGGCGACAAGAGGGCAGCGGTAGTAGTTTGCGACGACCATGAAACAGCAAAACGGCGGCGGCTTTGATGTTGCGGCGCCTTACTAGTCGCCAGCAGCGGAGATCTACATAGGAAAAGGTTGGGGCCAGCGGTCGAATAGTAGGTGGTTGGGGGTGCTTGCCAGTTGTGCGGTGCAACATTAGTCGGAGGCGGTGCGAAGATAGGGGGCCGGCGGTGGTTAACAGGGAGAGAATTCAGGTTTGCATTTTGAATGGGGGAAGAATGAATAGAGGAAGAGGAATTAATGGACGTTATCATGAGATATAGAAGAGAGAAATGGAGATATTTTAGGAAATGATTAAATATAACTTTAAGTAAAAGTCTATTATACCCTTGATTTTATTTAAATATATACCTAGAGTTCCATTTATTTACCAAAATACCATAATTAATCCCAATCATTGATTAATTGATCCTAAGGCTTATAATGCTTCTCGCACTTTTCGCAAATAAAATGCTTTTCGCATGAACTCCCTCTATGTGTGTGTATGTGTGTATATGTTTTCTAAAGAAGTTAGAGTCAACACCAGTCACCAGGGTGCATGGTATATACACGCACATTTTTTCCTCTCATCCCTCTCCATTTCACTCCTATCACTCTAAGTCCACATCCATCCCCCTCAACCATCCATCTTCACCTATATATACACACACACCAATGTTCTAAAAAACGTAAGGCATGGTGTGACAGCGATGTCAAGCCTCAAGCTTTAGGAACTATGGCGTTTTTTTAAGACGGCAATTTTGTATATATTTTTATCCAATTTATCATTATTAATATACAAATTACATAAAGTTGCACAAAGTATGAGCAAAGTAACATATACAAATTACAAAATACAAATTTATAGTAGTTCAATACAGGTGATCGCAAAATGTATATAAAAAGTCAATTTTTTAAAAAAAATTATTTTCTGTGCGTCACGTCTTAAAAAACTCGCCATTTGGTACATAAAGGCGCACCTTATGCCGCCTTGTCTTACAACACGACTAACCCCACCGCCAAGGGCTATTTCTTAACGTCGGAGTCGCGCCTTGGCGCCATCATGGCGCGTTTTTAAGAACCATGATATATACACACACAGTCAACAACAACAAAAATCTCACCGTGCATTTCTCCTTCATTCATGTTTACCCATAACTATCCAAAAGTTAAGTTTATATCTTAAATCTTAAAATTAAAATTATTTCTATAATATTAACAATTTAAAAAATTTGTATGCATGGATGCATCAGATCGGCCATATAGACAAACACTTTTGTATACATTGATGCATCAGATATATAATCAAACAGAAGATCAGAAAATTTGACAGTTTTTAAACCATACAATCAATGAAATCAAAGGCACAAAAAAACGTGGTAGTTTTTAAACCATCCGATCTATAAAATCAAAGGTCCAAAAGTGTTCTCTCTGTTCTCATTTTAAAGATGTTTTCATCTGATTCTAACTTTCTCTCTCTCTCTCTCTATATATATATATAAGCAAAAGTTCAAACGAGAATTGTTTTTCGTATGAGAACTGTTTTTAACGCCATTAATGACTCATTAATAAGGGTGTTTTGGTAATTTATATATTTACCCAACCGTGAATTGCGTCCGATTGAGCCGTCATTAATTTATGACTCTTGATTTTTTTCGAAATAACCCTCATTAATGCGTCATTAACGAACCGCCAAAAATCTTAGCCATTGATTAATTTTAATCAAGGGCTAAGATTGGTTCTCGTATGGAAAACAATTCTCGTTTAAACGCTCCTATATATATATATATATCATTTGAGAACCGTTTTTATTGCGATTACTATCGCTGTATCATCATTGAAGAAACACCGTCTTCTGCTTCCACAACCTAACCCAATAACACCAACCATCATCGGCGACAATTTTGGTAATGGTAATCACAAATCATTTCACCGCCACCAACGCTACCATCTCTTAACCTCCCATCTCAATGTTCCTTTTCTGTTGCCGACTTGCTCTGCCCGAGCAATAGCACGCTGCCCTCTCCGTTGGCGCCACCGCAACATCACCGCCCACACCAACAACTTGCCTCACCAATTGTCTTCTCTATTAGTCCCAATGCTATTCTACTTCAGCACATCACCATTGTTGGTTGAATGGTTTAAGCTTCACTTGTGGACAAACAGATATTAAGGTTTAATGGTTTAATGTAACGCCCCATTTTCATAAGATAATAAAACAGTAAAACATTTTCATAAAAGTACGCAAATAATTTGAAAATCATAAGCGGAAGCATTTTCGTATTAAAACCGTGCTGGTATCAAAAGATACACCCATGAGTACAAACTTAGTGTACTGTCAGAGTTAAATATTTACACAAACGGGCGTTAAGTGTTTATCGTTTAAAACTGAAAAGCAGTCAAACAGGAGTTTTGTTCTTGTCCTTGCTGCGTCCTGCAAAACATTTTAAAAACAATATCGGATAAGCTATGAGAGCTTAGTGAGTAATCTAAACAAAACATCATATAAACACACGTATACAATCATAAAGAGATAATACACGTATGTCTGGCAATCAATGCTAGCCTCTGGTTCTAGACCCAGGGCAGCAACATAGGTCACAGTACTGTACCACATCTGAGCCTTACTGCACATAGCAGTACGCTTACATATACACATGAATAACATAGCATGTTAGTAATCTGATATGAAATTACACATGCTGCTGATATGAAGTGAAGTCTAGAAGACTCACCTTCTGATATTTATGATCTGAAATGATCCACAAATGATAATGATTCAGTGAATAGGTCCACAACTTGTTTCTACAACATAATATCAATAGTGTATGTATCAACACCTGCTGACTAATCATAATAAACTGAATAGGGCTAGGGCACGGCCGTACCTGGCAAAGGCATGCCCGTGCCTGCAACTAAGGCACGGCCAAACTTATCTCAGGCATGGGCGTACCTATCCTGCAGTCACGCCCGTGCCTAACTAAGGTACGCCCGTGCCTATGCCTCTAAGCACGGGGGTACCTGAAGAACTAGGGTTTGCCGCGGGGCGAAAGGCACGCCCGTACCCTCCTTGGGTACGCCTGTGCCCTCCCCTGGTGTGCACAACTCTGACCGACAGAAGCTGTAAATCCGGCCAAAAACACATAAACTCAATTCCAAACAATCTAAAAACATGTATAGGGTGTTTTCCTACACCCATAACATCTAAACAACATAACTAACAACAAATTAACATGTTTTGATCCTTGTGATCAATTCTTGACCCATATGAAGATTAAGAACACAACAACCAATCAAGCCACACATACCTCTACTATGTTGGATTGTTATGATGCTAATCAACTGAAGAACTTGCTGTGATTAAGTCACTAAAATCGCCAGAAACAAAGGAATAACAGCTGTTTGTGTTTTGCAAGTATGTATGTTGTATGTTGGTTACTAGAAGAACAACCATATGTATATCTATAAGTTTAGGTTAATTGCATAAATGGTCCCTGAACTTAAATAACATATAAATTGACATTTTAAGTTCCTCTAGTTTTAAAAACACATCTAATCTCATAAGGGCAACTTGTATAAATATATAACACTTCCTATTAAATTATTAATTTAGGAATTCGAAACTTAGGTGTTACATTTAATCTTCACTCGTCGACAAACATCAAAACCAACAGTTAGATTGACAAACAGATCTTAAGGCTCACCCAAAATCAAGTTTTTTGATTTTTTTAATCATTATGTTTCAGTGAGGCCTGAGATCTTCTATCACTTGATTTCTTCTTAATCATTGTAAATTATGTTTAATTTAGGGTGTGTTGTAATTCTTGATTTCTTCTTTCACTCGATTTCTTCTTAATCATCGTCTCTTTATGAAAGAACAATAATGAATATTTGTGAGTTCTTTGTATTGTTCAATGGTGAATAATATAAACAGTTTGGTCAGTTTGTGTGCTTATTATTATGTTTAAGAGTAAACAATTATTAATGGAATCAATTTTTTGAGTATTTTTATTATTGTTCACGAATGAACATTTGTTGTTTTAGGAAAAATCTGGTATAATATATGTATCATAATCACTAGTGAACTTAAATTATATGGTCTAAAACGTTTTTTAATGGTTTTGATACTGTTGGTGTGACCATGTACACTAATGGACATAGTATACATAAGGAAAAAAAGTAAATCGTAGGTTGTGTTTAGTAGTGAACACCGTATTAATAATAAAGTAGAAATAAATTTAAAAAATCTAGAAAGTAATCAATTAGAAAGAGAAAAAAATTAATTAGAAAAAGGAGAGAGAGAAAATATTTATATTTACTAATTTACCCTTTTGAATTGAATAAATATATTAATTATTATTAATGTGAACTACAAGATCAAAAACCATTCAATTGTTGAAATTGCTTCTTGCACTTTTCGCATGAACCCCCTATATATAGTAAGTTTATATATAGAACCACCCTTAAACATAGAACTGAAAGACCAAATCGTAGCCAATCATTTAAAAGGACAAAAAAAGGAATTGAAAATTGAGATCCACACTTACGCTCCATCACCTAAATTTACACAATCACTTGAACTTTAAAAAAAATATTATCCCTCAAAATTTTAATTTGCCATAACTAATTAAGTTTTGAAAATTTAAGTAAAAAAAATATCAATCTACTAGTTTTTTAATCCTCTTTAATTTCATATCACTCTTCACATATTTCTAAAATTTTTATTTTGAAAATATAACACAAATAAAAATGATAACCAAAATGTAACCCAGATAAAACTGATGAACAAAATGCAACCAAGATGAAGATGATAACGAAAATGCAACTCGGACGAGAATGATAACCAAAATGCAACCCATATAAAAATGATGAACAAAATGCAACAAAGATGAAGATGATAACGCAAATGCAACCAAGATTCTGAAAATTTTATTTTAAAAATGTAACATAGATGAAAATGATAACCAAAATGTAACCCAGTAAAATTGATGAACAAAATGCAACCAAGATAAAGATGATAACGAAAATGCAACCCAGATAAGTAAGATAACCCAAATGCAACCTATATGAAAACAATGAACAAAATGCAACCAAGATGAAGATGATAACGATGATCAAAATGCAACCCAGATAAAAACAATGTAGCATTTTGGTTATCTTTCATCTAGGTTGCATTTTGGTTATTAATTTCATCTGCGTTGCATTTTAGATATCATCTTCATTTAGGTTGCATTTTGGTTATCATTTATATTTGGGTTGCATTTTGATTATCATTCTTATCATTTTCATCTGGACAGCCTTGTAGAGAAAAAAAGGAAAAAAAAGGGAAAGAACGTGTATTTAACCATAAATCAAGACGACCATGAATTGATACGGGTGAATTGCAGCCGTGAGATCTAATAGATCAACATCTAATTAATGGCTAAGATCAACACACACACACACACACACACACACATATATATATATATATATATATATATATATATATATATATATGAGTTGTGTTCAATCAAGTCCATGTAAAAAACATAGTACTAAAATTTTAATATATACAATTACATGTGATTTGTAAAAGCATCACATGTAAATTACGAAAATGTCACTCCACCCAAAATTTTAAAATGCAATATGGACTATTAATGTCATTGATCCAAATGCTAAAATTAGTCTCTTACGACTATAAATTAAGTATGGACTATATTGAACATTTTTCATATGTGTATTATATTGAGGAGGGTTTAAACGAGAACTGTTTTTATACGAAAACTGTGAAAACCACTTAATTAAAATTAATCAAACTAAAAGTTTTTGTTGGCTCATTAATGAAGGGTAATTTAGGAAAATCAAGTCTCGTTTATAAATAATACAGTCCTCCAGAACGCAATTTACTTTAGGTAAATATACAAATGACTAAAATACCCTTATTAATGGCTCATTAATAAAACTGCGCGTCAACCCTAAACCCAACATCTGCCGGAAACCACCATATAAGGACATGTAGGATGTGTGTCTATATATATATATACATAGATATACGTGTATATATATATATATATACATATATTTCTTTAGCTATTTGGAAAGATCTTTAGATAACAATACTTGAAAGTTTTTATTTTCAATCTTTTAGAAATTTGGATATCTAGATTTCGATCTCATACACGTGAGTTTTTTCATGTTTGTGTGAAGTTAATAATGGTTAGAGTGTGATAACAACAATAATAACAATAATAACAATAATAATAATAATAAAAATAAAAGAATAAAAAATGTAAAATTATAAAAAAAAATCAAACATGACTTGCTTAACAGGTGATTGCATGTCTTATCACATTGAATGTGAAATTCAACAACTTTTGCATTAATCTAAAAAAAAATATAGTTCAATACATAGAATATTAAAGTGAGCAAATTAAGTTTATTACATTTTTGTACGTATAGTATATAACTCCAAAAACACATATATGTCAGAAAACCAAATCAAGAAACCCACAAACCGGAAAACTGCTCATATATTCACATGAGACTATCACCTGGTATTATAAGATAATAATATAAGCCGTTAGAAAATAATTAATATGATGGAACACTTTAATCTAGAGATATGATATTTTTACCTATAAAATTAATTTATTTACGGATGGTATAACATTATTAAAGCAATGTTACAAGTTAGTGAAACAATGAAACCTATAATCTTTTCAGATGAATTAATTTCACTTGTGAAATTAATTTATTTATGGATGGTACAACACCATAAAATATGTATTTACAAGATTGACATAAGTGTAAAAATCAATGAAGAAGATGAAAAAAATTAATATCTTATAACAAATAAAAAAATAAAATAGTAAGAAATAATAAAAGAATAGACCATTTTCATTTTAAAATTATCGTACAATCCAAAGGCTTTGATATGTAGCTAGCTTGCTTGCTTCCTTGCGGTCTGTAGGTTAATTTCGTATCATTTGATTGATACATATATGACCTATAAAGAACTCCCAACTTATTCTCCATAGGTCCTTCAAAGTCAAACCGTAAACTTATAAATGAAACTTCCATATTTATATCTTGCTAGCATAATGATAATGATATATAAAATAATTAACTTCTTATGATGTATCAAAAGTCTTTTGTTATTACAGTATTAAGATATAATTTAAGGTGTTATCCTTTTTTGAGGTTAGCGGTTGATGTGGTCCTATTATTAATATAAGTACAAATAGCCAGATAAGTGTCTCTATGTTTTACGTTTAAAAAATATGTCCCTAGAGTACTGAGTATGAACAATTGAATACATATTACATATCCCTTAAACTTACTAATTAATTAAATGAGTACATTTTCAACAAAAGATAATATAAATGTTCAAATTTACTAGTGAAGGTAACATAATTTTTTTGCCGATAAAGAATTCTAATTGTCAATTTCTAACAAAAAAAGATATGATGACTTTATTAACTTGTTGTCTGCCTAGTCGGCATGTTACCCGATGATGTGTCTATCCACTTGGCTATCCAGTCAGCATCCACTTAGTTCTTATTCTGACATGGCTATCTACATGGCAATCCAGTCATGTGTTTATTTTTTTATAAATTTTTACTTTTTTTAATAATTATTTAATTTGAATTTATAATTATTAATTATTAATTAATAATATTTACTAAATATATTATTTTTACTTTTTAATAACAAGTTATGTGTTTATCATATGAAGAGGAGAGATTTAGAAAGAACACATCTTAAGAGTGTGCGAAGTGGCAACCGGGGTGAGGGAGGGGTCGACCGATCGCATCGTAGTGGGGAATCTGGCCACACCACCGCGACATGGTAGTGGCTTTTGGGTGGGGTGGGTGGGGGCATGTCAAGGGGTGAGATGAAAGGTGGGGTCAAGTTTTTTTTCTTTTTCCAGCGAACAATGCAAAAAAAAACTCAAAACAAGATTCTACATAAACTAAAACAATGAAAAAGATTATTACCGAATAACAAAGAGAAGATAAAGGCTAGAAAAAAAGGAAGAGCTTGAATCTAAAAGCTTTCAACCCTAGCTGCACAATTAACAACCATTTATATATGCACATATTTACAAAAAAGAAAATTAATTGCTTTAGTAACTTTAATTTCTGGTGCAAATATAAAACATCCCTCCAAAAAAGAAAATTAATTACTTTAATTATTTAAAGTTTTCATAAAACACATTCTATGTTGCAATTGTTGTTTTAGCTTTCATAAAACTCATTATTTATCGAACATTATTAGATAGAAATTAATAAATAAGGTAGGTTTCAAAAATTAGTGTGATAAGGAGTGACCAATATGAAGTTGAGTGGTGAGTTGAGTGGAGACAATATAAAGCTGACGTGACGGTATGGTGGGAGGTAACCACTCCCACCACTCTAAGTGAAGAAAATTGAGAACACTTCTCCACCAATCACCAAAAAGGGCAAAATAGGAATTTTAAGTAAGATTAGATCTTCAAGAGGCGGTGGAGATATATTGGGTTGTCAGAGTAGATCTTCAAGCGGCGGTGGAGGGATATTGTTGTCGTCGGAGACTCTGTTGAGAGGTTCTCTCGATCGGCGGAGGTTGGAGTGTTGGACAACATTTATGAAGGAAACAATAAATTAGGGACGAGTAAAACGTGGAAAGCTTTAAAAACCGTGTTCCCTATTCTTAACTTAAAAGATGTTCTCATTTGATCTATCGTGATGGAGGAGCCTACGCTGGTCATGGTGGTGTAGTGAGAGAGAGAAAGAGAGGAGAGAGAAGGGGATGTTTAATAATGAAGATAGAGAAACTTGTAGATATAATATATTAATAGGGTGTTTAATTTTTTTTCAAAAAATTTAAACAAAATGTTACATCAGAAAATTTAATACCACCTCAATTAGTCTTAACCGGTAACCTATGCATCCGGTTACATGTTTCCTTTTTTATCACAAATCAAATTTTATACTACTTTTTTGATAAAATAAGAATTTACGTTATCTTGATTAGCAAATTTAAACATTTACTTTGCCTTTTTCGACAATTTAACCTTAATAAAATCATCGGCAATTAAAGTAGTAAGATGAAATTAATTACCTTTTGGACATAATTTTAAAACTCGTAATATTAATTAAAACAGAAATGAATTGATCGAAAGGAATAGAGGCTAATTCTGGTCATTCAGAAAGGGACACCTCTCCTACACCTAATCAACATGCCTTTTTCCACTACAGTTGATGTTAACATAAAAAAGAAAACTCAGACAAATTAATATAAATTCTGCCGGCAAATGAATCTCTGCCACAAGTTTGTGAATGGTGTTTAATTATTATGCAATGCAATACCATTTGTAAGGCTTAGTAGTAAGCTGGTAGGAGCATGGCGCATATATGACTACTGTGTGTGAATTGAATGACTCTGTGTGTGTGTGTTTTGTTTCATCTGGCAAGCTGGTTAGTAAAACAACAAATGGGGCTTGGACCAAATGCACGCAAGTTGGTGATGTCTTTCTAGCTAATTAACTGCCTTGGAAGACCAGTTATGACTCACGCCCACAAAAGAACACTTTTGTCATGGCTCATCCTCTTTAATTCAATTCCACCGACCATATCTCTAACTAACTACATTTTTACATGTGTTATAACTTTAGACGGGTAGGAGAGAATACTATACTCATCATATCGTCATGTCAGTTTTCTTTCCTTTATTAAACTTCATAATGGTCGGTCACTTCCCACCAAAAGTTTATTGGACTCTCGTATTACCTGTCAACTAACTAATTAAAATTTTAAAAAAGAAGAAAACACATATGGACCACCTCCTCTCACTACACACCCTCTATACCATGTTGTAAACACCACATTCATCCTTTCATCACACCTTCATGAAATAGTGTCACATCCTACCACCTAAGTGGTCACCCCACGGCCCCACCACACTCCAACTCAAGGTTTTAAAAAACTCGACATAGCTCCTTCAAGGCTTGAGTATAGACTATGTCATCATGAAAATATCCAAAACGTCATGACCTCACCATAGCTTCAAAGACTTCAGGTTTAACCATGCTATATACCATGTCATGTCCCACGTTATTTGGGGAGGGGGGGGGAATAGAGAGGGAATGTGCTTGGTTTGTGGTTTTAGGACATAAGAAATAACAAAAACAATGTAAAATGATGGTTTATTATAAATTAATGAAGTCTTTGGTTATTTGGACTTGGATAATAATACTCTATTACCCCCAAATTGAGAAAACTGATGGAGGGTAATGAGAAGCCATTGCACATTCATCGCGTCCACTACTTCTTTTAGCAATTATTAATTTTTCTTTCTCGTATGTGTGTATATATATATATATATATATTGGAAGATTCATTTGAGAACCGTTTTTATTGCGAGAACCGCGAGAACCAATCTTAACCGTTCATTTTGGATAATGGAATTCATGGATGAAGAGCGTGGGGGGATTGGGTGTGGCAGGGTGCATTTAAGGAATTCATGGGTGGACAATCCAATTGAAGAAGGGGGAATTGGACGGTTAAGATTGGTTCTCGCGGTTCTCGCAATAAGAATGGTTCTCGAATGAACCTTTCACTATATATATATATATATATATATATATATATATATATATATATATATATATGCAAGAGTTCATTTGAGAATCGTTTTTATTGTGAGAACCGCGAAAACCAATCTTAGCCGTCCAATTCCTTCTTCTTTAATTGGATTACCCACCAATGAATTCTTTACATGCACTCTGTCACACTCAATCCCCCACGTTCTTCATCCATGAATTCCATTATCCAAAATAAACGGCTAAGATTAGTTCTCGCAATAAAAACGATTCTAAAATAAACTTTCCCATATATATATGATCATATAATATTCGCCATGTTACTGAACATTCATAATGCAATGATAAAGTTTGTTTGTATTCCTTAATATTTTATCATTCATCTCTAGCTATTCCTTAAATCGAAGCATGTGCGCCATCAGGAACATTCCCACTCTTTGGACTCTTTTCTATTATTAGGAAAAGGGAACTAGGAATTACTATTACACGAAAACACACACACACTCTCTCTCTACATTAAATATATAGGACAGAGATGAGAGATATTAAACTTGCTATTTGATTGGGATGTTTTGTAATATTTATTGCAATAAATAATATAATTAATAAGTCCATCCATTAATTAGATCAAGAAATTGGAATGTAATCTTGTTGTGTGGAAGATATTTGATCCCTGTGAAACAAGGCATCTAACCTGCTTTAGCTACACGTGGAGTGAGAGAATTGGAATTGAAATTTATGTTTTCTTTCTTTAAGATTCAATATTGCATTTCCTCCTAATCCCACAAAAAATATCTTGACGGCAAGCGGGGGCGAGCCTAGCTGCATATATAACGCCCTTTTTTGTCCCTTATAAAAGAGCATTAGGAGCTCCCTTTGTGTCCAAGTCAGTCACGGTTTTAAAAGGTACGAGATGAAGTTTTGCCGTTTTCTATAAGACGTGAGGCTTGGTTCTAGGCGTAAATGTAATAAGCATAACACACATCAAGGCTTGCTAAGACATCTTTACGTGTTAAATGGCATATTTTTTTAACATTTGGCGTGCTTAAAATGATTATTTTAATTTTTTTAAAGTGTGAGAGTGAGATCGATCTAGAGCATGAGACGAGCTTGAAAAATACGAGATCGGAGTAGTTCGCATGAGACGAACTCGACATTGTGGTGGGATGAGCAAAGCGTGATTGATGTTGCTTCTGATGACCAGGAGAAAAACTTCAGATCTGGTATGAGGCGAGCAAAGCTTGAGACGAGCTTGTGTGACTGAGATCATTGGAGAAGGTCGGCGGTGATTACCAGTGGCGTGCGGTGATGAAACCTGATGGTCGCCGGTGGTCCATTGTCGGTGATGGGGTTGCTTCCAATGAGTGGGAGAATGAAGTAGTTGTTGATGTCTGCCCACTGACACACGTAGGGCATTATCACTACCGATAAAACGTAGACCTATTGGGTCACGCTAAGTTACAATCTCGATGACCGTGAAGGATGCGCCAAGGGTCGTGAAGGCAATGCCCTCACGAATGCTTCCGGGCGGCACGAGTTGTGATACCTTAGGGCTTCACGGCCCGTGAGACGCTCGTGAGGGTTCGTGAAGGCAAAATGTCAAGTGACACTTATATTTTATTGGACCATTTGATGGTACAATGAATGAGTGAGCTTTGGCCGACCATGGGGAGTTCTGGGGACACTTTTGGGTCTATAAAAGAGCTTCATTCAACCTCTTCAACACTCTTGGTCAATTTGGTGCAAGTACACATATTATAAACTTCTCTCATATAGAGTTATAGTGTGTTCAAGTGTTCAAGGTGTGGTTGTGCATTATCAAGTATCAAGGCTGTTTCATTCACCACTACAAGTGCTTGTGAGTTGGTGTTGAAGTGCTAGTACATTGGGCTTGTTCTTTGCTTGGTGTGGACTACAAGAGCAGTTGGAGGCCACTTGTCTCAACCATCATCCCACCACATTTGATCCAGCCGAATTTGGAGATTCAAGAGGGTATACGTTCTTCTCTTGCTCCCTCTTTCTTGTTGCATGTTGTTCTTGCAAAGTTCTTCCACTATTCAAGTACATTTTGGTTTGTTTTTGTGTATGATTTTGTTTATTTTCCTTGTTTATGTTACATGCTTGTCCCTTAGTGTACTTCAACCGTTGTATGCTGAGAGTGAAAGTGGTTGAGAGTAACTTCAGATCTGGACAACGGTTAAATGGACTAAACTACCCGTCTTAATTTTAAAAATAATTTAAATAAAGAAAATAAAATTATTAGCCCATAGTGGTTTTCGGCTACTTCTCGCATTAATCTTGGTTCTCAAATGATTGGCCCATAGTGGGAGGTTTAATTGAGAATGCAAAGAATCGTGAGAATGGGAGACTTCATCTTGATCTTTCATTTATTTGATCAGATGGTCTACATTTAGCCATTCATTTTATTCATAACCCAACCATGAATTTCTACGTGTGAATTGCTACAATGAGATCTAATAGATTAACATATAATTGATGGCTATGATTTCTTCTTACATTATCAATAATATATATATATATATATGTATATATGCATGTATATATAGAGAGAGAAGAGAGAACGGTTCAAACGAGAACTAATCATAACTATTGATTTATTATCCAATCCAAAACATCCTTAATAAAGTTAAAAGGGTATTTAGTCTAATTAACAATACTTATTACGTTATCCTTGCCTAAACACATCATTCCACCCACACATTTCATAAAGTCTCACATATTCGGTGACATAGTGACCACCACCGCCATGAAAACCTGAGACCATCGCCACCGTGAAGGTCGATGACCACCATAACTCGATCCCCTGGATATTTAGACATGATCTTTAGCTCTATCCATCCTGCTCAAGTTCCGACGACCTTCAAACACAAACTCAACGAAGTAGTTGTTATAGTTGGAGAAGCTAAATGCTTTCAAACCAACATCCACACAAATGTTCAAACAAGATGTTAGTCGGCGACGTCTCAATCTCTAATCTAAGCATATCTACCGACAACCACAATCGCAATCATAGATGGAACATTGAACTACTACTTCGATTTTCAATTACGTTTGTAACCACATTTAATGCTCATTAATAAGGTTATTTTGGTCTTTTATACATTTTTCCAACCATGAGTTACGTTTGAATAGACCGTCATTTATCAGCGAGGCTTTGTTTTCTAAAATTACCACTCATTAATGCATCATTAAAGAGCTATTAATGATCCGTCATTTTTATTGGTCGTTGATTTATTTTAATCAAGGTCCAAGAATGGTGAATTGAGAATTCAAATAATCGTGAGAATGAGAACTTAATCTTGACCATTCATTTGATTTGATTGGATAATCTATATTTGGCCCTTCAATTTATATTCATAACTTAACCATGAATTACAACGGCTGTGAATTACGACCATAAGATCTAATAGATCGATATCTAATAAATAGCTATGATTTTTTTCTCCCACTCTCGCCTAAAATCTCAATTAAATAGTTAATCTCACAAACCTATAAGATGAAAAATTAAAGATAAATACAAAAATACTAAATTATGCTCATTTAAGAGGTTGTAAAAAGCAAAATCATGAATGTGTATCATTTCACAATTTATATATAATGTAAATGTAACTGGGTGCCTTCCCTTTTTATAAGGTCAAATACTAATATATATAATTTCAGCTAAATGTGTGTAACTTTTTATCAGCGCACGTTGTTTAATTAGCACGTGTGAATTTAAGACGCAAGAATTTAATGCTGTCAATTCGCGATCCGATACGAAACGTGATTTGAATTCTGTATGAAAAAAATGACATGAATCCGAAATGAATCCAAAACGGGTAAAAAACATGTTGACATGAAAATAAATTGTAACAACTCGAAATGGGCCTAGTTGTACTTATGGATGGCAATGGATTGGATTTGGATCTGATTAGGTCATATCCACATTCATATCCATTTAGTTTTTCATTGTCCATATCATCCATTTAAAATTATTTAATCCATTCATATCCATATCCATTTAAAATTATTTAATCCATTCATATCCATATCCATCGGATTAGATGGGTAAATGGATATCCATTTGATGTCGAAATAACTCTTTTTTCTAAGGAAATATCATACATTTACATATAATTTATAATTTTAGTTGACATAAATACATAGTTTTTTATTAAAAAAAAGATAGAAAACAAAATATAACTTAATATAAAATAATCAAAGCGAAAAACGTACTTTGTAATTATGTAATATTATAATTTAGAATATATATATGTATCTTCAATATTATATTTATATATAAATGTTAAAAATATAGTAAATATATAGATTTATAAACTTAATTATATAAAAAATTAATTTAGGAAAATTTACTTTCGGGTTTATGGATTCATCCATGGATGGATAATCGTCATCCATATCCGCTCCACTAAACATCCATATCCATTCCATATCCAATATTCAACCATTTAACTTTGTTCATATCCACCATCGATGGATCGGATCGGGTGGATGATCATCGGATCAGATGACCATTGCCATCCCTAGTTATACTCTATGTTTGTGGGGTTCTTTTCTAGTGAATTAAATAAAAGTTTCAAGTTTATAAGTATTTTTCGTAATATTGGTATTTAACTTGGATATGAAAATAATTATAAAAATGAATAAAAGTTATAAATTATTAAATGGTTTAAAATACTAATTCTAAATATATCCTAATTGAAGTTTATAAACATTTTAAAGATAATAAGTTGGTTAGGAAGAGAGATACTCAGCATTTGAGATATTTACTCTAAAGTGGCGGCAACCTCTTTATTTTGTTGTTTTCTTTTCTTTGCTTTTTTTCTTTTCTTTCTTTTGCTCATACAAATCATATGAAAGAAGAAATCAAGAATTACTTCAAGAATCATCATCATCATTATCTTGATGAATAAGTATTCTTATTTAATTAATCTTCTTATTCATAAAGGTTTGAAGTGTTAACGGGTAATTAACCCAAATTTTGAAAGAATTATTTAAATGAGTTTTGATATATGTTAGTAGAATCATTAATAGGTTAGTAAAGTGTACAAATGGTTAAGTTTTCATTAAAAACAGACTTTGGGGTGTTTGGATCGGATTGAAATCTGCAAAAAAAGGTTTGTTCTTCCTGTTCTTGTGACGCGATGCGTTGGCCTTTAGGACGCGACATCTTAGGGGAGTGATATCTTAAGGCAATACACCCGTCATTTATAGGTCAACCTGACAACCTAAAAGTGACCCGTTTAAGTGTAAAACTATAAATTATAAAATTTTCTTTAATACTTAAAATTTAAATTTTGAAAAGATGATTGTGAATTTAAATAAGGGAATGACATCTTAAGACAGTAAACCCACCAAACAAAAGCACAAAACTTTTAAACGTCAAAAACTTAAAATAAACAATAAAAGACTTACTATTAAAACAGTAGTATGTCATTTTGATATTTGTTATTTTGACTATATGATTTTGGTACTTATAAATTTTGATTACTTGATAGGTGGTACTTTAGTATTTTAAATTGATTCATAATTATATTTATTAATGAATAATTTTAAATTATTCGGTTGTTCAATGACATTATTTATTAGTACTTGATAGAATAATAATAATATCATAGTTTTATTATATTCATTTGTAAATTCAAAATTTGAATCAAACCGAAAAAATACAGAATTTAAAGTTCGAATATAATCAAAAAAACATTAAATATTGAAGTTAGAATATAGATGAAAATCATTTTCAAAATTCTTACCAAAAGTTGGAAAACAAACACTAAATTTGAAAGATTGATTAAGAAAATCGTTATTGAAATGAAAAACAGTATTCAAAAATCGCACTCGAAAACCGAAAAAATACTCGTCGATTACATTTGACCTAAATGGGTCGACACGAAAAAACTGACACCAAAATAAATGAATCAATACGAAACTGGCCCGAACCCGACAACATAAACACGACCCGAATTAACAACCTTACCGACACAATATTATCCATACCGAAAACCATATATAGGGACACACGTCATGTACATACGGTTCAACATTTAGAGTTAATAAACAGACATTTTTTTAATAAATTAAAATATGTTAGTATATATAATAAGCTGCAAAAGACATTTGTAATAAACTTAAATACTAAAAATTTTAAAAATATATTTATTAAAATAGAAAAAGAAAGAAAAAACTTTGAGACTTTTCTAATTTTTAACGGTAATAATAATAGTTCATAAATATCAGCTTCAAACGTTACATTAGAAGGAAATGATCTACTCAAAGTCTCAAACTTTAATCTACTTGTGCGCACAAAGACACATGCATACACGTACATAGTTGCAACCGGCCATAAGCTCCTAGCTCTTCTCTGCAAACTAACATGTTTCAGAAATTACCAGCTGCATCCCCTATATATCTTTCATTCACATGCACACACACACATACATACATACATACATACATACATACATACATACATACATACACTTTTTATTTTTATTTTATTTTTATTTAATCTCATCCCTCTATATATATATATATATATTTGCACGTACACACCAACATCTAGTTCATGTATGATCATTATTAATTAATTTGCTCCGAATTGAATTGAATTTATGAAAGCATAATATTTACTAGCTAGTCCTGAACTGAGAAAAACAATATATAATCGTACGTACGTATAGTAGGTTTTGAACCTGATTAATACTTCCTAGCTAGTACGTCGTGTACGTTAGTTCTCTAACCATTGGCCGGAATGTGATGAATTAACCCTCTAGCACCCCATATATCTCATCCATCCATCGATCAGCTTAATTAATTAAGTAACGTTATATATTGAAAAAAACGTAAACATGTCGATTACACGACGGATCGTGCGGGCTATTAAAATTTCCTCTATAATCATTGTTTGAAGATAAGATGAAGGTGTCATATTTGTTGATGTGACAAATTTTCCCTTCAAATGGGACAATGAGTGTCACGTGGTGGGGGCTGGGGGCATGGGTTAGTCACTACTCACATGACAAATTAACTATCTTTGATGTGCTTCGTTTCCATTCTATATACATAATTTGTATTTAATTAAGTTAGTGTAAAAATTATAGTTTTAAAATCTTTATATTTAATTATAGGTGATTCGGTATAAAATCAAATATGATTTGTAAAAGCATCACATGTGAATTATAAAATATCATTCCACACAAAATTTAAAATGTAATCTGAATAATTGATGTCATTGATTAAAAGGCTAAAATTAGTTCCCTAAGACTATGAATTAAATATGGACTATATTAAACATTCTTCTTATATACATATAAATAAAAGAGTTAATTACATTTTTACTTTCTGTGGTTTAATGTTTTTTATGATTTTAATCCTTAACTTTTAAATTTTATGGTTTTAGTCTTAAAATATATAAATGTTTTACGGATTTGGTCTTTGGTCAAATAAAAAAAAGAATATTATGCCTTTGCCCTTTATTTCTTATTTAATTTCTAATTTTTATTTCATTTTTAAAAAAGTAAAAATAAAAAAAGTAAAACAACTCACTTTCTCTCTCCTCTCTCCGCTCCGCCATTCTCTTCATCTTCAACCTCTCTCTCTCCCTCTCTCTCTATAATGGGCATACAATTGAAACAGACTTTTCTAACATCCTCATCACTTCTGTTCCGGAGGAAATTGGATTTGAACCCATGATACAATCTTCTTCCTTACAAAGCAATAACCCTAATTATAAGACCATCTTGACCTCATACAGAATGCCCTTTCTCAACCTTGAACAAGTGGTAGGTACGAGCATAGAAAGTTTCATCGTAGATAAGCAAAGTCCAATGCCGAAGATGGCAAGTGAGAGAGAATCGCAATAGGGCATTTCTCTGTAAGAAGAAGGCCTGTTACAGCTATGAGATATATATATAGGGGATTTACTTCACCTCTACCTCTACCTCTCTCTCTCTCTCTCCAAAAATCAGGTCACCACCTCCGTCCGCCATCCCCCTCCACCTCCGGTCATCATCTTTGGCCCACCATCCATCATCACCATTGTGGCTGGAAGACGGAAGCTTGATAGATAAACATTTAAATCCTCCGAACTTGCTCAAAGACGAAATTGCACATTTGCCATCCCTCCTCCGCACCTCCGCCATCTCACTATACTTTCTCTATGTACTCTCCCTACTTTCTCTCTCTACTCTCTAAACACACACCGCATCTCTGCCACAACCTCCAGACCTACTACAGTTTCTTCGAGTTATGTGTGGATTTGTTTGAATCCGTCATCACCTTGAACGATTTACAGTTGTGTGTGTGTGCGCGCGTTTGAATCCACCCTCCTTAAGATTTGTGTTTTTCTACTCTCTCTTCATCTTTGGTTTCAAAAGCAAGATTTATGTTTGTGTTTTTAGGCATTGATTTCATATTTAGGTTGAAATCTCATTTAGGTTTGCATATTTAGGTCAAAATCACAAAAAGGGTTTTTGGTATTGATTTCATATTTAGGTCGAAATCTCATCTGGTTTTCAGATCCATGATCTGTGTTTCTATCTAGTTTAAAGTGGCATATGGGTTTGCATATGAAATGGTTTAGGATTTAATCGGCGATTCTTGGTGGACAGTGGTGATGATGAACGATGGTGATAATTGTGGGACGAAGATAATAACCAAAGGTGGAGGTGGTTAGTGACTGGATTTTTGCCGAGGGAGAGGTAGGAGCGAGAGAGTGCGAGTGAGTGAGTGAGAGGTTGAAGATGAAGAGGATGGTGAGGAGGTGAGAAGAGGAAGTGTGAGAGTAATTTTCCCCTTTTTTCTAATTTTTAAAAGAATTTAAAATGAAATTAACATTAGAAGTTAAATAAAAAAATAGAGAGTAGAGGCATAATAGTCTTTTTATTTAACAAGTGACCAAATCCGTAAGAGGTTTATGCATTTTGAGACTAAAACTGTAAAATTTAAAAGTTGGGAACCAAATCCATAAAACTTACTAAACCACAAACACCAAAAATGTAATTAACTTTAAATAAAATAATTGCTAGCATGCCATTAAGATCTTTATTAGCCAATTGCATCCCAAACGGAAATAAAACATTGAGTATAGACGTATGGTACGCCTATATATATGATCTAGCTAGTAATTGAATTGAACTTAATTAAAACATACCCTCCATATATTACCGAAACAATTCTCAATGCATTCTAGCTAATAGAATAAAAAAAACATGCTTAATTTGATGCTTTCAAGATAAATATATAACGAGATTTCAAGTTTAACATGAATACAAGAAGAAGACTCAAGTGCAAACTAATGAACAAAATTGCATTAATTCATTTATTGGTTGTTTGGTTTGATGGATTCCTTAGGAATTCTAAAAAATTAGATTCCATTTCTCATAAAATCTCATGTTTGGTTATCATTGAGGGAAAAAATTGGAATTCAAGATGGGAAAACTTTCCCTCAAATAAAGAATAGTAAAATCCTTCTCATCACCAATGAAATTGAGATTCCATCTACTCACCAACTCTCTCATCACCATCAAATCAAGCAACCAGCAACGGTGACGGAGGTGGTGACCAGTGAACGGTGACAGAGGTGGTATTCTGACCAACGACGGCGACAAAGGTGGTGTCCCGACGATTAGGGCTTTAGTGGTAGGTGAAGACGATTAGGGCTTTAGTGGTAGGTGAAGACGATTAAGGCTTCAAGCCAAGTGAAAACAACTTTGTACATTTATATATATACCCTTATTTTTCTTCCGTTTTCGAACAGCTTCTCTTAATAAGTTAAGCCAGACACTTTTTTTAAAAGGAGCTTATTAGCTTATAAATCATAAGTTAATCTAAACACTCTTTTTACAAAAAAGCTTATAAGCTTAAGCTCAAAAAATAAAGTTACCCAAACACCCATTAATCAAAACAAATCTTATCTTAAATAAGTAAATTGGTGTTCCTAAGTTATTGTAAGGATTGCATCGTGATGACAAAAGATGACTATGACAGTACGACACTATGGTGTCTTTTCCTATATACGACCTTCGTTATCAAAATTAGAGAGACCAGATATTAGTAAGGATAACTTTATTTTCTTTTTTAGCAATAAATGATTAAATGTTCTCGATCATATTTTAGTTATTGACAGGATATTGTTAGTTCCATTCTAAAAGCATTTAACGGTACTGGGATGATTTGTCATTAAACTTGTATTTTTCTATAAAAGCTGAATGGTAAATGCATTTTTGTATGTTAATTTTATAGAATTTCAACTTAAAATGAATTAACTATGAATGAAATATTTCATGACTTTTATTACTCGATACTTTTTACCTTTGTTATAGAAGTTTATTCCACTTTCTTGTTGCCTTCGAAAAGTTATGTGCTTTTATCTTAGGCTAAAATGAACGAAAATATAATGAACTTTTTTAAACTACTAATGAATTTTTTTTTTCTACTTTTTGGTTCGGTTTTCATGGTCTCTGGCAATTGGTTGTCGAGGTTCGTGTTTTTTTCCACGCTTTGGGTTGAGGTGCCGCAGTTCTGTTTAAGGTTCGTAGGTTCGGATCGAGTGTTGTTTGGTGGTTGTGGGGTTCAATAAAAGAAAAGGAGACAACATCAGCGGAAACTTAGTTGAGAAATGATCGATTTCACTCCAATTTGGGATGAAGAAACAAAGCAACAATGAAGGAGCAAAAATATCAACTCAAGATCAATTACACTTATAGGCATTTCATCGAATAGTTCGAGGGCAAGAAGGTTATCTTGTCTTCAATATAAGTAGAAATGAAACCAAGAAATCAAGGTATTTAAGTATTGTCTGTTATCTATGAGTTTCTACCCCTTAATAGAACACGAGTATTCATCAAACTAAGAAATCAAGCTTAAAGCATCTAATAGATCAAGAAATAATGACAAGATGACAACACACATGGCTTAACTAATAAAACCAAGCATCACCTTTGGGTCGGGTGTTGTAATCCATTGCAGACTTAATCAATTCCTTTCGAGGTCTACATCGTATCACCAAAGGCAAATCATCAACTTTGCAGCCAATAGCAAAATCAATACAAACTTTGAATTGAAACAACTTCTTGAATCAGCAAAACAATGGCGAAATAATCAAGATCCAGAGGAGCGACAATGTACATAAATATACATTATCAACTCTTATTACGAAATTCATAGGGTCAAATATTGGAGCCAAAATCCGAACAAACACAGAAGCCGAAATCCTACAACTATCCGAAAAGAAAACCAACTTAACCTTTTTCTTAAGCGAGCTTGCTCCACAACCCCCAATCACTTTAAATTGTTCTTGGTAGTGAGCACTGGTGCTCCAAATTGACAACGTTTTGTTTGTATGAAATACCCAATTGGACTGTCAGATTATATAGGGAATCCACCAGCCGTTGGCATACCCATTACAATAACCTTTCCGAAAGGTATTGGAGGCATACAAAAGCGAAGGAGTAAACGCCGCCTGAGGGATCATCTGTTATCGACCCTCGACTAAGAAACACCCAAATGTAATTCGAAAGACAATGGAATGTCGCCGTGATGAAAAGCAACGGTCCTCATGTTCATCTTGCTTGAATCGTTTGGTTGCTTCACAAACGGCTATTTATAACCGGATATGAAGAAGGTAACAGTTGTAAAATCAACCGTTATAACCGGTGCATCCACTAATTTAATACAAAATCGAACAAACACACCCCTATTCACTTAAAGCAAGAAACACCTAAACCAATAGAGAATAGCAAAGCAGTCGTCCGTACCCTAAAATCATGCAGCCAAATAGCTTAATATTGAAATAGTATGAGCAATAACAAATACCACGTCTTTGACCCATTTTGTTTTAGAAGAGATATAGGTATGGAGTCAGACTCTCTGAGTCTCTCAACAATCCAACTTGGATTTTTCATATACCTTAAAGTAAATAAGATATTAATTTGGACGTATGAATAAAGAATATCTAATGCTTTATGTGTTGTATTTTGTAAGATATTTTAATATTTATAAACTTATTTGTTTACAATCTATTTTGAGAAGAGTTTAAATGAAAACTGTTTTTCGTACGAGAACGGCGAAAACCATTTAAATATTTGACGGCTCCTTAATTATTTATTAATGAATAATGACACATTAATAATGGGTATTTTAAAAAAATCAAGTCTCGTAAATTAATGACGGCTCACCTAATCGCAATTCATAATTAGGTAAATATATAAATAAACAAAATACCTTTATTAATGAGTTATTAATTAATTGTGTTTTA
Source organism: Dittrichia graveolens (assembly GCA_038502395.1). Classification (NCBI taxonomy): domain Eukaryota; kingdom Viridiplantae; phylum Streptophyta; class Magnoliopsida; order Asterales; family Asteraceae; genus Dittrichia; species Dittrichia graveolens. The sequence goes on along the minus strand of JARJIL010000005.1, from coordinate 5,427,015 downwards.
AACGGTTATAATTCAAAAAACAGTTCTTAATTGAAATTTTTCCAATTTATATTTCCAAACTAACGTTTCAGGTGCTTATAAGTTTTCTTTTTTAAAAAATAAAATAAAATTGGTAAGTTTACGCTGAAAAAGTTTTTGGCAACCAACATTTCAAAAGGAAATACAAACTCAAACTCCATTACGAGCTTTCAGTTCCACAACATTCACTCACAACCTTAAAACTGAATAGAAGAAAATAAAACAACAAAACCAAAAGTGTGTGAGTTACAATACTTTCAAGATTATAAGAATCAACATTTATTGGCAAAGCTGCTCGACAGCAGCCACAATCTGTGGCGGCTGAACCACTGTCCATTCTTCCAGCGTCCCTGCATACGGTGTTGGCACATCTTGTGAAGATAAACACACAATTGGCGCATCCAAATAATCTTGGAAGTTTTCATTGATAGCCGCTGTCAAACTAGCACCAATTCCACCCGTGCGCATACATTCCTCCACAATAAGCACACGGTGAGTCTTTTTAATCGAGTTTCCGATTGTGTAAAGATCAAATGGTTTTAAAGACCTAATGTCAATAACTTCAGGGTCATAACCCTTGTTAACTAATGTCTTGGCAGCCTGCATTACATGATACCTCATTCGGGAATATGTTAAGATCGTAACATGTTCACCAGGTCTCACCATTTCAGCTTCTTCTAGATTCAAAACATATTCTTCATCAGGGATGGTTTCCTTGAGGTTATAAAGTAAAACATGCTCAAAAAGAATCACAGGGTTATCACTACGAATAGCAGCTTTCATCAATCCTTTTGCGTTATAAGGGGTTGAGCATGCTACCATTTGAATTCCTGGTATGGATTGGAAATATGATTCCAACCGCTGTGAATGTTCCGCCCCGAGCTGCCGCCCAACACCCCCAGGCCCGCGAATTACAACCGGGATTTTGAATTGACCACCGGATGTGTAGTGGAGCATACCGCAGTTATTGGAGATTTGGTTGAAAGCAAGGAGAAGAAATCCCATGTTCATTCCTTCAATAATCGGCCTCAATCCCATCATGGCCGCACCGATTCCCATTCCGGTGAATGCGTTTTCGGCAATTGGGGTGTCCAGAACCCTTAGATCACCGTATTTTGGGGCAAGACCTTTGGTAACTTTGTATGACCCACCATAGTGACCGACATCTTCTCCCATAACACATACACGCGCATCTCTGTCCATTTCTTCCTCAAGACCTTCTCTCAAGGCTTCAAACAGCAATAACTCGTGCCTGCATGATCAATACAATAACCGTCTGATTCTCATGTTCTGATTATTTAGGTTCAATATTCTCATGCAAATTGTAGAGGGAAGACACATACTTCCACAGTTCCGCTCAATTTTACGATTTTGCTGACATAATTTCAAAATCAACATTTTAAAATCTAACGTTTCCAGAAAAGCACATCTTACTACCTGCATTGATCGGTTTCACCAGGTACTAAAATGTGTTTGACACTATAGTTGGAAACAAAAATCAAAATGTAAAGAAATGAGGACTTCGAAAAATGAGATTTTAAAGATTTCAAGCATGTAATTGACAAACTTGTGTATTCTGCTGAATCTATGGAAAGGAAATCATAAATGGATGAAAACTTGTTTATACAAGCTGTTATGATTATAGGTCTATCAATGTTAGATAGTCTTATAAGGTTTATCGTAGTCTTGACCCGTGTATGAGATAATCTTTATGCCTTGTATCTTTACCAACACTAATATTTTTAGGAATGTGGAAAGAAAGTAGGAAACTAGAATATAGATGACTATAAGAGATATGAGACATCTCCTTTGAAACAATCTTTGAAGGTGGTATTAAATTTAACTAAATGAGAGACTGAAGGATAAACAGGCATCATGTATAACTTGACCACCAGTTTCGGATGCAGTAATAGTCTTAATGGTTGAAATATGAATTTGTTTTAATTTAGTGTGATGAGAATCTATTGGGACAAAAAAGGGGTGTTTAGATGTGTGTTTAAACTTAAACGTGGAGGCAACATAATGAGTTCAGGATATTTAGCAAAACAATGAGTCGAAATAAATCAAGTTTAAAGAAACAGGTAAAAAGTTGCTCTTTGACACGTGATAATTGAGACAGATGTTAAAAATGTTCTAACTATCCCTCATAATCAACTGTTTATCTAATTGTGAAGTTCAAGTTAACACACATGACACATCCAAACAATCCTGAAGTACAATGAAGTAACATGATATTATCTCATAACAAGCTCAACAAAGAGGCAAACAAAGACTCTCATAAAACCTCTCAAGTTTAAGATTCTCCCTAAAATTTATACATGATTGTCATTGCAATAGCAAAGGGAATCGAATTCACAAGCATATTAGATACAAATTCGATTTTAAGCTTCTTTTCAAGGCATCAATGCAATCAACAGGAGGGATAATGAACAGGGAGAGATACTAATAAGATTCAATAAACAAATACAAACTATATAAAATTCATATATACATACATACATACACATATATATATAGATACATAATTACATATGTAAGAAACTACATGCATACCCTGGTTTAGATCCTGCAGATACTGCTGAAGTCTCGGGTTTTGTCTGCAATATATCAACAATTCAAAAGTTCATTACTTCCATAAACACAGAAACACGCACAAAATTAAATACATAGAGAGATATGATTTACTGCAACGGCATTTGTAACCAATTGATCAGCTCTACCCGAGATTTTGTTCAAACCATTGTTTATCTTAACAGCATCAGATCTAACCACAAGAAAACTCACTTTCCTCTCTGAAATGCAATTAACAAACTATACAAATCAGCAATTATCACAGTGCGGTGAAGAAACATCTAGAACAAGGTACTAAACGACAACCAAAATCAACAGAAGCGATCAATGTAACTACAAATCAAACAGAATAATAAACATGGATGGACATGATTGAATCGAAGTAAAAGAACATACCGAAGAGGGATCTGCGAGAAGAAAGGTTGAATTTCTTGGTTTCAAAAGAGGCGGACGATGAAAGAGAAGTAGCAGCTCCGATTCTTTGAAAAATCGAAGCCATTTTCTTGAAATTGAAGAGGGATTCAAAGGATGGGAGGAATAGAAAAGAAAGGGTAATGAGATTTATAGGGTATTTGTGGCGATTTCTTAAAGATGAAAATGGGGCGGAGAAATTGAGGAAGGAACACTGGTTGTTGGGTGTGTTCGTCGATTTGATTGAGAAGAGTTGAGTGTGGCAAAGTGTTACGCTTCGATTGTAACGCTTCTTTGCTTATTATGAGTCATCTCAAATTTTCTTCCGTGTAAATCTAAACTTAAAACAAACACTACAAAAGAGTAACTTAGTTTTAATTTTGTTTCATTTTAGTTATTTAAAATTTTTTTTGTATATAAAAAACTAAGGGTGAACATTTGACGGAACCGAACTGGAACCGGTCCAGACTGGTGTCCAACCCGAACCGGTTAACATCAATCGGGCCGGTTATCGGTTCTTAAATATGGTCTAATTCGGTTCCGGTTTCAAACCGGTTTGGTGCCACCGGTTCCGGGTAAAAAACGGGAACCGAACTGAAATTTTTTAAAAAGACAAAATTTCATAATATAATAACCTAATAGTCTAATACTAATCCATTCAAATTCAGAAAAAATCACACATGTTTTACTATAAGTCGTGTGTTATTTTCTGTTTTAATTTATTTTGCACGTTGAACACTTGTTTTCCTTCACGTTTTAGCCACACATGATGTCATCATTTAATTTTTTACGTCAACCCTACTTTATAATATTTGAACAAGCACTATGAGGACTATTTTGTTTAAATTCATTTGTTTCAAGGTATTGACTAGTTGTACAAAATGTATAAGAACATGTACCGGTTCTAACCGGGTATTTAACCGAAAAATGGCACCAGGACCAGAACCGGTACCGGCACCGGTTTAGTTTAACTGGTCCGGTTTTCGGTTCTCAGTTTTTGCCTAAACCGGTTCCGGTCCGATCCGGACCGGTTCTGATCGTTTACTCACCCCTATAAAAAACCGTTTAACTTTCAATTTTTTTTTAATCCTATGTAATTAACTTGTTATAACAAGTTACCAAGTCATCTTTAATATTTTTATATAAATAACTATTAAATAATACTTAATAATTAAATAATACTATTAATTTTTTTTAATAAAATCAAGTTCCCCCCATCCTTGACCATAGGATGGAGCAACGGCATAAGAGAAAAAGAAATAACTAGGGTCGACTCCGATTTTTGTGTCGATGGAGCTACGACAGAAGAGAAGAAGTCGATATCTCAACTACGGCAAAAGTTAGGGGTTGGGGAACTCAATCTTGTTTAAAATTTAATAGTGTTATTTATTTATTAAGTATTATTTAATAGTTATCTAAATAAAAGATATTAAAGATGGCTTGGTAACTTGCTATAACAAGTTAATTACATAGGATTGGAACAAAATTGAAAATTGAGTGATGTTTGTGTACAAAAAAAGTTTAAGTAACTTTAGTGAAACAAAATTGAAACTTGGTTATTATTCTATAGAGTTTTCTCTTACAATCTCTTAACGATTTTTTTGGTTAACCACTGATTTATAATACTAAATATTTTTTAATTAAAAACTTCTAAAATTGAATATTTATATGTCAATTTTAACATAATAGACTTGTAACGTTTAAAACATGACTGTCTCTACTGAACTACAATTTATATATAGAAAAATGATACGTACATATTTGGCTTTTGTTATAAATTTTTGAGTTAATAGTTATTGAATAATAAATATTTATTAATCAGTTAAGTTGATAAATCTACGAATAAAATTAGTCTTTTTAATACTTTGATTTTTCGGTTAACAGTTTATTTCTAAACTCATAAACTATAACCAAACTAAAAACTGAAATTTATTTTCTAAAATATTAAGTTGTTTGGTTTGATTAACCTAAAATTCGGTTTTCAGATATTTCGAACGCCCTTAACCAACACCGCCAACCCTTTAATGCAGCCCGATAAAGCCCAACCAACAACTCCCGCTACACACGTCACATTGTTTCCCCATTTTACAATTGCTTTTTTTTAACTTTTGTAAATATTTTTTAAAATTTAAATTTTGTTTACACATCTCTTCTCTATTTTTCACTCATAATTTCTTTTACATACTTTATTTACAAATATAGTTAATCAGGTATACTTATATGTTTAAATATTAATATGTGTCGTAGGTGAGCATCTTAACCGAAAAACTGAACTATAACCGATAAAACTGACTGAACCAAATGAAAACCAACGGTTCTGTTTATAAAATTTCATTAACCGATAGATAGTGGGTTGGTTCGGTTTTGTATACGTAACCATACCGTAATCAAACCGAACTGATAAGGATTTATTATTTTATTATTTGAATATCTATTCATTTATGATGCATCATTCAAGTTATATTATTGTAAAAACTTAAACTTTGTTACTTATTATATCGTTTCATTCATATACTGGACTAGTAGAGTTATTGTAAATGTTTAACACTTGATTGTTTCTTTCATGTGGTGCTATTAAAAATAAATTCACAAGTTTCATATTGGTAGAGGCCAAGAGGTGTGTACCATCAGGTTCAATTTGTATATTTGTGTATTAATATAACTCTAGCCTACCATTTTGTATTTTTTATCATAAAAAATAATGGGCTTAGCAAGTCATAGAAAACAATCAATTATTTGACCTAAATTTGTGGCTACTATAAAGTAATAAAAAATATAACTCAAGCATATATTCTGAATAATGAAGCATATTAAGTTTGACCCAACTTAATGTAACAGTTAACCGATAACGAAAACCGATCCGTTATCACAAACCGCTAACCGTCTCATTAGAAACCAATAGCCATTGGTTTGAAAAAACACATAACCGATATTATCAATTACGGTTCGGTTTGGGGTCAAAACCCCAAACCGACCCATGCTCAGTTGTCGATAGGAATATTAAAAGGACGAGAAGTAAAGAAAGGACCAAAACTGTAAGCAACTTTAGTTTAATGGGTGAACATCGTAAAGTCTAGGGGCATAATCTTAATGATGGCAAAAACCTGAGGACCCACCATGCGTGGAGAACTAATTTCATATGTTAAAACCATTCTTTACAAGTGTGGAACATGGCAGTAACTTTGTAACCAAATTTCTTTGGTTATTTGGCCAATTGTATATGTTAGCGATCACTTTTAACGGAAAATTTTGCTACTGGAATTTTAGAAACGTAAATGAAAGTCAAACCCATAATTCGATTTCACCAAAAACGATCAAAATGAATTTTGACCTCGTTAGGCTATTAAAAATCGATATTTTTGTATCATGCTGCTACAGTGGTTCAGCAACGGATCTGATCTAGATAACGGATTCTGTTATATAGCTGGTTCAGCAACGGATTTGGTCAAGATGAAGCTCTTTCTGGCTAAGGGTAGCCTACAAAATATAAGCATACTTGGAGATCTTCAATCCATACAACTCTAATAGAGTTTAATGGATTGCCATATTAGCATTCTGAGCATTCTCTTACCTATGTGTTGCTGAATTTCAAAATTACTTTAATCCAAATCAGATCTATTGCTGAACCACCGTAGCAACATATCAAAATGTGAAAAAATGATTTGGTAAAAAAACCCGAAATCTAATTGATAGAAACTACCAAACAGTAGTCCAAATCAGCCATTTTTGTGACCTTGGTGCGGTGCGTCGAAGGCAGAGGAGAAGAAGCAGAAGCTCATGCTCTGCTGAAGTGTTCCATGGCCCATAACCCAAGTCCCAATCAATGACGAGCCTAATTTTATTGGGCTAATTCCTTTTCTTTAAAATAATAAAACATGGACTATTTTCTATATATATATATAGAGAGAGAGAGAGAGAGAGACTTAGAGAGAGAGGATGATTCAATTGAGAACCATTATTATTGTCAAAACCGTGAGAACCAAACTTAGTCATTCAATTGGTAAGTGGAATTCATGGATGAAGAGCGTGGGGGATTGAGTATGTCAAGGTGCATATAAGAAATTAATGGGTGGGCAATCCAGAGGGGGAATTGGATGGCTAAGATTGGTTCTCACGGTTCTCGTAATAAAAACGGTTCTCAAATTAACTTTTCAATATATATATATATATAAGGAGGGTTCAAACGAGAACTGTTTTTCGTACGAGAACTGCGAGAACCAATCTTGGTTGTTCATTTTGGATAATGCAATTCATGGATGAAGAGCGTTGGGGATTGAGTGTGGCATGATGCATGTAAGGAATTCATGGGTGGGCAATCCAATTGAAGGAGGGGGAATTGGACGGCTAAGATTGGTTCTCGCGGTTCTTGTACAAAAAACAGTTCTCGTTTGACAACCGTTTTTATTGCGAGAACCGCGAGAACTAATCTTAACCATCCATTTTGGATAATGGAATTTATGGATGAAGAGCGTGGGGGGATTGAGTGTGGCAGGATGCATGTAAGGAATTCATGGATGGACAATCCAATTAAAGGAAGGAGAATTGGACGGCTAATATTCCACATTAATATGAGCTTGGAAAACCAACGAAAGATTCATGTTGTATGGAAAACATAAGCATTATCTAGTTTGATTTCATTTCTAATCTCAAAGCGGTCATCATTTCTTCTCGTGTAGTGAACATGCCCATCCTTAGCAACTCTTGTCACGTACTCATACTTTTTTGCTTAGAACATGTGTCATTAACCATGCATGATGCTTTCATGTATGCAAGGCCGCATGGTCCATGCATCATAAGCTCAATGACAATCTTGTAAAGTTCAAGATCAGTGCCTCGATCAGGAATTTCAACAAATATTGATCAACTTGTACCGGCACATGAATTCTATGTGTCGGAGCCACTCACAAAAGAGTATGGCAGTGAGGCGGGCCTCTTTTTTAGAATTCTATAGTATACAGGTATGTAAACATCGACAACGAAAAGCTTATTATAAGAGCAAAGCCTATGAAATAATGTATTATATTTTTTTGAAAAAAATAAATAAATAATAATTTACCTGCCACAACTTGTCCAAAAGGTTTCTCATTTCAACATGTTAGTATTTTTTACAAGATATCTTTTAATTTCTCTCCACTTAACATTGCAAGTGAATGTTATAAAATAATGAGGATTTCCATGAACTCTACATATAGCAAGGGCATCTTGATAATGCTTGTACATGTATTTAGGGCCACCCGTAAACGATGCTGGCAATATCATCCTTTTCCCCACATTATAGTTATCACAATCATCCTTCAACAATGCATCGCGAATGCCTTGAAGGTACTCACTTCTAAGAACATCTTGGATTCTAAGAGCATTTGATTTCCACAATTAAACAACCTGATCTTAAATTCCTGAGGTTCTTCGTGAAGGCAAATTAATGTCTCTAGCTATTCTAAATAGCTTGACTAAATAATTGAATTCATCAAAGACTTTAATTAAAGCCTCAACAATTTCAGGTTTTAGATCTCGAGACTCGCCTCCCTGAAAAATTTGGCCTTCGACCTTGAATGCATAGGGTGCAGAACCATTATTGATCGAATCATCTACGTTAGCTCCAAAAGAAGTCATAGCAAACATCATGTTATAAGCACATACATTCTCCATGAAATGTCTATCTCTAAAGAGTTCTTTAATTATATCTGGAGGGTTCTTCCAAAGTTGCAGTCTTACTTGTCCACCTTTTTAACATTGGTTGTAATTAATCTTTCCATTTAAAGAATGGCTTCTGAGGCGTTCCTCTTTCCAAAAAAAATGCTTTACAATGCTCACAAATTTGATCAATGATCACAATCTCCCAAATCCAAATAAGCTGATTATGAACCTTGTTAATGTGATTGACCACGGGATGGATGTGCATCATTATAAAGTTTGTCTAAATTTTGGAGTGAAGAGGATGCTTGGTTAGCAATTTCCTGGTTAGAAGTAGAGGATTCTGAAATGGAATTAGATTGGAGGCCAAATCCATATTTATGTGCCAATAGCTTATTTATTCCTTTTTAGAGATTGAAATGGTAACGGAACCACGCTATTGAAATGGCCATTAATATGACATTTTTTGTTATTGCTTTTATAATGTGCCATAACTATGCTTAGCAACTTTATAAGAGTAATTATTTCATTAAGTATGTAAGTAGTATATGTCATCAAATGTATATGTGAATTGCATAAGATAAAAGCATCCAAACAACGAAAAGCACCAATGCATATAAGAATTTGATAAGATATAAGCAAAGTATAACAACATCCATACAACAAAGAATAACGATGATTAGTATAGCAAAAAAGATTAACGACATCAACTAATGTCAAACAGCCCAACATATATAATGTGGTGTAGAGAATACCTGTCTGAGCTTAACGCTTTTAGCAAACTAAAACGAACGGTAGGAAACAAATGAGCTGATATGATGTAGCAGATGATAGCAACAACCATTTGAACTGTTTGCTGCTGTTGTTATAGGTAAAAGGAACAAATAATAAAAAAGAAGACAACTAATAGCTGGCTAGCATAATTACCCAACCAGTAGTGTCTATCATATGTATATGCACTAATGAACCTGCCTTTTTAGCAGCCTATAGATACATAAATCCATGTCAATCCGTACAAGATTTATCGACTTTTCATATAAAAAACAGCATCATCAAAGTTTGAAACTTGAAAACTGAACCAACTAATCATAATAAGCATTTCGAGAATGAAACTGTTGGTCGCTTGATGCGTAATATATTTTTTTCAATTAAAATTAGCTATTTATTTTATTAATATTTGTGAAAGCTCTGATGCAAGTATTCTTAAAACTTAAGCAACAATATTTTTAGTTTTTAACCAAAAGTCGGCCAATCTTTGAATATGTTTTCCCAGGTTGTGTTTGCTAATTTTCTTTGTTATGTCGACCACACACCCATTTCGTACTTTTGACAAAAGAAAAACACCGAACCAAATGAAATTTTTTAAAATAAAGCATAAAAATTCTGTGTGACATTTTATCGAACATCTGGGGTGTAGGGAATAAAGCTGGTAGTAAATCCATGTATATAAGTATAACGAGAATATGCTAAACCATAATCCCAGGATGAGTACGTAATCACGAAATCATAACAGCCTATTGGATCGAAGTGGTTCTTCGTGATCAAACCCGCGTAGGTTTTTGTTGTTGTTCGTCCATTGCAGCTCAAGTGGCCCACACAGATAGACGTACACACATGTACTGGACTACTGGTAATACACACAAAAGAGGAAAAACTAAAAAGAAAAGATGAAGAAGAGGAAGATGTAACCTGTAGTGGATATGATGCGGAGAGGTGTGAAAGCATCATCTCATCATTCCTTTGATTAGCGGTTAAAAATATTCTTGGGTTGAGAATGCGAACGAGATCGAACTAGGAGTGAGCATATAAATCAATAACCGATTTAACCGACAAATTAATCGAGCTATTTCAAAAACTGATGGTTTAGTTTTTAAATTTTGGTTAATCGATAATGACGGTTTGATTGCGGTTAATCATAAAAATTATCTCATTATTAACCGAACCAGTCCAATAAAATATTTTATCATTTTTGTATTATTTATCTACATTGATATAAGATCTTATTAAGGATTATTGTATATAAAAAAAGTACTTTTTGAATGTCGGGTTTTAGAGTTGTTGAGTTTTTGTTATTATTTTTAAGTTTTATAATCGTTTTTTATTATATATTTTTTATATGGCGTCTCGTATTTATTTATTTTTGTTTCACATGAAGTTTTCTTATTTATTTTTATACCAAGTTTTGTTCATTTATTATACTAAATTCTTTTTCATTTTACCTAAGTTTATTTTAAATGTCCAACTTCCCTATTAGTTAACCGTCCCATTTAACCGATATTCATTTCATTAAGAAAACAAAACTGATAGGTTTGAATTAAACATGGTTTCAAGTCTTAACCGACCCAAGATTCAATGAGGGGAATTAAGAGATTATGAGATGGCTCGTACCTTTTACCCAAAATCACACGTCAAGCAACAGTGATAATATATTGAGGTCTGGACCTTCTCTTTTTAACCAAAAGCGTGGAAAAAAATGCAATAAGAAAGAGTAACAGTAGGTATCAAACACGTTCCTTTATGCTTAATATCTTAATTAGCCTTATCCGATGAGCGGCTTGGGTTGCATTATGTAATGTTTCTATTTGTACATAACACAAATTAGTCATACATAACAAAAAAAGATTGTTTAAACTATTATACCCTTAAATTTATAAGTGAGAATAAAAGATAGTTGGTCGGTAAGGACATAAGAGTCATAATTATTATGTATGACTAATTTATATTGTGTATAAATCATCTCTCGTATACTTACCGAGAGCACTGTTAATCCACGGTGTTATTTTGCCTTGCAAAATGTTAATATTAGAATAAATTAGGCCGTCTAAAATTTAGGAAATAAGTGAGAGTGTGACCAAGAATTTTAGTAAATCAGTTAAATAACAAGTTGGCCCAGATGTGAAAGGGCTTTTTTAGTGAAATCTAACAATTTGATAATTCTCAGCTCGAACAAATAGATTTATATGTAAAAAGGTTTGCTATTTGAGCATAATAATCACTGCACTTTTTAACTGGCTATTTAACTATTTTGTTTATATATATATATATATAGGGGAAGATTCATTTGAAAACCGTTTTTATTGCGAGAACCAATCTTAGCCATTCATTTTGAATAATGGAACTCATGGATGAAAAGCATTGTGGGATTAAGTGTGGCAGGATGCATGTAAGGAATTCATTGGTGGGCAATCCAATTGAAGCATGGTGCATGTAAGATTGTCCACCCATGAATTCCTTACATGCACCCTGCCATACTCAATCCCCCAACGCTCTTCATCCATGAATTCCATTATCCAAAATGAACGGCCAAGATTGGTTCTCACAGTTCTCGTATGAAAAACTGTTCTCGTTTGAACCCTCCCCTATATATATAAACTATTTTTTGTACGAGAACTGCGATAACCAATCTTAACCCTTGATTAAACTTAATGGCTAAAATTGTTTGGCGGCTCATTAATGGATCATTAATGACGCATTAACAAGAGTTATTTCGGGAAAATCAAGGCTCGCAAATTAATGACGGCTCATTCGGACGAAATTCACGGTTGGGTAAATATATAAATTACCAAAATTCCCCTATTATTGAGTCATTAATGACGTTAAAAACAGTTATCGTACGAAAAACATTTCTCGTTTGAACTTTTGCCTATATATATATATATATATATATAGAGAGAGAGAGAGAGAGAGAGGAAGTTGCTCAAACGAGAATTGTTTTTTGTACGAAAACTGCGAGAACCATTACTGGCCTATCATTTAATTTCCTATATTTTTTATTTATTTTAAATGGGAAAGGGTAGTATGGACATTTTTACATTACCCCCTATTTTCTAAAACTAATATATCTCTCAAATTGAAAGATGTTAAATTACGAAAATTATACCAAAATTAACGAGAAAATTGTGCTCTTTAATTTGAGACCGATCTTAATATATTTTTTCGAAAAGAAAATCACGTTTGCTGGGGTTTTTTTACACAGCTCTCGACATATGTGCAATATTTGCACTTGTGCATATCTACATCTGTGCTAAAAAAACTAGGTGAATCTGTGTATTTGCACAAATGCATATATTTACACATATGCAAATTTGCACATGTGCAAATGTCGACCGTACTAAAAAAACCCAGCAAATATTAAAAAAAATCGAAAAAATATAGCTAGATCAGTCTCTAATTTTATCGTTAATTTGGTATAATTTTCGTAATTTAACACATTTCCATTTGAGAGATATATTAATTTGAAAAAAGTGGTGGTAATGTGAAAATGTCCAAATTACCATTAATTAATTAAGGATAAGTTTGATTAGTTTAAGGTTATCGATTAACAACTCTTTAATCTGGACCATCCATCTTTTTGATCAACGACTATAATTAGTTTTCGTACGAAAAACAGTTATATATATAGACAATTCTCGCAGTTTTTGAACGAAAAACAGTTCTCGTTTGAACTTTTCAATATATATATATATATATATATATATATATATATATATATATATATGCGTGTGTGTGTATGAAGAGTTCATTTAAGAACCGTTTTTATTGCGAGAACTGCGAGAACCAATGTTAGCCGTCTAATTCCTCCTTCTTCAATTAGATTGCCCGCTCATGAATTCCTTACATGCACTCTGACACACTCAATCCCCCACGCTCTTTATCCATGAATTCCATTATCCAAAATGAACGGCTAGGATTAATTCTCGCGGTTCTCGTAATAAAAACAGTTATCAAATAAACATTCTTCTATATATTATTATTATTATTATGATTATTATTATTCTTATTATTCGATCGATCATGCAAAAATTAAGTTACTTATGACTTAATAGAGGAGGTAAAAAAAGAATTAGTGAATTCCGCATGTTATATTATGTTGAGTAAGAGGATAAAGTTGAACAAATAGTAATATATCATTTTTCGATCTTCTCTAAAAATTAAGAACTAGCTAGGCACAAAACTATATGGGGCATTTTTCTAATGTGTTTAGCGGATCATTTTCTAGGTTGCGAACATCTGAAAAATAGTGCATGTATTGTTTGTTTTAAATTTGAGTCAAGTCTAATATATTTTTATTTGAACAACAAGAAAAGGATACAGTAAGTAAGTAGCTTCAGCTCGGTAATCACCCCCGTCTAGAGAGCCAAAATGTTATTAATAATAATTAGCAAAATGCTAGAAAAGGATACAAAATTACTTAAGAAATTAAAAGAAGGAGAAAGGATTACAACACCACATAATTAAGGAATTACATTTAGCTTTATATTTCAACCAAGTAAATAAGGAAGCTTGTACAACGTCCTTTAATTGCCATCGGCACCAAAAATTTCTTCCCATTAAACACTAGATTATTACGCTATTTCCAAACTAGCCATAAAACACAACTAACTGCTGCACCCAAGAAATTTCTTCTTTTAATTGTTTTCCCATTATCCAAGATGTTAAATATAAGTTGTTCCAATGAATTGTGAGATCCCCCATTTAAATCGCACCAATCTAACAACCATATCCAAATCTCCTTTGCTGTTGTACATGAATAAAATAGATGCTCCACATATTCATATCACATGAGCAAATAGGACAAGCTACAAATGACAAATGAACTCCTTTAAGACTTAGATTAAGTCTAATAGGAATACGCTTTAATATGAATATCCACACAACATAATTAACACGAGGAGGTAGCCATTTATTTCAAAAAGTAGGTCCTGTAAAAGGAGAGTTAATTGAAAACATTATCTATAATAATTCTCATGAATTTTACCGAAAGCATACAATTAGGGTCCCTCTCCATCTACATATAATTCTCTTATATGTTCTAGGATGCTACTATTTGGAACTTCTCATTTTACATGCTAGACATGTCAGATTAATCAATTATAGTTTTCAATATAGACTATCCATTCACATACATCACATCAAAAGAGTTAAATTAAACAATCAAGTAGGTTCAACTAGTTTTACCCATATTCTATTGTTTCGTTTAGGACATCAAAAAAGGTAAAAAACTAAGAACCAAGCCGGTAATGATTTGCATTTAAAAAAATAAAAAGACAAAATCGCTATTTTAGCTAGTATAGCCCCTATATAATTTCCCTAGCAACCTAGGTCTGTGCTTGCAAATGTAAAATCAAAGGAACTATAATCATGAACACATGCATAAGAATTAGACCATGAGCATTTATTCTTTCGTTTTTATTGTTACGTTAGCGTCATGTTATTTTTTACTCTCATCTTAATTCTATTACTCTAACCCCCACACCATCCCCTCAACCATCCCATCTTTCACCTACTCACACTAAAAAAAAGTTTCAGCGTGATCGGAAACCAACTAGGGGGTTATTAGGGGGTGGGGGCGATGGTGTTTTAGTGACATCACGCACCATTCAGCCCGCACCTACTGGTTAGATGCACCCACTCTTATATATTGAAACATGATCAAGTAGTAGATCGATATGATTTAGAAATATATATAGTCATGAACGACAAACAATCGATGACACTTGATTCCATGAAAATCACGATTCACAAACAGTAGGCTTTAGACGTACGAGAACTAAATATTCGATCAGCAATGAAATCGCTCAAAAGTAGTCGGCAAGTTTATTTAATAAATGAAAGAGTATGATCATGAATATAAATGTTTGTTTGTTTGTTTAGTTAGATGGATTACTAAAAACACGAATGATATATATACAGTTTTATTGGTTCATTTACATTCGTAACTTCCGTTTGTTTAATTACGTTCATTAGCTCGTTAATTAATGTTGAGGTATGTATGATGATTAATGTTGCGGACACATATATTATTTATTCCTAAATAATTAATACAAGCAACGCATTGAACTCGTGTTAGATTAATTGATGGTATAGTACAATATTGTAGGTTGCGTAGCACACTAACTAATTAACATGCGCTTTGCTTCTGTCATGTAAACTGTAAGCCATTAACCACGTTCTATTTCTTCACGTGGATTGCGTGCAGTGAGGGAAATATCCCATATATATTAACATATTTTATAATTTAAAATAGAAATCTAATAACTAAATGTACCAAATTAAGAACGTCAAATTGAGAAAAAAATACTCTAGTCTTACAAAATGTCATAATTTACGTCCACTATTTTTATTATTATTTACAAGTTAGGATCTCAATCTAATAAAAAAATTGATATATGTATATATATATATATATGGTTAAAAGAATTTAATTAATATATCATCTTTTTGAAGCTTGTAGTCTATCCTTTATATGATTTTAGTGTTTATTTTATATTTAAAATTATAGTTATATCCTATTAAATGAATAATTTACATTTAAGTATATATTATATGAATTATTAAAATTACTCGACTCATTTTGTCGCATATTTGGTTTATAATAACTATGTATGTGTTTACAATTAATATCCCTATACCCTTTTTAGTTTATTGTATGTATTTGCTATATTAATAAAGCACTTAATTCTATAATTAAATAAAAACAAACTTTTAAATTTAACGGGCTATGAATAGATAAGGGTTAATTTCATATATAGCTTATTAAATATCAAAATATTTTATTTACCTAACTTAACTTATAAATATAATATATATACACTTCTTAAGCTTTTATAATATCTTATTTACATAGCTTAACTTATAAATATCATAGATACTTTTCTCAAGCTTTCATAATATCTAATTTGCCCAAATCATCATTTTTATCAGTTTTTAATCATTTTAAATGAATTATAATTATAAAATATAATTAAATGACTATTATACCCCTTTTTAAATCTACTTATAAAATTTCACCTATACCCTTACTAAACTTTTTAGATATCACATTTATCCAAGTTATATATATATATATATATATATATATATATATATATATAGTGAAAAGTTAATTTGAGAACCGTTTTTATTGCGAGAACCAATCTTAGCTATCCAATTCCCTCTCCTTCAATTGGATTGCCCACCCATGAATTCCTTACATGCACCATGCCACACCCAATCCCCCCACACTCTTCATCCATGAATTTCATTATCCAAAATGAACGGCTAAGATTGGTTCTCGCGGTTCTCGCAATAAAAACGGTTCTTAAATGAACCTTCCCCTATATATATACATACACACGATTCTATCAATTAATTTGATGATCGAGTACGGTTCATACGCGTGTGTATAAGGAATTAGCGCACCAATCACGAATTACGCTGAAAACATATTTTAAAAACAATTCTAATTCTTTCAAACAAAAGCATTACGCTAAAAAACAATAATATTTTAAAATAACATTTTTAAACACAAATATACTAACACCTATGAAAGATATGAACATCGTCGGAAGTAAATTACCGACAAACAAATGAATTACACTGACATACAAATATAAAAAATCATACAATAGTAATTATTCGTACTAACTGCAAATACTGCCTATCAAATTTATGCAGTTAGGATGGTTAAGCGATATTTCTTAGCTCCTTCCACAAATAGATTTATAAAGTTTAGTAAGTGAATAGGTAAAATATTATAAATAGATTTAAAAGAGGGATATGCTAGTCATTTGATTATATTTTATAATTACAGTTCATTTAAATGGATAAAAATGGTGATTTGGGCAAATACGTTATTATAAATGCTTAAGAAGAGTATATATGATATTTATAAGTTAAGTTTGAACAAATAACATATTTTAATGTTTAATAAGGGTATATATGAAATTAACTCAATAGATAAAGTCGTGAGTTCTTTTTTCACTAGCCATCGTTCGTGAGATTTCACAAATTCCCTTAGGGGTAAATTGTTAGATCCCTTAAGTATTGTCTAATATATTTTAGTGAAGTTTATTATTACATATGACATTAGTCATAGTTTAGGTATTTTGTTTCAATACCGTAGAAGTATAAATACAAATTTGTAAACTCTAAATCAATAAGCATTTCAACATACCAAATTTACTAGTGTGTTTTTAGACGTATCCATTCTCATTCATACACATACATACGATCTGAGATCTAAATTGTGTGATTGATTTAATATGATTAATACTTAATACCTTGGATCTACACAATTCCATACAATTCGGGTAGTTCGTGTATTTTCTTTTAAAAAAGTTAACCGGTAATCAAACCGTTTTAATATTCGGATATCAAGTACGGGTCAGTTAATATATTTTTGGGTATAACCGATTTAGGTTGCTTGAACTTTAATTTGTTATACAATTTTTTTGAAGCCAAGTATGTGATGGTATATTTAAATCTTGTTTGAAAGTGTGAGGTTAAATTCCTACCAAGAGGTCCAAGCCATAACACAAGTGGCTAAATCTATAGCTTTGCACAAAGTCAGTAGATTAATTAGGACTCAAAAGATTATTATGCAAATAATATAGGCTACGAGTATGGATTTCAAGCAGAGACTTTGGAGTGGGTATCAATGTTACGCAAAAGGAATTAAAGAAACTTACAAAGCTTCAAGGACAAAGCATTCATGCATGAACCAAACCTTGGGTAGGGTGGGCCTTTACAGGCTTTCCCGAGTATTGGATTAGGCTTAAAAGCCATTTGGATTTTTTTTCTAGAAATAAAAATTCGGGTATCGGGTATATCTGAATTTATATTTTCTCACACCGATAACCGGCCCTGAAAATATGTGGGTAACCCAATAATTGAAAATAACTTAGCGGATAATCAAACTAACCAAATCTTTAACGGATCAGTCGATTTTTTTGGTTATCGGTTATTTTTGACATGTTTAAACTTCTTTACTTAATATTTTAGGGGCTTATTTTTGTTTTTCTTTCCTTAAAGTTCAAAGGGTCTAAACTTTTTTTTTCTAAACTTATTTACATAGTTTTTTTCTCTTTCCTTGTTTAGGGTCAGTAACGAAGTAAATACGGTGGGTGGAGATATAACGATAAGCAAGCCATTATTTCATGTGGAAAGGTCGGTTACTGTTTGTGACGTGACCGAGCTTCAGGTCATTTTTCGTACATTTTTTTAAACAGCAATTAATTAAACCAGTTTTATTTATTTACTTATTAAAGATTAAAGATAAATAACAGACACAATTAAAGCTTCAGGTAATTTTCATACATTCGCATGCTTCGCACATCTTCCTAGCTAGCTTTGGTACGTGACGTCAATTGAATGCCTATCTAACTTATTTATTTAATTTTATTTCAATTCTTTTAATTAATAAAATGTAATTCTATAAAAATATATATATAAATGTAAAAATATTTGAGTGGAATGCGTTTCCTAAAACATATATTTTTTAGTTGATCTTACGAGTTTACCACATTTCAAGTTTTGAACAAGCTGATCGAATATACGTAAACATTTCTTTCAATCACCGGTAATTAGCTTCAATTCTCAACTTTTTTTTTTTTTTGAAAAAGTGATAAATGAAAAAGCTTATTCAATTAACAAACATACAAAAAGAATAATAAATAAAATATAATAATAATAATGATGATATTTATAGTAATAATAATATCTTAAAATAATAGTAACAAGTATATTAAATTAATAATAAAGAGTAATGATAATTTTAATAATTGAGAAAATAATAATAATGCTTATAATAATCATTATTATATAATCCATAATAAATATAAAATAGTTATAAAGGTGAAAAAATTAATAACATAATAATAAATTATCATTAATAAAAAAAAATAATACAAGCAATAATAAATAATAAATACATTACCGCTGATTAATAAGACCACTCGTATCGGTCTCCATACCCGATGGCGGGTTGTGTTGGGTTGGATGGGAACATCATCACCCCCCATCGGGTGATGGCGGGTTCCCGAGCCCTTCGAGTAGCCGAACCCGTTGCGGGTATTTTTTTTTCTTTTTACCGTTTTACAACAATCGAATACATATATATTTTTTTCTTTTTTTCTATCTTATAAATACCGTTCACATCTACACATATTTTACATAACATCTTCTCTTCTCTACTATATTTTATACACTATCTTTCATTCTTCCAATTCTCATTCTTTATAAAAAAATGGATAGGGGACAGAGCAAAACGTGCAAACCAAGAAAGAAGCATGAATAGAGATGGCATGATGGCTGGTGTATTGGAATATGTCGACAGGTTCAATTTAGAGAATGAAAAATTGCTCAACGTGGAACAACAGAAATTATAACTCGCGAGGAAAAGAACCAAAGCTGCAAAGATGAAAGTTGAGGCGGCAATAATGAAAGCAGATGTGGCAAAAAAACCGAGAGCTTCGAAAAGATCGCGAGTTTTTCTTATCTCCACACACTCATCTCTCGGGTGAGCAATTGGATTTCGTTCTTAAACAAAAAGTGGAGTTTCGACAACAATACGGGTGGTAGATTGTAGTTTTTTATTTTATAAATTATGTATTTTCTTACTTTTTATTTGAGATTATGTAATGAAATTTATTAAATATTATTAATTATTTTATATTTTTTATCTTTGAAATAATTAAATTATTTAAATTAAAACAAAAAATTGAAAATAAAAATTGAAAAGATATAGAGTTAAAAAGGGTTGAATGTGGGGTTTGTGGGGTAAGTTGGGTTGAAGGTAGAACATGATGTAGATGCTGATGTGACAGTGGGTTTGATGAGACAAGTTAGGTTGAAGGTAGAACATGATGTGGATGCTGATGTGACAGTGGGTTTGATAAAACAAGTTATGTTGGATGCTGATGGTGTAATAATAAGTTTAGATAATAGTTCGGGTAGTAACAGTTATAAATAATAATAAATTGTTATATCTGAAAATAAAAATCTTAGAAAATGATTCTCTACCCACTTTCAAACATGTTTCGTACTTTTTAAATAAAACTTCCACCTTTCATATAACATTTTTTCTAAATCTTCTAGAAAAAAATGCACATCTTCTATAAAAAAGTAAAAAAAAATAATTAAAAAACTTTTCAACAACTAAACGCGCTACTCAAAATGTTCCTTATGATAAGCATCGTTGTTTGTAAACAACAACAATTTACTATACATATATAAGAAACGTATTTAGTTGGACAAGTATATCCTATAACATGATGAGATAAAAAATTAATAACAGACGTAAGATAAAAAAAATTCATAATTATTATGTACAAATCATTATCGATCATTTTTGTGCAAATTGAGCTTAGATGTGTATAAAAATCAAATCAAAAAATATATCTTTATTTCAAATTAAGGATCTATAAAAATTTAAATATTTTGGTACCGACACTATTACGAAACATTTACACATGCATGAATGCATAAAAACACCCTATTAATTAATTAATTTCAATTCTAAATCTCAACCTGCATCCACAGAAAGTTGCAAAATAATAAGCTAATTATAAAGCCTTCAGTTGAATTATATTATATAAACTCGATCAATATGTACATATCTATAGATATATTACGACCGAGTTACCTTCTAAACAATTTTTTTCATACAAATAAGATATAACATTTACACAAATTATCGTAGCTATATATATTTGTATCAATAAATTAATTTTTATAACAAACACAAATTAATTAACCCAGTCAAATCTCTTTTGAGCGAAATATAATATATAAGATAAGATAAGATTTAAATAATCATATACGGATTCTAACAAAGCATGATTTTTTTTTGAACTGTAGCAAAAGACAAGCAAGGCAGAGCTTCGACATGGCCATCACCCAGCCTTGCAAGCCTAAACAGAAATTTTATTAAATGAAACTACCAAACATCATAGTACAAGAAAACAAGTGTCAAGCATCAGCAGCACAATATTAAAAATGCTAAAAACAAGAGAAAGGAGCACAACACCAATCTACCCATCTATCTTTAAAACCAGCGACACCTGAACGTTTACTAAATCAAAAGAACGAAATGACTTGAATTTGGCTGAAAATCCACACTTCCTTTTCAAGATTCACAACTGCAAAAACCTTGTTATATCTAGTTTTCCAAACCATCCAAAGATAAATATAGAGTACCCCCATGAAAGCTTTCCATTTATCACCTTTGTACTTCAACCAACTTCCCCATTCAAAAAAATACGGCTATGTCGAGATGGCCGAATAATCAATAGTCCACCATTAACAAATTTCTTTTAAAACATGACAAGAAATTGGGCAGAATCTAAAAAGATGTGCTTCATCTTCGATATATGCATCACAAAAAGGGCAAAGATCAAAAATCACATAAACACCTCTCTTTTGTAGGTTGTATTTGGTGGGCAACCTGATGTGGATCGAACACTCTCCAAGCTAGTACATTTACCCTAGAAGGAGTCCAGCTAATCCAAAAAAACTCACTGTTGCATGCTCTTTTTAAATGTAAATCATCGTAAGCATTCCTTAGAAATGAGACTGAGAACATACCTGAGTGCTCTAGAGCCCAATTTACCAACATGGTTTGGTCAACTGGATCAACTTGTTCCTGAAACCAGTAAGCTAAGAGAATATTTACCTTCTCGAAGTCCCTATGAATTTTGAGAATGTTCCTCCAAACACCCGAGAATTTACCAGTTGGTTTGGTTTTATCTAATCCACCATTAACCCCATGTAAGGACTGGAAAACTCTCTTCCACGGCGTGTTGTTTTCTGATTTGAATTGCCACCACCATTTTGATAGGAGTGCTAAATTGAACGCCTTTAAGTTGCTCACCCATAATCCTCCATAATTTTTATCAGATAGAACCGTGTTCCACGATAGCCAAGCAATCTTTTTATCACCATCTTTGCTGCCCAAAAGAATTTTAGTCTGTAGCTTTCTAGCTAGTTTATGAATTATTTTTTGTGGGGCTTTGAAAAGTAAAAAGAAATATGACCCAGGCTGTCTAAAACCAATTTAATAATCACTAAACGAACTCCATATGATAAAGTTTGAGCCTTCCATTTAGATAATTTTGCTGCACATTTATCTAAGATGGCTGCCCAATATTCACACTTATGAAATATAGCTTATATTTTAACAAATAAATAAAATTGTAGTGTCATCTTCAAGACTGAAGTGGTTGGTTAAAGTAGCCAACAGCTTACGCACGTGGGTAAGGAAAAAAATGTAAGCTGAAAACAGGAAGGAGTTAATGTTGGTGTACATATGGCGGGTTGCGGTGGCGGTGCTTAATAAGAAAAACGTGTTAAACGTGCTTCTATTAATTTAGGCTCCTTCCTTCCTTCCTTCCTTTCTTCCACCTCCTCCTTTTTAAGCGTTGTTTTATAATTTCTGTTCTCCTACCTTCACAACAAACTCCCTAACTATCTTTATTCACTTCATAATGAGGAGGAACTGTAATCTAACGCTCCGCCTTGTGCCGCCGCGTTCTCACGACCACCATCACCGCCGTCCAGAACAACCCACGTAAGAAATTTGCATTTTTAATTATTCGATCTTCACACAAACTATTTATATATTTATTCAAATTTCAATTTTTTAAAAGTATTTTCGTACTGGTCGAATGCTTAGTGACGAAGTGGATTTGCGGGGTTTGGATCCAAATCAGAACCAAAATCAGCAGCAGCTAACAATTTTTTATGACGGCAAAATTAGCGTTTGTGATGTTACCGATTTTCAGGTAATACTTTTGCATATTAATTTTAATTTATTTATTTGTATCTTTCTTTATATACTAAAACACTTCCTTACTTCAAGGTAAAGCAATTAAGTTGGTAAATATATGTTTATACAGTTTTATTTTCCTTCACGTGTATTATTTTTTTTTTCTTTTTATGTAATATGAAAAAAAAATCGTAATTTTGGATTATTGTTTTTCACAAAACTGTATCAAAATTACATATATAACGATCCATGCAACATATAGTATTTTGCTACCATTCGATCTAACATATTTCCATTTCGATCAAATCTTACCAACGTATGTCATTTATTACATTAGAAAATTGATTGAATTTTCAATATATATATATATATATAAAGGGGACGGTTCAAACGAGAACTATTTTTCGTACGAGAACTAATCATATTCGTTGATCAAAAAGATGGATGATCAAAATTAAAGAGTTGTTAATGGATAACCTTAAACTAATCAAATTTATGCTTAATTAATTAAGGGTAATTTGGACATTTTTACATTAGCTCCAATAAAAAGTTGAATACATATAATTACAACAAATTAAAAGTTTGATACATACAATAAAATTTTTTTAAGTTTAATACATATAATAGCAAAACATGACAACTTTGATATATTTTAATACATTAAATCATTTTCTAATTAATAATGTACACTTGTTTGTCTTTCAAAATAAAAACAAACTCCCGGTCCTGAAAATCTTTAAACCCAACTTTAGAGACCTTTATGTACCATAAATATTATCAATTTATCATCACCCACCAATAGCCTTCCAACCCAACTATGTGAACATTCATAAACCACAACCACCTCGAACAAACTTCAACAACCATCATAGACTAGCCACCAAATACTTCTAGCTAGCATCCACAATTTTTCACCAGTTGAGCACTCGCCCATGGACTTTCAAACCCAACTCAGCAAATCTTGAAATTAACCTAAAGCATATAACTTGTAAACCTAACGCTAGCGACAGCTTGGTGTAAGATATCATATTGCCTGCAATATAACATTTTACCAAGTTTATTGTATTAATTACAAAAAAACTAAAGTTCATTATAAATAGTAATAACTCAGTTAAAAACCATTGTGTTTTTATGCAGTTTGCACTAAATAATAAAACGATTTTTATATAAAATTAATGGTATTTATGTTTTGTTAAACCGGCATTAGTATTAGTAATATCTAATATATATGCTATAATTTGTTGGAGTTTGTCGTTGCTTCAAAATACCCAATTAAAAAATGCTAAAAAGGAATGAAACCTAACTAAAAAGAAACACGTACCGTGAAGTAAGAATGAAACAAACTCGATGAATTAATACATGATTAGATTATCACAAAATGGAAAACGTACATCTACAAGTCAAAAAGGAAATTCAGTACTTTCCTCATAATATTTTCTAAATATATAAGATATATAGATAGATGTATCATATTACTATATTTTATTATAAAATATTTAACTGGTTTAATATACTAACATTACAAAATTTAAGTAGGTACGTTGAATGACCAAATTAAGTTAAATTAATTAAACGTTTTAAACGCATCTTATGAATCCTTCATAATACGAAAACCTTTAAAAAAACACTAATGCAAATTTAATTTCAATATTTGAGATATTAAATTTAAATTATAAAATCAAATGAAAAACAATTTTTATTGAAACTTTAATTTAAATATTCGAGCATATAATAAATATTTTAATTTTAAGTCTTAGGAAGTGCATATATATAACTAGATTAATCAATAAATTAACTTAATTAAAGAATATTTAACCAGAAATTAAGAATATATGCAGACTAGCTTGTTTTAATACTGAGATTTGTTAATTAGTATATTTCGATTCGATCTAATGAGATAATATATATAATAAATGAATTAATGAAATGCAGGCAAGAGCAATAATAAAGCTAGCAAGTGAAGAGATGGAAGAGAAATGGAGAAACAGAACACCGTCATACTCGCCTTCACCATTGATGTTATCTCCATCACCATCACCATCTCCATCTCCATCTCCATCACACAGTGGGCTTTCCATGAAGAAATCCTTACAAAGGTTTCTTCAAAAGAGAAAGCATAGGCTTCAAGCAACTTCTCCCTACCATCGATCGCTAGACTGATGCTCGATTTACATATATATATATATGTTTTCCATCTTACGTACTTACTGCACGCATGTAAATATATTATCTATTGGCCGGTGGTGGTATGCTATCCAAATTAACACTCTAATTAAATTCAAATCCTTTTCTTTTACTTATTTGGCAACATATATATATATATATATATATATATATATATATATATATATATATAGTTAAACAATCTTATCTTGTTCTTCTACGAAAAGAGTTTAATAATCTGTCAGTATATGTCTACAATTATCCACAAATTACCAATGATTTTTAAAGAAAAAGTAAAATAAAAAATGATGGATCATGAACTTCTTTTTACAATGATTTACCGCTAAATTTTCTTGTTTATAGAAAAGAGAAAAAATGATGGATTCAACCATAGATACCCGGTTATTCCTAAATAAATGTCATTTTAATATTGAAAAAGAACAGCTAACTTTCACCAATTTTTTGGTTTAATCACTAAATATGTTAATTTTACCATGATCTAACCTTTAAACTAATTTTGTCTTATTTAAAATGGTGTAAATAAAAGGCTATATGAAATTCGATGATTCTTTTTGCAAATGGGCACTTGACATGTTCTCCATGCTATTGTGCAAAAAGAATTAGCAAAAATGGAAACAATGAGTGAGAAATCAAGAAAAACCGTACACAACTCGTGATGTTTAAACCAAAACTTTAGGTATAAAATTAAGAGGTTATACTTGATGAAGTTCGCTGATTCTCTTTTCAAATAAATGATTGACATGTTTCTTAAAGTTATTATGCAAAAATAATTAGTAAAAATGAGTATAAAAGCGCTAAAAATATAAGCACTCCCAAAGAGGTTAAATACGTACATCATTGTGATAAAAATAATGTAGTGGTTAAACCGATAAAGTAATGAAAGTTTAGTACAAGCTTAAATCGATAAAAAATAGTTTAGTGACTATACCGATAAAAATAGTTTACTGGTTCAACATGTTGCAAGTCAAATTTGCACCCTTTTGAATAAAACAAAATTAGTTTAATGGTTGTATTAAATTATTGTAGGAAAAAGATTAATAACTTAACTAATAAATTGGTAAAAGTTTAATAGATTTTCCGATGTTTACTCTTATAGATGTATTAATGAAAAATAAATAATATATAAACAGTTATTAACATTACACAACTTATATGAGTAAAGGTAATCAAAACTACTAAATTAGACCACTAGATCAATATACTCAATTACTCATTACCAAAAAATATATAATTATTAGGGTTTAGTTTTAAATTTGTATCGAAGTTGTCACTTTTTCCTATTGCATATACCCAACATTCAAAGCTACAATTAAGTGTATAAAACTTCATAAAACTACCATTTAGTGTATCCAACCTGGTATAGCAGGTCACTTGTTGACTTAGCACCAGTTTTGATGAAGTAGCATTTGACTTAAGTACTGATATGTAATTTCTTTATTTAAAAATAATTGAAAATATAATAAGAATAATAAATAAAAACTTTATGCAAATCTAGAACCTCCAAGCGACTATCGATTCAACTTCATACAAGCCTTTCATATGCGATACACTGGTTTAGTTGGTTAACATGTTAGATTTCATGTTTTACTTTAATCTCTTTGATTTAAAGGGAGTTATTCATGTGTCGATTTCAACCTGTTCGAGGGTCTCAAATCAAGGGTTTCCAAGTCGAGGATTTCATATTTCGAAGGTTTTCGACATATTCATGTGTCGATATCATAGATTCATGTTTCAAGGGTTTCCAAGTAAGTTTCACCGATTTTGGTTCGATTTGGGGTTTTCAAGTAAGTTTCAACATGTTCTTTTTTCTTCTTCATTTCAATCTTTGTTTTTATGATTATAGATCTGTATGTTTGTGTTTATATTTTGCTTCTTGGTTTATTGTTTTTATTTTTCTAGATCTGAATCTTTGGTTTTTGGTTTATTGTTAAGCATTTTGTTCTTCATCTTAAGGTTTTCTTCTCTCGATTGAAGGTTTTTGTTTAGGGTTACATGAGTCTGTTTTGGGTTTTCGATGAATGTTCTTCATCTGGTTATTCATCGAGTTCTTGTTCTTGCTTCATCGATTTCATGAGTTTGTATGAATATACATTTTCGTTTTCTTGTTCTTGTTCTGGGTGTCGATTGAAGTTCTTCATCTGCTTCAAGTTCTTCAAATTTGAACTTTGAATCAACACTGATGTAGCAAAAATTACTAAAGTGGAGATGATGTGGTATTAAAAATAAATAGAAAAATAAAAAATAATTGGTTACCTTATCTATAGGTTTTCGGATACACTAAACGGTAGTTTTAGGAAGTTTGATACATTAAATGGTAGTTTTAAAAGTTGGGTATATACAATAAGAAAAAGTGACAACTTTGATACACTTTAGGAAACTAAACCTTAATTACTAAAATGATTCATCAATGAAAGCAAAATATTATACTATGACATTTGACCACCTTTTAGGCAATTACAGTAGACATGGTTCTCATAATTGGTATTAAGCTATTAAAGTTTGATTAATCATATCTATGTTGTAAAAAGCTTGTTATGGTCTCATTATGGTTCCGTTAAGGTTTAAAGTGTGACGATGTTGCAACGAAATGGTTCAAAGTTTGGATAAGGCTTGTGTATATTAAAGCCTAATTAGGCTTGTCTTTAATTATCTATTATAAATCTTGTTTTCTGATACGTGTTAAGAGTATTAGGCAATGATATGTACGTACTTATTCAATTAGTTGAATATAGCAATTACAAAGAAGAGTAATGATGAGTGATGATATAATTAAGTCGATCTATAATCATGTGTTTTTTAATTTTTGTTTATAAAATTATATATTCATATTTAGAATTTATAACAAAATTTTCATATTAAATCACGTCTTATAAAACATCATGCCCTCATAGCTTCTAAGCCTTTAGGTTTAAGCGTTTAACCATTCCACCACTCAACACCTCTTGTTATTTATAACCTTGATCATATCAAACAAAATCCGGCAATAACTCTTTGAGTTTTTCAATCTCACGACACCATCTCAAATTTTCCTTGTGTTAGAGTGCGACAAGTGGTTACATCCATCTACACTATCACATCAGTTTTTTTTTCTTCATCACTTAGCTCTGTAGAAAATACAATGGGTTTGTGCCTAAACATATTATTGACAATGACAAAAACTAGACTAAATAAATAATAAACATGCATAAGTTAATAAAAGAAACTTATTAAATTGAGTTTGAAATTGATTTAATCTAAAAAATAAAATAGAAAAATAGAAAATAGAAAAGGAAAACGTGGAAACCGATGCATATGCAATTGCTTTATGCTCCGGTCCCATATATATTATTTGAGAGGGAATATATTAATTTTTTCTTTTAGTTAATATTTTATTTACAAGATTTACACTAAGTGTCAAATTAATAGAGTAGATAAAAAAATTTAATAAATTCTATATGTTATCTTATGATAAGTAAAAAGATATGTAATTTTTTATATTATTTTAACGTCAACACTCGAGAGAACTAGTAATTTCATTTGGTTTCAAGGGTATATATTGATCTGGTTATATATTTTGTTTTGGTTTATATATATGAGGTGGTTAGGTTGAAGATGGACGAGTTGAATATATATGGATATGGATTTTGCTTGCTTTGGTCTAAAATTACGGAAACGAATCTTAAGTTGCCATCCTAAAAGGTACATACATGCGCATATTATATATGCATGCATGCATGCGTTTATTGCGTTGATAATATATATGACCATACATTAGATGTTCATCGAGCTACCGATCTTAAAGCTTTATTTCATTTTTATTTTTATTTTTATTTTTCAATAGATAGATAGGTATACTTACATATATAAATTAAGCATATATATATATATATATATATATATATTGTCACATTAATTTCTATGTTATTTTTCAGTAGTAGTCTCTTAAACACACGTACACGCCTCTCAATTAGCTGTACGTACGTTTTAATTTAATTATGGTCCTAAAAGCCCCGTACGTTTTCTTCAGGTGATCGATGGAACATGCACACTTATGTTTATATATGATTTTATTAAATATTGGTTGAATGGTTCGTTTGCGTATGATGTAAGCTTCTAAAAAATCTAAATATTTAACATGTAATAAAATATGAATCGATCTATATATATAAACAATTTAAACAAATTGAATTATATCAATCAATAGAAAAAATAACTAATAAAACAACATATATATATATGTATCAAATTAATAGTAAATTGAATTAAAACGAGCTTTCATATTTTTAATAATTTTTTTTTGTATACTACATTCATAGTTTATTTGTTAGGTTACTATAATCATCACAAATATGAAACCTTGAAGGAATTAAGTATTTCCGGTGTGTATAGTGATTCTTAAAAATGATATGAAATTTCCCATTAACATATATATATATATATATATATATATCATCTGAACTGAAATATGATGCATTCATAGTGTTTAATATTGATATCATATAATCATTTATGTGTTCAACCACTTTATTTGTTGAAATAAAATTACTCTCTCTTAAAAACAATTTCGATCAAAAAAGTGTTCATTGATATAATGTAATTATTTATATGCTTAACATCTTCATTTGTTAGACGCTCATGTGATACACAGTTAGTCGTTTTATCAAAGTATAATTATAAAAAAAAACATAGTATACTAAAAATAAGAGTCAAACATCTAAATATAAATAATTAATTATTCTTAATTTTAAAATCTTAAGCAATATTTTAAATATAATTTAACCATAATTGAGTTATTACATAAAACCTAAATTATAAATCGTAAGGAATACATAAATCACCTCATCAACTTATAATAATATTGTTTCAAAATTCGGATGTTATACTCATAATCTTCTTTTTTGATATACAAAGCTTTGACATGTTAATCACTAACAAATAGTATGTTTA
Source organism: Dittrichia graveolens (assembly GCA_038502395.1). Classification (NCBI taxonomy): domain Eukaryota; kingdom Viridiplantae; phylum Streptophyta; class Magnoliopsida; order Asterales; family Asteraceae; genus Dittrichia; species Dittrichia graveolens. Next base: position 5,396,747 of record JARJIL010000005.1, on the reverse strand, counting down.
TTAAAATCATCACAGTTTAATCAATATTTTATTATTAAATCATTGGCATTGAAAAGCAGATCAAAAGTTTAATTATGTCAACAAAAAAGATAACTAATTTAGGGATTCACAAAAATAAACTATCATATAAAAAGGTGTTATACCTCACTAATTTGTTGTAGGGATATATTCTCATATACTCTAATATAAAAATACCCCATACAAAAAATTACCGATTTCGTTATTCATAACATGAAGATTAACCATAATCATGTTCACTTGTTTAGAGTTTTGTAAAGAATATAAGCAACAAAATATCTATTCTTATTTATAAGAGATTAAGTGTCATTACATTTTGATTTACACAAAATCAAATATAGTAACTTAATTACTTTTTTCAATTAAATATGTTTATTAAATATAAATATATAATTTATACAAATACTCCCTATAAATTTTCATATCTCTTTTATAATTGGTTCTATATATTCTTGCAAATTTATCATTCTGATTGTTTTAGTCAAAATTAATTTTTTTGTCAAAATTAAGAATATATATAAGAGATTTTGATCGATTAATTAGATTTTTATTTAAAAAAGCTTTATAGAAGATTATCTATATCTCTTAACCCATATATGCAAGTATTTTTATTAGAATATTAAAATATTAATATTGGACATCGAAGAGTTTTTTTTTTCCTTGTTAATTTTGTTGACCATTTAGCACGTTGAGATATTTCTTTTTATTAAAACAGGAAATAAGAAAAAAAGTAGCCTCGTTTATCATGTGCTCGTTACTGGCTAAGCACATAAAAGGCAAATAGGGAACACAAGGAATAAAGCATAAAAGCCTTGTTTTAAGCATATATCTTTAAATTTAATCATATATATATATATATATATACATATACATATACTAGTATGATATCCGTGCAATGCGACGGCAACGGATAATTCCTAATCGTTAACATGTCCGTTTTCAAAACCTATGGAGTATGGTATTCATGTAATACGGTGGCAGCAAATAATTTTTGTTTGGTGACATGTCTATTTTGTTTATTTTTTTCCATTTCATTTACTTTTTTGTTTTGCATAATTAAAAAAAAGTTATGAAAATATTTTTTAACAATTAAGTTAATTTGTATTAACTCTGACTTTCAAAAAACTTGTATTGATTTTGATTTTCTTAAATATGTAAAGTTTAGTTATTAAAATGGAATATAAGAATCTTATTAATTACTATATCTAATAGTTACTTAATTTAGTTTATATGAAGTAATTTAGTAATTTCAAAACACTTAAAATTTAAGAGTTTAAACAAAAAATCTAAATGTTTCATAATGTAGTACAGAAGTACATATATATTGTAGATTAAAGGGTATGGTTCGTTGCAAGAAGCTTGAAAATGGATTCTTTTGGTTGAATTATGTGTGTGATATTCAACAGCGATGAAAAGAAAGTGGGAGTGGAATTGATTATGGCTTTTCTTTGCATACAATTTTTTGTTGTATTTAAGCTCAACAAATCTCTTGTTTGTAGAGAGTTTTAATCTCTTTTGTTTTTTCTGAAGTTTTCTATACTCTCTTTTAAGTCCTTAGTATGTTGCCAAATAATTTTCTAATCTTACTTCATTTCAGAAAGCCAACTTACATTACAGAAAGATGATCATTATGTTCTTTACTTCAAATATACTATCAAATAAAGGTTTTGCCATCCATGCATCCTGACATATACTTTGAACGGGTTCAGGTATTTCAAACCAAAGAGTTAAATCTTTGTATTTAATTTCTAGTTCAACAAACTTTTGAATAACAAATTCTCAGAAGAATTTTGATACATTTACCTACAAACAAGTCAGATTGGTGGCCTTTGATATCAAAACTTTATAATTTAATTAATTTTGGAAAGATTTGATTTTACATATTAAGCAAAATTATCATTATATATATATATATCATAATAAAAATAATAGTAAATTAGATTTTGACTTCCAAAAATAAACAAAATAAATAACAAACGTAAGTCATATATATATCATAATAAAGATATGTAAGTCATCAATCATAATATATATTAGATTTGAATTTCATGTTTTAGATTGTACTAAACATATAATTTCCAAATCAATCATGCCAACTAATTCATAGCCGTAAGTTTTTAGTACCCTTGTGTTTGTGTTTTGGTTGTTAAGGGTAGAATAGTAATATTAAGTGAATTAAAATTTAAGAGTTTTAAAAAAAAACTTAAATGATTTATATAATAGTATAGATATATATATATATAGGCAAAAGTTCAAACGAGAACTGTTTTTCGTACGAGAACCGCGAGAACCAATCTTAGCCGTCCAATTCCCTCTCCTTCAATTGGATTGTCCACCCATGAATTTCTTACATGCACTCTACCACACTCATTCCCCCCACGCTCCTCATCCATGAATTCCATTATCCAAAATGGTTTCGCTCGTTATAGGACTTGACCAAACATCTCACGAAGAAACTTTTTCAAGTATCAAGATTTGTAATGATTCATTATGGATTGAATCTTTGGGAAGAAATGAACGACTAAGATTGGTTCTCGCTCTTCTCGTAAGAAAAACAGTTCTCGTTTGAACCGTCCCATATATATATATATATATATATATATATATATATATATATATATATATATATATCTTACTCTTATATAATGCATTTACCACCTAAAAGCTCTTAATTTTAAGAAGAGTAAATTTACTAAAATACCCTCATTTATACCTCTCCTTTACCCCTCCTTTTAAATCCACAATTAATGAATTTTGTTTACTCCTATATAATGTACTTACCACATAAAAAACACTTAATTTTAAGAAGAGTAAATTTACTAAAATACCCCTCCTTTATACTTCTCATTTACCCCTCCTTTTAAGTCCACAATTAATGAATTTAAACAAATAAATATTGAAAACATAACCGACAATTAATTAATATAAACCAATACTTATAACTGAATTATTTCTAACTATATATTTTTATATTAACTTTTGATTCATGAGATCACCATACTTATAACTGAATTAAGTCTAAGCATATATTTTTAATATTAACTTTTGATTCATGAGATCACCTAAATTTTTGTTTTCAATAAATCAAGTTCAAGAGATTTCACAAACACCAAACAAATGAAAGAGTCAAAGAGTTGAAATTTATAAACATTGCATTCTAACTCAATTATATAATAATTGGAACTATGAAACATTATAAAATAATAACTCAGAGTAAGCAATTTAATTCTTAATTTCAAAGTGGCTCTCGCAAAGAATCTTCACAAACTCATATTAGCTCTTTGTGATTATTCTCCACAAAACTCATCACAACCTCCTCTTTATTCACCGCAGTCGCATTGCGCGGGTACTCCACTAGTATGTATGTATATATATAGGATGGTTCAAACGAGAACTGTGATAACCAATCTTGGCCGTTCATTTTGGATAATGGAATTCATGGATGAAGAGCGTGAGGGATTGAGTGTGGCAGAGTGCATGTAAGGAATTCATGGGAGGGCAATCCAATTGAAGGAGGGGGAATTGGACGGCTAAGATTGGTTCTCGCGGTTTTAGTACGAAAAACAGTTCTCATTTGAACTTTTGCCTATATATATATATATATATGTATACTATTATATCTATACTCTAAAAAGCTCGTCTTGGCTTCGCCACGGCTCCACCATGGCTTAAGGTTGGTGTACGCTAAGGTCCTTCTTGACATGTATTTATTTGTTATAAGTCGTGTTTTTTAGGTGTGTTACAGGTATTAAGTCATATGAGTCAGATATATATAGTTATTCGGTTATAAGAATGGTTGGATATACTGAAAACAAAGAAAAAGATGGTTGAACTACGGTATAAACATATAATTATATGTTTTTAATATTTGTTTGTATAATTTTATATACATAACTAGAATTTATATACAAAATTGTCACCTTAAGTCGCGCCTTGTGAAACGTCCGTGACTTCGAAGGCTTGAGGCTTGACCTTCCCACAACATACGACTCACGTTAGGGTTTAGGGTTTACAATATATATATACACTAGCATCATACTCGCGCAATGCTGCGGCGGTAAATAGTTTTTGGTTTACAATATTTCGCTTTCAAGAATGTAATGATATGTTATCCGCGCGAGTCAATATCACGAAAAAGTTCTCTACAGCAACATGTCCATTTTTTTTTTCAAATTTTCTTTTATTTACATTTAACTATTTTATTAATTTTAGAAATAAATTCTAAAAGACAATAAAATAAGAAAAAAGATTTATATTGATGAAATAAAGATAAGAGTTAATAAGATTTTAAAAATTATGTTGATGTGTGTGGATAATTGTGTTAGTATGAGAGAATATATTTTGAATAAAGTTAAAGTAAATTAAGAGAGAATAAAATAGTTAAAAATTAAGTGGATGAGATTAATTTAGATTAAATAAATGGTCAAGATTTTATATTGATTGAATTTTAATAAGTCTTAAAATTTAAGAGAAGAGAGAATGTTAAATGCTTTATATAGTAGCATAGATATATATATATATATAGGGTAAGCTTCAAACGAGAACTGTTTTTTGTACGAGAATTGTGATAACCAATTTTATCCCATGATTAAAATTAATTAATGGCTAAGATTTTTTGGCGGCTCATTAATGCTTCATTAATGACGCATTAATGAGGGTTATTTCGGGAAAATCAAGTCTCGCAAATTAATGACGGCTCATCCGGACGCAATTCACGGTTGGTTAAATATATAAATTACCAAAATACTCTATTAATGAGTCATTAATAGCGTTAAAAACAATTTTCGCAGTTCTGGTACAAAAAACAGTTCTCGTTTGAACTTTTGCATATATATATATATGTATATATATATATAGTGAAAAGTTTATTTGAGAACCGTTTTTATTGTGAGAACCTCTAGAACCAATATTAGCCGTCCAATCCCTCCTCCTTCAATTGGATTGCACTCATGAATTTCTTACATGCACCTTGTCACACTCAATCCACTCACGCTTTTCATCCATGAATTCCACTTATGAACGACAAAGATTGGTTCTCGCGGTTCTCACAATAATAATTGTTCTCAAATGAACCATTATTATATATATAGGCAAAAGTTCAAACGAGAACTGTGAGAACTGTTTTTAACGTCATTAATGACTCACTAATATGGGTATTTTGGTAATTTATATATTTACCCAACTGTGAATTACGTCCAAATGAGCCCTCATTAATTTGTGAGACTTGATTTTCCAAAAATAACCCTCGTTAATGTGATGCGTTATTAATGAAGCATTAATGAGTCATTAATTAGCCGTCAAAAAATCTTAGCCATTGAATTGTCTTGACAAGTGTGTGTATATATGTGTGTACGCGCGCAAGCGCACTCGCATCTACGTTAAGTTTCATAGAATAATTAAGTCAACATCCACCACTATGAATTGTCTTGACAAGTATATGTATATATGTTATATATTGATGTCCCTCAACAACTATTAAACAATCAAGCAGTGATTTGAAATATAAGCTTAAAATGAGACTTTTCTGCTTTATTTCCAGTGCTTGTCTTTTTTTAATCCTTAATTTCATGTTCGTGACAAATCTAACAATTTCTAAGTAAAAAGTATAAAAAAATTTCATTAGATCGAAGTTGTAGTAAATAAAAAGTTGTGTCAAAATTAATTAATTAAGTTATGAATTATGAAAAAAAAAGGAAAAAGGAAAGAAGTACGAGCTCATAAAAAATGAACAAAATATCGATCAGTGCTAAGTTGCAACACGACTAGCAATGTAGAAAACTTTTCGCGAACCCTGTAATCCCTTGTATTGATTAATTTTTTTTTAATTAAACATATATAGAGTAGGATGAAATAATGCTTAATTAACTAAATCATACCCAAGGTTTTTTGTCGGATAGTAGAGCCGGTGGGCAATCCAATTAAAGAAAAAGGAAATAAACGGTTAAGATTATTTTTCGTGGTTTTCGTAATAAAAACGATTCTCAAATTAATTTTTACAATATATATATAACTGGCTACATGATGTAGCTAAGTTTCTCTCTCTCTATATATATATATATATATATCTGTGTGTGTGTGTTTTTGTTATGAACCTGTGCATCCAAAACAGGTTGTTTTATCAATTGATTGTGTGTTTGGAATACGCTTTAGTTCAATAATCAACTTTTTTGTTCAATAATAAACTTTTTTTGTACTATTAGAATAATTGATTTTATATTGTTGGATTATATCACTCTTATTGTATTTATGTTGTGTGTGTTTTTATTACCTGTTTATCTAATATCAAGATATTGGTAAACAGTGTTTATTATTGTATTGTTTATTGGTGAACGTATTCACGAGATTCTATATTTTTGTGTCTTTTATGTTGTTCACCAATGACCAGTTTAAAAGAAAGCCGAACACATGGATTAAATATTACCGAGTGAACAATAATTAAAATTTTGAACAATCGCTAAGTTTACCGAAACAAAAAAAATAGAATTCATTAGTGAACAAAGTGTAATGAACACAGTATTAATGAAAAAATTCATAAATATTTTGTGTGTGATCATCGGTGAACGTTGTAAAACTAATAATATTTTGTAAACTATTTTTAATTTAATACTTAAGAGTGAAGATAGCATCGATGATAAAAAACTAATAAAGATTTGGTTGTGTTCACCGCTGCACATCGTAAAATAAATAAAATACTAAAAAATTATTTTTAATTTATTTTTTAGAAAATGTTAATCACAACCCTAAGGGCGCTGCATAAGCATAAAAAAATATTATTTTTAGTTTTTAAAATGGTAACCTTGTTTCATGTATAGAAAGTTGAAAACTAATTAAAAAGGTAACTATGAAAATTATAGAAAGTTAATTATGAAAACATAAGTTGTAATTGCTATTTTTTAAAAAATAAAATTATCTTTTATAGTTTTAACCACAGCCCTAAGGGTGCGTTTGGTACAGAGAATGGAATTGCAGATAAATGATTGCAGAGAATGGAATTGCAGAGAAAGAGAATTAGTCTGAAGAATGAGAATTGAATCTTTCTGTTTGGTAGCACAGAGAATCTAACAGAGATTTGTAACAGAGAATCATTTCTCTTGTTTGGTAGCACAGAGATTTCAATTGAGAATTATACCAAATTTATCAATTGCATTTTTTTAATTTCAATAACTAACAATCAATTTGTGTCAATTAACAATCCAATTTCATCTATTTCAAGTTCTATTGATGGTCAATTTAACAAACCAACACATAATCAGTGCATAAAATAATATATTTTAACCTCAAAAAACATAAAAATAACATTTATTAATCATTGAAATGCATTTTGTATAATGTAGATGATCCAAAAAAACCCTTTCAACCATGGTAACAAAAAGTATTTTCAACCAAAGTCTAACAAAAAACAATAATCACAAACATTTATCCAACGGAACCATCGGTATACGATTCCACCATGCATATTTTCTCCTCTTGTATCAACCCAAGAAATAATCGTCGGAGAAGTACATCCTTACCAATCAACCGAGCAGCTTTAAAATGCTTGACCATAGTAATACTTGGTAAAACTTTTAGCTCGTCACTAACCTTGTCAAAAGTTTAAAGTTAGCAACAAGTTGATTTTTGATCAATTGGGTCCAACACATGTAAGCTTGACTTTCTTTGACCAACACCAAATGGCATTTTTGAAGGAAAAAACATTCTAGAGATGGAATTGAATATTCTCCTTTTCAAGAGGAGTCTATCTAATATATATATATATATATGAGGTTATAATTCAATCAAAAGGATGATAACAGTACTTACAAATTTAGGCTTATTTAACTATATATTTTAAAACAAATCTGATTTATGTCACTTGAATTCGTTATACTAACAACATACAAACATCCTTAGGATTACCTGGTTGGTTATTCCAAATATTCATCTATCTATTAGTTTGTTATTAAAATTTCAAGCTATTGACCTGACCACACATCAATTATACACAGCAAGCCAAGGAGCACCAAAATCAAGAATTTAAAAACAAACAATCTAATCCAAGATGGCTAATGTTACAGAATGTACAAAGGGATGTTAATATTACAAAGCCTAAGTTTAGAGAAGTAAAATACGAACCTAAATTTTGGAGATTGAATCTACAGGTCAACGGTTGTGAGTGAGGTCGACGCCGGCAGCTGCAGGTCGACGAGTGTTCGTTGCAGGTCGACGGGAGTTCACTGCAGGTCATCGGGTGTTCGCTGCAGGTCGACGGGAGTTCGCTGCAGGTCGTCGGGTGTTCGCTGCCAGTCGTCGGGTGTTCGCTGCGAGTCGTCGGGTGTTCGCTGCAGGTCGTCGGGTGTTCGCTGCAGGTCGACGGGTGGAGGTCGACGGCGACACTAGTGAAGGAGGCGGGGAACATCAGTTGGTAGAAGAAGGCACCGGTGAAGGAGGCGAGGAGCGACGATGGGGAAGGAGCGATCGATGGGGAGTCAGTTGGGAGAGGACGGGCAAGTCTCCATGTTTTATTTTATACAGATTTGATAGGTTTTTTTCTCTATTTCTCTTTTAGTAGCAGAGAAAAGAAAATAGGGAATAGGAAAAGATTTATTTCTCCTTTTGTAATTCTCATGTACAACCAAACAAGATATTTCATTCCTATTTCCAATTCCCTATCCTCAATTCTCTCTACCAAACATACGTTGTGGTTAGCATCCCCTTATTTTTTAATTAAAAATTAAGGAGAGAGAAAAACATGAGATGGAAATATCAATTTGGAAAGAGATAAAAATTTATTAGAGAAAGGAGAGATAAAATTTTTGTGTTTACTATTTTAATCTTTTCAATTAAATAAAAATATTAATTATGATTAATGTGAACCACAAGATCAAAACTCAATCAATGGCTAAAATTGTTTCTCGTATTTTTCGCAAATAAAACACTTTTCGCATAAACCCTCCCATATATATATAGGGATGAGATCAAATAAAAAGAAAATTAAAGTAAAAAGTGTAAAAGGGATGATTATTTGATCATTTTTCGGTATATATATCAACTGATAATCGTTAGTTCATCATTTTTATTGATTAAAACAGTTATTCATCAATTTCTTTTTTATTTCAAATACAGATTTTGAAAACAAAATTTTGGAATAATTTATTGATGAACAAATTGCTTTCATCTAAAAAGTGATGAATATGTTGGATTCATCAAAAAGAAATTGATGAAGAACTAGTTTTAATCAATAAAGATGATGAACTAACGATTATCAGTTGATATATATACCGAAAAATGATCAAATAATCATCCATTTTACCCATTTTACTTTAATTTTCTTTTTACTTGATCTCTACCCTATATATATATATATATATATATATATATATAAAATGATGAAGAACTAGTTTTAATCAATAAAGATGATGAACTAACAATTATCAGTTGATATATATGCCGAAAAATGATCAAATAATCATCTATTTTACACTTTTTACTTTAATTTTTATTTTATTTGATCTCATCCCTATATATATATATATATATATATATATATATATATATATATATATATCGATCTTATGGTGACGATTTATCGGATTAAGGAAGATATATGATTGAGTTAGGTAGCCGCAATATTCATCTTCCTATAAATTCAACATGGAAAACGCAAGGTTCAAAATAAATGTTACAATCAAAAGGCACCAAAATCTAGAAATTTAGTGGATCAAGCCTCGTCAGGGTTACGCAATTTAAACCCCGTGGTTACGGGTTTGCATATAAATCAAAAAACATTAATAATCGAAACTATTTTAAAATTAACGGTTTCGTTTTTTATTTTGAAAATACCGATGGGTTTAATTCGGTTTTGATTTTAATATCCAATTACTTCTCATTCCTTTTGGGCTTTGGACTTTTCAATTACCCTTTTCAAAGACAAATACTCACAGTCACAGACTGACATTTAGATTTTGCATTCGCTTTCTTCGGTCTTTATGACGTTTGAGGTTTTCTTTTGTAGATTTGTTTTTTAAGGGAAAAAGCCAAGTGATGATGTTTCTATGGATTTGGAAGAAGATGAAGATTATTATGCATAATGGTCTATTTCGGTTTAATTTTGTTTTCTATGATACAAAATACATTTATATTTTATACTTTTGGGCTGAAAATGGTATTTAGTATTGAAATATATTATTAGCCATTGATTTTAATGTTGAAAATTAGAAATTTTTGCTAAAATTTGTATATAACATGTACTAATGTTGAAAACCAAGTGGGTCCGGTTTTAAAACCGAAACCGAGCTGTTATTGGCTAGAACCCACAAAAAGCAAAACCGAAATCATTAGGTTTTAAAGTCCTAAAACTGAAATTAGCATATTGGGTTCGGTATGAGCATAAAACCGCCCCATGCACACATTACCCGTTGGTGTATTCATGTTGAAGCATTTTATGTTTCAATCTATATCATCGTTATATCAGCATTAATCATTTCATGTTTCAAGCATGCTTAAACACAAACTAGCATGATACTCGCGCAATGTAGCGGCGGCAATAATTTTTTCTTGATAATATGTCCGTTTTTAAAATATAAAGGATATGACATTGTTTTTCTAAATTATCATTGGTCAATAAAATTTCACATGGATTGGTAAAATTTTAAAAAATGTGTTTGTGTGAGGGATTATATTGGTATAACTGTGGAGGTATGCTATCATGCTGGTGTATGGCACTATAATTGTCAACTTTTTATAAAATATTGAGGCAATATAAGTCATTTTTCAATCAATCCTAATTTTTTAAAAATATGTAGTCTTAAAAAGTTGAGTAAAGAGTATGTTAAAATATAATATAGTTTAGCTAAGATATCTTGGAATTTAATTTAATATATTTATGTATAATTGTTGTAGTTTAATTATTAATATGGTATATAAGGATCTAATTAATTCATTATTTCTATTTAGTAGTTTTATTTTATTTTATGAGTGATAAATTAGTAATTTTAAATTACTTAAGTTTAAGAGATTAAAACAACAAAGTAAAGTAGCGCATCATAGTTTTATTTTATTTATGAGTCATTTTAAAAATCAGAAATGTTAACTAATTCGAGCTATAAGTTATTTACTTTATGATTTATAGTTATACGTATTTTCAAATAATTAATCTATAATATTCAAAATAAAAGACTTAGCTATAAAAATATTTTTTTATAATTAGGTTAATATGCGTTGACTTGATTTTTTTTTATAAAAGTTATTATGAAATTTTGTGTTATTTAAGATACATAATATCTAATAGTTACTAATCTATTTAATAGTTTTTGCTTGATATTGTTTATTGAAACATTATAGTGTGCTTTTTACGGGGTTTGCTGTTAATTTGTTATGATTAATATTGTTACTTTTGTCTTATAGAATTTATGAATGTTCATAAATCTTACGATAATATATCACTTGGGAAAGCTAAAACATCTCATCCATATATATATTTTAAAAATAGTATGAAATCTTGAAACATTCCACGAGTTTGAAATAGAGAGTGAGAATATAATATCTTTATTTTTTATTTTATATGAGAATAATATGTTGGTCCATACATAAGATTGAAAATAGAAAACTCGTGAAAAATAAATATTAATATTAATTAATAATTCTTATATTTTTCACAACTTTCATACATAAGATTGTAGTTTGAATTAATTTTGCTATTAACATATATTTACAAGCAATTTAAACTATGAAAAATATAGTATTGACTTTCTTAATTATGCATTTGCATATTTAAGAAGAATTATTTGTTACACTAAGTGGAAATACTAAGTTTTCTTTTATTGTGATTCTTATACAGTTAGAAAAGAAATGATTACATTAAATATGGAGAGAGGTGAATGGTAGTTTGGTAACTTCAAAACATTTAAAATTTAAGGGTTTAATAAAAAAAAGGTGTAAATGCTTTATAATATAATAATAACTAGCATGATACCCGCGCAATGCAGCGCCAACGAATAATTTCTACTCGTTAACATGTCCATTTTCAAAAAGTTGAGAGTATACAGTGAATAATTTTCATTTGGTAACATGTTTATTTTCTTTATCTTTTTTTAATTTCCTTTACTTTTTTGTTCTCCATAATTAAAAAAAATGTTATGAAGATAACTTTTTAATAGTTTAGTTAACTTTTGTTGGCATTGACTTTAAAAAAATTGTATTGACTTTGGTTTTCTTAAATATGTAAAGTTTAGTTATTAAAATGGAATATAAGAATCTTATTAACTATATCTAATAGTTACTCAATTTAGTTTATATAATGGGTAATTTAGTAATTTCCAAACACTTTAAGACTTTAAATAAAAGGTCTAAAATCTTTATAATATAGTATAGATACTACACACGCTTAACACACTTCAAACTTTTTAAATTTAATTAATTATATATTATTTTATTTTACTTTTAATATTCTGAAATTTAATAAAAAAATTATTAAATTAGTTTATAAATTTTTATAGATTGCAAAAAAAATAAAAATAATAAGATTAGCAACTAAGTTTCATTAAAATAAAAAAAGATAACATAGAAAAAATTACGACTAATAAAATAACATTGACGGCTTATTTTTTTAATCTATATTTTTTCCTAAAGCTTCTTTTGCCCTTTTAACAATCTCGAGATCACCGCCTTTCAAACCTTCATTGGATTGTTTTAGAAATTGGGCTACCTTTCAGAATTCTTTTTCTTTTTGTAAACGCAGCTTCTGTTCATTTTGCTCACGAAGCCTCGCATTGTACTCATTCATTGAACTTCGGAAGCTATCAAGATCTTTGAGTAATTGGTTAAATTCTTCCGATAAAATTGAGGACAAGTTTGAAGAAACTAGTCTTTTTCCTTTCTTTTTTCCAAGTGGGTGTGATAGTTCTACAAATTCCACCTCGTTTTCATCTTTAGTGAATTCTTTGTTGAGGTTGAGTGGATGTGTGTTGTGCGTCCGAGAAAGTATTAGAGTCGAATGTTTTGGTTCTTTTTCTTAAACCATACAAAGGAGTAAAAATTGTAGTGTAAAAATAGTTAAAAATGGGAGTGTTATATATATAGTGGGTAAAAAATTATTGAAGCACCCCTCTCTTTTCGGCATTTACTCACCAAATGCTTTTGAATTTCGCCGGTACCATGCCACATCAGCATGTCGATGCTCCACCGAGACCACACCTTGTGCTCTTAGGGTACATAGTGTATGTCTTGCCATCGAGGTGGGTGGAAAATTTTAAAAAAAGGTAGTTGGAACATTGGCCTTCACCCTCTAATTAAGATTGTCTTCTTCCTAGCCCGTCTGACTCCTTACACTGATGAAAGATGAAATTTGTTGTAAGTGTGTTATTTGTTTTTAAATAGAAAATGATTAGTATGATTGTAAAATAAAAAAATTATTATTTCCTTACTTTTCATGGGATAGAAAGATGAAGAGTTGAAAGAGAAAATCTAATATGACAATTGGAATAGAGAGGTGGACAGATAGCCACTCGACACCCTTTGTCCATTTAATTGGCATGTAGAGCATTAAAGTATAATGTTGTAAACGGTTAAGAAAGGTACTAAACACTCGATCGATCAATTGGACTCGTATATGTAGTGAAAATGAAATAGACCTTGTATTTTAATGTCTTCCATCTTAAAGTTCGTAGGTAATTCACGTTACCTAGAACGTGAGTTTAGCTCATGATTTTCACATAAGTATCGTGTGATTTATAAAATGGGATACATGCCTAGTATGTGTGTAACATGTTTATTTTAAGAATTTGCCATCTTTATGTTTTTTTAATGATGGTATGTACTTTATATAAAGGTATGGCTACATCGTTAAGAGAATGATAATATGAACCTGTCATGTGATTGTACATATGTTACTATGCATAGTAATCGTGTCACCATGACGAGCAGAGAAAATCAACACATATGCCCCGCTGTTCATTTTCATATCAAACAGATTACATGAGTTGGTAGAAGTACCCTAAGGTGTGCTTCTAGTCTCGGCAGATAACTGTATTAGAGATTGTGTGTTTTATATTACATTTAGAAATGTTGGGATATGAATTGAAATAGCTTGAAACTGAAAAAACAAGGTATTGTTCCTCGGCATGGGGACATCGAAAAAGGGTTTTGGGGTTTTTCTCGGAGGCTCCACAGGGTGGAGGAGGTGATTTCAGCCCCAAAGATTGTTTTGGTCATTGCGACGACGGTTGTTATTAATTTTTGGTAAATTAGGGTTTTCCTAATTAAAATTAGGGTTTTCTTAATTAAAATTAGGGTTACTTGTTTAGTTACATATATCAAGCCTAGGGTTCAGTCATATGTACATCTAACAATGTGAGTTAATAAAGAAGTCTATGTTCTTGTCCGTGGACGTAGGTCATGACTCTGACTGACCACGTTATATTTTTTGTTTTTTTGTCTTGTTTGTTATCCGTATTCTTTTAACGCTTGAAGGGCGTCTCGATCCTTACAAGAAAGTAGAGAAAATTAAATAGACTTGTTTTAGATGTTTAAACATTGTTCATATAGACACCAATGTATGTTTAGAGATTTTCTAAAGTTTTAATGCCGTCATCCTCGAGAATTTAATGTGGAAAAGAAATTTAATGTTAGAAACTTGAATAGTTGGGTGCTATTTCGGTAATTTCTCTGCTAAAAAGTTGTCAAACCTAATTTGTGCGGCTGGATATTTTGAAGATAAATAATAAATAAATTTGAACATATTATGCATGTTTTAGGCATTTATATTTGGAGCATTATTTTATTCAGCTTATTAGTTCACTGCTTTATAAATCTTTATTTGACTTTGAATTTTATTTGTTGTTTTAAAAATGATAATAACTTTCAAGAAAACATGTTATAATAGAATTGGTTTGTACATGAAAAATTATTAATTAATTATTGATAACATAAATCACATTTACGACTATCTGATTTTAATTTATAAACATCACATGAGTCATCACTTCAAAAGTAAAAACGCGTATCGAAATAAAACCTAAAAATTATCAAGTGGCCGGAATGTTTTAAGATGTTGGTTGAGTGTGAGGTGCTTCCTATACAAGGACCAAGACATAATATTGTTGGTATTATTTTAACAGGCAATTGAATTGTTTTTGTTATTTAATAAACTTGTGAAACCACTAATATTTACTTTTTTACAAGGCGGATAATCTTTAAAAATCATCCTATTTTTAAAATATTTCTCACAAATAATATTCATTTATTTACTTAAATAATAAATTAATATAATTTAAAGCATAAATAGTTGTCTGTTGTCAATAAGATTTTTGGTATAAAAAATATCATTCTCGGCATTAAGAAAATTTCATTCTCTCATGTATCATGATCATCTCTATCCAAACTTTACTTTTAAGCTTTGTTTTTTTAAAATAATAGTAATAATAATCTATATCTTTAATTTTTAATTCTTTAATCTTTAATATATATTTAAAAAAATAGGTTTATGATGTTAACATTGTATTTTTAGAATATTTTTCAACAATAATGTTCATTTATTTTCTTAATTTTCTTTGAATTAGATGTTTTTAAAAACCTTAAGTATTACATATTATTCAAGAGTTTTTTAGAACTTAATAATATCAATTGTAAATAATGGAATAACTTCACGGATACCTTTAAGCAATATATTTAATTGTACGTTTCATATTAATTCATAAACTTATTTCATAGTAATATATTTTATATTTTATTATCTTGTTTTATTAAACCTAATTAAAAACGTTTATCGTCTATTCATATCTACTATATAAAAAGCAATATTAGTAGAAAATACAAACAATGTTCGTGACGTTTATTATTGCTATACTTTTTGTATGATTTACAATTATTTTACCATACATGTTAGTACTATTTAATACGATAAACATTTAAATTTTATTTTGATCATCCCCATGTTTATACACGAGGTGTTACTAATAATAATAATGTATAAAAAGAAGTCTCGTTTCATTTCCTGTTTCATGGAGATATTCTTTTAAATAGAAAAAAAGAGAAAAGTAAAACAGTAAACAATTGGAAAACTGAACCAATTAATCATGATATCCTTAGTCCCTACCTTAAATATGTATGAATATTGAAGACTAAGAATCTGCTACCCAATTAATTCAATTGTAAAGAGCATATTAAGAAAACTGAAGTCTAGAAAATCAAAAAAAAAAAAAAAAAAAAAAAAACCTTCCATTTTTAGGAACAATGAAAGGGATAACTAATGTGAAACTAAATGGTACATACAGATATGATTGTATTATCAATCTTCATCGCTACATGTATCCTCAACCTAACACCTGCTATAGAACTGTGACAATGATCTAAAGGGGTTCGCTCCAGAGATCGTGTTGACATCCGTTGTATCAAAACTCCTTGATGATGCAAATATTTTACAGAAACGGGTTTTGAATCGGAGTTGCATACGAACTCTATAAGTTATCTTCTAATTCATCAGGCACATGTAATTTCTCAATTGCAGCCTGCGGCAAAATCAATAAAATAATGTTAATATTCTATTAGTTTTTCAAGTTTCTGCTGATGAAATTGAAATATGTTAAACTAAATCTGCTAAGATACGACTTCATCTCATGAAATTGCAAGAATTTGCATTATTTTCAACCCAGATGGCCCGCTCGTTTTGCCACCTCTAGTTTAGGCAACTAAGAGAATGGAGAGATTCAAACCTTGATAGTCGCGACATCAGTTGCAGAAGGCTTCAGATCCAAAGCGAGACCAAAATGAAGCATGGCCTTATCATACAAGTGGCGACGTTTGTATATCTTCCCCATCAATGCATACACGCTGCTTTCATGAGGAGCATATTCTTTAAGGTCTTCAAGAACTTCTAAAGCACCATCAAAATCCTCCATACTCACAAGAATGTTGGCTTTTTGATACATTGGGAGAGGATTCTTCTTATCTGCTATTATAGCCTTCTCCATCATTGCTAAAGCTTCTCCATCTCTCTGACGGACAATTTATTTTCACAAGAATCAGTGAATAATTGAAACTAGTAACACGATAAAATTATATTTCCTTAGAAAACTATCGCTCTAAGTTAAAGATCTATCTAAATTCTAAAATAACCATCATTAAAGGCATCTTATGGCGGAAAATAACATAATTAATTTATTGTCATGATTTTAGGTGGAAAATAGGATGGAACAGGTTGGGTAACCAGTCGAAGAAAAGGTGGACTTTTAAAAAACAAGTGGGTTGAGTTGAACCGTCAAAATTTTTGCTTTACTTAAATTGATAAATTATTATATATTGAATACGATACAAAAATCATTTAAATTTTAAATAACAAATTTTAATAAAGCAATATAAGAGGTTGTAAAACCTGAGTTTACTTTTAAACTTTTGACCTATAGCAAAGGTTTACCTGTTTGATCTATTATCAAAGTAAATATAACAACTTTTCGCATAGACGGATTAAAGTGTGTCCTCTAAAGTAAAGCTGATAAAGTGTAGCAATTTTCATGTGAAAGAAGCTATAATATAATCAAACCTTCAAAGCATGCAAGGATGTCCCGAGATAGGACATTATAACAGAAGAACGCGGGTTTATTTGTAAAGCCCTTCTAAAGTGATGCTCTGAGAACTCGTATTTCTCTTGTCGAAGATATATCATTGCAAGGCCATACCATGCATTATAGTGTCTTGCGTCAATCTGAAGGGCATTTTGATAACTCTTGATTCCATTCTCAAAATCCTCCAACACTACATACCTATATAAATAAAGATAAATCCATAAAAACTACATATATATATAATATACCCAAGTATATAAGAGAATAAAGAATGAAAATATGAAATTCATACTCATGACCACAAAGGGTGTGAGCATAGGCGAATCTTGAATTTAGTTGCACTGCTCGTTGAAAGTTTTTTAGAGCAGTTTCATGGTCTTTCTGCATGCTATAGCAATTTCCCATTGCACACCTGCAAACGCAACAGTAAAAATTAAAGTCAAAAACATAAACTTGGAAAGCATCTTTATGCTTCAAATGCTTACCATGACTGAGGGGCTAAACGATCTGTTGATATGAGCTCTTGTGCCAAATAACTCAACCTCATATCCTCCTTCAGGTGCTACAACATAAAAGACCAAAGAGAATAGAAAATTCATACCAGACTCCAAACACAACTGACATATAGAACCAAAAACCAAATATAGTGTAGAAAAGGTTAGATGTAAAGTCATGCAGTAACTTACATATAGAACAGTAGAATAAATATCCATTCCTTCTAAGCTATAAGGAGAGGCCAAACGAGCATTGCTAAAAGCACGCTCGGCTTCTAGATAATCAACCAGTTCAAAATGAGCTTTTCCAACCTGTGTTCCACAGTGCCACAAATCCATTAATAATATCAACTAAAGTAAAAATAAAAACCATAAAATTTACAAGTTGAAAAAACAAAAACAGATTACAAATTTGTAAAATGGTGCTTTATAAAATGCATATACATATACCCCTCATGAAAGCATAAAATTCAAACTATGCAATTAGAATATGTTACATCCACAACCATAAACAGAATTCATAGACTCGTTACATGATTTTATATTTACACACACACACACACACTTACTTGAGAGAGCACCCAGCCTGTGTTATAATGCTTATGAGGAAGTTGCAGAAATACATTAAGTGCATCCTGATTTTTTTTAAAGAAAAGCAGTAATCAGCAATGTAAAAGTCAGCTGCAAGAATAGTTAAGAAGCTTAAATATATGAATACCTGACACCTGTATAGACAAGAAAGTCTGTAACCTTCACCAATGATTTTCAGAAGTGACAATACTTCTGAAGCACCAGTAGCAACTTTTGATACTACACTCGTGGAAGACAGACCATCACGCTCACAAGATTTAGCATCAGGCGAGGGTGATGAACCACAAGTAGTTGTAGTAGCATTTGAACGAGAGTCATCAAGCTCAGATCGAACCCCTGTAAAAATGAGATTGTGGGTCCATTTTTAACTTCATTGAGAGTTTAGATAAGCAAAGAAAGGAAACACATTTAAAAAAATAAAAAAGTAGAATTTGACCTTCATTAAAGCTTTCAGTAGTAGACCAAGAAGATTGTCCCTTTCTAAGTGTAACCGATCGAAATGCTGCAGAGCCACCTAACTTAGAAGTAGTAGGATATTTAGAAGAAGAAGAAGAGTGATTTGTTCCATTTCCACTTATATTTGCTGTGCCAGCAGCTTCTCCAGCAAGTCTGGTGCTTCGTCTAGGACCAGAATCAGAGAACAGCCTTCCTGATATCTGGAGGAAATAAACATGTTTAAGAAAGGGATATCATAAAATAAATATCCAGTAGATTAATATCATATCGATGATGGCTTTAAGTTTAAACATGAAAGAAGACCCAAAAAACAAAACAAACACGATTAACAAATAACAAAGCATAGCAAAACTAACAACCTTTCTTAGCTTCCCTTCATCGACAAATTTTCTGCGTGGAAGAGCTTGAATTGTAGATTTAACAATTGATGCTTTTGGGGATGATGATGCATCAGCAACAGCAGAACTCGAACTTGGACCATTTGGGAGCATGTTTCTACATACAGGTGGAGGGGCCATACCTGACAACTGCAAAAAAATACAAGAGTATTGAATACTGAAAACATGGGAAAAAGAATTCTCTAACACTAGAACAATAATATTTGGTGTATATTATTCACATTTGTGATACAGCTTCCCACCCACCATATTGCAACCCTAAATAAATAAAATGCAATTACATAACCTGTGTTAAGGGAAGTCCTAATATATAATTCGGCAGAGAACCGATTGATAACTTAACAGAATTATTATTACATAAAAATAAAAATGGAGGGGGGAGGGTGTGGTCGAGTGCAGAGATTTTAGTTACAATGTTGCTTCGGTACATCTACAGTACAAGAACACAGTGACAAAATAATGTAAAATCAAAAGTTGATGCAGGTTTAAGTCAGCTTAAGTCAGATTTGTCACTAATATTATATATGGTGTCTACAGTAAGAAGCGTAGCAATGTCTTAAGACAACAACGAAGGGAGGGATATATACTGATGGTAATAATCAGTACGACAAATGAATCTTAGCTCCATCTTTTGAGTTTAGTTGAGATAGATTTAAAATGGGATTAAAATATGTGTTTTGTAGGTTCTCACGGCATCCAAAAGCTATGAATTAAAGATATTGTACCTGGGTGGCCATTGGCGAAGGAGTATTATAAAATGATAAATTAGCATGAACACCGTTACTAGGCTGGCTAGCAGAAATAACAGCACCAGGGTTATGATTTAAGGAATTATCCTTAATGTTATTCCCATGCAAATGTCTCAATTGTCTTGGACTAACACTTTCAGACACTTGTCGTCTGCCAGAAACAAGATTATGATCATCGGTGGATGATGCCTGTTGCAATTGAGGACCGACATCATGACTCAACAAGTACTGCTTTTGTATGCATTCAGATGCAGATTCCCCAAAGACTGTTGTTGCTTCTCCAGCAGCTCCTGATATAAAACATGCTCCCAGTAATTAATAAAATGAAGTTAAATACTAAATCTAATTCTAATATGATCGACTTTTGTAACAATTTAAAGCCGTAAAGTGTAGAAAGATGTGGGATATATACCTAATTTACACAACTCCTCATATGCAGCCCACAACAGGGGATCTATCGATAAAGCCTGGTTGAATTGTTGAGCAGCACTTTTCATTCTATCTGTGTATCTGAAAGACATTGCTTGCCCCATGAGCTTAGAAATCTTAATACCAAAGGTATAACATGTAAAACAGGACAAGAGAACAATCATTACCTACCTATATATGAGCCCAAGAAGATAATGACCAGCTGCACCATTTGGGACCTGAAGTAAATGCAATGAATAAGTGCTCTTTTAATACGTGACTTTTTTGTGTTACCATCTAACATTCTATAATTTTATAAGTATAATTTTAACTGGAAAGCTGCAAAAGAAAACATATGCATGTACACATGTTTATACCTCTGCTGCATTAGGCTCGTTAGAAGAAGAGCATAACGCCATTTCGGCTTCATTGAGGAGATCCATTTGAAAGCATGATATTGCAAACAAGTATCTGGACTGAGGCATTTGTGTTCCTTCAGATTAAATGATTGAAAAAGAAACACTAAGTTTTCATTTGATAGCTGTGTATAAAACCTAAAAGATAGAGTATCCAATTTACAGGGAAGTAACATAATCTGGGTCCCTAACTTATATATAATGTTGTTTGAACCAATGAAGTTTCATATATGGCCCATAGGTCTTCAGGGCGCAGCCAGAACTTTCAATTTCAATTATACCAAGATATAGTCGGATTTTAATGTTTGACTATGAACTTAGTTGATTTAAAATTGATTTTGATTGTTAACTGTTGATTCTGATTTTTTCTGAATAATATCAGGTGAATCGAATAAAACAATAGACACTAGTTCTTTTTAAAAAAAATTCAAGATCTGAATTTAAAGATGCAAATAAAACTAATACTAGAAAGATTTGGTAACTCCAACTTGCAATTCAGTTTCTATGTTCAGTTTCTGTCTGATATAGCAAAGATTCACAGGATTTCCAGTTTGCATTTGAAAAGTTGCTTTAAATCTATAAAAGAAGATAAAGCTTTCAAATTTTGTTGAATTTGCACCTGTTGTTTTCACGTATACATGTGTTGACCCAATCATTCTCTAAAATTACAATAAACTTCTTCCTTGTGAGTACATTCAATTATAAGGCCATAAGAATGAAAAAGGTCACCTCCATAGAGGCCTAGATCATACTGATACAGGCCAATAGTTGAAAATTTTTAAAGTTCATTGGCCCAACAGCCCAGGTTAATATCTCAAGATAAGATACTGAAGTCTGATTGAGAATAATATAACAAAGACATGAAACTACTCCAAACATGAAAAGGAAACCAGGTTGCACATACCTTTTAAAATATGGTAAGCTGAGTAAGCTTGATTGCTTTGTAAGTAACATGCGGCTAACAATTGCAAGTTTGTCTGTATATAACAAAATTAGCAGGAAAGTAATAACTTGAAAGAAATTGAGATGCATTACGAACACAAAGCTACGAGTATGATGAAATATAGTTGACTATTCAAATAAGCAATTTTATTAATTAGAGTCAACTTGCTTTGCCAAAAATTGAAGTAAATGACAAAGAAATTGAATCTTGAATTCGGCTTATTATCCTCTATAAACTGTAACTTCTGCCGAGACTTAACTACAACTGAAGCATGAAACTCCTGATCAAGATGAATGAAGAGTTACATTGGCACTAAACTCTTGTATACTAAAGCCCATCAAGTACAAAACAAACAATCAGCTTTATGGTAGTTAAAATGGGCGCTTTTTTTCATATATCAACTTATTTAGCTTCATCTAAGTAGATATTGTTTTAGGAAAATTTACATTTCCTCCTATTTTATCTTCCTACTTACTTGATATGTAACATGTGTAATACGCTAATTCTCTTTCCTCATCGCATTCCTTGATTTTGACACTTGTTTGAATCAAGTGAGTAGGAGGATAATTCCATTATAATCGTTTCTAGCAATTACTCTCCATTATGCTCTTTTAATCCAGTAATAAATAGACTAGTAATATTGCCTACTTACACGAAGCAATTATATT
This sequence comes from Dittrichia graveolens, assembly GCA_038502395.1. NCBI lineage: Eukaryota > Viridiplantae > Streptophyta > Magnoliopsida > Asterales > Asteraceae > Dittrichia > Dittrichia graveolens. The sequence continues at coordinate 5,374,072 of JARJIL010000005.1, read as the reverse complement.
GCGATGGTAGAAAGACACAAAAACTTATAATAATGTTCATCCATAAGGATATAGATAATCTTGAAAAAGGACATTGATGAGTATTAAGGAAAAACATACCTCAGAGGGAAACTCGGAACAGAGCCGTTCACACATGAAAATAGCATTACGGTATAACAGATGTCCCAGACTGTTTTGTACACAGTCAATTAACACACCCTCCATAGGAAACTTACAAAGATAGATGCAAAACTTGTGCACTGGATTTCTGGAAGAATCGTATATGTGTTTGTCACGAATCCATTTAGCATCAAACTATTCATATGTAAGAAATAAACATAATCCCTTCATTGTGATATACACCAACAACAATAACAATACCCAATCCCACCTGGCTACGGTATACATCTACTCGAAGGTAGAGAGACTGTTTCACATCCTTAAGATAAATTAGTACTTTAATACACAATGACACATCTATGAACATGTTCAAAGATATAATACAAGTCCCCTTATAGTAAACAAGATTTTTAGAGCATCAAACTAAAACCAAGTAAAAAGAATCCGAAAGCAATTAGTTATCTTCCTTATTGTTTGTGACAATAGTATAATCTGCATATACGTCCTTGGTTATCTGATTGAAAATAATTAGCAGTACTTTGTCACTAATGAAATCGCACCACTAAGAAATTTCCACGTAATTTAGCTTATCATCTTTTATGGATGTTTACTGTATCAATCGTCACGTGTCTCCTGTTAAACCCCTAGTAAAGGATGTTTCAGAGGCCATATACATGGAAAACATCCAGAAGAAATAAACATTGAGCAGAATATATTTGACCTAAAATCTAGAAGTGAAAAAGATATATGTGCAGGAATCAGTAGATTCTTGAATCAGGTTACAATGTTACATATAAGCGACAACACAAAACCTAACTACATCCTAGTAGGATTAACCTAAATATTTGACGATGAAAGAAGATAGCTACATGATAAATCAGCAGTGACGACGTACCAGCGGAGATGAGTGACAAGTAGCAACGAAGATAATAAGACGATGGGGAAAAAGCTTCTTGTTGTTGTTCTTCTTCCTCCAGAACAGAGAATTGGAGAGAGTGATGGGATGGAAAGAGAGAGGGGGGAGATCGAGAGGAAGAAGATGACCAGGGCTTTTGCTTTGTATATTACAGGGTTTTTTTATTTTATTTTTTTCTCTAGTTTGGCCCTCTTTGAATCCGTGTCCCCATGGAATTCAAATTCTCCACCCTCGAGCTTGTTCAAATTATTTTTAGAGATTCTCTTTTAAATAATATTTATATTATATTATATACTAGTACGATACCCGTGCAATGCTGCGACGGTAAATAATTTTTATTTTATATTATGTTGCTTTAAAAAATTAATAATATGTTATTCGCGCAATTCAATGTCACGAAAAAATATCATACATTGTCAGATTTTTATTTTTTTTATTTGTATCAACAATTTTATTAATTTTAAAAATAAATTCTAAAAGTTATTAAAATAAGAAAAAGATTTATATTTATGAAATAAGGAGTGAGAAGTTAATACAATTTTAAAAAATATGTTAATGTGGATGGATAATTGTGTTTGTGTGAAAGGGTGTTTTAGTGTTAGATAGGTATTTTAAATAGATAAAAAGTTAAAGTAAATTATGAGAGAGAATGAAATGGTTAAAAAGGAGTATTTTAGTACATTTAAGTTATATAAAATTAAAAGTTTTTAAAGTTGTAAATATATTATAAATAAGTAAGATATGTTAAGGGAGGAAGTCTGCACAAAGGATTTAAGCATGTAGCCTTGTATCAGATTCAATCTTTGATATACTAATCCATATCTATATCTGGTTTAATTTAAAATTTATTAAAATAAGTTTGAAACTTTTTCAATAGATTATCAAGATATCTATTCATCTAACAGAGTATATAGAATTTCTAAATACGTCTTTTTTGCATGATAGATGGGTGGGGACTTATTATTTATGTAATAAGTTGCCTAGGTTGTATAATTTACAAAAAAGAAAAGTTAGTGTTGGTAAGTGAAAGGGGTAAGGTGGGTACCATAGGAAGTTGGTCGTGGTCTTGGGGTTGGATTTCCAATCCTAGAGGTTGTTTATTGGAGGAGTTTCACTGCTTAGAATCCATTTTGGAGTCGTTTTCTTCTGATTGTTCAAAACAGGATAAATGAAGGTGGTCTTTGGTAGATGATGGTGTATTTGAAGTTCACAAGCTAAGAATATTGTTGGATAAATATTTGCTTGAAGCTGCAGATGAAGAAGGAAATGTAACAGAGTGGTCTTCTCTTATTCCAAAGAAAATTAGCATTTTTATTTGGAGGCTGCAAAGGGAAAGGATACCTACTCCAGTACTATTGGATCATAGAGGTATTGATATGCATTCTGTTTTATGTCCATTGTGCCAAGATGTTGTCGAAAATATTGATCATGTACTATTAAGGTGTTGAATAAGAAATGCAATATGGAGAAAGTTTTTTGCTCAGTGGGATTTACAAGATCTAAACTTTGTTGAAGTAAAACAACTTTTAAGCTTCAAAGGAAATCAAAAGTGGAAAAAAGGAATCAATGTTAGAAGCTGCTATTTGGGCTTTTTTATATTGATTTGGAACCATAGGAATTGAAATGTGTTTGATAAAAAATGGATGAGTTTCACTGCTTAGAATCCATTTTGGAGTCGTTTTCTTCTGATTGTTCAAAACAGGATAAATGAAGGTGGTCTTTGGTAGATGATGGTGTATTTGAAGTTCGCAAGCTAAGAATATTGTTGGATAAATATTTGCTTGAAGCTGCAGATGAAGAAGGAAATGTAACAGAGTGGTCTTCTCTTATTCCAATGAAAATTAGCATTTTTATTTGGAGGCTGCAAAGGGAAAGGATACCTACTCCAGTACTATTGGATCATAGAGGTATTGATATGCATTCTGTTTTATGTCCATTGTGCCAGGATGTTGTCGAAAATATTGATCATGTACTATTAAGGTGTTGAATAAGAAATGCAATATGGAGAAAGTTTTTTGCTCAGTGGGATTTACAAGATCTAAACTTTGTTGAAGTAAAACAACTTTTAAGCTTCAAAGGAAATCAAAAGTGGAAAAAAGGAATCAATGTTAGAAGCTGCTATTTGGGCTTTTTTATATTGATTTGGAACCATAGGAATTGAAATGTGTTTGATAAAAAATGGATGAGTTTCACTGCTTAGAATCCATTTTGGAGTCGTTTTCTTCTGATTGTTCAAAACAGGATAAATGAAGGTGGTCTTTGGTAGATGATGGTGTATTTGAAGTTCGCAAGCTAAGAATATTGTTGGATAAATATTTGCTTGAAGCTGCAGATGAAGAAGGAAATGTAACAGAGTGGTCTTCTCTTATTCCAATGAAAATTAGCATTTTTATTTGGAGGCTGCAAAGGGAAAGGATACCTACTCCAGTACTATTGGATCATAGAGGTATTGATATGCATTCTGTTTTATGTCCATTGTGCCAGGATGTTGTCGAAAATATTGATCATGTACTATTAAGGTGTTGAATAAGAAATGCAATATGGAGAAAGTTTTTTGCTCAGTGGGATTTACAAGATCTAAACTTTGTTGAAGTAAAACAACTTTTAAGCTTCAAAGGAAATCAAAAGTGGAAAAAAGGAATCAATGTTAGAAGCTGCTATTTGGGCTTTTTTATATTGATTTGGAACCATAGGAATTGAAATGTGTTTGATAAAAAATGGATGAATGTGTCGGATTTTGTGTTGGACGCTCAACAACGATTGTTTTATTGGAATAAATGGGGAAGCAAAGGCCAAAAATTATATTGGAATTCCTGGATTATGGATCCGGTTTCATGTCAAGTTAGTTTGAAAAAGGCCTAGATATTTCTGTATGTATGTACTAAAAAGAAGAAAGATGATCGCCTAGTTCTTGAAATAAATCGTTAAACGTAATTGTATTTTGCATCTTGCAAAATTGTAGAAAAGTTGAATGGTGTTTGAGAGTATAATGGTTCATGATTAAAGAAATATAATTCTTGCTTTCAAAAAAACAAAATTAAGTTATTTTTATTTTATTGTAATTATATATATATATATATTGTTCACGGAACTAAGAGAAAATACTTAGGTAGCAAAAAAATGATGACGTAATTGATTTGTTGTAAATGTGACATGACCGAATAATTATCCCTTATAATCAATTCACAAAAAATAACACTATTCATTCCAATTTTTATTTTACCCCCTTAATAAATTTTTATTTTTCACCCTCTACTTTATATAAATAATATTTGATCTTTAATTTTAAAATTTCACTCATAAATATATTTAATATTTTTCACCTTCAACTTACATAAAATTACATTTTACCTCATATCATAATTTATAGTTTCATTATCATTATTATTATTATTATTATTTGTTGTTATCACTACAACTATTAAATATGCTTTTGGGCCAAACTAAATTGCATAAAACTCTAAAACTAGGATTATAAGTAAATATGTTAAGCATGTAAGATGCATAAGTGAGAAATTCAACATGTGACGAGATAGTAAATTAACAATTAAAAATTGCTTACAGTAATTTGGTAAATTAACATGGATACTAGTACATCAAGTTTTGTACAATATATAAATAAAACAATATTGCAAATGACACAATAAAATATACAAGTATACAATTACATATATTGGAGAAATATGAACTATACGGAACCTATCTTAATTAGAGGGTAAATGAGTCATGTAAATTTACATATTACTTATCAATTTATGATCTATAATTTACGTTAGCACAAGACAGTGAAGTTATATGGTGCTAGCATTATCTAACATTTTTTCATAAATGTTTTACTTTGTATGTATATTACTTGAAGATATATTTTGTGTGTAACAAACTTTTAAACATCATCTTTTTATTAAGATATTTATGTACCAAATTTATCTCAATTTTCTATTGTGTGTAAGTAAACTTAAATATAACTTCTAAATTTTAGTACAACAAAAGGTAAAAAATTTCGTATGATGCACACAACTATATGTAAACATATCTATTTAATTACAACATCTATGAATATAATATATATATATATATATATGTTTCTACTAGAGATATTTGTTGTTTTTATTTATATCTTTTTGGAGTTGGATGATCATTTTAATATCATCAAGTGTTATAATTAGGTATCCTCCATGCATGCCCTGATGACAGTTTTCGATAGATTGGATTGGTATGGTTCATGGTTTCTCCTTGTTTTGGTTGAACACTAGGGGAAATGTAGGGAAAAGATAAGCTGGTATGGTTGATGTTGTTTTTCTATTATGGAAATTTTTATGTAATTTTGAAGATTGTAATCTTCTAACAGCTTGCTAGATGTTTTTGTTTTAATAAAAATTTACTGCTGTTAAAAAAAAGGTACTAAAAAGTAAAAACTATTTATTATCGTAGAATTGAGCAAGTAACATGATAATACACATATAATTAGGTATCCTCCATGCATGCCCTGATGGCACGTAGAAGGGTATCATACTAATTATGCCAACAGTAAATTAAATTCGAAAGCCAACCAAATTAATTAATTAATTAATACCACCTTAATTAATTACTATATATATAAAAGCACTAGCTAGCTTAGGTAGAGTGTGAAGTGTGGATGGAATTTGGTTAGTACGTACGTACGGATATACGAGGCGTAGACTGACTGTTGGTGTAGTACCATGCATGAGCTGCAAGTCTGCAGCTGTTGTACGTACGTACCGCTCATCCGCCCAAAAAAAAAAATACTGCCTTCTGCATATATGGCATGTCCCCGTTATATATATATATATATATATATATATATATATATATATATATATATATATGTCTCCCGCTCATAATTAAGCTTATCAAATATTCCCCATAATATATATCATGCAATTCTCACCTCCGGCCATCACCCAAATATATTTGACCACATTAACTTAATTACTTTCCAATACGTACCTACTCAAATTGCTCTATAATTAATTACTAAACAACTTTAATTATATTTACAGTTTGTAACACATTTCAAATAATCATAAAATCTTATATATATAACGTACTACATGCATGCCACGTTAATTTCAATTCTTTCATATAATTAAAACAAACAAATTACTTGATCGATCATTAAGATACAAGTAATTAATTAGCTAGACTAGATCGATATTAGTGATAGAGCTAGGTCAAACGCCATTGATAATTCTATATTTCTAATTAATTACTATCTCTATCTATCTATCTTATGTTATCGATGATAAATAACATTAGTTAGTTATTTAATTAGTGTTAGGACTGAATTATATTAAAGCCAAAGAGCACCGGCGTTCTTGAGAAGAGGAACGAGCGTGCCGTTGATATGACAAGCGATGAGCGTTTCGATTCCACCAAGAAACTTGCCACCCACGAAGATGGCCGGAACTGGCTGCTGCTGCTCGTTTCCTACAGCCGCCAACCGGTAGAGTAAAGCGTGAATCTCCATCCCGGCCGTCTCTCTGTCCAATTCAACAACCGTAGGCCCCACACCCAGGCCAAGAAGAAGCTGCTTGGCTACATGACCCATGCAGCAGCCGCTAACGGCGAACACCACCACCGCGTTGCCGTTTGCCAGGTGTTGCACCCTCTCGTACACCCTCTCCATTTTCGCCGTTCCGGTGGTTCTTTCCATTACCACACTACTTGATGATTGCATTTGTGGGATAGAAGACACCTTCATTTCTTTAATTTCTTTCACGAAAGTTAAAGCAACTTAATTTTTAGCTAGAGAGCGAAAGCGAGAGTGCTATCTAGCTAGGGTTACAAATTAGGAGTGAATGGTGTTTCTAGGGTTTGATCGAATTGAATTTATAGGGTTTAATTTGTGAGAGAGAGAGAGAGAGAGAGAGAGAGAGAGAGAGAGGGAGGCAGGGAATATTGTGACCGTTGGAAGATAGCGTTTCTGTTGATACTATGGCTACAGCTTTAAAAGCATGCATGCTTATTAATCCGGCCCGAGAACATATATAAACAGATCATATATATATATATATATATATATATATATATATATATCTAAGACCATCATCATCCAACCTAATTTATTCAATGTCACATCTGCATCTACATCATCTTTCACTTTAAACCTTATCAAACTCTCACATCCAACCCTTTTAAAATTATATTAAATATTAATAAAAAATAGATATTAAATATGTGAGAGAAGAAACAAAAAAAGGAAAAAAGAATCAGGTTTGAAAACCAGAGTACTACCCTATTATCATCAACCAAATTAGGTGTTTTGATGTTTCAATTGGGTTCAAATATGTCAATCCAACATCAGGTAAGGGACGGATAAGGTTGGTCTAACTAATTATGTAACAGCAATAGAGGTGTGTATGTGTGTGTCATTGATTTACTATCATGGGAGGCTTGAGAGTTTTTGGGCGTACGAACGTAGGTACATCTTCTGCAGGAGGTAGCAGTACACGTTATGATGCAGGAGGTACAACTAACTGTTGGATATATATGATTAAAAGGAGTTTTAGCTACAAAGTTAATTGTGTGGCTACAGAAATTGGTGGGTAATAATTAAATAGGAGTCTCTAGCTTGTTAATTAGCTGGTCAAGGATATATATATATATATATATATATATATATATATATATATATATATATTATATAGGGTTAGGTTATATATAGAATCATCTTTAAACATAAAATCTAAAGAATAAATCTGAGCCACTCATTTAAAAGGGTAAAAAAGGAATTGAAAATTTGATTACATTTCACGCGCCTCCCAGGATCATCAAAGCCTATCAGCTTTTTTTAATAAAAAAAACTCCATTAATCATTCTATCGATCATAACTATGTCGTATTTTATGATTTTTAATAAAAAAATTATACCATTAGCTTCAGTTTTTCTTGCTCTTTAATTCAAGATCACTCTTCCCATATTTCTAAAACTTTTATTTTCAAAATGCAAATATTTTTATCACAGCTGAAATGCAAAACTTTTACTTTGATTTTCATTACAGCTGAAAATGCAAATTTCAAACCTGAACATGCAATTATGGATTAAGATGATAATCAAATCTGAACATGCAATCCTCTTTAATCTAAGACTAGTCCTGATATATTTTGGATGATTTTTTAAAAAATGCATGTTTATATATTTGCATTTTCATATACCTGCATATACATATATTTGCATTTCATATACTTGCATGTACATATATTTGCATTTTCAGCTGTGATTAAAATCAATGGTATTATTTTTTTGCAATTTCAGCTGCATATACATATATTTATATTTTCAGTTGTGATGAAAATCAATAGTATATTTGCATTTTCAGCTTCATGTACATATATTTGCATTTGCATGTACATATATTTGCATTTTCAGTTGTGATGAAAATCAATGGTATAAATTTTTTGTATTTTCAGCTACATATACATATATTTGCATTTTTAACTGTGATGAAAATCAATGGTATATTTGCATTTTCAACTGTGATGAAAATCAATGGTATATTTGCATTTTCAGCTGCATGTATATATATTTGCATTTGCATTTGCATGTACATATATTTTCATTTTCAGTTGTGATGAAAATCCATATATTTGTGTTTTCAGCTGTGATGAAAATCAATGGTATATTTACATTTTCAGCTGCATGTACATATATTTGCATTTGCATGTACATATATTTGCATTTGCATGTACATATATTTGCATTTTTAGCTGTGATGAAAATCAATGGTATAAATTTTTTGCATTTTCAGCTGCATATACATATATTTGCATTTTCAGCTATGATGAAAATCAATGGTATATTTGCATTTTCAGCTTCATGTACATATATTTGTATTTGCATGTACATATATTTCCATTTTCAGTTGTGATGAAAATCAATGGTATAAATTTTTTGCATTTTCAGCTGCATATACATATATTTGTATTTTCAGCTGTGATGAAAATCAATGATATAAATTTTTTGCATTTTCAGCTGCATATACATATATTTGTATTTTCAGCTGTGATGAAAATCAATGGTATATTTGCATTTTCAGCTTCATGTACATATATTTGTATTTGCATGTACATATATTTGCATTTTCAGCTGTGATGAAAATCAATGGTATAAATTTTTTGTATTTTCAGCTACATATACATATATTTGCATTTTCAGCTGTGATGAAAATCAATGGTATATTTGCATTTTCAACTGCATATACATATATTTGTATTTTCAGCTGTGATGAAAATCAATGGTATATTTGCATTTTCAGCTGCATGTACATATATTTGCATTTGCATGTACATATGTTTGTATTTTCAGCTGTGATGAAAATCAATGGTATAAATTTTTTGCATTTTCAGCTGCATATACATATATTTGCATTTTCAGCTGTGATGAAAATAAATTGTATAAATTTTATGCATTTTCAGCTGCATATACATATATTTGCATTTTCAGCTGTGATGAAAATCAATGGTATATTTGCATTTTTAGCTGCATGTACATATATTTGCATTTGCATGTACATATATTTGTATTTGTACCTAAAATACAAATGCAAAAAGCAAACAATAGCACTTTCAAATGTGAAATGCAAACAACAGCATGTAATTGCAAATGTTAATAGCAACATGTAATTGCAAATGCAAACAACAGACATGTTCAAACCTAAAATGTGAAATGCAAACAGCAGACATGTTCAAACCTAAAATGTGAAATGCAAACAGCAGCATGTAATTGCAAATACAAAATGCAAACATCAACACTTTCAAGAGCAGCACTTTCAAGGGCTGATATTACATGTTCAAACCTAAAATGCAAATTCTATATACAACACTACAATGCAAATTTCATACACAAAACACTACATCAGTTAAAAAATCATTGAATTATTAACCAATTTTTTGGAGTATGAAGAATTGCATTTTGATTATCATCTTCATCAACATATGCATGTTCAGATATGAAATTTTCATTTTCATAATTTGCATTTTTTAAAAAAAATTTAGAAATATGGGAAGAGTGGTCTTGAATTAAAGAACAAGAAAAACTGAATCTAATGGTATAATTTTTTTGTTAAAAATCTTAAACATGAGATAGTTATGATCATTAGAATGATTAATGGGTTTTTAAAAATAAATGTGATAGTGATTAGGTGAGGAGGCGTGAGGAGCTGATGATATTTTTTCAATTCCTTTTTTGCCATTCTTTTTAATTATAGCATCATAATTATGTATGATAATTACAATTTTGCTACAACTTAATATCAGCCCTTGATCAAGTTAATCTAAAGGCCCAAAATAGTTCTTTAGGTTCTATGTTTAAGAGTGGTTCTATATTGATGCAATTTCTATATATATATATATATATATATATATATATATAGGGTATGTTTCTAGAGCAAATGTTATTAAAAAGAGAACGTGAAGAATGGTTTTACACCGTCAGATTTAATTGGATTTAAGGGCCACGATTAGATGAATGTTTATACGAATTAAGCAAGAGTGTGTGTCAGATGGGGAAAACAGTAAATCGAAAATAAAAAGAAGTCCCCAAATCCCCACTTACCCGTCGAAAACGGGAGCACTCACACAACTTCCACTCCGGTAGGTAAAAGCTTCAAAATTGGCACCCAAAACATTCCCACCATGGACAACTTCAGAGGTGAAGCAAATGTTTACGCTAAAAAATCTATCCATTTAAGTACACAAAATGATTTGAGTACTAACGATTTAGGGTTTTAGTGCAGTAATACGAAGAAGCGGGTGATTGCAAGCATGGATACTCCGATCAATGTAGACGACGATGAAGAATATGCACCGACGGCACACAGTAATGAAGATAATGCCCAAGTAGTACGACGGAATGAAGATGTTGTGCCTGAAGAACGAGCCGCTAGAAATGTTGCGCCTAAAGCACCCACAGATAAAGATGATGCAAGTGGAACACGTGTTAAGAACGGTGGTGCGCATCCAATGCACGAAACTGAAAATGCAGCACATAGGCTCCAAGGTAAAGTGGTAGATGATTCAGAGAGAGTGCTTGGTAAGCAAAAATCAAGTCCCTTTACTTACAATTGAGAATCATAATATATAATTCGTGCAATTATATGCATTAGTTTTAACTGTATGCATCACTTTGAATATACCTAGTACATTTTATTATACATTTGTTCAAGTTGTAACTTGTTGTCTGTATGATTTATTATTTATTTGTATACAATTATTTCAACTGTATGAATTGGGTTATAGTTTCAACTGGGTGCATTAGGTTTAAGCCTTTGATTATTTTTTGAAAGGTCAAATTAAATTAATATAAACTTCTATAAATGTGATGTAACTCGTGTAACTAAGTTCCATATTATCTTAAGATCATGTATTTCAATCTGTTCAAACTTGTCAAAGTTGGGTTTCCCACAACCTCAAATCTTGCCTAGCTTTGTAGCCATTAAAGTGTATCTCCAAGAGTAGCCCTGTTTTGGAAAACTAATTAATAAAATCCAGTATGCTTACCCCCCTTATAGTTCATGAACTATCACTGTATGAGATTAAAATACACCAACAACAAAAGGCTTTAAACCCTGGCATTCATCAAACAGTTCATATGCCTAAAAAGGAAAAAATCCATAAACTGAGGACAACATGTAGTATTGATAATAAATTGAAGTAAAACGAAAGACTATTTCAATCTATGATTATGTATAACCCAGAAAAATTCTGTTCCGTATAGCAAAATAATCTTTTTAAACTAACTTATGCACTAACAGATGATCAACCTATCAACCAACCAACACGTCAGGGAAGAGTTGGTACAAGAAGATCATCAATTATAGATATAACATCAAGTAATAAGAATCCAAAGAATTCTACAAAGAAGAGGAGGGCAAGTTCAAGTGCCATAATCATGAAAAAATATACAAGCAAGACAACTTCTGTGATTAATATTGCAACACCGGGTATACTAACATTTAGAATTTTCTTATTGTTATATATTGTAATTTAAAAGACATGTACAGACTGCACATTACATTGAAACAAGAAAATAGTAAAACATGGTTGAAATTAATATTCCAAATAATTAGAAAGTACATGTATAACAAGTCAAACTCGCAGATGATACGGATGATTTTGTGAGCCCACCACAAAAGCAAAGAAGAAGCCTACGTAACAGCCAGGAAGATATATGCTTCTCAAGAGGAACAAAGCAAAAACGTATTGGTAGAATTAACAGCATACGTTGTTTTCATAATTGAATATTAAAACTAACAAAAAGGTATTTCAGACTTAATAAACCACAAATATATGTTACTCGGGACATATGAGAAATTAAATTACAGATTAAGTTGTCAACTTCTATGGATTATATGAAAATTAGATGACATGTATTACTACCATAGATCTAAACACTGCATACACTAAGCATGAGTAATATAATCGTATTTATTAATGCTGCATAAGTTAAATTTGCAGAGTCCGATGATGATTTTGTAACCCCTCCAAAGAAGCAGCAACCAATGATAAGGTGTAGTCCACGGAATACAAACACAGCCAAAGCTCCTACTAAAAAAAACAAACAGATGCACCAGAAATAATAACGATAGGAAGTGGCAGCAAGTCAAATTTGATGAGGAAAAACAAAGCTGCAGAAACAACAAAAACAATACATGAGGGGCCTATACCTATCAGTCGGAGTGGTAAAAACATATTTAACAGAATATTAACGAGGCAATCACCTGCACAGTTGGTAAGGGTATTCAACGAGATGTCAGATAAACGAAAAGAAGACTTGAGAAAATTTGGGTTTGGGAGAATGCTAGACTTGAAAGTAGAAGCAATACCGTACAAATTAGGATACTGGGTGGTAAACCAGTTTAATGAATCAAAGTTTGAGATGAAAGTGAGAAGTGTGGCCCACAAGGTAAGAAAAAACACCGTGGCATCTATACTTGGTTTTCCAAATTCAGGAACAAGGGTTGTCTCAACTACAAGAGCAAATCAGGGGAAAACAATTCTAATGCAGCGATGGAGAAACCAATTTGATTTTCCAGAAAAAGGATCACAAAGAATCTGCATGAAAGATGTTGTGTTTAAGATTATCAAAGATAGAACCGGAGATGAGATGTTCAAGTTAAACACACTAGTTCTAATTATGACACTAATGGCAGAAGGTATAAAGAGTGGAATAGTGAATCAAAGATTTTTGAGTTGCATTGATAATGTTGAAAGTATTCCAAAAATGGACTGGTGTCAATATGTATTAGAGTGCCTAATAAGAAGTAGCAAAAGTTGGAAAAACAATCCAACAAGATCATGGTATACAGGACCATTGGTATTTTTAACGGTAAGATGATCATCATGTACAAATATTCATTTTTTTATCCAATAATTAAAGAGAATTAATATCTTGTGCATGTCTACACAGCTATGGTACGCAGATACAATCATAGACACAAAGAAAAGAGGCATGATTCGTTGTCCAACATTGTCATATTGGACAACAGAAAGACTAAAAACCTTAGAGAAAACATTGATTAGAGGATGCAAGTTTGAGGAACAAGAAACAAGGCCTGAACCACCAATAGCACATGTTGCAGATCCATCTAAAGGTGCAAATGAACAACCAGCTTCGAAAGACAAAAGAAATGCACGTGAAGGTTTGTAAACAACTACAATGAAAAATACATAGTTTTACAAGAAAACAACATAATATCTATAGCAAATTAATGATCAATAAAAAAATGTGTACAGGTAAAGGAGGAACAAAAGATTATGATACAACTAACAACACAAAAATCAGTGATCACACCGTGAAAGGGAGTAAGGATAACAAAAGGCAACCAAATTCTCGGGCATTGCAAAAGAAAAAGAAGCACTGAATGATAGAAATGAGCGAAATTTTGAAAAGCTTTATCGTATGTCACAACTAGAAAAAGATTTGGCAGAAGAAGACCAAGAAGAGTTTCTCAACAGTCACCATGCATACTCAGCTAAGGTAACTTTATACATATGCGTACAGATAACCAAAAATAGGCATGCACATTGAAAACGAATGATATTAGACCATCATAACAGTCCATAGTACGCACAATGACTACTAATTATATCGTTCAAGGGATTATATGCATTGTTTTTATTATATGCATTGTTTTTATTATATGCATACGTGAAAAAGTGTTGGGTGCATTAGTTGTTGATTAATGATGTAATTATTGTGCTTTTATTTTGGGATCTTGCTTAACAGGTAATTGATGTATTTTTTAAAGTATAAAGTAAAAACAATAATGGATAATTGTAAATTTTGTATCCGTGTAATTTAAAGGTCATTGAGCCTGTTTATCATAAAAAAGTGATAAGTTAAACTCATAAATAGGAGTACCATGACAACATCATTAGTTGCGCTGAGGAAATCAAGGATCTTAATCAACACCTTGAGGATATGATATGGTTTGCATCAAGAAAATACCCCAATGACAATGACTTGAGGAGAGCAATAATCATAGCGAGTGAAAAAACAAAATCAGGAAAAGACAATTCATATGCTGAAGATGAGCAGTACGATCTGGAAACAGATAATGAAGGTGCTGAAAAAGGAGATTGTGATGGTGCCATTGAAAACATCAAAACGCCGATAAAAGAGGGTACCGGCAATCCTGCAACATCAAATGTCTGAGCTTGATGCACTTGCCGATGAATATATAGAAAAATCAAAAACACCGACAACCCATATCAATGTTGAAAATCAAAAAGCAGATGGAATGGTCCAATATGAGGCATCTTTGAACAGTGACAACATCAACTTAAAGTTTTTAACTCATGAACCAAAGGATAATAAAGACGGAGCTGCTAAAAGGAAGGGAAAGTCAATAGCTGCAATCAATGATCAACCAGAAACATTAACAAATGTTACAATCCAAGCTACTGATACATACAAAAAAAGCATAGAGCAGCCGATCTGAGAAAGTTCAACAAATATTAGATAATTCAAAAGGAGTAGATGATGATGTTGAAGAGGAAAGAGAAGAAGATAACCGACGATTAGGATGTGTGGAACAATCAAAAGAGAAAGAAAAGCCAAGGAGAAAAACCAAACCTAGTGCACAATTGAAGTCTCCATACTGCAACAAAGTAATAAATATTAAAAGCGCAGTAACAAGCATGGAGAGGCAATTGCGTCAATGGCTCTTCTCCGGATATGGGGAACCAAGGTAGTGAATTCATATAAAGCAGATTACATATTGTAGAAAATTAATGTTCTTTTTAAAAAATTTGACCATTAAAATGTGCAGTGACATTGTCTTTGAGTCAAGAGGTGAAATCAACCTCCGAAAGCCTGTAGCTGAAAGTTTGATACCAAAGATCCATGTGCATGTACATGTAATAGATGCTTGGTCTACAATATTAAATGACGAATCGCGGTTTGATGGCGAAGGATCAGTGAAGCGTATATTCTGACACACGGCATCTATGGTGGAATTTAAAAAAATGAAAAAGTGGAAACAAATATGAAAGTTAATAATTGAGTTTAAATAATGGCAGGTGGAGGAAAACAAAGATGACACAGAAGAAGAGAAGGACATAAAAGAAGAACAAGGCTATGCAACATTTGCGGATACTATGCAACGAAGCTTGAAAAGAAACACATTGAAATTGATGAACGTAGACTTGGTAAGTAAAATCATTTGTACTGCACTGTTAGTTGTTTGATGCACATATTGGAAAAAAGAAGTGCATCATTAAAGATGCACTTATATTATATAATAACAAAGTAAGTTACTATATAAGCTGTTAGTTTTAAATTAAAAAGGTTTTTACATAGAATGAATTACATTTAGTAAAAATTGAACATACAACAAATGTTCACACTAAAAAATGATGGCTTCTAAATAAACTTTCTCCGTATAACATTATGCAGATCATCTGCCCGATACATGAAAACCCGCACTTTTACCTGTTTTGTTTCGACCTGAAGAATGGAAACTTCCATATAATTGATAACTTGGCATATGAAAAGGAGAGCATCGCGCCTTACCAGAAAAATGCTAGAAAAATGGTAAGAAAAACTAAAACACTTTACAAATATGAAAAAGTATAGAGGTATCCAATAAAAATGACATTTAAAAAACTTTGTCAACAGACGACATACCTTCATCGATTCCTCCGCGAGCACTTCATCTACAATAAGTTCATATGGCCAACAATAAAGCCGAAAAGAGCAACGATGAAGTGGATGACAAAAAAAACTCAACAGACAGCGGCGTTTTTGCAATGCGCCATACGGAGACTTTTAAAGGCATAACAGGTGATCGTTGGGAAACTGGTTTCAAACTAGAAGTAAATGACAAGAAAAGTAGATAGAACAGCTTCGCGAAAAGTATGCAGCAAAAATACTTTTATCGGATATAAATGAAAAACGAGGTCATGTAATCAAAGAAATGGAAGCGTACAAATCGTTGACAAGTGATGAAAAGATAACTCTCGATGAAGATGCAGTTGAAAGGATCATAAGGAAGTTAAAAGACTATGTATGTCTAAAGACAAATCGAATTTACATATTATTATAAACCAGCCCCTTTAGCTTTAAGGAAATCAAGACACTATGCGTATATGTAGCAGAAGTCATTCGGATACAATGAATATTTTGGAAATTTGGAATGAATGGTATTGGCTTCTTTTTTGAACATTCTAGAGGAATGTATACTAACATTATGTATTATCATATTTGATTTGTGAATCAAATATTATCTAATTGAAGGAATAGTATGCTTTGGGATGAATTGTATTTGATTGTTTTACTAAAATTTGGAACAATATATTATGACAGAAAAGATAAGATGCAGGTAATAAGAATTACATTATTAGTTCAATAACAGGAACAAAGATGAAATCTAGAAACAAAAAGTGATAAATAAACAAGGTTATTTGAGTACTAAAAGCAGTGAACATAGCAAACCAAATGATCTCCACTAGTCATTCATCAACATCTTCATCAAACTCAGATTTTGAACTCCACAAATGTAGTTCAACCCTACCAGCATTTTTATTACAAGTATTAAGAAAAAATCTAAATACTAAGTCATTGAAAAGACATAATTTCAAATGTCCTATATTAGCCCCAAAAAATTTGCCCGGTTCACAATAAGCAATTTCATTGAAATCAAAATCTACATTGTGTCTCAAAAAAATAAACAGATCATGTAATCCCCACGTAGAAACATCTACATCCCACAAAGTAAGAAAACTGGTATCTCGATGAGATGGGGGAGAGAATTCAATTGATCCACCATACCAAATTTCTAATGTTAAATTGGTGTGATGTGACATCCTATTAAAATAAATAGATTTGGTATAATATAAAAATCAGTAAAATAGGGGAAAATTCTAAAATATGTTAAATATCCCTGAATGTATAAAAAGAAATACCGAATAACGGATAACAAATTATTGTTAAAAAACATATAATACACATGCATAAATACCAGTACACCGCAATGCCTAAAATATTTGTCCAAAAATTATTCCTTGTAAACAGATCTTTAGATCCACAAAATTACATGCTCAAAATTCAGTAAAACCAAGCAACCATAACAACCAACTTAGAATGATAAAAACATGACTAAAAATATGTACACGTGGAACATGTACATCTTAATGTATTTTGACAATAAAATGTATGAATAAATGCATAAAAAGTAATGGATGCAATTAAATGGCAAACAAACAAACAGCGACGAAAAAGGAAAAGAAATATAATAATAAATGTTCACCTAAAATAAAAAATGTTGTAATGTATGACTAATTAAAACCAATACAATACATATACTTACCTATAAATATATAGACAACAACATAAACAGGATTACAACAAATCCATCTTATACATTAAAGCTCCTAAAATCCTTAAAAATGAACCACAATACAAGAAGAGGAATAACATTTACCTGCTTTCATAGCGGGGAACTCTACTTCTACCCGCCAATGTACAACGGTGGTGGTAGAAAAATATACACCAACCTCAATGTAGACGGGTGGGCACACAGAAACTTCGTTGATTACTTACGATCAAATGTTGATGACAGGTTCTTACGAATTTGGTATTGCAAACAAAACGAATTCAACAGGAAAGGATTGAGGTTGCTGGTTTCAGAAGATGCATTTGAGGACATGAAACAAGTCGCTTCATTAGAAGGGATGATATACCTATTTTTCAATTACAATGACGAAGATGAAGATCACGACTCAACGAGCAGCGACAGTGACACCTCAACATTAACCAACTACTAAGAATTGATAAGGTAAAGTTTTAGTTAATAATATATGAGTTTTTTAAGATTTGCAGTAATATTAATGTTTGAGAAATAAATTGTATGACTTACATATAACAGTGTTTTACTGTTGAAATATAAAAGAAAAAAAGAATGCATCATAAACCCATTATCTAAAAAAGCACTTAAAAGATCATGTTTGACATTTTAATTCCAAATACTGAACATCACATGCATGAATCCGAGCTTACTACACATGATGAATACAATTTAATTCCAAAACTAATCCTCAAAGAAACACACAGCAAAGAGGAGGATCCAGCCATGAACTGATTTTACAAACCCACGTAATCTAAGCAACACCTTTCAACTTTCTCTCAACTTCCTCTTTGATCCTAATTTTACAATTTCGCGTGTCATGACCAACTCCTTTGCAGTATACACACTTCCGCTTACGATCATTGGAATCTATAATGGCTTGCTCACGTGCACTAACTATCCTTTTACGCCTACCAGAACCTTTATTCCTAACACCAACCGGTGGAAGAACGGTAACTTTTTCCGGAGGCGACAGTCCTAACAATGCACCAATCATTCCATTCTTGGACATTGATGGCATGGGCCCAACTTCAGAAAGCGTTTTAGAAGACAACTCCCGTTGCTGGATTAGATATTCCTCCAATTTGAGTTTATTATATGCAAGTCTATCCACAGCCAAGTCAACATTGTAAAAAATTTGTCTAATAATATCAGCTACACCTTCCCTATCTGACAAAGTCTCTTGAGCTCCAACACATCCATGAAATGTTTTAGGGGGAACAACATTCCTAGTCCATCCCTTGCAAATATATTTCTTAGGAAAATGCTTAAAGTTAAGAAATCGCAATACATAAAACACATGCCTGTATAATTTCCCAGATCTTTCAAATTTTTTGCAAGAACATTCAAACTCTTCCTCCCCTGCATTAAAAAACACCTACAGTACCAACCAAAAAGTCAAACATCAATTGAATAAATTCATCAAGTCATACAAAAAAGTATTGACTAAAAAAACACACCTTGCTTTCAGGAGGGAACAACTCATCAAAATAATTAGGATCAATGTTTCTATCAATACTATAATCAATAGCCATAGTAGTCACACTGGTGTCAACAACAGAAAAAATCTTACTACCACAAACATCACGCACAGAGCGCGACATACACTTGAAAAAACCAGCATTAATCTCTTTTTTGACGTCGAGAAAAACAGACTTAGTATATATCATTAAAGCATCCTTCTCAAAGCCGGAATCGGTTCCCAACACAGGATTAGTATAATTACTCTCAAAATCGTTTTTGGATTGTTTAAAACGTTGGGCTTCCATAGCGGTATCATATTGGGAAAAAAATTCAACTAGAGTTGAACTACATTTCATCAGTTGGCCAAACATATGATTTTCACTCTCTGACCGAGAAGAAGTGCGCATGAGGCCAGACATACTCCAATTCCTGAAATAAGCAGGAACCCAATAGAATCTTAGCACAAACATATCGGACAACCAACGGTTTCCTTCCAACCCAAAAACTGAGATCAAATCTGCCCAACGTGCATCAAACTCATCTAATCTTGCTTAACTGGGCTTTAAAACTAGCACCTATAGCAGCAGAACCAACCTAAAACAAGCCACCAAAAATTGTAGTTAAACAAACATATTATATCAACTAGTATCACTACCAAGAAAAATCCAAATTGAAAGAACTACAAATGATAAAAATTTGAAATTAAAACAGATGAACATGCATATGCCAATTAAGAAGATCAGAATAGAAAACATATTTACTAAGAAATCATTACTTAAATTAAATTGGAAACAACTGCATCAACCCAGTTTGACTAAATTTACATACAACATTTGAAATAACCCATCAACCAAAAGTAGGAAAAAAATGTCTAGCAAAGATAAAATAATACATTTACATAAAAATTACATTAGCAACAACATAAACCAAGGAATTAGTTGCTCACAGATGCATATTATCAGTTATCACATTGATGATATGGGTCATAATAAAAAAAATCAACAGACACTATATTACATAACAAAATGAATCAGCATAAAGTAAGAGATAAATAAAAATACAAATCATCTAAAAAACTTGCTTAGACAAACAACCAATGAAATAACAAACAGAAAACTACCTTTGAAGACACCTTCTTAGTTATATGCCACATACAAAGTCGATGTCGAGAAGATTCAAATACTTGTTCAATGGCAATTTTCATGGCTGGGTCTTGGTCGGTAAGAATCAACTTGGGCTCTATTGGAAACGCCTTTTTGAAAGAAGATAAGAGCCATCTATATGAAAACACATCCTCCTTGGTTAACAAACCAGAGCCAAAAGTGACACACCGATTATGATTATCAATTCCAGTAAAAGGAATAAAAACCATGTCATATCTACAAAAAAAAAATTCCAAACGTTAATAAACATATAATTTGAGATAGTATAAACAACAACACACGAATACAAAAATTACTTGTTGGTCCGATACGTAGCATCAAATGCAACAACATCACCAAAAACATAATAGTTTCGCTTAGCATTCTCGTCACGTGTAAAATATTCAAATGAAAAATCAGGAAGCATTTCTTTCTTCTGTTTCAACATATCGACTACCATCTGACAATCAGCATTGCCGATAAAAGCATTAACATCTCTTCTAAAATTCTTGAATTCAACTGCAGTCGCACCAAGGTTATCAAAACCTCCAGACATCTTAGCCAATATTCTGTGTCCCACAACATGACCTATACTAGCCGTACTCAATTGTTGAATTTTAATCTTCTGTGAGAAATTAAGCCTTCTAGCAGGTTTCATATGCTTCTTGTAATCAGGATGCACTAGACTATGGTTATGGGTCTCAATAAACTGATAAACCCTATATTGTCCCCCCGGAATAATCTCAATCCTAATTTGAGCTAAACAGCCACATCTTTGGGATGACCTCCGTCGTTTTTTAGTAGGATCCTTTGATCCAACGTCACTAGATTCCTCATTGACTAGGCAATCAGAATTAGCATAAACATGTCCATCACATAAGTTATTGTCACTAGTACCTGTATTGAAACCTTGCTTTCTACAAGCAAAGTACTTTAATTTCACACCCCTATCATGAGGCAATTTCTTCGAAGCATACCTCTTCACTTCAAACCCCCCACGCATACCATAATCTTCATAAAACAAAAATGCTGCATCGATAGAATCAAACAACATACCAACATGAGGTTTAAACGACTCTGGAACACTGGGAACCCAATACTTGGTACCACCTGGAGTAGTTCTTTCGCTACCAATTTCATAATTCGTACATACATAGTCTCCACCTAAAATGCAATAAATAAAAATATGCTTCAAGACCTTATATACAAATATAGGTACAAAAAAATCGAAAATACCATGCATCCAAAATGATGCACCAATACCGAATTCATTATTACAAAAAACCGATATATACACTTGAAAGCAGATATAACATTAACAAAGAAGCAAAACCAAAACGACACATACCGTACAATTCCATATGTAATACATTGGTGCATCATTCATGGAATAGAGGCTAACTTGTGTTGTAATTTTGAACCTATGTTTACTTAAATTAAAAAAAAACACTGCATACAAGACATAGCAACAATCATATGATAATCAAACAAATCATAATAAAGAATACACATGTTACTAATTGTAAACTATAACAACACAAAACGCAAAATTACAAAACAACAATTAAAGAAATAAAAGACCCTTACAGTATACAGAGGAAGGATCGCAAGACGTTTGTTCCATTACAAAATTGAAGATCGAGAAATATAGTATACTACACAATTAGATTTGATTACTCTATTCAGAAAAAAAACGATTAAAAAAAACCGGGAACTGTAAATTCTGAAATCAAATCAAAATATAGATTACGAAAATTAAAATCTACAAGAACGGTTAATTGAAAGAACGTGTGTAGAGATTGCTACATGTAAAGTTACAAACGTACCCTTATATAGTTAAAATAAAATCAACGGCCAACAAGCGTTCTCCCTGTTCTCCCGATTAAATTGTTCTCTTAGGATCTCAACTATATATATATATATATATATATATATATATATCACTTTGTGTTTGTGACACTTTTTACAAAAACGGTGGGTTGAAAATTCATTAATTAAGACCACACTACTCTTTCAGCTCACAGCATCCATCTTACATAATTAATTAAGTCTCTAGCTTGTTTTAAACAAGGGTCTCACTGGTTTTTGTTTGAGAAAACATGATTAATTAATTAAATGTTTATCTCATATATCTCAATCCTAGAATCTTAAACATCTAAAACATTACAGTATTAATCAAACGTTATAATCTTATTAATCAACTTCACAAATACTTATTTAATTTTTTTAAAGGCACTAATACTACTTCAACTAGTAATATATCATGGTTGACGATATAAAAACTTCAGACATTTCAAAACCAAAATAAAAACTTGGATCGAGGCAAAGAAAACAAGGGTTCAAGTATTAGAAACGAAGCGAGGGTACGTAGGTGCGGGGTGGGATGACCACGTACATGAGTGGTGTCATTGCAAGGCTTGAGGGGTGGGATGATGTGAAGGTAAAAAAGGGGTGAACACCACATGTGGTGAGTGTGTGTGGTGGGAGATTGATGGGCCCAAGAGAACACACAATCTCTATTCTTTTCTTTTCTTTAAGTTTTAATTTAAATAATCGAAGTATTTTATGGGTCATATAACATGGTTTGGTGAAGAGAGACTACGTACTATGAGACTAAGTTATGACCGAGTTGAGTGATCGGAGAAAAAAACTAATATAGGCGGCCAACAACCAGATGAAAAAAAGTACGAAACCTAACTAAGGCATCTAGTTGAAAGAAAACAATAGATAGGTCATATTTCTTTTGATGATAAATTTACAGCTATATCATTAATGGACATATTAGGGTTACATATAGTCATATAGACTAGGATGAGAGTTAATTTTAGTAATTAATTACGTAGGTACGAGGTATCATTGTATATGATCTTTAAGGAACAAGATATTGGCCCTTTTCTTCGCCAATTCGATACCACTGTTGTGTTGGAGGAGGTGATTCTTTCACGTAAAAAATTGATTTATTTACGGAAATTGAATACTTCATTTCCTTTCACAATAGTTTCAAATGTGTTGTATATTATGTGGAAGAATCAATTTCATGTGTAAAAAATTATGGCAACCACGACAACATGAACAAATCTAATTATAGTATGATAGATTTAAAAGATGGACTTAAAACAAGGGACTCAACTATAACCAAATGACTTGTAGCAAAGTATTACCAAAGTATTGAAAAGGTGTACATGCCAAGGTAATGGGTTCAAGTCCCGTTGTAGACATAATATGTAATTTAGGAGTAGGTTTTGAGTAAATGTGTGTTTTGCTGTTAAAAAAAAGTGACTTAACTATATATTCAGTTTCATTATATTTAATATAGACTCAAAACATGTCCGAACACGAAAATAATTCTTGTCATATAAAGTAAAAATATTAGAATAGTTGAAAAAATGATTTTGTTATTTAGCATGTTTTTAACCAAGTTTAATACAAACAATTAGACACACATTTTAAAATTATAAATTACTTGATAAATAAATCTTATGATACTTGCCATGACAGTATGAAATAGTACGTTGATCCTGCTTCTCTCAAGTTGAAGTAAAAAGACATCTTTCTAATGATTAGATCAGAAATCCTTGTAAATTAAGGTTGTTGTTTTGGTTAACAGGGGAAGGTTCATTTGAGAACCGTTTTTATTACAAGAATCGCGAGAACCAATCTTAACCGTATGGCTGCCGTTTTTATACTAAAATGGTAGCCATAGGATAGGGAAGCTACTTCCAACAACCGAACTTGACATGCCGCATGGCTCAGTCCACGCACCGTCCCAACAGGAATTAAGGCCACCATCACAACTGCAATCCTAACAAAAAAGAATTCATTCGTATACAAGCTACCACACTCACTCACTCACAGAGAGAGAGAGAGAGAGAGAGAGAGAGAGAGAGAGAGAGAGAGAGAGAGAGAGAGAGAGAGAGAGAGAGGCGTTACCAGCTACCTAACGTTGAAGAAGACCGACATTGTGTATGGCGTATGGTAAAAGGACTAACAAGCAACGGTTTTCCTATGATTTCTAGTTGAATGAAGTTGCTGCCAAATTTCTTAATTTCTAAATCTGAAATAGGTTTGTTGCTTAATTTGATATCAATTGATTGATTAGTGTGTCCTATTCTGATGCTTTAAAAAATGAAAATTGATTAAAATAACTTATTAGAGTTTTTTTTTTTTGAACAACGAATTTAGTGGGCTGGGTTCGCAGTAACATCCATATAGGACAGTATGCGAGCCCCAAGCCACACACTAGGCTACGGGGTAAAACCCCAATACCACTAGGCTACGCCTTAGTAGTACTTATTAGAGTTACTGCTAATTTTGTTTCTAGTAGGCAGGTCTATATATTTTTTAAAAGGTTTTTAAAAATATTTTTAGTATTTATAGTTTGCAATTTAGAACTGTTCTGCAAGTTACTTGTATGCTTTAAAAAGAGGTCATTCGTACGCTAAACTTGAATGGTTATACACTTATACGGGTTATAGAAAGTTTAAGATATTTTTTACAATAAAATTCTACACGTAAATTTTTTTCCTAAAAAAAGGTTCGACACTAAACGCAAACTCGAAGATCCAAATCCCCCCGAAAGCACAACCTGAATTACCCCCTAGAAATATGGGTAATAAAACCCGACCCGACCCAAACATGAATCAAACTGGTCATAGAATTATATTCGGTCAAAAGTAGCTATGCACGAGCTTTTATTTAGCCAAAAGGCTTATAACCCAACGGTATATACCTTGTGTTGTGGATAGTGCTCATTTTCAAGAGGTTACGGATTCAAGTATTGTTATGAACAATGGGGTAGTAGCCAATTTCACACCATGCTAACGGTCGCTCACACACCATAGCAATGCCAATAGTAAGTGTGTCCCACCTATACTCATTTTCATCTTTCTATCTATCTATGTAGGATGGACGCTCACACCTTTTTCAATGGTCCATAGTTTCTTCTCCCAACACTTAATCTTTAAGGTTTTCTAGGTAATTAATTCATCATTCACGTTCTTGTTTTCAGTTTCATTTGACTATTTGAAAGGCCGGCCTATAGATACATTGATGTCGGTGGTTGTTAATTTCACTTTAAGAACATAATAATCATAAGATAGAGATTCAAAATTTCCAACTTTCTGAAATTATCTAATCATTATGAATTAATAAGCCATATGTACAAGATCAATTAGAAACTAATTAAGAAACGTATGACTACAATTCTAGAAATGGAAAAATAACAAAACCTAATTAAATTAGACGGAGCTAATTAATTAATTAATACTTAATTTGGATTTGGATTTGGATTTGGATGGGATGATTGATTAATTCATATATAATCCACAGTCTATGAATAATATATCCCGTCAAACATAAAACTAAAAAAACGAAAAACTAGACGAAAACAAGAATTGAATGGCTTGGTAACATAAATGTACCACAATGAGCCACAAGAGGTTGTGTCTCGTTGCACAAGAAACGCAGACTGAACATAAGCCGACGCTGCATGCTTTACAAGCACGTTTTTTATACAAATATTTGAAGAATTTATAAACTGATTTTCGTCGCTGTTGTTTGTCGTGGAATTGTTGAGGCAATTCGATGAAGAACTTGTTAATACATCCTTCAAGCTTATATACCTACGATCATCAATATCTGGGTCTTCTTTGCTTACGCCTGAACCGCTTCGTGTTAGCTTTAACGAACGTTGTTGTTTTAGCTTCTGGATTTCTGGTTCCATAGTCGATCGGAATTATTATTTGATTCTATCAAGAAATTCAATGTTGTGAAATAAGGGTTTGATGAGGTTTTTAGGGCTCGTGTTTTTAGTTTTTGCCAAACGATAATTAGGTTTTGTTTTTAGTTGAGATACGTCGGATTCTTTTCGGAGAGATTGTAGTTCTGTTTGTTAGTTTTTTTTAAATAATAATAATAATAAAAATACAAATAAATAAACATGACCAAGTTAATCTGTGATACTCCTTCGTTGTCGGATCTTCACAACGGTATCAATGGATTACCTTTATAAAATTTTAAAATATTAATTAAAGATAATATAAATAAATTTCGAAGTTGCAAATTTAACTTAGCTATACTACTATATAAAATTATAAACCATTTAACATTCCCCATCTTAATTTTAAGAGTTTTTAAAATTTAATAAAAACAAAATCTTAACCTTTCATTTCATCTAAATTAATCACAATCCACTCAATCTTTAAGCATTTCACTATCTCTCCTAATTTATTTTAATTTTTTAATCATTTAAAATATTTTCTCTCATTAACACACTCTCACACAAACACACTTATCCACCCACATCAACATAACTTTTAAAATTTTATTAATTTCTCTCATTATTTCATAAATATAAACATTTTTTCTTATTTTAATGTCTTCTAAATTTATTTTTAAAATTAATAAAAAAATTGATTCAAATAAAAGAAAATTTGGAAAAAACGAATATTTTATAGCAGAAAACTTTTTCGTGACATTAAATCGTGCGAACAACATATCATTATATTATTGAAAACAATATGTTGTAAAACAGAAACTATTTTCTGCTACAGCATTACGCGGGTACAATGCTACTATAATTTAATTTGTTCTTACGAAACTAGGATAAGTTACAAATTTATTGAACTATTTGTAGATTTGATCATTTTGTTACTAGAATGATCTTAGCTATATTTTCAAACACCCAAAAAGCAAGCTATTCCGATTTCCGACCCATTTGAGGAGAGAACAAAACTACGGCCCAATAGGCCCAAGTATGCAAAGCTATGGGCTTATCGGATTAAATTTATAATATTTTGGGTAGCAAAATGAAGAGAAAAAAGGAAAATAACCACTCGAAAGCTATAGGGCAATTTAGTTAGGAAAATGTGAACTGGGAATAAATTGATGTTGTCTAGCCAACAAAGGAAAAAAAGCGTTTATTAGGATTAAATTATAAATAGATTTGAAAACTTGGAAATAATATTAAGATCGAGCTTTTTGAGAGGTTGATTACTTGGATTCAAAATTGTGGGAGATACAGTCGTTATTGCTTAAAAATCCGGTGAAAGGTGAAACCTTTCGATCATTACAATTCACGTTTTTAAAGATATCAACTTTTATATTAGTCGTTTGACAAAACTAGATGAAATTAGAGTTTGAGCAGTGACTAGAGCTAGAAACGGAGATTATAATAGAAAAATCTTTCCGGTAAGGTAGATAAAGCTAGAAAATGTGTTTTATGTTTATCATGGTAAACTAGTTAGATTTAACATCATAATTTTTAATAATCACAGTCTCAACTCTATTCATAAGTTACTTAAAAAGATTATTTTTTATGATATTATAACGGATTGTATTTTCAATAATCCCTTCCAAATTTTGACATCACAAGAAAATTCGAGATTATGACAATAAGAAACTCAAGCCGTCATAATCCCCATAGGTTTTCTCTTTACTATTGCTTGATGAGATAAATAAAGAATTCTTATAAACACCAAGGGCTTGATAAAATTTCGTATAGTAGATATGAAGTTGCCTTTAATAGGAAAATTCAACCTATGATAATAATTAAGAAAAAGTTACGTTTCGATCTGGGATTGTTGTAAGTTTGTAGGATTTCAACTTAAAATCAACTAACAACAGTGGAGTAGCCTAAAACCGTTATAAATCACATTACAAGATCTCATTCATCCCAATATGAAACAATACACAACAATGTTAAGATAATCTTATTGAACTTTTGGAATTTAGGTTTACACTCTTGAATTTCGATTTCTTATGTAAACTTTGTTGCAAAGTATTAAATCATTACGTAATGTACACGCATCAACACATATTATCAACACATATTTTTCAATGTACAAGTCATATCATCATCCATTTAAGTGTACATGACATATTTGCATATGTACATTTGGTTTTCGTATTTTTTTATTACACATGTGAACATTCGCATTTAGCGTTCACAGTTGATGATTACATGTGTGTAACCTTTTAATACGAATTTGAAAAAAGAATCAACGATCTTCTATTTACACGGGACCTTATGAACATCAGTTTAATTTTATTTAAATAACGAGACTTATAATTTATAAAATGATCAGTAATTTTATTTAAATAACAAGACTTATAATTTATGAATATCTATATAATTATTCATCAATGATAGTGTATGTATACAGCCCAACACCAATAAGATCCCACAACCCCAATTATATACACCTCCGGCCCAAACCCATAAATAAGGTCCAGCCCGCCAAAGGAACCAACCAATCAGAAGGTTCTGTGGACTCACCTCTACAAAACTGGAAGCAGCAGAACCAATCACAAAACATTCTTCCTAATAAGACAAAAACACAATCCCAAGCTGATCACAACAATAGTAACCATCTGCCCAAAAAGCTGAAGGAAGGCATTACACTGATCTCAAGGAGCCCATGATCTCAAGGTAAGCAATAACCAACTTCACTACTCTACACATCATCACATACTCATACACATATTGCAAAGAAAGTCAATTGATTCTCACGCCGGAGCTGGGTCATGAGGATCGACCCTCGTGGCGAGGTTGACGGTTCATTGTTTTGTAGGGATCATCGTGCTCTAGTGAACTGTCAACGTACATTGCCGAACTTCACGAAGTCGTTGCTGCAACAATCCACATTCACAACATTGTGTGTGTGTGTGACTTGTTGCAGCACTTATTTTTATAAATAATTTTTCCGAATGTTGTCTGAATATGTGTTTAGTTGTGGAAATATTTCTTCAATTTTCTAGAAAAATAAGTTTCCAGTTTTAGAAAACGGTTGAAAATTTGGAAAACACGATTAGATAAAAAAGTAAAGAGTTTTCCTTTTCTAGATCGAAAACTAGAATACATATATAAATGTGATACTTTTTTGTATTGTTTTATATCTAGTTTTCGTTTATTTATATATAATTTATCACACAAAATTGAACATAAAATAAGGGGACCAGTTGTCATGGTGTTCTAACAGGTAACAAATATACTCATTTTATAAATTACAAGAAGCTAGCCATAGGTATGAATACAAGTCAAATATCCTGTAAAAAAAACTAAAATAAATTTGCTTCATTTCTAAATCGACATTTTTAAGTGAAAATGAACCGTAATGTTTAGGTAATATGACACTCACAGTCAACTTTAATGAAAGGTAGTTTAGTTATTTCCATATTAACTCATTAAACTGGTTCATCATCTAAGTTAGGTGATGTTTATATTACGAATAAGTTTTTCTTTTTTTAAATACGTGGACCAGCTCAGGTCTAAAAACGAATTTAAAAAAATAATTCATAGAAGAATAAAACATTTTATAAAGGTCATGCTTTATATAGCAATATTCATATACTAGTTGGATTGCATGATTTCTAGTTATGAAAAAACCATGCTTTTAAAAGATGTGGTATGAGTATCATTGCAAAAAGTACTAGTCTTTATTTGCCCCCACTGCTTTGGGAGAGGCCTAATTAATTGAAAGGAAGAGGTCCAATATAGTCTTGTCAAATTGATGAATGGGCGATATTCCTTCATCTTTTGTATTAATTTGTAATTGGAAGTTGGTTCATTATTCTTGTTTAAATAATTAGGTTAGTTAACCAGCTTTATATATATATATATATATATATATATATATATATATATATATATATATATATATATAGGGAAGAGTTCAGACAAGAACTGTTTTTCGTACCAGAACTGCGAGAACCAATCTAAGCCGTTCATTTTAGATAATGGAATTCATGGATGAAGAGCGTGGGGGATTGAGTGTGACAAAGTGCATGTAAGGAATTCATGGGTGGGCAATCCAATTGAAGAAGGGTGAATTGGACGGCTAAGATTGTTTCTCGCAATTCTCGTACGAAAAACAGTTATCGTTTAAACTTTTCTCTGCTTCTATAAACTTCCAAAAAGAAAACTTATTTGTAAACAACCTCGTGAAGCTGTGCTACTAGAATATGACAGGTACTTGAAAGTGAAAGCCATTTGGTTATTGAATATTAATATCTAAGTTAGATGTAGATACATATGTACGTATTTTGATGCATCAAGTGACGACAACAGGTGCTTGTAAACATGTTAGAATAGTTATGAATGAATGAAGTAGACATTTAGATTGGTGCATTTCTTTTAGATCGATGTAAGCATTACTTTCGATTGTATACATTTCTTTAATACTTATCGACTCATTTGATGCGTGAAGGACCATGAATGTATCCCATTTGATTGTATTTGTATGGATTCATCCCTTTTGATTCTATTCTTTCTCCTTCTACTCATCTTAGTTCTATTCTTTTTTTATTTATTTTTATAGATTATTTGATGTATTAATGCATACAAATTTTTAAAAAAATTTGTATGCATTGATGCATCAATACATTAAATCTTCTACAGGATGTAAAAAGAACAGGGATGATGATTTGATACATCAATACATACAAATTTTTTTAAAACAGGTTAAGACTGGTTTCTAATTAAAGAAAATAAAATTCTAAATCTAATGGTGTAATTAATTTGGTTAAGAAGTTAATCTTTTGAAAATAATTTGAGTTTAAGAGATAAGATGTGAATTTTTTCCCCAGAGAAGTTACTTTGGCGTAAGCATTTTTAGAGAAAACTGCTAAATTCTAGTTTTACCCATGTTCTTTCTGTTATGTATTTTATAGTGTTCTTACGATTTGTGTATCTATACTACTTTATAAACTATACAGCATTCTCTCATCATCAATGGTTCAGATTTGATTCTTGAGATCTATGTTTAAGCATCAAAACCTTTTTTAATACCCATCAAATCTTTAATTACCCTTATCTTCATCATATTTAAGAATTTTTACAAAAAAAAGTTATACCAATCGATTCAGTTTTCGTTCTCTTTAATTCAAGATTAGACTTAATATATTTTTGAAACTTTTTTTTCTGAAAATGCAGGTGGTCTCTAAAATGCAAATGGTTTAACGAATATGCAAATGCTTCAAAAATGGAAAAAATAACATATCTAGTAGAGAAACAGATGAGACGATAATCAAAATGCAGTTTCACCAACTTATGCATGTTAATTAAGCCATATGCATTTAAAAAAGGGAAAAATGCATGAAAATACAATCAACTTTGTCTTCATTGTATGCAAACAACTTTTTTCTGTGTCTAGTCTTTAGCTATCATTGTATACAATAAACTTTTTCATAATTTCCATAGTATGCAACAACTTGCAAACAATGGGAGAATTATAAAAGTTGATTGTATTGTTTTAAAAAAATAAAGTTGGTTGTATACAATGATAATTAAGACAAAGTTTATTGTATTTTTATGCAATTTGCCCTTAAAAAAATCTATAAAAAACACAAGTATACAAATATTTTCACATAAAAAATGCAAGCAACAGCATTTTCACATTAAAAATGCAAACAAACAACAATCTAAAATGCAAACAACAGCAATATAAATGCAAACAACAGCAATATAAATGCAAACAACAGCATTTTCACATAAAAAAAATGCAAACAACGTTCAACTCAAAATGCATATTGAACTTCATCTGGGTTGCATTTTCGTTATCATGTTCATTTGATTTGCATTTTCAAAAAATAACAAATTTAGAAATATGGGAAAAGTGATCTTGATTTAAAGAGAATTTAAAAACAAGTAGATTGATATAATTTTTTTGCTTAAATTCTCAAAACTTATTTTGTTATGGTAAATTAAATTTTTGAGGGGTAATGTTTTGAGAGATAAAATAAATGTTTTTTCATTTTTTCCCATCTTTATAGATTATTTGTTAAACATATATAATAAGGGAAAATTGAATGAAAATACAATAAATTATGTCAATATTGCCGTTGTATGCAACCAACTTTATTTTCTACCTAAAAATACACATAATTTACAAATTTGGTTCATTGTATGCAACTTACTTATTATAACTTACAGGCAACCTGACCAAAAATAAAAGAACTTTGGTATCTAAAAATCCAAAAAACTTTCAAATTTTGTTTATTGTAAACAATATATAATCGGTGACCTGATATTCAGGTTACCAATTATATACAATAAACAAAATTTGTAAGTTGTATGTATTTTTAGGTACAAAATAAAGTTAATTGCATACAATGACAATATTGGAAAAGTTTTTTGTATTTTCACGCATTTTGCCCATATAATAATTACAAAACTACCATTAATTAATATTAGCCCTTGATCAAGTTCATTCAATGATTTGATTTGGTTCTTTAGGTTCTATAGATAAATGGTAATTCTATATTGATCATATTTCTATTTCTATATATATAGTGAAAATTTCATTTTAGACCCGTTTTTATTACGAGAACCAATCTTAGCCGTCCGATTATCTCTCCTTCAATTGAATTGCCCACCAATGAATTCCTTACATGCACCCTGCCACACTCAATTCCCCACGCTCTTCATCCATGAAATCCATTATCTAAAATGAACGGCTAAGATTGGTTCTCGCGGTTTTTGCAATAAAAACGGTTCTTAAATAAATATTCCCTTATATATATAATATTATAAGTTTGTTAGAGATATATGTATACAGTAATTAAGACACGCGATGAGTATGCACATAACCTTTTCCATTAAAGATACAGGCAACCTAAAACAATGCGACATCGAAGAAAACTACAACAAAATGTAGAGATTCTTTAATTTGGTTTTTTTTATTTTATATATATAGTGGGAGGTTCAAAAGAGAATATATATTTAGGTGAGAATGAGAAACTTAATCCTGACTATTGATTCGATTTGATCGGATGGTCTGCATTTGACATTTTATTTTATTCATTACTCGTCCATTAATTGCAACGGTCATGAATTGCAACGAGTGAATTACGATCACTAGATCTAAAATCTAATTGATTAATATTTAATTGATAACTAGGATTTGTTCTCTTATTCTCAACTAAATATACATTTTCACAATAACCCTTCCCTATATATACATATATATTGTACCTGATAATAGAGCGAAATTAAATTGGGAATATATATAAGGGCTCCAACAAATAATAATAACAACACACAATCAAGTTAAAACTTGGTTGATTCTTGATTTGTTGTAGCCATCTTTGGCTGATGCTGCTAAGCTATACATAATTTCCCCTTAAAGTAATATTAACAGAATGAATGAATACTTAATTAGTTTAAAGTATTAGTACTTACTAATTAATTAAGCTGCATATATGCATGTTTATGGAATTTTGTGAATTGTGAAGACAAGACAAACACCTTTCAATTTGCCAGCAGCTATGTTTCATATGTTATGTAATACTTTGACATTAACAACTAACTACGAGGAAAATTGAGTAACTAGGCGTTTAATTGCCTCACATTCTTATTTGCTTCATTTCTTGGAATGTTTTTAAATCAAATTTGGTTTGATTCTTTAGGAACCACAAATTTGGACGGTTCAAATGATATAATTATCCGTCAATCTATTATTATTATTATTATTATTATTATTAGTGTTATTATTATTATTATTATTATTATTATTATTATTATTATTATTATTACTACTACTACTACTATTACTATTACTATTACTATTACTATCATCATCATCATCATCATCATCATCATCATATTATTATTATTATTATTATTATTATTATTATTATTATTATTATTATTATTATTATTATTATTAGGGTTTACTATCCAAAAGTGTATCGAAGTTGTCACTTTTTGCTATTGTGTATACCCATCTTTCAAAACTACCGTTTAGTATATTGAACTCTCTATAACTACCGTTTTGAGTATCAAGTTACCTCTTCTCTTCAGGTTGCAGGTTTTATGTAACATTTTTAATTTATTTTTATATCCTAAAAATTCCATCTCATATGCCATGTCATTTTTAATTTAATTAAGATCATGAAGAACACCATGATGAACACTAGGAAGAACATCATGAAGACAGATTGTAACACAAGTCGAACAATAAGAAGTTATGAACACATAATCAAACCAGCAAAGTTATGAACACAGAATCAAACCAAAAAGTTATGAACCCTAAAATCAAAAATCGAAACCAAAAACCACCTCAAAACCACAACAAAGTTATGAACCCTAAAATCAAAATCGAAACCCATGTTTCCAGATTGTAACACAAGTCGAACAACAAGACATATAAACCCTAAATCGAACATACATACCTTGAACCCTAAATCGCAGATGATGGAATCGAACAAAACCATACCTTGAACCCTAAATCGCAGATGATGGAATCGAACAAAACCAGATCTGGCTTTGATGGAATCGCCGTAAAAAACCACAGAAATCGAACAAAACCAGATCCGGGATTGATGGAATCCTTTGTCGCCTAAGAACCCTAATTTGGAACCATGAATCGATGAACAATGAATAATCGATGATTAAATCAACTAAATCTTGAACAATCGATGGTGGTGGAGGTAGAAACCGTGTGTTTCTTACGGTGGTGGTGGTCAAACTTACAGAAATCGAGGAAACCCTCGCCGGAGTTGAACAGACATCGATGGTGGTGGAGGCAGAATCCGTGTGTTTCTTACGGTGGTGGTGGTCAAACTTACAGAAATCAAGGAAACCCTCGCCGGAGATAAACAGACATCGATGGATGACATCGGTGGTGGTGGTGGTGGTGGTTGTCGATGAATGCATAACCCCAAATCTGCTTCTTATGAGTTAGATTCTATGGTAGTGGTGGTGGTGGATCTAAACCCTAGATCCAAATGAAGTCATCAGACCATATTTTTTTATTTTTTTATTATTATTATAATTTTTTGAATTTTTTTTAATTTGAAAATCCACGTCACATGCCATGTAACCTGTCACGTCACTAAAACCGGTGCCACATCAGCAGATGATCTGCTATACCAGGTTAAGTACATTAAATGGTAGTTTTATAAAGTTGGATACATTAAACGGTAGTTTTAAAAGATAGGTATACACAATAGCAAAAAGTGACAACTTTGATACATTTTTGGATACTAAACCCTTATTATTATTATTATTTATTATTATTATTTATTATTATTTATTATTATTTATTATTATTATTATTTATTATTATTATTTATTATTATTATTATTTATTATTATTTATTATTTATTATTATTATTATTTATTATTATTATGGGTTTACTTCTCCAAAATGTATTAAGCTATACCCCAAAAGTTAATGTGTGTATCTATCTTCTAAAAATGTTATTGTGATTATCAAACTTTCAAAAATGATGTCATTGTGTGTATTTAACTTTTTATTATATGTATTAAACTTATACTTCTTTTGTTTTTTTATGTAATCAAAATACGTATAATAACAACAAATTAAAAGTTTAATACACAATAATATTTTTGAAAGGTGAATACACACATTAATATTTGGGGTATAGTTTAATATATTTTAGAGAAGTAAACCTATTATTATTATTGTTGTTGTTGTTGTTATTATTATTATTATTATTATTATTATTATTATTATTATTATTATTATTATTATTATTATTATGGGCAAATTGCATGAAAATACAATGAACTTCGTCTTAATTATCATTGTATACAACCAACTTTATTTTTTTTAAAACAATACAATCAACTTTTATAATCCTCCCATTGTATGCAAGTTGTTGTATACTATGGAAATTATGAAAAAGTTTATTGTATACAATGGTAGCTAAAGACTAGACACAGAAAAAAGTTGTTTGCATACAATGAATTTTTTTTAAAAGTTGTATTATTTTTAAAAATTTAAAGTTAGTTGTATACAATTACAATTAAGACAAAGTTGATTGTATTTTCATGCATTTTGCCCTATTATTATTATTATTAGGGTATAGATATAAGGTAAATTGTATGAAAACACAATAAACTTTGTTTTAGTAAATGAGTTGTATGTTGAGGAACATTCAATATAGTTGCGTTGATATTAACTTGTGTTGCAAGATTGTTTGTCCAAATGGGTTGGCATTGGTTTGGGTTGAAGTTGGAAGGTGTAAGGTAGAGGCCCGGAGTTCGGAGTGTTGGAGGATGGCCATGTCTAGGTTCGGAGTTATAAAGGGGGTTTTGTTGTGCAATCAATTTTATGTTCTTGAAAACAATACAAACAATTTTTATAATTCTCAAATTGTATACAAGTTGTTGCATACAGTGGAAGTTATGATAAAGTTCTTCGTAGGGGAAACTTAATAGAATAGTAACAAAGTGTGAAAACTGTTCCACCAAGGTCACTCTCCCCTTTATTTTACATTGTGAAATAACCCATGAGTGACCTTGATGGAACAGTTTTCAAACTTGGTTACTATTATGTGACATAAACCCTTCTTTGTATACAATGATAACTAAATATCAGATTTAGGAAAAAGTTGTTTGTATACAATGAGAATATTATAAAAATTAATTGCATTGTTTTTAAGAATTTAAAGTTGGTTGTATTCAATGCAAACTAAGACAAAGTTCATTATATTTTTATGCAATTTACCCATAGCTATAAGGGTGTTTGAACTGATTTACGTTTTAAAAATGATGTTTTGCAATATCAGGTGTGGACTTGTTCTCCAAAATTACTTTTATAAACAAAAAAGAAATATTAATCACATTTTTAGAATTCAATACAAACACTATCGTGACATTTACAGATCATCAATAACTGAAATCGTTTACAAAATATTTGTTCATTGATTTCATCTCATCAACATCTTCAAATATACAAAAGGGGCACAATCCAAAAGAAGAAGCTGCTCACTATGGAATGGAGCATTTCTCTTATCCTTCCCTAAGCTATATACAAAATACAAGCAATTGAAATAAGCACAAAACTTAATGAACATACTAACAATACATCATATAATGAAAACCGAGTACAATTACATAGACAACGAGCAAAGCGAAATACTATCACGACTTTACAGTTAGATGTTGATATTGAAAGTTGGACTATTAGACTTGATTAACTACTAAAAGCTGATGCTAAATGCTAATAGTTGATTCTGACTTAATTTTCGTCATTAAGATCATATTAATATGTTGTATTGTTACTAATACACACACGCTCATAAAGACTCTAGAAAATACATATGCATTTATATTCACATACATATTAATCACAAATATATCATCAATAGGCATGAGTTCATGATCACACATATATGAAGGTTAGTAAAACTCTACTAACAAACCGAAAATAAAACTAAACAAAACAAGCACTTATCTAAAGTCACCTTCATGGCAACATGGCTAACTAATCATATAAGGCCCCGTTTGGTTCACAGGAATTGAACGGAATTGCCAAGAATTGGAATTGGACATTCTTAAATCTTGCTCATGTTGGTTCAAGGAATTCTAGGAAATTGAATTTCAAAATCACCCCTAATTCCCCAATTTAAGGATTTAACAATTCCTTCCCTAAACCAAAGGAATTATAAAAGTTACTTCGGAATTCATTCATACGCAACAAAACCTCCACTCGTAAACTTCCGCCATCAAGCTTTGCCCTCCATAGTCCGGCATTCAAGGCCTTCGATTGAGACTATAGCCGCCTTTCACAGTCCCAACTATGACCAACCAGAAACGAGACCTTCAAGGTATGTTCTATTCGATCTATTTGTGTTTGGATTTGTGTATTTGTCCTCATTGATTCGATTTTTCATGAGTCCTGCTAAGCCAAAAGTTGATTAGGGTTTATCATTGATTTGGGATTTTTCATCGATTTGTGTTTGATCTTGTATTCATGTTAAATACTTCAAACACAACTATAGAAAGTATCCGAAACATATATATGTACACTACAAAAAGTATATATATGTGTAGTTTGAATCTGTGTAGTTTTGTTCGTAGATTAGTCTTTATATATATGTACACTATAGAAAGTATCCAAAAACAACTATTTTTCTTTCCTGATCAAACAACACATACATTGAAACAATGCAGAAAGATGGTGTAGATATACAGTACAAAAAGTAAAGATTGTGTTTGAAGTCTATTGTTGGATTATATATGAAACAGTTGTTGTTGTTTTGAAAACCCATGAATCTTCAAGTATGAAACCTCATTTTGTTTTATTTTCTTAATCAATAATAGCCATTAAACTGTTGTTGTTTTGTTCATATTGTTCTATTTTCCTTAAAGGGCCCAACCTCCACAAAAGAACAATTGGAATGAGATCATATAGCTTTGTATGACCTTAGTGAGATATCCATCATACTATCTCAATTGATGGGCTTAAGCATCATATAATTTTGTCAAAACAAAATTATATCTAAGTTATTGATGATGATAATAATTTAAAGCAGGGATAAAGTTTTATAACTTTGGTTGAATAATGCATTGGATGATCTTCTCTCACTCTGTATTATGCAAGATTCCAATCATTTTGGCATTTGTATTATTTTTATTATTTATTTATGTATGTATGTATGTTAAAACACATGTTTAGTCAAATACGTACAATTTATTTTAAAGTTTTAGAATATGTAAGGTACGTTTTAAGTAATGGTAGACATAATCATATGCTTAAACTTTGAAGTAATGGTTTAAAGTCTAGTATAATTTTCGTTATAATTTACGTATCTTGAATATATTAGTAAATCAACATTGTCATGAAATTAGTTAGTTTTTTCATATTTTTTATTTATTGATTATTAAATTAATGTTAATGATATATAATATAGTAAATAGAAATTAAAAAATAATAAAAATTAGTAATTTTTATTATTTTTGTAAATTCCATTCCAATTCCTTTGTAAACCAAACAAAACTTGGGATTTGAAATTTCATTCCATTTCGCGAACAAAACACATGCAAGAAATCAATTCCATTGGAATCCTTTTAATTCAAATTCCAATTTCATTTCGGAAACCAAACGGGGCCTAAAAGTCATGATCAAATCCAAAATAAATGAATAATGGTAATTTGATCTTTTTTAAGTATAGTTGCGATCAAATCCATAAATTGCCTCACACCATAGGGACCAAACTCGTCAAAAATCCATGTTAGAAGGGACCAAATCCATAATTTTTAAAAACCATGACTAAATTCAATAATTTATCTTAAACCACAAAGATCAAAAATATAATTTACTCAAAAAAATACTATCACTCACATTAGATTCTTAATACTATCACTTGGTCGCACAGACCATGTCAGGCCCGTCGAACATAACTAATAACTGAAAAAACCAACCCACATGGTCAAGGTTTGGTTAAATCGGGTCGGTTAAAACGATTATCGGGTAGGCTTGATCTGTTAGTTCTAGTTATCCGTATTAATTATAGTTCGGTTATCGGTTAAATTATTTTCCATTTGGGTATAACGGAATTATCCAAGAAAAACAAAAAAAGATATTTAGTCTATGTCCTTACAAACTTTATTGATTACATATATAACCTTTCAAACTTCTAAAAGTTGTAAAGTCTCATGTATGTCTAGATAAATGAAAAATCAATCACAACCCAAATTGAAGATATGAACAATCGATCGAAAACCCAATCACAACCCACATATCAAAATATGAACAATCTAACATACAAATACAAGAATCATAACCCACAATCTGAACAACCCACAAAACTCTAACCTTAATCTGAACAACCAGAAAGAAGATCTCTGGAAATCGACAACCAAAACAAGAACCTAAACTCTAAATCGCAAACCCATTTTGTTTAACCCCAACCCAAAATAGCAAACCCAATTGGTTGTAACGTGAAAATCTAACAAGAGATTGAAAATCGAAGATTATCGTTGACCTTTAAACCATTGAAGAACATATACCTTCAAAAATTAGCATCAACCTTCAAGAATGTGGAAATTGATGTTGTTGATGGTGCCGGAATTCAATGGCGGTGGTGTAGCCGGCAGAAGTAGATAGTAAAATCTCACCTTTAAATCTGTAGGAACCAGACTTTAATCGTCGAAAATTTTGACTATTTTCCGACGAACACCTTAAAAAATTTAGTATCAAGTATCAGTTTTATATAATCATTCTTTGAGTTATCTTTTACAAACAGTCGATATTTAGTCAGAATTTCTGACGATTTTCAAATGATATTTGTAATACCTTATTAAATATAAAGTATTAAATCTATTTAATTGTTTTGAAAATTATTTTATACAAAACGTCGGTATATTGTCAGAAATTTTTGATTATTTTCCAACGAAAATGTTAATAAGTTATTAACTATTAACTATCAAACTTATTTGATCGTTTTGAGTTATCTTTTACGAATTGTAGCTATTTAGACGGAAATATTTCCGACGATTTTCTAACAAAATTTGTAAAACAATATTATATATAAGATACTTAGTCGCTCTATAGTCGGAAATTCCTACTATTTCCCGACGAAAATTTTAATCAATTATTAAATTTATTTAAATGTTTTTATGTTATCTTTTAAAAGGGTCGCTGTTTAGTCGGAATTTCCAACGATTTTGTAACGAAATTTGTAATACAGTATTAATTATATAGTATTATAAATCGTCTTGAATTTCAGACCATTTTCCGACAATAATTATTAAATATCAAATATTATATTTTATTTTAATTGGTTTTTCAATTATTTATTCAAAGCGTCACTATATCGTCGAAAACTTAAACGATTTCCTCACGAAATTGATAATAAACTATTAAATTTGTATCTTTTAATGTTTTAGTCGGCATTTCGTTGGTAAATTGTCGTGAAATAGCTACATTTTTTAACGTTTGTAATTTTGTCACAAAATTGTCGCAAAAACGATGCTGAATTGTCGCTACTGGTATTGTGGTTTTTATGTTATTTTCGTCATCATAGTGTCGCAAATTAGTCGAAAATTAATGACGATTTTTTATCGTCGGAAAAATTGGTCGGAAATACACAACTTTCTAGTAGTGAAACTCGTCAAAAATCCATGTTAGAAGGGACCAAATCCATAATTTTTAAAAACCATGACTAAATTCAATAATTTATCTTAAACCACAAAGAACAAAAATATAATTTACTCAAAAAAATATAAAATTAGTTTTTCTTGTCAAGAAGTTTTAAAATCTTGTTCATCACCTCTTTGAGATGTTCTATATCCTTCTACAAAATGTTCCTACTTATTTTTCAACTCATAAGATCAAAAGAAAGTGTCTAAATCAATTAAGAATGTAAGAAAAAAAATTAGTAGATTTCACATGCCCATATTCTTTTGAATAGAAAGATGAAGTAAGAAAAATTAGATTTTTCCCTTCTCTTTTTTGGGTAACCAACCTTAGGGGCCCACACCGACCGATCAAAAAGATAGTATAGATGATATAAATCGAGTAAGTAACACCTAACAGCCATATATCAAAGTTTGATCTATAAACCTTTAATATAGGTTACCGTTAAAACTACCGTATATCATAAAGACCGTTTTATGTTTTTTTTAAACATGGCCTTTCTAGATAATGAAATCGAG
The DNA here is from genome assembly GCA_038502395.1 of Dittrichia graveolens. Classification (NCBI taxonomy): domain Eukaryota; kingdom Viridiplantae; phylum Streptophyta; class Magnoliopsida; order Asterales; family Asteraceae; genus Dittrichia; species Dittrichia graveolens. Next base: position 5,332,180 of record JARJIL010000005.1, on the reverse strand, counting down.
ATCGGATAGCTAACCGATATTATAAATATTAGACGCAAGTACGTAATGAACTAGCTAGCTAGCTAGGAGAATCCATGACGGGGACAGAGGACCAAAAAAATTGGTATTTTGCTTAACAAACGATGCTTATGCAATTATTTGGGGTGATGCTATCATACAATTAAAGAGACTGTCAACTTATAATTTTGGGGAAAAATAGCAAAACACTGAATTAATATTATTTTACATCACATAGTATAACTTGCACTACTAATAATATGCTAATTATGAGTCCATTAATTTTGCTTTTATAATTGACGTTTTAACAAGAAACCCATCATAAACATACAGCCTTTTACATATTTATTATACGGATTTCAATGACTTGTTTATAGATGCGTGACTGGCTAGAAGTCTGGAGTAGCCGCGTCAATTGTCGAATTTTTATGTTTACTATTAATTTTTATTGAAATCGTATTTTTCTGTAGTATTGATAGCGATTATGCTAAATTTCTATATAAGTGGTACTCGTTAATTTTGACGCTAAGTCCGGCACCAATTTTTAACAGAAATTCTTAATTCTAATGGTTGTTTAATTTGTTCTTTCATATAGATCAACGTGATAATAAAACAATATATGAAAATAGAAATTGTCGTTTTAAAAGTTTGCTTCGTCTTGTATATATCGGTTTTAATGATAAATTAATCTATGTGTATTTACATGTACTCTCTACTTGAAGAACATTTTTTCTTTCTATATGGATATAACTGCGAACTCGGCTCACTAACATAACTTTTCTGTTCAAAAAGAATTTGTTCGTACGGTAGCGCCGGCGCAAATCAATTAGGTTTTAATCTTAATTACCATTTATTATTAAAACTCTGTAATTTTTTTGTTTCAAATTTGTAAAAACTGCAGTATTAAAATGATTTGATTCTCGGTCTCCTTCTTCTGTGATTTTTATTGTTATGGTTTTTCTACGTAAATCTATGTGTTTCTCGCTTATATTTATTTTAATGATTATTGCTATGTAGTTGGTTGATCTTATTCCGCTAAAACTAATATTAGTTGGGCAACTTATATCATTTGAAGGTTTTATATTATCTTAATTTTAACTATGACCGTATAAAATACATTAGGAGAGAAATTAGTGCCCTTAATTTTTATTTCTAGTATTTACTACACATATAAATACTTTAATTAATATATTATACTAGTTGAAGGGAGTATGTTAAATATGAACATTTTTTTTAATAGAAATACTGTTTCTAAGTTAATGCGTCTGTAGTAACTGAAATATATACCATTTTAGAATGATAGTAAAGTTAAACATACGTAAATAAGTGTTAAAAATACCTTACATTAGCATCATCCATGTGGGTCCAATATCATCAACCCAAATAAATAAAAACTACATAAAGTTTTTAAACTAATTAAATATCAAGAAGAAAATCCCTTTGACATGTGCATATATAGAGCACTATGATTAAAATAATATAATTAAAAGTAATTTCATAAAGCTTTCAAATGATTTTAAACATATTAACTTCCCATAAAGTTCAAAAAAAGAAAATTTACACATCTACTTGAACCATATAGGTTAGTATTAAAAGTTTATTTCTAAACTATTTATAAGCACGAAATGTTTAATATCATAAAACTCAAAATACTACTTTAAAATAAAATTAAATAACATTTTTAAACATGCAAGAACACAAAAGAAGGTTAACAAAGATCTCAGCTAGAGATAAGAGTAACAAAATAAACATAATATAAGCCGTGTGATATAACTTAATTAATATCTAAAAACTCACTGATCGAGTTTCAAGGGCGGATCCAAGATTTGAAATTGGTGGTGGCGTCAATTAAAATGGGTAGTAGCACCGCCTCGAAAAATTCAAAATTTACACTACGCGATAGTAGTACCGCCTTAAAAAAATCGAAATTTACACTACACGAATAAAATTAGCTGGTGTCTCGTGCCACCGCCACCGCCACCTAAAGGGCAGGTCCACCCCTGTTGAGTTCAACCCTTGCTTCAACATAACTATTACGCAAAACTAAATACGGACCCGTTATTTTCCTCATGGGGACTGATTTTAGAACCGGCCCCTTTAAGGGGAAATCTCTATGAATAAATACATGAAGACCAGTTCTAAAACCGGTCTTTATACCAGTTTACAGTTACATGGAGACCACCAGACCGGTTCTTTTTAAACTATATATTACTTAACTTATTACTAAAAACTACACGCACGCTATATAAATATTGTTGAGTAATGTCTCATATCGGATGAAAAATGACTTTGTAATGTGCTTAATAAGGGTCCTGGGCTACTCTTCTCATAACCAATTGGTGTTGAGTTTGAACCTCACAAACTTACATGGTATCAGAGCAAGGTTCACACGTGGTTGGTTAAAGGCCATACAGACTCCATGTAACCTATAAATATCCACGTGTTGGGCGGGGAAAAAAAGAAAGTCACACGTGAGGCGGCGTGTTAAGTAATGTCCCACATCGGACGAAGAGTAACTTTGTATGGTGCTTAATAAAGGTCTTGGACTACTCCTCTCATATCAATTGGTTTTGAGTTGGAACTCCACAAACTTACAAATACAACATTATTAACTAAGTAAACCAAAACACTATATATATAGATGTTCACATTCCATTTGTTGTAGAAAAATATATACATATATATAGGCAAAAGTCCAAACGAGAACAGTTTTTCGTACAAGAAATGTGAGAACAGTTTTTAATGCCATTAATGACTCTTTTAAGAGGGGTATTTTGGTCATTTATATATTTACCCAACCGTAAATTACATCCGAATGAGCCGTCATTAATTTGCAATGTTTGATTTTTCCGAAATAACCCTCATTAATGCGTCATTAATGATTCATTAATGAGTCATAAATGAAACATTAATGAGCCGCCAAAAAATCTTAGTCATAAATTAAGTTTAATCAAGGACTAAGATTAGTTCTTGAAGTTCTCGTACAAAAAACAGTTCTCGTTTGAACTCTCCCTTATATATGTGTGTGTATGTATGTATATATATAGGGAAAAGTTCACATGAGAATTGCTTTTCGTACGAGAACTGTGTTAACTGTTTGTAACTTCATTAAAGAATCATTAATAGGGGTATTTTGGTCAATTATATAGTTTTTCCAACCATAAATTGTGTCCGGGTGGACCATCATTAATGTGGGAGACTCGATTTGTCTAAAATACCCCTCATTAATACGTCGTTAATGAGTCGATCATTAGTCGTCGACATAATTATCTATTTGATTAATTTTAATCAATGATCAAGATTGGTTTTTGTCAAAAATACAGTTCTCATTTGAACCCTCTATATATATATATATATACTATAATATAAAGCATTTAGATCTTTTGTATTTCTTAATTTTAAGTAATTTAAAATTACTAATGTACCCTTAATATTAAACTAAATGGAAACTATTAAATAAAGTAATTATTTGGTAGAGTTAATAACAATCTTATATACCATTTTAATAACTAAACCTTACAAAATAAAGATTATTTAAAAAATCAAATCAATACAAATCAACTTAATAATTGAAATATTAATAATTATACTTTTCATATTAAATATTATATCATATAATAAATATTTTAACTTAACTATTAAATATTACATATAATTAGAAGTATTAAATCTAAATAACATACAATGTAAATTTATAAAAATTACTAGATTTTTTAAATAGGTAATATAATTAAAATTGAAAAGAATTATAATGCCAATATTCTTGTTAGATTTTACCATCCATATCAAATTTTATTGACACATTCTAATTTAGAAAAGAAACACATCACCCCTGTTTTAAAAACAAACAAATTATTGAGAAAAAGTATTCATAAACACTGTATTACGCGGGTACAATGCTAATGTATATATACACATATATCAACTCATACAAAAGCTGACATACACATCATCTACACTTCGATAATGAGTATAACCAAAGGAATAATTAAGGAGACTAGTACCAATATATGTGTGTGTGTGTGTGGAGATGCAATTGAGAATGCATTTATTTTTAGTTTAGGAATCTTCATCAAACTCGTACAACTTTGCGTAATGTACCCGAAACATGTGTAATTATATGCTTTTGTTATATTATTATTATTATACCTTGTAATAAAATTAAAACATGAGTACATGATATCATATGTTTATTATTCTTAAGCTTCTTAATTTTTAGTAAATGTATCCCTTATTGTTTTGCAATTGACAATTCATGTAATCTTGTGGGTTAGAAATCTTTAAAATCATCATAATCAATAGCATGTATTATATATCTTTTTACCTTTCTCAAGGCTAAGTATTAGTATACCAATTGAAGTTGCTCATATATATATCTCTAACCTATCTTTAGACATATTTTCTATTGTAATTCTTTCAGATTTTTTTATTATTATTATTATTATTATTATTATTATTATTATTATTATTATTATTATTATTATTATTATACAATCAAACATGAGTAAATGATATTGTATGTGGGATAGCATATGGTTTTTCAGTGCTCCTCCTGCCATGGTGATCGAATTGAAGAAGTTGTTGAAGGTTGATGTCAGTCACCGTCAAGGGATATGATGGAATATGGCAAAAGCAAACAGAGGAGGGGATATCATATCGTCTAGAGTACGTACGTAATCAAGAAGGGAGGAAGGATCGATCAAGGCAAATCAAATAGGAAAAAACACGTACATGGTTGAATATTTTATAAGAAAAAATACAATTAGAACAAAAGCTAGATTCCTCAAGTTTAAGCTTTCCTTTTCAATCCCCCGTTTTTTCAGTTTTATTTATACACATTCTGTGCTTGTAATAGAGTAAACACATGGTTAATTTAGTCTAAGATTTCCAGCCACCCCGGAGGCCGAACAATAGTCGCCCCTTAACCCGTCCTGCTCCACTCTTTTGAGAGCAAGACCCATTGCACCAATGAAGTTCATAGACATATTAGACTCCACAATCAACGGTGATTGAGATGGATGTCAACGTCTCTTACAGGGGCAGAGATAAAAATAGGGTTTAGTATATCAAAATGTATTAAACTTGTCACGTTTTGCTATTATGTGTATCGAATTTTAAAATTTTCTATTGTATGTATTAAACATTTAATTAATTTGTCACTATTGTGTGTATTAAACTTTCTATTTTATGTACTAAACTAATATTATTTTCCTTTTTTATGTATCCAAAATACATATAATAACATATAATTAAAAGTTTGATACACACAATAGAAACTTTTAAAGTTCGATACATACAATAACAAAAAGTAACAAGTTGGATATATTTTGGTGAACTAAACCCATAAAAATATAGATAAAGTGAATATGGCTAAAGAAAATTTTCCTATCTTTTGAATATAGTAGTGGAAATACTAATGGTTAACTCAAGTTAATACCGATTATGATGGTTTGAAATGGTGAAGGAGGATATATTCGATTGACCAAATAAGTTGTCAAATTTTACGAAATCTAAATTTGCTGCAGAAAATGCGTACGACTCGCCAAGTACACTTGTAGTGGAGAAACTGGATACGTACGTTTTCATGTTTGATTCAGAGTAAAAGAATCACGCATATATACCAACGTAATGTTGGTCCAAAGGTATTTTTAAGATTACTGGATTTGGCTAATTTACCCCTTCCTCCATTTCAAAAACCAAAATTTATTTAATTAATGTAATTAGTCTTAAAGGAAAATTAATTATTACTCTTAAAGGAAAAGATTATTTCTTCTAACTAAATCATCATATTTAATGTTTCCACCAACTAAACGATAACACATTTACTAATTCCTTATCCTCATTTTACCGATTCGGTACTCGTTATAATCTAGCAAGTAGAAGAATAAATAGAAAAGTACAATTCTCTTGTTAATAAAAATTAAACTTAACGCATAATTTATATCCTCTCAAGTTTTAAATATGATATTCAAAAGCTTTTTTTTTTTGGATGAAATATTCGATATATATATATATATATATTAATAAAATAGAGTTGTGTTCAATAAAGTCTATTTAAAAAACATAATCCTAGAATTTTAAAATTCAATCATAGATGATTCAGTATATAATCACATCTGTTTTGTAAAAGCATCACATGTGAATTACGAAAAAATACGAAAATGTCACTCCGTCCAAATTTTTAAAATTTAATCCGGACAATTGATGACATTGATCCAAAAACTAAAATTAATAATTTAAGACTATAAATTAATTATTTACTATATTAAATATTCTTCTAATAAAGTAAATGAGGAGAAATATTTGGTGGTGGAAAAGGATGTGTGAGATTACATTAACGATTCAAGATTCTATAATATCAACACATATGGAGTTTACTTTTGTGGCGATTGGTTACAATATAACATCCATCCGTAGGTATTCTTTTAACAAAAGACAATATTTTTTGCCGCATATACTTCAATAAATTATTTGTAAAACATATAAAGATTCTTCTAGCAAAATAATTGTGATATTTTTTAGGTTCGCGTTAAAACTATAAAAGTGTCACTAAAAATACTATAATATATATAAAGGAATAAAGATTAAAAAAAAAGCCTACCAATTTTAAGAAGTTATAATGATTTTAAATTTCAAATTTGTCTTAAATTTCGACCAAGTCTTGCTGTCTTGTATTGCATAAGCCCTAATTAAACTCTTTAATTTCGGTTTTCTTAGATCTTAAACTCTCAACTTTCGATTACAGTTACCTATTTTGCTTTTTGTTTCCCAACGATTTTATGTGATTTCGTTCAAAATGGTAAACGATTTTGTGCGTTTTATTCACCAAGTCGCAAACTCATAAATGATTTTTAATGAGTTGATGATATGTTTTTTCATTTAATCCTTGTATGATATATTTGCCTATGTTGGCCCCCTTTTTTTCCTTCTCTCATTCGAATTTTAGTTTTTGGTTTAACAAAACGTAAGCTTACATATATATAATAAGGAAAATTATATAATAGTGCAACTATCTTTACATATTTTTCCAATTTATGCAATCATATTTATCGTACTTTTTCCAATCAGGTCATTAAACTATATATTTTCTTTCATGCAGCAAATGACTTGTTACTTCTTTCAACATCAATCCTATAAAAAATTTCAAGTAAAATAAAAGATAAAACAATTAGCAAGACAATATTAATAAAAATAAGGGCAAATTGTCGAGAAAGTTAACTTAAACATTAAAATTGGCAATAAAGATAGTGTCAATTTTTTTGACCCAAAAAGATTCTAAATTTCAATTTTTAACAAAAAAGGATATGGTGACCTGAATGACCTGTTGAACGCTTAATCAACAGGTTAAGATTGTCCAAATTTTTTAATAAAGGTAAGGTCTAATTTTTTAAGTCAAAAAAAGGATGATAAATTTTAATTTGTAGTAAAAAGGGTATGCTGACTAATGTCGACAATTTGCGATGAGTTCTTGTTACCGTGTTCGTGTCAATTACGTGTCAACCCATTTTGACCATTTATTTATCGGTCATGTTTTGGGTCGACCCATTTCAGCCAAATGTATTCTACAAGTATTTTTTCGATTTTCCAATACTGGTATTCTTTTTTTGTTTTGATACGAACTTCGAATATGATATTTTTTTATTCAAACTTTAGAATTCAATAAAGGTAATGTCTAATTTTTTTTATTTTTCAATACTGGTATTTTTTTTTTGTTTTCAAACCTTCTTTTTTTGTTTTGTTTATGTTCATTTAATACAATTATAAAGCCAATATAAGATATTAAAGTACCAAAATACCAATTGCAAGTAGTCAAATGTCAAATAACCAACATAATACATTCCAAATATCATATACGAAAATTATGTAATCTTGTTTTAATTTTAAATATTATATTATTATATAAGGAAAGAGAAAACACACACATAAACACGAACACGAATGTAGATCCAAACATGATGTTTTGTTTCAAATTGGAATTCATCATCCTTTATTGGTCTAGAAAAAATGAACATTACCGTTATTGATAAATTTTGATATTTATGTTACATTTTTCATCAATTTGTGTAATATAAAAAATAGTCACGTCATCAATTTTACCTGTTACCTGCTATGTCGGTAACCAGTTACCTTTAATGTTAGAAATTAAAATTTAGAATCCTTTCTTGGCCTAAGAAATTGGGCATTACCTTTATTGGTAAATATCGATATTTATGTTACCTTTCTCAATAATATACCCTAAAAATAAAAACAATTTTTATGCCTAAAAAAGATATATATATATATATATATATATATATGTATACACACTAAAAATAATAATAATAATTGTTAGTTATGATAATTAGTATTATAATATTAATATTAACTAGTTTAAATGCCCGTGTAAATACACGGGTAATCATAATTATTTATATGAAAGTATCATGTTATATTTGCTTAGTTAAATATGTGATTGTTTTTTTATATGAACAAGTTTAAATGCCCATGTAAATATACGGGTAATCATAATTATTTATATGAAGGTATCATGTTATATTTGCTTAGTTAAATATGTGATTGTTTTTTTATATGAACAAAATAATAACTCAATCTCAGACTTGGATAACCATATATAATTATTTATGTGAAAATATCATTTTATATTTACGCATTTAGCTAAAACTATGATTGTTTTTGTATGAATGAAAGAATAGTCCAGCCTCAACCTTTTCTAGAAATTAAAATATTTTTTTTAGAAATTAAAAGAACTTTTCCAAATAAAATATTATTATTCCATTCAATTTGACTAACTATTCTTTAATCAAATCTAATTAGGATTGTATATAAAAGTATTTGTCTAATAAATATTATTATTCATTCAATTAGGATTTTATTGTCGTAATTATTTTAGGTGAATTTGTTGATATATTTTATTAGTGTGATTCAATTTGCTTATATATCAATTTATATATATATATATAGGTAAAAGTTCAAACGGGAACTGTTTTTCGTACGAGAACTGCGAGAACCAATCTTAGCCGTCCAATTCCCTCTCCTTCAATTGGATTGTCCACCCATAAATTCCTTACATACACCCTGCCACACCCAATCCCTTCACGCTCTTCATCCATGAATTCTATTATCCAAAATGAACGACCAAGATTGGTTCTTGGAGTTCTTGTACGAAAAACAGTTCTCGTTTGAACCACCCCTTATATATATGTGTATATATATATATATATATATATCTTAGATTTAGAATCAACTTTATATATATTAAATAATATCAACTTATATATAATCTTATCTCATATAAATTTAAAATTGAGTTTCAATTTTGACTATCTAAAGTCAAAATTGAGTTTCAATGTTAATAAAAATGAATAGCTAGGATTTAATTTTGATTAAGCATATGGACTATGTTGATCCTATATATATATATATATGTGGAGGTTCAATTGAGAATGAATATTTATATGAGAATGAGAAACTTAATCCTAGTCATTCATTTGATTTGATCGGATAGTCAATATTTGTCCCTTGTTTTTATTCATTACCAACCATGAATTTCGACGGTCATGAATTGCAACGGATGCATTGCAACCGTAAGATATAATAGATCAACATCTAATTAATAGCTAGGATTTGTTCTCCAACTCTCAACTAAATATCCATTTTCATAATAACTCTCCCATATATATATGACATCTTATTAATGATGCATTAATGAGAGGTATTTCGAAAAAATCAAGGCTCGATCTTTAATGACAACTTACTCGGACGTAATTTACGGTTGGAAAATTATATAAAATACCAAAAATAACCCTATTAGTGATTATTAATGACGGTTACAAATAGTAATTGCAATAAAAACTGTTTTAAAATAATCTTTTATATATATATATATATATATATCTTACTCCTTTATAATGCATTTATAATCTTAAAAACTATTAATTTTAAGTAATTTGAATATACTAAAATACCCCTTTTTAACCATTTCATTATCTCTCATAAATTATTTTAACTTTTATCTATTTAAAATACCAATTTTTAACTATTTCATTATCTCTCCTAATTTACTTTAACATTTTATCTATGTAAAATAAATCTCTAACACTAAAACACTTCTCACACAAACATAATTATCCACCCACATCAACATAATTTTTAAAATCTTATTAACTCTCCCGCCTTATTTCATAAATATAAATCCTTTCTCATTTTAATGTCTTTTAGAATTTATTTTTAAAATTAATAAAATAGTTGATGCAAATAAAAAAAAACAGACATTGTACGATACTTTTTCGTGATATTGAATTGAGCGAATATCTTGCTAGTATATCTATACTACTATATAAATCATTTAACATTCTCTCTCCTCTTAAATTTTAAGACTTCTTAAAATTCAATCAAATTAAAATCTTGACCCTTCATATAATCTAAGTTAATCCCATTCACTCAATCTTTAACTATTTTATTCTCTCATAATTTACTTTAACTTTTAATTTAAAATATATTCTCTCATACTAAAACAATTATCCACCCACATCAACATAATTTTTAAAATCTTATTAACTCTTCTTTTTATTTCATCAATATAAATCTTTTTTCTTCTTTTATTGTCTTTTAGAATTTATTTTTAAAATTAATAAAATAGTTAGATGTAAATAAAAGAGAATTTTAAAAAAACGGACATGTTGTTGTAGAAAACTTTTTCGTGACATTGAATCACGCGAATAACACATCATTACATTCTTGAAAGCAACATATTGTAAACCAAAAACTATTTGTCGCCACAGCATTGCGCGGGTATGATGCTAGTATATATATAATGAGGTTTAAGGGAGAACTATTTTAACATGCACAACCGTGAGAACATAGGTAAACTTGTACTTTAGCATTTTTCATTTACGTTAATGTTCACTGTAACTAACTAAAAGTCAAGTTTACATCATAAATCTTAAAATCAAAATTATTTTTATAATATTCACAATTTAAAGATTTGTATGCATTGATGCATCAGATAAGCCATATAGGCAAACACTTTTGTATGCATTGATATATTAGATATATAGTCAAACAGAAGATAAAAAAACTTGACACTCCTTAAACCATCCGATCAATAAAATCAAAAGTCCAAAAGTGTTCTCTGTTCTCATTTTAAAGATTTTCTCATTTGATCTTAAGACACACACACACACACTCTCTCTCTCTCAATATATATATATTACACACACACTAATTATTTCATCTTCATTTCGCATATCTATACGATATATAATTAGACTATCAGCATCCAACTCAACTTACTTTATGCCACATCAGCATCCACATCATTTTTCAACTTCAACACTATCAAATTCACAAACCCCCCATCCAACCCTCTTCAACCCACATTAAATATTAAAAAAATATATATATTAAATAAGAGAGAGAAGAAACAAAAAAAAGAAACGGGTTTGGGAACCCGGTGTAATACCCTATCACCATCAACCAAATTGGGTGTTTTGGTGTTCTCATCGGGTTCAATGTCAACCCAACGTCGGATAAGAGACCGATGCGGTTAGTCTTAGGGTGATTATATTGATACCTTTTATATATCTAAATAGCCACTTGATATGATATTTATGAGAGAAAAAACTGTATTAAAAATTATGATTTAATGATTGTATGAGGAGGGTTAAATAGAATGACCCATATAATTATTATATATAACCTAGGAAAAGTATTTATTTTAATTGAAATAAGCAGATATATTAAAATATTAAAAGTAACGACAAATATTTTGGCACTTATCGTCTATAAATAACCCATTGGCCTCCCCGCTTCTGGCACTCGTCCCATTCATTCTGGCTCAGTGGCTCTCCTGTCTACTGAACCTCCAGGGAGTTGTACATTACGCATACCCTGTTGTACGTAGCGCATCTCAACTTGTACGTCCCCCATAATCCAATTGTTGAATCGTCGATATATTGGCGGCGGTGCAATGGAAGGCGGAATTCATCCGACGGATGCTTCGGCGTTCAGGGACTGTTTTTCTCTCGCATGGCGGAACCCTTATGTTCTTCGTCTTGCTTTCTCTGCGGGTATTGGTGGACTGCTTTTTGGCTACGATACAGGTGTGAAAATTTCCCGATATCTCTTTCTTTCTCTATGATTTCTCGTCGATCTTGTTGTTGATGGTGTGATGGTACGTGTAGGGGTGATATCGGGTGCGCTGCTTTACATCCGGGATGACTTCGAGTCTGTAGATAAGAAGACTGTCTTACAGGTTAGTCTGCAAAATTTCCTTCGCCTATAGGCAAATACACGCTGGCAGATATAATTTAATGGTCAAATAGTCAATTTTACCTATTTTACAATTAAACATTTTCTTTACTAAAATTAGAATTTCATAATTCATATGGATGCCAAATTCATTTATTCTCTTCTCTAAACCGTTGTATTTGTTTTAACACATTTCTTGATGTAGCGAAAAGAAGGATAAGTAAGAAAGATATAAAATCGCTCCTTTTATATGATATTATCAATTACAAAAAATAAGAATAAAAAACGATTCCCATAAAATGAGCGCTAAGATACTTTTATGTTATGGTCAAACATGATTCATCGTGTTATTTCACAAACATGAAAATGATAAATGTAAAGAGACCTATTCTTGACTTAAAATAAGGACCCACAATTATGTATTCAAAAAAACGTGATGTATCAGCTTTGACTATAAAATCAGAGCATCTTAATTACCCATAAAATCATGTGAATCTCTAACTTTATACTGGCCGTGGTGTGCATATGATAATTACAATGTTTAAATGGCTTTTATAGTAATTATGTGGTTGAGAAATGGTTAGTTGAATATTGGTGTTATAATGCAATAATGGTAAGAGAGAAATATATATGTATGGAAATGAATTCAAACAGTCTTTAAAAGTGGATATATTAATAGTATATTATTGTGATTTTCATGGAAGGAAGGATAACATAAAATCTTCTTGATGTTTAGGATAAGGATTTGTTTTCATTTTTGGATTATTTAATTTAAGTTGGATGTTTGTAAATAGCATTAATAAAAGAGAATATTGCTTATATATATATATATATATATTATTTACTATATAATATAATAATAAATACTTCAAACCCACAATTAAATTTAGTGATCACAATTATTATATATACTTATATTTCTATAAATTTACAGGGACTAATTACTTATTACTGAGTAATAAGTATACTTAAAATGTCAAGATTTTCAAAGAAAGATTTTAGGTACATGATAATATAAAGTATTAAATGGAAAAGAGATATATGGTATGTATGCTGTTGTCTTTTATTGCACGTATGGCATTTCACGGGTATCACATATTTTTTATTTTGGAAGGCATTATCCATACAATATTCTCTAATATTATTTATATTTTATTTTATTTTACGATCCCAATTAAAAGAAGAAATAAATATTGAAAGACAGAGGACTTAAAGGTTCAAACTTGTATTTGGGGTAGTAATAAAAAAACCAAATATCGTTTAACAATTAATTCTTTTCCCAAATTTTTATTAATTAACTATATATTTTTCTTAATTAAAATAAAGATAGAACATGTAACAACTCAACACTAATCAAACATCTTTTTCCAAGCATAGACACACACACACACTAAAGCTTCAAACTTGAAAATGTGAATCGCCAATAATACTTGGGAGGCATGATTCTTAGTGTATGTATAGCCAGGAGTGCGTGTGTGTGTGTGGCCGTAGAAGTAGACGAAAGGGAGCCGGCGAAGAAATTTTTTAGATATTGCTTAATTCGTTAAAGATATAGAGATGACCGGTTGTTACCCATTTAATAGTTCATGTAATCTCATTTTGATTAAGATACCAAAAGTATAATTTAGTGTTGATTTAATCAATAAAAAATATGAAAATTTGTTGGTAATTTTTATAATATTAACGCTTTTATTTATTTATTTGATATGAATTATGATGCGTTTGTTCCGAGCAAACCGGGCAATGTCGCTTTCGAAATATATTAATTGGTTTAATTTATGTATTTGGAATATTTTTTATTCAAAAGAGTCCAACTTTGACACTTCAAGTGAACAAAAAGGTCAAAAACAAAATTCTAAAAAAATACGCTTGCAAATAGACAAAATGGAAAACTTAGTCTAAGATCGAACATTATCATATATTTATTCAACCTTAAACTAATCTTTTGATTGTAAAATAATTTGTTTATTAACACAAGTTACATAGTTTTTACAGTATGTAATTTATGTACGTTTTACTAATTAAAATAAACATATCTAGGTCTAATTTTATAACTACATATAAGCGAAAATTTCCGTTTACTTTTGCATGTATTATTAATGTTTTAATAAAAGAAATGATTTGAACACAATAAAATTTTATCATGTATAACAGAAAATAACTATTTGGACAATAATGTCTTTAAACATATGGATGAGAATAATAGTTAACAAGTTTGTAAGAGTAAAAATATCACAATTATTACGTATTACAAAATTTTATTATATACAAATTATCTTCTTTTTTATAATATTATTTGCTAAAAGAAAAAAATAAACTTTTTCTACTTTATTGAAACTAATAAAATTTAAAACCTATGAATGTATTTATTTTATTTTCTGTAAAAGAATTTAATAATAAATACATACAATTGTATAGTGAGTGACAAAATCTGATTAACCGTTTGAGAGGACGAAAAATACCTCAAAAACTACCCAATGATTGAGAGTGTGGAAAAAGCAAAGCGAAAACACGTATGACCTACCACTATAAGAAGTGGGTTCTAGTCTCTTCCTTTTCATTACTAAGGTCAAAGTCTACACTTGGACTTTTATGTATTTGAAACCATGACACCTTTTTTTTAAAAAAATTTTAATTGTTATATACGACAAAACAAGTATTTTAAATCTAATTTAAATATATAATAAACTCTACTAAGATAGAATTATATTATATATTATAATATTGGTTATTTATATGTAGCCGCAAGTTTCTGGTTTTGACACATGTGTATTTAATTTAATTATAGGTAAACTGCTAAATCGTCTCAAAGTTAAAAGATCACTTTTTATTTGCGGTGTATTTGATACGTAACTTTTTAGATGTTGTAGTATTTTGTTTTAAAATAAAAAGCTACTAATTCTTTTTTTAATTGATAAAACTAGAAGTTTTCCTAAATAAAAAGTTTTAAAACAAAAAACTTTTTATTTTTTAATATAAAATTAAAAATCTATGAATTTAGTTAAAGCAATTAACCAGTTGTTTAGCCTCTAATGAGTCGGTTTGAGTGATTATGGTCGGTTAATAGGTTGGCGAGAGATGAGGCATTCAGACCGTTTTAATTCGATAACCGACCAAATTTGTTATTTCCTCAATTAGGATAGATTTTTCTTGATATTTCCTAGTAATCCACTAATGAAAAGATAAGACTAGTAACTTATTAAAGGCTAGCTTTATTAGTTAACGTACAGCTTTAAAGTTGTATTTTTTATTTTTGCTAAAGCGCTTTAAAATTGTAATTTGTTTAGATATTGCAAATGAATTGGTTAATATCAAGCATCCAACCCAACTTACCCAATACCAAATCAGAATACATATCATCTTTCACTTTCAATTCTATTAAACTCATAAACCCCAAATCCAACCTCTTTAACCCACATTAAATAATAATAAAAAATATATATTAAATATATCAAGTATGTGAGAGAAGAAACAAAAGAAAAATGAATCGTGTTTGGAAACCCGATTTAGTACCCTATCACCATGAAACCAATTGGGTGTTTTGGTGTTCCCATTGGGTTCCATGCCAACCCAACATCGGGTAAGGGACAGATACGAGGTAAGGGATCGATAAGAGTGGTCAAAATACTAGTTTTTTTTCTAAAAAAAGATAACTTTTAGTTCATATTGAACTCGTGTAGATTTACAAAACAGATTTGGAAATTTGTTACCATTTTATATTTTGGCAAAAATTTCACTAGTTTGACCCTTTTAATTTGTGCTATTTTTATTTTTGGAAAATTGTGCCGGTGAGTTCTTATAAAAAAATAAAAAATAAAAGAGAATTCTGCCATGAAACCTCTTAGATACAAAATATTGTGATTTCGATAGATAATTAGATCAACAATGCAACTCGGTAGTTCTAATTAAAAAACTATTAATTTATCTGGCTAAACTTATAGATGATTTTTTTTAAATTGACATTTGACATTAATCTATGAAAATATGTGTAAACCCCTGTAAGATGTTATGACAAGTTTGTGATGGTTTCAACAGGAAAGCATTGTGAGCATGGCGGTTGCCGGAGCAATCATTGGGGCGGCAATCGGTGGGTGGCTAAATGACCGTTTTGGGAGGAGATTTGCTCTTATGTTTGCTGATTTTCTATTCTTCATTGGAGCCGTGCTCATGGCGGCTGCTCCCAACCCTAGTGTCCTCATCATGGGCCGTATTTTTGTTGGGTTTGGTGTGGGAATGGCGTCGATGACCGCCCCCTTGTATATATCAGAGGCTTCTCCGGCGAAGGTTCGGGGTGCTTTGGTTAGCACCAATGGCTTCTTAATCACCGGAGGCCAGTTTCTGTCATACCTCATCAATTTAGCGTTCACAAAGGTTAGACAAAACAAAATTACTTTATATTTGTTTGGTGTGACAAGCGAATTTATTAAAATAATTGGTCGTACTTTTATTTATTTTTAATTGCATTATGTTAATCACATTTATTTTCTTAACTAGTATATAAAATTGAATAATTTAACGTGAGAGCGTAATTCTGAAACCATTATTAATAAGTCATATAATCTAACTTGATTAAAATTATTTTCGTTGAGTTTTGCAAATAAAAAACAAGCGATTACTTTATTTTTTTCGTTGAGTTTTGCAAATAAGAAACAAGCGATTACTTTTTATTATTATTATCACCACCACCAAGAATACTTATTTGGTTATATATTAAGACGGAGTAGGGATCATATGTTACCTTTTTTGGGTGATAAAAAGAATTGGTATTTAGAAAATGTGTGAAAATTTTCGTCCTAAGTCTTACAAAGTATAATCTTTTAGTTTATTTTATTTGTTTTTTTAAAGAAATAACATCAACTCCAATAGTTAAAGACTTTTGTCTTTACAAGTACAAATCTACAATATTTACCAAAAAAACATTTTCACTTTAAATATAGTCTAAAATAAACTCATTGAAATATAAAACTTAAGGTGTGGATAATGATACTCGGTGATGGGCTAGTTACCCGTCTATTCTTATAGACTGCAAGCTTAACGATTCATCACATTACGGTTATATACATAAGAGTATATCAGCGCACTCATCTTTACATTAGGTTGGTGTACAAGTACAACTAGTCTTCCCGAGCATGGGGTGTACTCTCTTTGAAGCATCTTATGTTTCGCGTTACATCATTACAACTCACTCAATGCTTCAGTAATGCTTATACCCCCGTACAACTAATGCTTCGCACGCTTCAAAAAAATTTTATTAAAAAAATACCATCTCTCATCTCTCCTCTTTTCTCTCTTTTTATCTCCTCTCTCTCCTTCAACATTTGAATACCGAGATTTCATGCTTTACTTCAGTACCACATGGTGGGGGTGGTGTTTAGTTTGGTACTGCACGGACACATAAGCATGCCGATATCATACTTCTTGAGTTCTTGTACACCCACCGCTCTAAAGGTTATATAATTTATTTTTCATTTTCAAAATAAAAAGAAGCCAAACAAGTGAATAGTGGTGGTTACGAGGTTCTTTCTTAGTCACATCTTAGAAAATGATTGCTTGCAAGAACATCCTTTGTTTATAATAATTAGGTAACCATGTGATATATGACCATTATGCCCCACACCCCACCAATTTTAATCTTTCCCCTTCTTGTGGAAACAACCTACCATGGCCACATCTGTAGTATGACCCACACAATCAACCCAACATCGTAAACACATATATCTATATGCATATCAGCATATACATACATCTCTATGTATCTAACTCTAGTAAAGTGGCTTTTATATAGACATGTGTTAACTACTTAATTAGTTAGTTATAAATTTGTTATTTTTTAGTTAGTTTGTTTTTACTTATATATAGTTGTAATCCTCCTTTCTGTATTCATTCATTTAAAATCTCAATCAAAGAATCATTTGGTTCTCTTTCTTCTGTAACTCAAACATGGTATCAGAGCTGCAAAGCTCCTGATTCAACTCTTTTCAATCGACTTTCACTTTCTTCTTCTTCACTCTTCGTCATGCCTCAATCAGAAAACGTTTCCAATAACAATCTCGATTCCTCAAATCCTTATTATCTTGGTTCTTCAGATAATCCTGGATCGATTTTGGTATCAAATGTTTTTAATGGAATCGGATTCACATCTTGGAAGCGTTCAATGACGATTGCCCTAACCGCAAAAAACAAATATGGCTTCGTCGATGGTTCAATTGTTAAACAACTTGTTACGTCTGAAGATTATCTCTCCTGGTGTCGAGTTAATTCCATGGTGACAAGTTGGATTCTTAATTCACTTCAAAAGAATATCGCTGATAGTGTTTTGTTTATGCAATCAGCAGCTGAGATTTGGAAGGAACTAAATCACAGGTATGCACAATCGGATGGAGCATTGATTTACCAAATTCAACAACAACTCTATTCTACATCACAAAACTCTGATGATTTCTCGACTTATTTTACGAAATTGTCTAAGATTTGGGATGAATTAAAGGCTGTTCAGGAATTACCTAATTGTTCATATGGGGCTACTGTTCAACTTGCTAAGTATCTTGAAAATCAACGAGTAATTCAACTTTTGATGGGACTACATGATTTATACAAGGCAATTAGGGCTCAAATTCTTATGATGAAGCCCCTGCCATCTGTATCTACTGTTTACTCAATCATTGTTCAAGAAGAACGACAAAGAGAAATTTCTATTTCTCCAACTTCTGTTCTTGGTACTGAAGCTATTGCTATGCAGGCCTCATCATCTAATCTTAAAAAATCTCTAATCTGCAACCATTGCAAGAAACCAGGGCACACCAAATCTCAGTGTTATCGTTTGCATGGATTCCCTGCTAATTTCAAGTTTACCAAATCTATTCAATCCAAACGTGATGATCGTCAATCATCGGCTCAATCTGTTGTTTCGAATTCATCCTCAATATCTCAAGAACAGTTACAGCAACTCATTCATCTTCTTAATGTCAACAGTTCAAATGCTTCTCCTTCAGCTAGCCATGTGAATTCTATAATTACTGATGGAGCAATGGAGAATGAAGGTATATCTCTTTCGATTACTCATTCTCTTGCAAATGTTCATAGATCTTCTGCTTTGTTACGAACACATTACTCTTGGATTATTGATTCAGGAGCTACTGATCATATGTGTTCTAATAAAGATCTTTTTTCATCTTTTGTTCAACTCGATCAGCCACACTCGATTGGTCTACCTAATGGACATAGTACTATCGTTTCATTCTCTGGTGATGTTAAAATTCACAACTCCATCACATTGCAAAACGTTTTGTATGTTCCATGTTTCAAGTATAATTTGCTATCTGTTCCTAAATTGGTCGCACAACTCAATACATTTGTAATTCTTACTGATAAAGAGTGTCTTATGCAGGACCCTTTATCAAAGAATAAGCTCTCTCTTGACATTCTTGGAAAATGTATCAATGACTTGTATGTGGTTCCGTTTAAATGGATTCTGGTTTTTAACTCACAAGTTGCTAGATAATAACCAAAAATTGTTCCATTTCATTGTTCGAGTGTACTTGTAACCAAAGGGTCTTAATTTCTCCTAGCTATCTCAAGTATAATTTAAAATATTCTTTGTTGAAATTCAAATCCTATTATAGACATAAGTGTACTTAAACGGGTGTGTGTATTTATCTATTAAAAAAACCTTCAATGATGTTTTTGTAAATTACATCTAAAATTAGTCACTTGGCCCGGCTAATGTTATTGTAATTAGCAGTAAAGTGTCTTGTTTACTTTAGTAATGTCTTCGTAAACTATTTTATATAAAGATATTTAAAAAGTCTATGTATTCGGTAATCTTACGTCTTTTACGTTTTTCCAGTAGTGACAAGTTGACAACAACATTGCTCAATCATGTCTAAGTAGGGTAAGCGGTTATGAGACAGTTAAGATTTAGACGCTCATGTCTCTACCCGTGATTAGAGGATTATTGTTTTCAGAAAGGCTTATGAATCTTTTATGCTCTTTAGTAAGTAACAATTATCAGAAAATTGGATATTGATTATTGATGGTTAATCAATCAGGTACCAGGAACATGGCGATGGATGCTTGGAGTTGCCGGGGCCCCTGCACTACTACAATTCATATTGATGATTAGTCTTCCCGAGTCTCCCCGTTGGCTCTACCGCAAGGTCTGCCTTCTCTTCTCTTCTCTTCTCTCTCTCACACTATAGTGTATAGATACACATATTTAAATAAAGTTGGTATCAACAAGAATGATTTTTTTTATGAGAAATGCTAAAAAAAACTTCCCTAACAAAAGAAAAACAAGGTGGCATTATTGTATTTTACACTTTAGAATGTGAAGAACTTTTTTCACGAGATCCTAAGCCTATGCATATACGTATTTATTGTATATGAGTTTTTATACCCCGCGGGTTATAGCAGAAAACAAAAAATAAAGAACAAAAAAACTAATATTCAAACTCAAATGTTTAAAGTAAAATGGAAAAAAATTAAAATTGGAAGTTAAATTATGATAGAATTTTATTTCAAACTGCATTCACGAAAGTTGGTTCAGATTTAAAATGTAGATAACAATAATACAGTTACAAATATTAAAATTGGCAACAGGGTCGAGAGGAGGAGGCGATAACGATACTAAGAAAGATATATCCAGCTGAAGACGTCGAAGCTGAAATCGAGGCACTCAAGGAATCGGTCGAAAAGGAGGTCGAGGAAACAGGATCATCGGAGAAGATCAACTTAATTCAACTAATGAAAACAAAAACTGTAAGAAGAGGTCTTATTGCAGGTGTTGGGCTTCAGGTTTTCCAACAATTTGTTGGAATCAACACTGTTATGTACTACAGCCCAACTATAATCCAATTAGCCGGCATTGCTTCTAACCAAACAGCACTCTTGCTCTCACTTGTGACCGCTGGGCTCAATGCCTTGGGCTCTGTTGTCAGTATTTATTTCATTGACCGGACCGGAAGAAAGAAGCTTTTGGTTATTAGTTTGATTGGTGTCATACTCTCGTTGGGCCTTCTTTCTGCCGTGTTTCAAGAGACTACAACCCATTCACCACCGGTTAGCGGGTCAGAGACGGCCCTTTTTGGTAACTTCACCTGCTCGGCTTTCAAGAATAAGGGACCTTCAGCTAACTGGGATTGTATGAGATGCTTAAAGGGTTCTCATTGTGGATTCTGTGCTTCATCTGTTGATAAGGTAGAATTTTAAAAGTTTGACTTTTCAGATCAATTCACTTTATAATTCGTCCTAAGTATTCAGTATTTAGAAAAACTATAAAACCCCCGTTTTTTTAAATAAGAAAAGAATCAGTTTGGTGCTAAGTTTGCAATTTAAAACTTATTCATTGGTGACTAATTCGACTTCAAAACTAGTCTGTTTGACAGCTGCTAGTCGATTAGGTGTCAAGATACACAATTGACTTTTGCAGTCAAACAAATTAATTTTTCAACATATCTGAAATTTCTAACATACTATTTCTTTGAAACTAAAATTGAATACGTTTTTTATGATATGTAGGATCTTGAACGGAATATATATCGATCGTATCAATTCAAATGCTAAAATATGATCGTTTGACCTTATCTTTTCTTATTTTCATAGCTGCTACCTGGTGCGTGTTTGCTCGAGGATAACGACTTTAAGATCTCAGGGATGACAGTTAAAGATACATGTCATGGCAAGGGTCGATTATGGTACACTCGTGGGTGTCCAAGTAAACTCGGGTGGCTCGCACTAGTTGGTCTAGCCCTGTACATAATATTCTTCTCACCAGGCATGGGTACGGTCCCATGGATCGTCAACTCGGAGATATACCCGTTAAGATACCGAGGTGTATGTGGTGGCATAGCAGCAACTGCAAACTGGATTTCAAACCTAGTAGTAGCGCAATCGTTCTTATCATTAACCGAGGCGATTGGGACGTCATGGACGTTCCTTGGTTTTGGGGTGATTTCGGTGGTGGCATTGCTGTTTGTGCTAGTTTTTGTTCCAGAGACAAAAGGTTTACCGATTGAAGATGTTGAGAAGATGCTGGAAGAAAGGGCATTTCAGTTGAAATTCTGGGTGAAAAGGCCTGAGATTGTGAAGAAAAACTCAGATGTTTGAATAAGATCGAGTACAAGGTTTGTGAAGAAAAACGAGATTAATTGCGTAAAGTAGATAGTTGTGGGTTGGTATTGAATTAGAGTATGTTTGGTTGGTGTTAGAATATATATTTAATGGGATTGCGTTTTAGGTATCCCAAATGAATAACACACACACAATATATATATATATACAGGGATGAGATCAAATAAAAAGAAAATTAAAGTAAAAAGTGTAAAAAGATGATTATTTGATCATTTTTCGGTATATATATCAACTGATAATCTTTAGTTCATTATCTTTATTGATTAAAACTAGTTCTTTATCAATTTCTTTTTTATTTCAAATACAGATTTTGAAAACAAAATTTTGGAATAATTTGTTGATGAACAAAATGCTTTCATCTAAAAAGTGATGAATATGTTGGATTCATCAAAAAGAAATTGATGAAGAACTAGTTTTAATCAATAAAGATGATGAACTAACGATTATCAGTTGATATATATACCGAAAAATGATCAAATAATAATTCATTTTACCCTTTTTACTTTAATTTTCTTTTTACTATATATATATATATATATATATATATATATATATATATATATATATATAAAACGGCCGGAGTAAGTAGGTGTTTCTGCCTGTGCGCAATGTTATGTGTGCCGTAAATGAAATACCAAGTGTTATTCATCTTTTGAGATGCCATCAATCAAGTTATTATCCTACGTATTAATTTTAATTAATTAATAATATAAAATGCAAAATGGTAAATTAAGCACAATGATTGCGTTAAGCTGTAAGCTCTCTTTAATAACGTTTTAGAGGCACTAGTCAATTCATGTTTTAGTGGACATAGCTGATTAAGAAGCAGTAGTCGGTTAATGTTTACAAATGACAAACAAATTCTTGTAATTTGTTTTTTCATGTTATCACGTATTTGATGTGTTTCAATGGTAACTTAAATGATGGTAATTCAATCTGATTAAACTAGAAATCGGAAAGCCTAGGGGCTATTTGTTTGTAGCTAAACACTAAACCGTTTAACATTCAACGTGTTTGATTCTTGCAGAGAAATGAGATTGTGTTTACAAGATTAATTTGTTATTCTAAATTTAAATGTTAGGGAAATGATACAAATTGTGTTTCAATTTGCTATTCTAAATTTGGTTACAATATTAATCTAAATGTATCACTCATCCCGCTCCTAAGGTAAGGAGTCTTCTATGTGTTAGAATCTTTACACAACATAGTTGGAATTTCTTCCTGCGGCGAATAAAAGAAGAGAAAGGGCTCTCTAATGCCTTATTTGTAGGATAGTCTAATTAACTTTGTGGCTGTCAAATCAGCACAATCAGGGCCGGCCCAAAGCATGTGCGGCCCGTGCGCAGGCCCAGGGCAGCAGCTGGACTAGGGGCATCAAATTTATAGCCCAATACATATATACCTAGGTTCATTTTATATAACCCATTCTAGATTTGGGCCAAGGGCAGTTGGGCTTGGGAGTTGGGAGCAGGGGCGGAGTCATGGTCCACTGTCCACACGGAGAAATCAAACACAGGCGTGACTTCGTGAGTCGTTCACTCGTTAATAGGGCAGCGAAGACTAAGAGGCGTCAAGGAGATCTGGGATTTGGGAACTAGGGAAGAAATCGAAGAGGCTAAGGCACGGGGAACTAGGGAAGAAATCGAAGATGGAAGACAAATGGCGATCGACAGGCTTATCTCTTACAGCTCCTCTCGATTACAGGCTTATCGCTTACAGCTCCTCTCGTCGAGATTACAGTTCTTGCAATCGACAGTTCTTGCCCCAATCATACACAGAGTTCTTGCAAAGTTACAATCGATAGTCAGATTACAAGGAAGAAACCTTAGGCAGTTAGGCTTACTGCTTACGAAAGGAACCGCGACGGTCCCGACGGGCGACGGAGAAGAGTATTGTTTTCAATCTCTTCAAAGGACAAAGGTCACGGTTCCCCACTTTCCCGGTGGCTGACGCCAACGCCATCGCTCGTGTAAGATTTCCCATTTCCCCTATAACACAAATTTCGCTTTGTTATGTGATTTCTCGGATTCAGTTTCAATTATGCGAAAATTGAAAGAAAACCCTAGTTTGAAGATAAACCATGGTTGTTTCTGATTAGAGAATAGAGATGTTTCGATTGCCCATTATTTGCCCTATCAAAGTTCTGTGTGTTTTTTATTTGATAAATGGGCAATCTGTGTGTTTTTTTATATATTCCATTTATCCATTCAATCTGTTTGATTAAAGATGTTTCAATCTGTTGTTTTTGAATTCTGATTAGAGATGTTTCAATCTGTTCTTGCAATCTGTTTTTTTTATATATTCCATTTATCCATTCAATCCGTTTGATTCAATGATTCTTACAGTTGGTTTCTTGATTATATATATATAATCCATTCAATATGTTTTTTTTTGTAAAATCATATGAATGGATTATATATACATACATACATACATACACATATATATATATAACAAAGAAAAACATATGAATGAACGAATCATATGAATGAATCTGTTTTTTTAAATCATATGAATGAATGAATCAATTAATCTCTTTTTCTTTGTTATATACTTATATATAATTATATGATGAATCAATCAATCAATCTGTTTTTTCTTTGTTATATATATATAATCCATTCCATCTCACCATCTGTTTAGCTTAATTAGCTTAGATTTTGTTTTTATCTATCTGTTTTATATCAATATGTATATGAATATCTGTTTTTGTATCAATATCTGTTTCAATCTGTTTTTTTCTGTTAGATTGAATGATTTAGCAATTTTGAGTATCGAAAATCAATTTTTAAAGAATATTAATTATGACACGATTATTGATGATTTTGCTTCAAAAAATGCACGTAGGCATCGTTTTAGGTAGTCTGTAACTTTTTTTGTAATGGTTAAACTTTTTAAGTAAAATTATGTTATATTTTGAAATCGTTTATATATATATATATATGTGTGTGTGTGTGTGTGTGTTACATATTGTGTTTGTGCGTAGTAAATTATATACATAGGGGCATTAGTAGCCCGCTTCGCACAGGGTATCAAAACACTTTGGACCGGCCCTGAGCACAATGAGTGTCATGTCTAGGGCAGAGCTACCGCAAAGATGTATTAGTTCTTAACATAATTTGTTTACTTGAACTCGCTCGTATAAATAGAAGACAAAGTATCTATGATAAAAGACTTGTTTATAACCACGTTTGAGGGTTTCTCTACTTCCGGCCCCTGCATGTCATTGTCCACATAGGATACGAGTCACTATTTTTGCTAACATGTCAATTCACATAAATATCACATCATCCCCACTCAAATATCAAAATTTATCAAAGACGTATGTAAAATTCTTAGTTCTAATATAAGTTGTTTACTTGAACTCCCCTGTATTTTTAGTAGATGAAGTATTTAAGATAAAAGACTTGCTTATGACGTCGTAAAGAATTTCTCTACCTCTGCCCCTGCATGTCATTGCCAACATAGGATACAAATCACTATTTTTGCTAACATGGTAGTCTACATAAACGTTGCATCATCACATCATCCCCATGTCACAATTAACAGATATTTAAATTATCTTTTTCAATAATTTCTTCTACATCTAATATTATAAAAGTTGGGATCTTGGTAACAAGCTCGTCCACGTGGGAGACAAATTAAGACATAATAATACAAAGTGACGGGTAAAAGTAAATGGAATTTAACGTAAGGCTTAGTAGCCATAGAAATAAAGAAGATAACCGTGGCTAAGTTTTCCCGTCACTAGGCAAGTTCATAAGGTTTTGATGATGGGACCTGCTTCTTTCTTGTTACTTTAAAAAGTAAAAATTACACACTACAAATTAAAGTGGTTTTACAAGATATCTTAAAGCGTCACATATGGAAATGCATACTAGTATGTGTTAGGTCGAAACCTTAAATCATATAGAAAAGGTTAATATATATCTACAAACAAATAATGGAATCTGCGGTTTAACTTTAACCTGTACAAGTTAGGTTTTGTAGGTTTTATTATGTTTTGACTTGCTCAGACCGAAAACCTGGGTTTTTCCCTCCATCTTTCTTACAACATCATTGTAATATCATCTTCCTTCCTTCCTTCATCACTACAAGAAATTTGTCGATTACCACGGCAAAGAGAGTAGGAAAATGGTTGGTAAAAGTCGGTTTCGACGAATTTCAATTCCGACGAGAAATTTTGGCTTAAAATATCATGGTCGCGAATTTTTCCGACTGTTTTTACTGACAATTTTTAAAATCTTTCCAAACGAAACTATTTTTGCTATATCATCGTAAAACAAATATTATAATATTTAGTAATTAAAAATAATAATACTTATTAATTAGATTAAATTACGAAAATAGGATAACCGACGCTATTGTGACGAATACCGACTTTAGAAGCGGCATTGCCCTTTCACTCGCACGATATTGATGATCGGGCTTTCAACCAAATTAAATTTTAAAATTTAAATTCATATTATCTGTACTAACGAATTAGCGACAATATTTTTTTATATTTTCAAAAATCAATTTATACATCCTATTTTTAATTAAGAAAATGAATATCTTTCTACCTCTACATCTTTTTCTATTTACTTAATAAAAATTAACTATAATTTGTATTTATAGAAGAATGTTTAATATAGTTCATAATTAATTTATAGTCATAAAGGAGTAATTTAAACCTTTTGATCAATAACATCAATGGTTCAGATTGCATTTTAAAATTTTGGACGGATTTGGTATTTGGAAAACAGAACAGTAAAAAAATGACTTTTTTGCTTAATTTTGATCGGATTACTTAGTTTTTAGTTTAGATTATTGTAGGTAATCTTTTTACTTTTCCAAAACACGAAGTACAAAATTTCATCAAGTGTAAGCCATGATATCACTAATTATAGTCAGACTTATCTTAAACTGAATCAGTTCAACACCATTGTTGTTTATTGACGATTCGACATATTTTGAATTCCTTTACCCCTCTCATTTAAGAAAAAACTCTTAATTTTAAGAAGAGTAAATTTACTAAAATACTCATCCTTTACCCCTCTCATTTAAGTCCACAATTAATGAATTTAAACAAATAAATATTAAAAATATAACCAACAATTAATTAATTTAAAACATACTTATAACTGAATTATTTTTAACAATATATTTTTAATATTAACTTTTGATTTATGAGATCACCATACTTATAACTGAATTAAGTCTAATCATATATTTCTAATTTAACTTTTGATTCATGAGATCACCTAAATTCCTGTTTTCAATAAATCAAGTTCAAGAGATTTCACAAACACCAAACAAATGAAAGAGTCAAAGAGTTGAAATTTATAAACATTGCATTCTAACTCAATTACATAATAATTGGAACTATGAAACATTACACACACATATACATACATATATATATAATCAACAACTTCATGATTTAGCCATGCGACAACAATCTTCCAACAAACTGAAAGACAAATAACTCAGAGTTAGCAATTTAACTCTTAATTTCAAAGTGGCTCTCGCAAAGAATATTCACAAACTCATATTAGCTCTTTGTGATTATTCTGCACAAAACTTATGACAACCTCCTCTTTATTCGCCGTCGTCGTATTACGCGAGTACCCACTAGTGTGTGTGTATATATATATATATATATATTGTGAAAACTTATTTCAGTTAAAGATAAGTGTATAATTTTAAGAAGGATATTGTCGTATTTTGTGGACATATATATACCAATGATTTTGTTCTTACAAACAAACAATTTTAACTGAAACTTTCATTTTATCAGACATAGAAACTTTTTTTTATATCTTCTTCATTAATATATAGGCTTTTACTTCACCAAAATGTATCTAACTTATAACATTTTGCTATTGTATGTATTTAATTTTTTATTTCTGTTCTTCAATCAACATCAACATCAACATAACATATATAATATGAGCACAAGTTGTATTTGGAAATTAATGATACGGAGTACATATGTTTTAAGAATATTCATTAATTCAAGCTATCTAATAACCGTTGAAATTCAACTAGCTAGCTACTACAATTGGACTCGATCAAGATTCACTACGTAATCAAATTTACTTAAACACGACGTACCTACTTGTATATATAATTATTAATTAATGTAAGAAATCTAATTGAACACTAGCCCAGGTATATTAACAAGCATACAATCCATGAAATCTGTTTAGTATATGGTTGACGCCTTGACGGGACATAAACGGGTAGGAAGGAAATGGCTAAATAAACAAACCTGAATCAAATAAACTAGTTGGTGGGTCATAGATGAGTTAGCGGGTCATATGTGGGTTCATGATCAGTTGAAAGTACATATGAAATAAAAACGTATATAAAATAAACTTGTGCAAAGGTCAATATGTTTAATATAAACCTAACCTGAACGGTACTTGTTTATTAAGCGGGTTAATATATACGCAGACGACTCAAAGCCGTTCAAGAGCAGCTCAAACGCATTTACTTTCGTAACGAATTCATATACGTTGCTAGATTCATAAGAAGGAAAGTCAAAGCATGATAAAATCGGGGTTTCAGTTTGTAGTTGCTAGGAAGTTGAGGGCTGAAGTAGGGGTGAGCGTACGACCCGATAGACCGAAAAAACCGACAAACCGGACTGAACCAGACCGAGACTGATCGGTTCGGTCCTTGTTTTTTATAGATTTCGGGTTTCGTCCGGGCCAGTCCGGTTTTATTTAATATAATATATAAAACAACTAATAGACCGAAAAAACTGACTGACCGAACCGAGAGCGGTCCGGACTAGGACTAATCTGCCCGATCTTCAGTCCTAGTTTTTTATAAATTTCGAATTTTAGTTCGGTCAGGTTTTTAAACCGATCTCATTCAAGTGTTGATGTTTTGACAATTAATTAATTAATTGTGTGGTTATAACTTATAAATAGCAAGTAGGAGGACGAATGGGATTCACGAAGGCCGCGACACGTGCAGAGATAGATATTGGCATCGGTAAATCCTCCACATGCCTGACTTTTCACTCCTTCTCACACAAGGACACGTGCCCTTGCTTTTTCACTTTCTTATTTTTCACTTTTTTTATTTCTTAATTAATTGCGTTTTATTTTTAAAACAAACTACAGTCATTAAATTTAGTAAATAATTAGCTTAGTTTAATAAAATATATATAATTTATCACGTTTCCTTATTATGACTAATTAACTACTACACTCTCTAAATTTATCATTTTATATACAAGTAATTTTTCTAATTTTTCATTTATTATCTATACTAAACTAAATTCTTGAAGAAAGCGAACATAAATTAAAACAGGAAATTGGGATCATAGAACATAAGAGGAAGACGAAGATATATAAGATGAAGATGAATAATCAAGAACCCAGTAATGAAGATAAATGCGAAGAACAATCAAGATGAATAGAAATTCAAAACCCTAATATTTTTAAACCGATAGAAATGGGAAAACGAACATAATTTGCATGAAAAGAAATTGAATGAACCCTAGTCGAAAGAACATATATAAATCGCATGAATCTTGAATCGAAGTCTGTAAAAAAATTGTTGAACAAGAGCTATAAGAAGCGTGAATCGATTATGAACGAGTCATAACAAATCAATATGAGCCCATATGAACCTTCAATCACACACATTCAATTCATATAAAAGAGTTTCTAAAAGGTTCATAGTAACACAGATATATAATTGAGTTTATAAAAAACCTAAAGTGTGATATTGTAATCAAGTTTGAAACTTGATAAATCAATTAGAATTAATATAGACTAATTCAAATGAAAGTTAGACAAGTGTTTTAAGATACTTTGAGATTTAATTTTAATTTTGCAAATAGTTGCAGAAAAGGATTACTATTTTCTCTATTATGGAAATTTAAAAGAGTTAAAAACATCTGTGACAACTAGGGTAGTCGATGATCAAATTTTACATATTTAGAAAACATGAAATTATTGCGGTATCTTCGAGTTTAAGAAATTATATAATTTGCCAACTTAAGTTTATGAATATATTTTTTTAAAAAAGTTAGAATTAAACTAAAAAAAGAATAAATAGGAGCAAGGATAGTTGAATATTTGAAGTTAACCAGGGACTCGTTAACATGTAAAAATTACGATGGAAAGAACAAATCCCAAATTTTAATTTTTAATCAATGAATTAAAGTTGTACGTTACTTTTTATATTTTCTTCGTCTTAATGACCTTTTATATTTGTTTGTGATCCTACCACTAAGCGCACGCACACACAAATTGTGTAGAATTTGTAATAAAACGACAATGACAGAAAGTGCTGGTTGGCTAAAAGGAAAAAAAATAGGCACTTAAAATATGATTCAACGTATACATATTTGGTTATAGTCAATGTTATTAAGATCAAAATCTTACCTATGATCGTTTTTGTTTTTGCAATATCGGATTGTAAGATCGAGATCGAAATCTTAAGATCCTACCATAAGTCACTAAGGTTTTTTTAGGTTTTTTATATGCTATAATTTTTATCAAAAACCAAGTATATAATATTTTTACAAGAGAATAAAATATTAAATTTTAAAATAACAAAACATCAGATCGTCCAAATTTTAAATTTTAAATTTTAAATGAATAGATAACAACTCGTCACAATTCATTGGTTTACATATCATAATAAAATTTAAAATGTGACTTTTAAACACAATCAATAAATCTAGAGCATATTATGCACAACATTAATTCTTTAATTCATAAAAAATCTTATTCTCGTAAACCTCTCACTTATAACAAAAGAAAAATGAAAAATGTGACGTGTATAAAGTAGAAAACTGTAAATAATTGTTTTTAACACAAGGTTGATCATTTAGAAAATTAAAATTAATAAAATAAAATAATAGTAATAACCAAAAAATGTAAAAAATAAAAATGTAAATTAATAGTATTAATTAAAAAAATGTAAAAAAACAAAAAAAATTAGGATCGTAAGATCGTTATACGATTCTACGATCTTGAGTACGATCCTACCTATTTACGATCCTAAATACGATCCGGCGAGTTTTTGGTTGATGGGATCGTACGATCAGGATCGCGATTTTGATAACTATGGTTATAGTCTAATATCAAATTAATGTAAGATAATGTTACAACAAAGTTATTTGTCTATAGAAAGATAACTATTTTCTAGGTTTTATTGGAGTATAAGGATGAAAGGAATAAAGAGAGAAAAGCTGATGCGATAATTAAAGTGTTGGATGGAAGGATGACCATTCCCTCCACCTTATAGTTAATTTGAGAACCGATTTTATTGTGAGAACCGCGAGAATCAATCTTAGTTATTTATTTGTTAAGTGAAATTCATGGATAAAGAGCGTGGATTTGGGTGTGGCAAGGTGCATGAGATGAATTCATGAGTGGGTAATGACATTGAAGGAGTAAGAATTTGACGGTTTAGATTGGTTCTCTTGATACACACAATAAAAACAGTTATCAAATAATATTTTCACTATATATATATATATATATAATATTGTAAAGAAATGATACATACAACTAATATGTTAATTTCACATATCATTTAAATAAGACATATTAATTAAGGTTTTTAAAGTATTTTAATGTTTTAAGTGATATATGTGACCATCTAATTTATATGATGTTAGTTGTATATATAATTTCCCCTCGCATTTTTATTCTCTCGTTACTTATACTTTAACTAATTTATGTTTAGGTTAATGCAACCCCTTTTTTTAATCCTCTTTAAAAATAGAGTATTGTTCAAAAATTAAAAAGAAAAAGTTAAATGAAAAGAGAGAAAAGGATGGTGCAGTAAAGTGAGATCCAAGGGTATGTACTTGTAATTTGTGTTTTGGGAAGGAGACAAGAGCCTCCTCCTCCACTTGTTATAAATCAAGTCGAGTATCACTTTGTTTATATCCTTAACACTATTATTTATTTTTTCTAAATCCAAACTTTATCGTTTTTTATTAACTATACTATATTATCTTTAAAAAATTGTTTTAGTTTAGACTTAATTACATAATAATTGTCGTTGAATTTCGGTTTTAGTTTATTAACTTTAAAAATTATAAAAATAGTCACTTTGATTGTTATTTTATTTCATAATTGATTCTTTAAGTTAACTGGTGTTAACTTTAATCATTAGTCAAAAGATATTTTGATCTTTTCTCATTTTATATTTGTCATCAAACAAACTCTCACCTCTTTCTTATCCTTTTTTATTTAACTTTCTAATTACATTTTCTTATATTAAATGGCCTAATTTTTTTTTAATATTAATATTCCTGCGTTCTTATGGTATATCGATACAATAGAAGGACAAGTTAATATTAGACAGGAACGAGCGATCTACTCAATCGGCTGACTAACCTTCAAAAAGACCGACTTTTATGCCTTATTTACAGTATAGGGCTTTATCTTGCATCTTTATCATTTTCAATAATTAAAAAATTAAAAACTTATAAGTATTTTACAAAAATTAAACACTCAACATTCAAGAATTAACAAAACACATATTTTACAGAAATTAACCCATACTTAGGACGAGTTCATCCTAATCGTAGAATACATAAACAAAACCCAACATTTAAGAATTAACAAATCTAGGATGAAATTAACACCGATGAATGCACCAAAATAAAATCCAGATGAGTACAAATACAAGTATATCCAAAACATGCCTGAATAATTTTAAAAAATACAAAAAAAAAACTTTCTTAATTTACAAAAATGAAGTAATTTGCTTCTTGTTCTTCAAACCAAAATATTTAAAACAGACTTTAATAGTGAAACTGCAAAAATTTAACCCCTAAACACCCCAAATATTTTCCCCAATGAAATTTACAAATATTCTTACCGATGAAGAACAAGAAACCATGTGATGAACTTGGAGAGAGATGATGCAGTGCATATGATGAAGCAGTGATGGTGACAGAACAAGAAACCGGCGACGACGGTGCTTGAACTTGGCGGATGAAGTAGCGGTGGTCTGGGAAAGGGATAAACGTTGTTCTTTCTTCTTTCTGAATGAACTCGTGTAGGTGAAACACGATGGAGATAGATCTGGAGGTGGAGTGATAATGGTAGGTGAAACAGTGGCGACAGATCTGGTGGTCGTGTGGTGGTGGTGACGGTGTAGATCAAAGAGAGAGAGAGAGTGATGTGGTGATCTTGCGGTGGTGTGACGGTGTAGATCAAATAGAGAGAGTGTGTGAGGTGGTGATCGTGCGGTGGTGGTGACGGTGTAGATTGGATAGAGAGAGAGAGAGAGAGGTGGTGGCCGACAATGAAGGGGTGGTGATAGTTTTGCTCTAGCACCAATAAGAGAGAGAGAATACGAAAAAGTGAGGTGTGAGAGAGTGAGTTCTTGATAAAAACTAAAAAGGAGTTGGAATATGGATGTTTGGTAACAAGACTAAAAGGATTGGTTGTTTGGAAAGAATTGTAATAAGTAATATGTGTTTGGTGACAAGGATAAGTAACAAGTTGACCAAAATGCTCTTTTACTAACGGTCAAAGTTAACACTAGTTAGCTTAATGGATTAAAAGTGAAACAACGTGACAACTATAGTGACTATTTTCGTAATTTTTAAAGTTAAAGGACTAAAACTGAAATTCATTGTCAACAACTGGAACCATTTATGTAATTAACTATTTAGTTTATTAATCTACGATGTTGGCTTTGTTTTTCTAACAAGAACGAAAAGTCACTAAGAAAATAAATATAGCTAAACATCTCTAGAATTAAGGGAGGAGTAAGAAAAAAAAGAAGTTTAAGAAATAAAAGCTCAAAAATCTAAAAAATCAACCATAAACTGAAAAAAATCACTATTAAACTTAAATATCGCATACCATCATTGAAAAACGTAGATGGAACAAATCAAAGAACCACCACCACCAAAGAACAACAACAACTTATTGTTGAGTGTTGTCTCACATAGAATGTGTGTAACTTTGTAAGTTATTAATGTGTTTACTAAGAGTTTTGGGTTGCTTAACTCATTACTAATTGATTTTGGGTTGGAATCCCATAAACGTATATGAATATATGATACTAGAGCTAAGTTCACCAATGTTTGGCCAAACGGCCTCACACACTCTACGTAACCCATAATATCCATGTGCTAGGGAAAAATGACACACATGAAAAGCATGTTGAATATTGTCTCACATCTAACGAGTGTGACTTGGTAATATACTTAACTTCACTCACAAACTTGCACATATGTATTTAAACCTTACACTCAGTCAAATTAACGAGACACCTAGACCTAAAAGAAGTCCACAAAACCTACTGAACTCTTAGGGGGTGTTTGGTTCGTGGTATTTCCTGGGAATCTTTGGGATTGAGATTTCAAATCCTGAGAAATCTTGTGTTTGGTTTGTAAAAATGGTATGGGATCTCAAATCCCAGGAATCCTTGAAATCCCACAAATGAGGGATTTCTAAATCCCCCTACCCCCATGGTATTTTCAAATCCCACAAATGAGGGATTTCTAAATTTTGTGTTTCGTTCGTCGTTCGTCGTCCGCCGTCATTCGTCATCCGTCGTCGTTCGTTCGTCGTCCGTCGTTGTTCGTTCGTTGTCGCCGTCGTTGGTCATCCGCCGTCGTTCACCGTCGTTCGTTTGTTGTCGCACGTTGGTCATCCGCCGTCGTTCACTGTCGTCCGCCGTCGTTCGTTCGTTGTCGTCGTCGTTCATCGTCCGCCGTCGTTCACCGTCGATCATCATCCACTGTCGTTCGTCATCCGCCGTCGTTCGTCCATTGTCTCCGTCGTTGGTCATCCGCCGTCGTTCGTTCTTCGTCCGTCGTCCGCCGTCGTTCGTTCGTCGTCCGCCGTGGTTCGTTCGTCGTCCGCCGTCGTTCGTTCGTCGTGCGCCGTCGTTCGTTCGTCGTCCGCCGTCGTTCGTCTTCCGCCGTCACCGTCGTTCGTCGTCCGCCGTCTTTGGCTGTTGATGGAGTTTAGTGGTGGTGGAAATCCCACTTAAGAAATATGAACCAAACACAAGATGAGATTTTAAATCCCACTAAATGCAAATCCCACCAAATACCAATCCTATGTGAAATCCCAATTCATTCAAAAACAATACTTGAACCAAACACCCTCTTAGGGAATTTTCATTTTAAACCAGCATCAAGATTCTATCTTTAAATCGATTGTTTACTTGCAAATTAATATATGTCAATGCAAATTGATGTTATTAGTTACAACTTTTACGATATATGATAAAATTAACCCAGTCATAATATTCATGTACTTTTGGGTTATTTTAAGAAGTATAGTCAGTGATAGGTCTAGTTAAATATGGCGATTTGGATATACTATAAGGTTTAAATTTAAATATATAGACGCAATATATATGTAATTGTTGTCCAATATTTGTCAATGTATTATATTTCCATCCTAAGTACATATTTGTTTCTAGGTTTTTTTTTAATGTATTAAACTATATATCAAATGTTAATGTGTGTATCCATGTTTCAAAAATGTTATTGTGTGTATCAAACTTTTAAAAATGTTGTTATTGTGTGTATTAAATTTCCTAATTTATATACTAAACTTATATTTTTTTTTTGCTTTTTTTTGTAATCAAAATACGTTCAATAACAACAAAGTAAAAATTTAATACACACAATAACATTTTTAAAAGATGGATACACACATTAACATTTAAGGTATAATTTAATACATTTTAAAAAAGTAAACCCTTATTTCTATTCATCTTGAAGTTTGGGTGAACTTTGATAGTAAAAGATAAAATTAGTCTTTTAAAAATATTATTTTCTGCAATAAATTTTATATATACACACTAGTTATAATTACCGTGAAGTTTATAATTTCCAAACTTGAAATACTGTTACTTATTTATAGAAGGGAAATATTATGTACGTACGTTGTATTAACAATAGCTATATTATCGATATTTAAGTTGTTCGACCTCTATGAAAGGGAAATACTATGTACATTCAAATAAAGTGTTACACGTTCACATATATTTTAAGAAAATAGTATTGTAGTCACATAGTTTACACTTACTCCTTTATTATAACAATACACGGTCTAAGTCGTGATGCTTCATGACGCTTGTTATACTACTCCGCTTCTCTTGTTATGGTTCGTCTTCCTCCTACCTTGTCATCCCTATCATAACCTGTGATATGTTTTTTTCTTTCAATGACAGAGATCTTAATTTAAATATACAAGTGGGTCCAGTAACGAGCAGTCATTACATCGAGTATTTATTGCCGGTTCATCTCAGACAATTATTACAGAGAGGTGTATATGTAAAAGGGTAAAATGGTAATTTAGTACAAGCTCGATTAGGCTCACGAGCCTGGCGAGCTGAGTATTTCAAAACTCAAACTCGGCTCGAAACCCTACTCGAGTAGCTAGAGCTAGAGCTTGACAGGGTTCACCTCGAGTCGATTTCGGTTATTTTTTGAGTCAGTCTCGAGTAGCTCGCAAGCCGTCTCGGCTCGATTACACCCCTAAGTTGATATGGATAATGATGAAGCGGTTTGTGATGAATTCAAATTGTGTAAGAACTAAATATTTTTTATAGTAGAAAAAAAAAGAGATAGAGAGAAATATAATATTTGAAATGAAAATTTTAAAATATGTAATGGTATATTTATAGGTTTATTGCCGCCGTATAACGATAATATAAAAAAAAACAATTTCATCGGGTGTGAAGAGCTGATGGCGGACCCAAAAGGTGTCCCATACTAGTGTTGATCGGATGGTCTAATACATATACGTAGGGGTGAGCATGAGTATCGAAAATACCGAACCATACCGGAACCGGTACTTGTACCGGTACCGAGTTAGAGCTTTCGGTCCGGTACTCGGTACTTGAAATAGTGCTAAATCGGTATTCGGGATTCGGGACTAGTACCGAAAAAACTACGTAAAATAGGTACCGGTACCGTAGTATGAATACTCGGTACGGTATTCGGTACCATCTTTAAACCAAATTCAGTATTCGGTAAAACTGGTATCGTTACCGGTCAGTACCAGTTCCGTTACCATGCTCACCCGTATATTTGAGGTGATTTAAAAGCAGAAGCATATGATCAAGGTTTTCATATATAAAGAAACATAAACTTTTGATTAACTTTTCATTAATAATTAAAAAAAATTAAACCACAAGTGCTTACAATTATTGCTTTTTAAATTGTTTATTTTTTCTTTAATTTATTAATTCTCTCTTTCTCTGATAATATTTACAGGCTTTGCTTTTTTGTATGACACTGTAAAAAGATAAGCTTTAAACGGAGCTTCCCTTCTGACATTCATTTCCGGCCTGCAAAACCCTCATGAACGTTATACATCAAACCCACAAGATATATACATACATCATCTGTATCTATATGTGTGTATATATTTACACACACTAGTGCGTGTGTTCTGTTTGTGTGTGTTTTTTTTTTCTGTAATGTTATCAGTCATCAATGCAAAGCACACCAACCTAATACAGTAGTAGCCACATCTACTCTACAACTCACTTTTTCTCTCTCTGGATATTTTCACTGTTTTCTCTCTCTAAAAAGGGTTGGAGAGAGAGAGAGAGAGGGAGGGAGGGTGGGGGGGGATCTAGTGTGGTGGAAGCACGGTATGAAACTAGGGCATGGAGGTGGATGAAATTCAAAGACAGGCGAGTAAATTTCAAAAAATTAGTTGTAATGGTAGTAGTTCTATTAGTGATAATTCTACAAACCCTAATAAATTAAAAGGGAATTTGGATATACGAAACCAGAAGCATCAGTTTCCAGTGGCGGATGGCGGTGGTGGTGTTGGGAGGCTTTGTGGATGGCCGTCGTCTCGAATCGTTAGGGTTTCTAGAACTTCAGGTGGGAAAGATAGACACAGCAAGGTTTTGACATCGAAAGGGTTAAGAGACCGCCGTGTACGGCTGTCCGTAGCCACCGCAATCCAGTTTTACGATCTGCAAGATCGGTTAGGATGTGATCAGCCAAGTAAGGCGGTTGAGTGGTTGATTAAAGCGGCGTCGAGTTCCATCGCTGAGCTTCCGTCGCTTGATCCGTCGTTTGCAGGCGCCGACAGCTGTAACTTCGTTCGTAACCACCACCATAACGACAAGAAATCGACCGGAGACGACGCAGAATTTGAAGATCCAAACTACCAGAATAATAATCAGAACAATAACAATAACAATGTTTCGTTGTCGAAATCGTCGGCGTGTAGTAGCACATCGGAGACAAGTAGGGGTTCAGGGCTTTCGCTTTCTCGATCTGAAAACCGGATCAGAGCTCGAGAACGAGCACGAGATATGGCGGCGAAGAAAGAAAAGGAGAAAGAAAGTGCAGTTGTGAATAACTCATCGTTCACAGATCTTCTCACCGGCGGGATTAGCAGTACCACCGTCATGAGCCCCAACAACAACTCAAATCCGACGGAATCCAGAATCCACTGGACAACAACACCCATGGATTACTCTCAAATGCCACAATTCAACATCGAAGCCGGAGATAATCACCCCCCGCACCACCAGCATTTCTCTTTCCTTCAAGAAAACTTCGCACCGGTTGTCACCACCGGTGGTGGCGGTGGTGGTGGGGGTGAGAGTTATAACTTAAATTTCTCAATTGCATCATCATCTTCCGGTGGTGGTTTACCTCCGGGTTATAATAGGGGGACCCTTCAGTCCAATTTAGTGTCTATTTTACCTCATCATCAACACCACTTTCAAAGATTTCAGTCGTCGTCGTCAATGGTGGATGGATCTACATCTACAAACTTTCCGTTCTTCATAGCTCCGACCATAGGCTCCGGAGCTCCTGATCATTTCCCGTACGAGTCCCATGTTCTGCAACTGTACGGCGGAGGAGATGGTGGTCGCCACTCAGACCATCAC
This sequence comes from Dittrichia graveolens, assembly GCA_038502395.1. Classification (NCBI taxonomy): domain Eukaryota; kingdom Viridiplantae; phylum Streptophyta; class Magnoliopsida; order Asterales; family Asteraceae; genus Dittrichia; species Dittrichia graveolens. Next base: position 5,292,940 of record JARJIL010000005.1, on the reverse strand, counting down.
AAGGGAAAATCAAAGAACTAAAAAAACTCCATCTTGGCAGGTAAATTATCTTCTAATCTTCTTGATTTTTGCATTATTTTGCTTGCTTATTATATATATATATCCTCCATTTATGTTCATCAAAATTAATTGCATTGCATGTAGTAATAATGAGATCCAGGTCAACATTTTACTAACATCAAATGCCCCCCCCCCCCCCCCCCCAAAAAAAAAGGAAATCTTGCCTACAAATAACATAACAAAAGATCTTGTTAACTTAATTAGTAATCCTTCCCTAAAGATTCAAGTGATTCTTAGAGGACAAGGACAAAAATGCATCAAGACTCTTCTTCTTACTTAAAAAAACTGGTTATGGTAAAAGAAAATTAATAATACAATAAAAAAATCACACAAATAGTCGGGCTACTATTTGGATAAACTAATAGATAAATAAAAGCAAATGGATATAAAGATTGAAAAATTGGATTATTATTTTTGGGAATGGGTTAGTGTGGGGTAATAAAGAATAAAATAAAAATTATTAATAATACACGACGATTAGGGGGTTAATTTCTTCTTGTTGTTGTTTTGCTGGGTTTGTGGCCACATTCATAGTTTGGTTTCCTTAATTTCAAGCATGTCTAGTGGGAAAGACAGGTGTTAAGCACTGAGGTTAAGGGAAGCCACTTTCACTAAATAATCCGACAAAGTTTCCTTAATTTAAAACTTTGTTTAATGATAGCCAATGGCAATGCCTTTTCACTGAAACCGAAATGTATATTTTGCTGGGCTCACCGCACCTACCAGATTCTCGAGCAACGGGAAATTGGCAGGCACGCACCCTTGCTAGCTAGGCTTTTGCTAGGGCTCCATTTACATTTTCTGGTGTGGTGGGTCCTTTTTAAACTATGCTTTGCTTTTAGGTCAAACCACCATGCACGTACGGATACCCAATTAATTATTGCAATGGCTAATCACTCCTCACTCCACCCCCAACTTTGTAATTTTCGATTTAAAAAAACCATTTGGAATTTTTTTAAACAACAAACATAAACACCCCTCACATCTATATATTTACAACAATTTATGTATTATGAGCTTGTACGATATGTTATTAAATACTTGTAAATATTGTGTATGAACGAATTTTATTATATATAAATCAGCTTCCATTTATGTTATTGAAAAAGAAATTAGAATTCATGATATTGAAACTTATGAAAAAGTATTCTTATTTGGTTAGTACGGCAGGAATTGAAATATAACTTGCAATTATAAACTAACTAGATTATATCACGAAATATCGGTGTGTTCTCTATTTATTGAATATGAGTTGTATTCAATAAAGTCCATTTAAAAAATATAGCCTTAAAATTTTAATATTCAATCACAGGTGATTCAATATACAATCACATGTAAATTACGAAAATGCCACTCCGCCCAAATTTTTAAAATTTAATCTGGACCATTGATGTCATTGATCCAAAGGCTAAAATTAGTATTTAGGACTATGAATTAATTATGGACTATATTGAACATTCTTCTATTGAATATATCACAACCTAGCAAAATTAGTCATTAAAACCAAAATCGATTGTATAAGTGAAGAACAAATTTTGGAATCAATAATATCACAACCAAGCAAAAACACAACCAAAATAAAACTAGTGAAGTCGAGAAGAATGAAAGTTCTCTGTTTGTCATCATAGCCGGTGAGTCGAAGGTCGAAGTCAATTCGTCAGAGGTCATAGGAAGGTGGAACCTTTTATCGTAGAAGGAGGATGTATAGCTATATTAAAATTTCTAGTCGTAGGATACCTAGAAAGTCTCGAAAGATAACCCAGTTCAATCCGCGTTACGTAAACACCTTAGATGCCAAGAGGAAGTATATGAAATTAATGGCTATGAAAGATAGTAGGATACGTACATAAGAAGCTCTAAGTATAGCTCTACTTCACTGAAAACCTGCTAAAATGAGAAATCCATTTTTCCATATTTGAAATTGGATTTTTTTTCTTGGTTTTATATAATTTACCACTTTCGAAATTGAACATCCACCTATATATATATATATATATCATTTACCATATTTGGTTTCAGTTTGAACCAAACAAAACAAAAGTTTCACACTTTGGCTTGGTTGAAGTTCTTTGTCGCTTTGGTTGGGTTATCTCTTTATACACTTCGAAATTAAATAATGAACACCCCTAGCTAGATGTATTTATTGTCTTTTCAAATTTTGTAAGGGGATGTTGTTCATTAAGCATGTCTTTTGCTAAAAGATCATATAAAAAATTGGATGCATACTTGATGACATATAAAATAGTTTTTAATACATGAGATATCTTGATGAAAATGTGAAATACATGGTTAGCTTCTAGATAAGGTATTCCAAATTAAAAGAACATTGCAAAATAATGACAAAAAATAGTTGTTACTAATAAGACTGACAAGTCAATTTGGAGATAGTGTAAGGGTTTGATTCGATCCTAGGGGATTCCTCAATGATCGGTTACATGGCCAACATGGAGACAGTGTAAGGGTTTGATTCCTGGATCATTGCTATAAACTTCATGTCCCTAATTGCTATGCTAGTACAGTGAGGACAACTTTGTTATTTGAGAGTCAAAATCTAAAGATCATAGATATCTATTTGAAATAAGACTACATGTATGTATATGTTTCTATGTGTGTGTGCGTGCGTACATGTGTGAAACATAGGGGGCACACATTTCTTAAAACTGTTATCTCTATGAACAACCAACGTTGCTTAGAAAACACCTCACTATAGCCTCCTCAAAATTAAAACCATATACAAATTAATATAAGCACTAAATTGTGTTCATACGGTAAGAGAGTACATGAATTATATAAAAAGGAGAATGAAATAACATAAAAAAGAAGAAGAAGATGATGATGATGAATCAAGGAGAAGGTAAGGTGGGAGAACTGATCAAACCACTTCTCAAGCAAGGAATAGGTTTCCTAGGTTGATTTATGATGTCTATGTATTAATTTGGTGAGAGACGGCAATCAAACACGCTGAATGCTAAACGATTCAGCATTCGCTGAATTGTTCTATTAAGTAGCAAACAAACACCCCCTAAATTTAGCGTTGAATGGAATCATTCAGCGCTGAATGCTGAAGTGCGTTTGATTACCGCCTCTGAATGAAGACTGTGTTGAATGAAACAGAAAAACGTTGTTGAATCATTCTACCCTAAAGTACATTTTGTATCATTAAGCACCAAGTATACTACCCTAATACTCCTTACACAGTTTGCCTTGATAAAAAAATCATATTTTATAATATAATGATATATTAAGGTTAAAATGGTAATTTGCATTCGGTACTTAATCATTCTGTTTAACAAATAGCCTATTAGTATTCTAATTTTCCGAGATTTATCTAGCATTAAATTGAATTTTCTTAGGTAGAAGACACCCATAAAAGATTACAAAGAGAATACACACTCTTATAACTAGTATTTAACTCGTGTGATGCAACGGGAAACATGTTTTTTAGAAGATGTCAATTTAATTTGTCGCTTTGAAGTGACTTAGAATGAGAAGGGTTTGATTATCGATTATATGTGGACGTTATACAAATTTAGAATTAATAAACACTTAACTTTGACAAACATCATCATTTATTTTTGCTTATATGATTAAATTTGGTTTACGCCTTAATTAGCTTTAGTTTACTAATAATTAATTGGATATTAACTTGTTGTATTTTTTAACATCAATTTTGAAAGTCATTCTTTTAATATAAAAATGTAAAAAAAAAACAACTAAAACTTAAATAAATATATAACTCTAATCAGTTTTTGATAATATATATTATAAATTTTTATAGTTGAGCTTAGTATATTAATACTATAAAGTAGGGATGTATTCGGTTCTGGCACCTGACCGGAACCAAAATAACCGATAACCGAAATTCGTAGAAGCTAGAACCGAAAACCGAACCGATATAAGGGAACCGGTTCCGGTCATTAACCGGTTATTTCGGGTATAGAACCGGATAAGACCGAAAATTTACTTTGGAACCGGTTTCAAGAGTGGAGCGGAAATAACCGATAACCGGTGAATATTTTTTGTTATTAAAAGCAAATATGATACATTTATATTAGTTATTTTTTACCTATAAAGGTTAACCAATAACCAAAAAACTAAACGGTTTAAAGTTAACACTAAAAATATTTGAAATCGTAAGTGAACATGCATGCATCATCGACACTAACATATGACCAATAAATAATAGTTCGTTGACTTCGCTCAAACAATAACCATTAACCATATCGCCAACGATAGTCGTTCAAAAACTAACCATATCACCAAAATAGTAGTTCATAGCCAACCATATGACAAATACAAAATCACATACCAACAGGTTCCGGTTCTAAGACCGAACTACCCGACAACAGGTGGAACCGAAAGAACCGAAAACCGAAAATGAGGTTTTAGGAGAACTGATAACCAGACCGAATACTCTAACCCGGTTCCAACCTGTTCCAGTTTGGTTTTTCGGTCAAAAATCTCATCGTTATTTTACATATATATTTATCAAATCTGATTTAGTGAATTCTTTAATTTTACTTAAGAAAATACTTATATATAAGAGTATTAAACATAAGTAAAAAATTCATTAAAATTTAAACAAATATATACATACATACATATATATATAAGAGTATTAAACATATATATATATATGTATGTATGTATGTGTGTTTTATTGCATATTAAATTCTACCGGTAATTAAAATCTTGACTGTTACTAATATTGGTTTAAATAATTTGAAACCACCAAACCGACTTATATGATTTATTGCATATTAAATTCAACCCAAATTTAGGTGTGGTTTGTTTATTAAAAGGTTCTGAGTCTGAATCTGAATACCATGTCTGAATATTAAGAGGTGATTCTGACGTCTGAATGTTTATTCATATTTTGCTGTTTGTTTTTTGAAATATCTGAACGGTTGTATTTATTTGTTTTATAATATTTTATATTTAACTGTTACATATTTAACTAAATTTAAACTTTTATAATTATAAGTAATTAAAATATTTTAATAACAAATATCAAACCATAATAATAATATAATATAGGGAAGTAAAACAAAAAAAATATATAAGAGAGATGCGCGGCGGCGTACGGTGGCCGACGGTGACTGTGAAAGGTCTCCATGTATATAGAGTATTGAAGGAGTAGATGTTGACGTGAATTAATGAAGAAAGAAGTCTGATTGTTATAGGATAATGAAACATAAATTCTGTTAAGATGTTATAAGAGGTAATTTTATCTCTGATTTATTAAGAGGTTTTAAGAGGTTTTAAGATCTTAATGAAAAGAAAAAACAAACAGCCCTTATCTTAATACCTCTTATTGATTTAGATTAAGATGTATTAAGACATTTTTCAGAAAAACAAACGACTTGCTTTAAAATATTATAGAAGATGCTTTAGTAGTTGTACTACTTAAATTAAAATGGTCTTAACAAAAGAATCTAAATCCTTGTAGAGATAATATTTAACTTAAAGCTTAGGGACACTGCATAAGGGGTTGAGGAGCCTATGCGTGATGCACATATGAAGGCGCGAGTCTTATAAATGCAAGGTGCATCATATTAAAAGAAAAGGGTAAAAAGGTATATCTTGTTTATGTATCATTTAGATAACATTTTAGCACTTAAGAGTATCAAACAAATAAAAGTTACATAATTAAGATATTGCTTTGAATTAGGCCTTAATTAAGGATTTAAGGTTTAATAACTTGGGCATTTGAATGACTTTACTATAGCATATACATACTAACATACGCACACTAGTACTATATACACTACAAATAATTCTTCAACTAATCTTCAATTCCTAATATGACTAGAATACTAAAACTCCTAAAGAATTACGTGTTAACACTAGATTATGTGGATAAACATAATATTGGTGATGCTTAATTTAGAATCTTGATCCGGACATCAAAGTTTGATCCTTAATTAACTTGGTCAGCCACTTAGATATAGATTATATATTTGTATATATACATATATTATATATATGTTAAGTTTCAAAGTTTGATTACCAGAAGGGAGATGCTCGCTGCCATTGCTATTAAAATCCTAGGTCCACTGAGGGGCCTGTAGTAAAGCTTTCAAGCATTGACCGTATAGAATTTTTAGACCTGGTTTTGTAAGTTGATTGGTAGCCTTGAAAGGCAACTCAAACTTTGCCCTATTCTAATGTTCTCCTTTTAAGTTTGTAACTCATGATCCAGAGGCTAGGCATAAAATACTAATAAGATGCTAGTGAGTGTGTTTAGTTAACAGAAAAAGGCTTAAAAGGTCGAGTATATACTAAGTGCACTTGAGCCTATATCGACTCACACCCTAGGCAAAGAGTTCGTGCGCTTATGTATGCACCTTGACACACTGTAAAAAGAAGCCTAAGCTCAAGTCCATCTATGTCTCCAATGTAATGTGCATAACTTGTGTATAACTAAATCATAATAATTTAATTCTTTCTTAAGGATTGATTTTTTTAAACTAGTGACTCGTTTAGAGAAGAATACAAAAAAATCGAGACGACACCTAGCTTCTTTGTCTCGTTGCGAGTAGGAGGTTCTCAAATACATTGACTAGACTTGTGTCACTTTGATTTGACAAAAAGCAACTCGTTCCCTGATGAAAAGTAAATGAAGATATACATGTTTGTTATGTTGGTGTTGTACTTTGTTAACTATAATATGGCATCATTGTCACAAAAAAGATGGTTGCTTAAGGATGACATGACCCTTCTAGGAGAAGAAGCTAGGTGTTTAGAACCGCATTGGCGTTGCCCCTATATCTCCTCTGAGCACTAGATTGAGAAACATGTTGATGTCCAGAAGACCAAGAGTCACGAGTATCATAAAGTAAAGCACACATCCATTGTAGACAGGCATATTAATGGACATGCAACATTATCAGCATTAAAAAGAGGAAAACTATGCTAACCCTCATCAATAGTACCATGTTATAGCAAAGAATGAGATTTATGGCTTCGAAAACAGGTTCACGAGGATCATGCATATAGATGTAAACTTGTTGGACAACCTACCGCCAAAAATCACATGTGTAAAAGTTAGTTTTCTAGAGGTCTTATGAGAGATAAAGTAGGGTCTAAACCGTAGGAAGAAAGAGTACAAGAAATTCATTAGAAATAGGAAAGAGGATCAAGATTGGTCATAGCCAACTTAGAAGATAAAGAAGATATTTTATTAGAGCCAGGAGAAAGACGAATCTGAAGAGAGCTAAGATAGGGGAGAATTGAAGATAACCCAACATGAGGAGCTTGTTTTATCATAATGCAATTCTATAAGTAAGAGACGGGATGCGAAAAGGAAGTGTGAACATAGCTGGGAAGTTGTTTGAGGACAAATCGCCATTAAGGAAAGCATCTAGTATGAGCATACAACCATGCTGATAACATGGCAAATATATGATAGCAAGCTTGTCTATAAAAGAGTGTCTAAGGTGATGTTTCGCGCGAGATTTTGTGAGGTGTTCCAAAAACACATCTTGGGTGTGATGCGTTATGCGTTGCGAAGTATAGGATGCAGTGTAATGTGTGCACATCTAGCTATTTAATTAGGTTTTTTTGTTTATTTTTGAAAAGCAGAGAATATACTACTACTACAACTACGTACTATTATTATTAAAAGTCTCAAAGATTTTAACGATGATACAAAGTCACTAAATAAACAAAGGCAATCCAACAGAAAAAACAAGAATTTAAAACACTAAATGATAATTTTCATGCCCTTTTCAAGATTCCAAAAACACCTAAGCATGTCCATCCTTCCAGCACCATTAAAGGATCTTGAAATTTCTGAAAAAATAATGTTTTTTTGATGTGTTGCAGAAGAAGAAGAAGAAGACAGAAGGTTGAGATTGCTGTGTAGCAGTAGGTGGTAGGGTGCTACATCAAATTTAGGATATGGCGGATGGAATCATAATTGATATGTGTTGTGTGTACAAGTAAGTAATTGTTGTGATGAGGAATTAATCAAGGCGGGCGGAGGGATCAAACAATAATTCTTTTTTTGTATCACTTTTCTTTCCTCTGTTTTTGACTTCTTTTTAAACTTTTGATGATGAAATTAAGCCTTAATTAATTGTATGTTGTTGATTTTTTATTTCTTTTTCTTTTTGGCTTGTAAATGTGATTACATTTTTGGCTACCTTCTTCTGCACTTGACATCTTAGATTCAACTCCTACCAGGAAGTGACTTGACTCGGTCATAATGACTCACGCGCGTTGAACTATCTTAGAATTAGGCTGCTATTTATTTATTTAATATAACTATCATCATACCCGCGCAATGCTACAGCGGCAAATAGTTTTTGGTTTACAATATGTCGCTTTCATTCGTGCGATTCAATGTCACGAAAAAGTTTTCTACAGTAACATGTCTATTTTTTTTTCAAATTTTGTTTTATTTACATTTAACTATTTTATTAATTTTAAAAATAAATTTTAAAAGACAATAAAATAAGAAAAAAAATTATATTGATGAAATAAAGAGAAAAGTTAATAAGATTTTAAAAATTATGTTGATGTGGATGGATAATTATGTTAGTATGAGAAAATATATCTTAAATAAAAAGCTAAAATAAATTAGGAGAGAATAAAATAGTTAAAGATTGAGTGGATGAGATTAATTTAGATTAAATAGAGGGTCAAGATTTTATATTGATTGAATTTTAAAAAGTCATAAAATTTAAAAGGAGAGAGAATGTTAAATGGTTTAGTAACATAGTTTCATTTTTGTTTCAATTAGGTCGTTTGCTTTTAGGTTATTTGAAAATAGTAATCAATTTTCAAAGGTGTTATATTCTTGTGAAATTTACTTTTTTTACAGGTTATCGGGTAGACTTGAATTTATTTATCATTTAATTGCAGGTATCATCATGTTACCAAGTTTATTGTATTTCAAACAATAACTGTATAGCAAGGGTTCAAATGTATTTTGTTCAAAAACCAATTGTAGTCATTGATTAAAACAAATCAGTTGCTAATAGTTGTAAGGGCTCGTTAATACACTCATTAAAAATTAAGCCCCACTTGTTTATAAGGGTCCACCTAGATGTAATTCAAGGTTGGATACGTATATAATTGAACAAAATAATTGTATTATTGAGTCATTAATGATGTAATAAATAATTATCATGGTCCTCGTACGGAGAACAATTCTTATTTAAACTGATAGAGTGGATGAATCATTATTTAGTGATGTTTTCTTTTCCTAAAATACTCAATAATAAGTCATTATTTAATGAGACTTGTTTTTCCCGGAATACTCGTAATAATGAGCCATTAATAAACTATTCACTACTATTAGCCATTGATTTTTATTTTAATCAAGGGACAAGGCTGGTTTTTATGATTCTCGTAATGAAAATGGTTCTCAAATATATATATATATATATATATATATATATATATATATATAGGGGAGGGTTTATTTAAGACTCGTTTTTATTGCGAGAACCAATCTTAGCCGTTCATTTTGAATAATTGAATTCATGGATGAAGAGGGTGGGGTGATTGAGTATGACATGGTGCATGTAAGGAATTAATGGGTGGGCAATCCAATTGAAAGAGGGGGAATTGGACGGCTAAGATTGGTTCTCGCAATAAAAACAGTTCTTAAATCAACTTTTCACTATTCATTTAAGAACCAATTTTATTGCGAGAACCGCGAGAACAATCTTAGTCGTTCATTTTGGATAATAGAATTCATGGATGAAGAGCGTGGGGGATTGAGTGTGGCAGGGTGCATGTAAGGAATTCATGGGTGGGTAATCCAATTGAAGGAGGGAGAATTAGACGGCTAAGATTAGTTCTCGCAATAAAAACGGTTCTCAAATGAACTTTTCCCTATATATAGGGAAAAGTTCAAACGGGAATTGTTTTTCGTACGAGAACTCCGGGAATCAATCTTAGCCGTCCAATTCCCCCTCCTTCAATTGATTGCCCACTCATGAATTTCTTACATACACCTAGTCACATTTAATCTCTCCACGCTCTTCATCCATGAATTTCACTTACCACTCGAATAGCCAATATTGGTTCTCGTACAAAAAACAGATATATATATATATATATAGTGAAAAGTTCATTTGATAACCGTTTTTATTGTGAGAACCGCGAGAACCAAACTTAGTCTTCCAATTACTCCTCCTTCAATTGGATTGCCCACCCATGAATTCCTTACATGCACCTTGCCACACTCAATCCCCCACGCGGCCACGCCACGCTCTTCATCAATGAATTCCATTTTTCAAAATGAACGGCTAACATTGGTTCTCGCGGTTCTCGCACTAATATTGGTTATTAACGGAACCTTCCTATATATATGTATATATATAGTGAAAATTTCATTTGAGAACCGCGAGAATCAATCTTAGCCATCCAGTTCCACCTCATTCAATTAGATTGATCACCCATGAATTCTTTACATGTACTTTGCCACACTCAATTCTCCCACGCTTTTCATATATGAATTTCATTATCCAAAATGAACAGCTAAGATTGGTTCTCGCAATAAAAACGGTTCTTAAATGAACCTTCCCCTATATATATATGTGTATATATGAAAAAGTTTAATCAATAACTGTTATTCGTGCAAAAACAATGTGTAATATCATTAGTGACTCACTAATAGAGATATTTTTGTTACTTATATATTTACCTGACTTGCGTCTAGTTAGACCGTCATTAATGATCAAAACTTGATTTTTATAAAATACTCATCACTAATGCGTCATTAATGATCTATTAGTTACTCACAAACAGTTTTCTTATATATAGATATCAATTGAGTCACTAAAACTCGGTATCTCTTGTGTGGCCAAACCAAGAATACAATTGTATGCCTCGCATATCAAGATATCAATTATTGGAAAATATATAACTTTCAGAATATTTGTTTGTCTTTTGAAAATAATAAACATTCACGTATAAATCCTTCTAATCATGTTTAGACTTTAGCGGATTGTACTGATATCGTATTTATAGAAAAAGAACTAGAACTGGTCGGGTATGATCCGGCCCACGAGCTGAAAAATCAAGACCGACAACGACCATTTGGTCCGGTCTTCGTGTCTTCTTTTTTATATATTTTGGGTTTTGGTCTGATACGATTTTTGAACCGATCTCCTCTCTACTATCTACATGAAAGTCATGATGGTTTACATAAAAACAAAAATAATAGTTACCGGAAGTATATGGCTTGACAGCTACTAAGACTTAAAATAGTATTGATGACCCATAAATAGTCAATAGTAATTCATTTGTATCGTGTATAGAGAGAGAAGACTCTTTATATGAACGCCATGGTTTACATAAAAACAAAAATAATAGTTAGTGGATTTATTCGAATGAGTATATGTCACATTAAACTTAATCTTATCACATCCTACTATTTATCCTATAAATACGGCAATGCTAGATCTTCTTCCTTCACCACTTTGCCTTTGTTATATATCTTAAGCCGTGCTTTTGTTACCATCTAGTCATCTACACAATGGAGTGTCGTCTACCTCTAAGTTTATTCGTTCTTTTTGTAAGTTAATCTTTATTTTATTGTTCTTTGATATTATCAAAGTAGAAAATCATTTAAACTTGGTTACAAAAGTGAAGTTTTAGAAATACAAATGATTTGTTTAATTTAACCATCCACACATTATTGCTTGTGTTATTATATGGATTTAATATTTATAAAACCCACAACATGTTTTCTCGAAAGTTAAATTTAGTTGACATTTGAAAATATACGGATTTGATTCTTATTTTTTTTTTACTAAACTCAGTTTCTGATCATGGTTGTAGCTCACATTTGTTATAAGTCATGCATCTGTAGATTCTGAAGGTTACTTCAAATCTGTATTACTAAACACTCTGATCCGAAAGTAATCCAAGATTCTCTTTCAAAAGGTTAGTAATGACTTTGATATAAAGCATTGTCTATATTTTGACATGCATCTTTTATGTATCATGTTGGGGAATGCTCAACGCATTTTATTGTGTATTTTTGGTGAAGTTATGCACTCAAGGTTGTGATTATTGGACTAAATGATATTTATCTTTGATCATGCAAAGCAGAGGGAAGCACTTCATTTATGGTCGGAAAGCCTAAAGAGAATTTTCTTTGATATGATGATGTGGCATCAGATCAACAAATCATGGCAATGAGAACATCGGCACTTTTCTTCTTGGAAAAGGATATGCATGCCGACAAAAGTGTCAATTTGCACATTAGTAAAGACACAACAACAACACCTCCATTGTACCTCGCCAAGTTGTTGATTCACTGCCCATTGCTTTAAATCATATATGCCCTTATTAAATTATATAAAATCATATTTGCTCACCTTAATTTACAAATATTATATTTATTCTTTATAATATTTTAGAATATCATAATTAACAAAATTCTTAGTTTTATCATTCTAAAATATTTTATAATCATTATAAATCCTTTTTAATTATAACCAATAACGTTTAACATTATTACCCTTAATTGTAACAATAATGATTGATGACTTATATAAGAAATACAATCACATCTCTTCATATCATGATACCACGTTTCTGCCGTCAAGTCTGCACTCTCACTCGCGTCGATGTTTCACTTCTGGTTAGAGTGTTGATGCCGTACGTCGTCATTTTTTAAATTCTTATTTAATTCACGTTTTATTATTATTTAATACGTTTTTTTAATGTTTAATATTTATTATCGTTTAAAACAACCCGTGTATCACACACATTTAGTCTAGTTATTATAATATAATTAAAGTTGAATAACCTTTTAATTTAAAGTTAAAACTGAGTTTTAATTTTGACTAAATAAATAGTTAGGATTATATAATTAAACACTGAAGTTAACTTTAACTTTAACTAAATGAAAGCTTATGAATTTTACTAATATCATAAAGGAAGATGCATCATGTGAATTGTTAAGATACATAGACATAGACATAGCTTTTGTGTAAATAAATAAAAGAATACGTATAAAAATACATAATCTGTTCGAAATATTAATTTTGTAAACATGAATTGTAAACTAAATTCTACACTAAAGTTCTTAAATGATATAAAAGAAAATATTATTTATATATTTTTTGAATTTAATTAAACTTTTTTTATCTTATTTTATTTTAGATTTTAATTTAAATGATCTTGATTTAAAGTTAAATTTGAGTTCATTTTAACCATTTAAAGTTCAAATTAAGTTTCAGTTTTGATCCAAATGAATATTTCTGGTTTTTTTTTATTAGGTGAAAGATTAGGATTCTCTAATTAAGTATTTATATTGATGAAGATTGATTTTTATTTATATTAAATGAAAAGATACCCGAAAATAAATTAATTAATCAAATGTTTTAAGGAAATAAAATTAGTCATTTGAACTACAATTATAGTGGGCTGATAGAATTCAATTAATGAAGTTTCATTAGCCCGTTAAACTAGTTGATTCAGCCCAAACCCACGATCTACTAAGCCCTAAGAACATAGTCAATTGTCACGATCGATTCACTGTAACAACTTCCTCTTCCATCGGTGGTTCCTTCCGAGTCTTACTCCTGCGGCCGGCGATACATAGAGCTCGTCGATCCATTCGTGAATCCACCACTCTCGATTCCTTCATCTTTCCCCTTGTTCCATCTTTAAAAACTCGAAGGTGAGATCGAGCTGGGAGGCAACGGCAAGGACGACTAGCAGCGGGGGAAACTTAAGTCGGTTTAATCATGGCCTGTAGCAACACTATGGGCACCAATTAAGGTTAGTTTCTTTTTTCTGATTTCCGCTAATAGTCTCACGAAAGCAACACATACTCGAACAGAACCCTGTTTTGCGACTGTCTCGACCTTTTATGATGCTACTGTATTTTTGTTCGACTTTTATCCAGTGAAATTTAAATTTCAATCCGTAAATCATTTTGATTTTCCATTGATTTTGGGTAACCCTTGTTTAGCATTCGAACATACTATAGGATTTTGTATAAAATTTAATCAAGTGCCGATGGATTTCAAATAAATTATAAGTTACCATAACACCTCAACTTCAAACGGGACCGGAGGATACACTTATGATACATAACAGAGCATAGAAAGAAAATGCAGCTGAGCCAAACGCCAAAAAATAATACTTACAAGTATATATATGAGTACCCAAACAAAGAATAATCCAATAACGAATTATAGTCACAATAGAGAAATAAGTACGATCACAGAAGTCGAAGAATCCGACGGGCATGTCAAACCAAGCTCCAAACTAGCGAACATAGATAAGTGATTCACCCAGAAGATTTGCACAAGAAGTTGTCAACAAACCAAAACAAAACAGAAACTAGGTCCTTAAACAAAACAACAATATAGCCATACCATATGATCAACAACAATAGGATGCAAATGAATCGACATAACAAAAGGGAACTTGAATCAATGAAACAGTAAATATTTACTAGAAGGTTGCTAATTGTATGAACGAATCATGAATGAAGCAAAGTAAGAACCAAGATAGATATACATACCAATAATCAACATAAACGCATATCAATGGAACAAAGAATCAATACGAATAAACATGAATCATCAATTCATCAAATAAGAATCTCTATGTAAGAGATGGATATCTTTACCTTGTTTCATGATCCAAGAAGTCCAAGCTCTATCAATAACCCAAGATTAATTCCCTTCTCCTCCGTCTATAAAAAATATATATTACCATTAGTATTTATCTTCATATTCTTTTGATGCTAATTTAGATTGTTCTATGGTTAAACCTCTCTTATTAGTATTATTTTTTCAATGTGAATTTGACAGATAGGTTTTCAAGGTAAAATGGTTACCCATCCAATGACTACCTAGCTGCCAACATTTTTTTATGTTCTTTCCCTTACTGTTATTTTCTTTTCACATGAGTAATACAATTCAAGGCTAGTGGTTAGTATCATTATTAATATTCTCATAGTAATGTCATTTTTAGTACTGAAATAGTTCAGTAGGTTTATAATTTGAGTCATGCGTACATGAGACCTCCATTGTTTCAAAATCACTGTGGCTAATACATCCTAGTTTCAGAGACACTAAAAATCGATTTAAGGCTATGTGATGGTCAAAGATGGAGACTTGATTTCAGTTACTATTTAACCAGGAACTTACCCATCATAACAGTCTTATCAAATAAAATCAACCCATTAGAGTCAAAGCAATGGGAGACTTAATTTCACTCACGGGTCTCGGTTTGGTGCTTCGATTTTAGCCCTCGATCGCCCCCATTGAAGCTGTCACTCGCCACTCCTAAATCTCTCTCTCACTCTCGATTTGGGGTTCACAGATTCGAGTTTGCGGTTTTGCAACAGAAAGAACAAGTTGGAGGTATAAATCGATGGAGAGGAAGAGAAGCCGGTAAAGGAGTTTAATTTCGAAGGGAATCTGTTACTCTCCAGTCGTTCAATGTTGTCAAAGAACAAGTCTTAGGGCTGCAATGTTTAATTAGTATGGGTTCATTAAATTGAGTTAATGGGATTAGTTTAATTGGATAACTTAAAACTTTTGTTGGCCTGTTATTTACTTATTATTATCTTCTTTTTCTGGGCATTATAGTTACTGTCTTCACTAGAGCCACACCAAGACTTGAACAAATTTCTTTGAAGGCTGCGGTCATGAGTTCTTGTTACTGTTGTTGATTTTCATTTTGGTTTTGAATCAAGTTAGTTTGCAATGTACCGTAACTCATTAGTTGTTGGCCCAGTTAATAAATTGGTTTTGAATTACATTGAAAGTTGATAAAAGGTTTTGACTCTCAATGTTGTTGGTATTAGTTTCTACACATGGTAAAGTACGCAAACATAAAATTTCTTTTGAGTGAAACTAACAACACTAGGTGACTTCTCTAATCATTCTCAATGCTAATAAGAATGTGAAAAAATTATTAATGGGTTACAATTGGAACATAAACAAATAAGTTCACAAGAATTAAAATTAGGTAGTTATACTAATCATAAGTTTTGTATTCTATAGACGGAGGAAATGGATTTCACTTCAAGTTCTTAATAAAGCTTGGACTTTGTGGGTCGTGGAAATAAGGTACGGATATCCGTCTCGTGTTCTTGTTTCACTTGATTCTTGATTCGTTGGTACGGATATCTAGAGATTCTTATTTGTTTGGCTCTGGTTCATTCTTATGTATTCTTGTTCTAATGCTATGCCTCATTTCTTTATTATTGGTAATGACATCTATTTTGGTTCTTGCTTTATGATTCATGCTCATATCGGTTCAAGGTCTCTTTTTGTCATGTTGATTCATTCATGACACATTGCTATTTCTATGGAATTGCTATATTGTTATTGCTTTGTTGTGATATTGCTAACATCCTATTGGTTATGATTAGTTGATCGCCTATTGTATTGGCCACTTTGTTATTGCCTATTTTGTGTGCTCTATGTTGGCCTATTGTTATTGCTTTATTGATTTTACTCCGAGTATGTGATCTATTATGATATTAACCACCTATGTGGGTAACATAGGCACGCCATTGTGGCGCCGGTGGCGTGGCACTTTCATGTTGGTGTGATTAGTCCGCAATGTCTGCTTAGGGTTTGGCTCCAAGAGCTATTTTTTTTTTGAATGGCTCATAAATCTACCCCATTTTTGTCCACTACTTTGGCCATGGGCAACATCAAACAAGGCTAGAACCCATTGGTGAGAGCTATTTTGTTTAAGGGGCGTATGAGTTAACCCTAGTTTTTGTTTTGTTTTGGTTTGTGGATGGTGGCATAGTGCCCAATACCCCCATTCACCAATGGCACTTGCAAGTCTGTAGCTTCTTATACAAATTTTCTGGGTGAAACACTTGTCTTATTGATTAAATGAGTGTTTGCTATTTTGGAGCTCGGTTTGACATAACCCATAGATTCCTTTGACTTCTATGATTGTACATTTGTACTTATTTGTTACATTGACTTGGATTCAATGTTGGATTAACCTTTGTCTGGATACTCATATATATACTTGCATGTATTACTCGTTGTTTCCGTTTATCCGTGCAACGAGCGTTTGACTAAGCCGCATTTTGTTTCTATGTGGATGTGCGAGCAAGAGCTAGCCTTTGAATCTGTCAAGAGAGAAGGTTGATGATAGATATTTTGTTTCCTTTTAGTTTGTTTATTGATAGGGTTTTGCTCATGACATATTAGTATGCTTGTTTCCTTTAGAGTTTGGTTACCTATGGTGATTCCTTTTGGTATGGTAAATAATTTGGAATAAATATTGTTTACGCTCTGTTATATGTCATAAGTGTAACTTCCGTGATCCGTTGCGGGACCAACGTGTTACAAAAGGTGTTAACTCATTTGAGATATTGATGGGTTGTTTCTTTGTTTGTCAGAAATGGAGAATTCAATACCAGGAGTAGAACAAACATCTTTTGGGGACAAATCAAGCATTTCTCATGTTAAGAAACTGTTGTTTAGGCGAATGCTGGTGGGGGTAAGTGATGGACGGTTTTTCATGGGGGGATTTTACTGCATGGATAAACAAGGAAACATTATTCTTCAAGATGCTGTCGAGTATCGTAGTACCAGAAGATCTTCTCCTTCCCCAATGGAACAAAGAGGCCTTGGTCTGATATTAATCCCGTTTACTTGTAGAACATCATGTCATGTTGATTGCTCGATTGATGAACAACTCTCTTTACTCTCCCTTCAAGCTCAAAAGTAAGTTTATCAACATTTTCTTGTGATGTTTTATTGCTTATTTGATAACATTATAGCATCATACTATTACCTTTTGTTATAGAACACTGTCTTTGTGCTAAATGGTCTTCAAGTATATTATGAAATCATGTGTTTGAGTACTCGATTTAGTAGTTTTACTATTTCTTCCTTCAACAATCGAGAAATACATGAAGAAAAGCAATAGATGTATTACAAATACTGTTATTGAGGAATATTGTTAGGAACGAGTTTCCAGATACAATAAAGGTCCGCCAAGGCGCCAAGTGTCAAAATCTGTCCCGGTAAGCAGTACCATAAACAATCAAGTAAGGAACAGTCTGCACCACCGTATCGATTGGTATTGCAAAGTTAACCCCAGATGACATCCCACTCCCTGCAAAAAATTATGCAATAACACACTATCAAAATGAAGACATGAACTCTTTAACGTTCATTTGGGTATTCTCATCATTCATTGCTAGTTTCAAAAATCTAAATGTCATGTAATTACCTTGTTAAAAGTATGGTTTGATATTTAAGGTCAAACTAAGTGGTTTCCAAATTCAGAACTATTAATGAAGTAGAAAATTATGATGGCTGATTGAACAGGAAGATAACTTAGACGAAAAAAATATTCAAGGAAGTGAACCCAATACCTTTTCTAGTAAAAGTTGCAGTATTCACACCAATAACATGCCCATGTGAATCAAGCAAAGGTCCACCTGAATTACCTGCATAGTACAAAAGTTTCATATCACATCATCTCATAACAACACATAAAAGGCATCACCATCAAACAAGGTGCTACCTCAACCATTTAAAAACTCTAGATTTCTGATTTTTTTTTTTACCTGAATTTATGGCTGCATCTGTTTGAATGGCTCCTCTAATAGCGCCACCATTTGGTGATGGTATCTCCCTCCCTAGCCCACTCACTACCTGATATAGTTCCATGTATATGTTTAAAAAAAACAAAAAACAAATCCTCTAGGGTTTCAAGATTGGAAGTCTTACTCCAGTGGTCAATGTGTTTTCATATCCATAAGGATTTCCGATAGCATAGCAGCTCTGGCCCACGTTTAGTTTGCGGGCACTGCCTATATCTACAGGCTTTACTTCAATCCCATCAATATCGACCTGTAGACACAAGAATGAATCAATCATCAACCAATGAAGTGGTGATTTTCTTGTTTTGGATTGTTTGCTCACTACTGACCTTTAGAACCGCCAAATCACATGATGGGTCAACACCAATAATCTTTCCATCTCTAGACAAACTGTTACCATTTTTGTCAACTAGAAAAACCTGTAGGAGATAAAAACCAGCATAATTGATTTGCGAGTGAGGGCCAATAATCTTTTCAACATGAAAGTTACTCAAATAAATCATGATATGCTTGTTTCTGTAAATACTTATAATTAGCATTGCAAGCATTTGAAGAACCTTACAACGTTGTCGCCCATTTTGATCAGTAGCCAACTTTTCAACAACATGATAATTTGTCACCTGCCATCCATTTAAAGCACATAAATAAAACGTATATATATTTCTTTGTTATTCCAGAAAACTTAAAAAGACAGCATTCTGAGGTTCTTTTTAACTATAAAGAAAACATCTTTGAAATCATAATCGTGTAGGCCAGTTGGGAGTTGCACTTACGCCTTGCCTTACGGCTGTAATCTATATATTATGTGATTTGCTGTATTAACATGAACTATAACAGTAGGGAAGGATAGCTTACAATGTGGCCAAACTTATCCCAAATGAATCCTGAACCTGTTCCTTCAACTTTGGCTTTCTCATCATCCACCATAACAACATCATCAGAGTTTTTTGGGTTACTGACGATTTCGAGGTCTTTGATGAAAACCACAGATGGTGATGTTTCCTACAACCGTCACATAAATGTTAATACATCGAAGGACAATAATCATATCTACTGGCCAGTGGCAAGAGATGTTGCCGAAACTGAAAAGAGTACAGTGTGTTCGGTTATAGAAAATTGGGCTGGGAGTGTTTTCTAAAAAAGTTTCCAAGGAAAACTGGAAACAACAAGCCATGTTCAAAGACAAAGTTTCATTGAAAACAGAAAACCCGTCTATATTTTTCTCCGGTAGGTCGGGGAAAATGACCGCTGAAGTGATATATGCTTTAGGAAGGAGGCCTTCTCTCTTTCCAATTCTCCCAATGAGACCTCTTTCACTCACTTAGTGGACGACCCAAGTACTTCCCTCAATCCAAGATGTTAGAACGTCTAATCTCCTCTCCCAATCAAACCCTTACAAAGTCTGAAAAAGAGGTAATCGAATTTCTTGCATCGACTAACAGTCAATTGAAACTTTATATACATACCCGTTTAACCGACAAACAACTTAAAAATCTGATTGACTACTTAAGTAGCACTATTTTACACTTTACTATCTTTATCAAGTAACATGTTACACTTATAGACTCATTTATATCCGCAACAAACCCTAAACCGTTCACTCTCACCCTCCTCCAACAAGTTTCTCTCGCCATCTCATCTATATATTAAATTTCCAACAAATTTTCTTCTCCTTCTATACCCTGCTAAGGGTAACATGCTGTTGAAAGACATGTTAGTAAACGAAAATATTCATCGTCACTGCTTTGTGCCTGTATACATATATTTATGTTCAAGTTTATAGTTTTAGTCCTTTAACTATTCTACATTGACAGAGTTTCCCCCCTAATTTACTCTTGTTGCACCTACCCTGGTGTGCATTAATCCACATGAATCACTTTCTCACAAAATGATAAGATTTCGAGGATTGCATCGTTAAAACTACGTGTTTAGGGTCACCGTAAAATTATCTTACTATCCTTAGCTTCAATCACTAAGTTAAGAATGCTTAAATTTAACCTGTTCTCGACTATCATAACGATCAAGTCCAAACATGAAACACCCCGTAATTACGACATCCTCCTGCATCATCTTCATTTTGAAATGTGCCCCTTTGTTGTTGGAATTAATAAATTAAGCAAACAATTAGACATTCAAACGCAACTCTCATTCAACTTGAGTATAATTGAACATCCGTGGAGCTAGAATTACAAAAACCCAACTCGTTGAGAAGAACAGAAACGAAAACGAACAAACCTAATCATCTGTTAAAAAGAAGAATCAATTAACATAGAGTGAGTGAATTACCTCAAAGAGACGAACAACACGATCTTCTTCCAGCTGGGTTTCATCCAGTTGTTGGGCAATTGCAGATAAAACCGGGGATTGTTGCGAGAGTTGAAGATAGGAGACGACGGCCGTGAAGATTATTGTTCTACGCGTTGGAGGTAGATGAGAGGGCAGAGATGAAGATGAAGAAGAAGAAGAGGAGAGTTTGTAAGAAGGAACGGGAATGGAGATGGCATGACCCCAACCCACAGTCTCCATTACCCTTCACCCAATCTTTTCTTTTTTCCTTTCTTTTTGAGCAAAACGGCCAATGGACTCCAGATAAACTTGAGTCATTAAAAATAATTAAAATATAATTTAACAGCCAAAAAAACTAGTTAATATAAATCTTAATATAACTATGTAATATTTTTAAAATTTTATTATTTTTCATTATTCTAAACTATAAATGAGGATAAATTTTTTTAATTTTCATCCGTTTGGTAGTATTATTCGTTTTTTTATAGTGATGTTCTCTCTCAAACCGTATCCATTTTTATAAATAATATAAATTAGTATCGCAACATTATTATATTAAATACGTAACTTTTCTCATCAATTCAATGTATAATCAATTTAGAACTATAAGAATAGTGCTTAGGGGGGGGGGGGGGGGGGGGGGAGAAAGGAGGTCTTTGGCTTGCTTGAAATTTATTATATGCTACGTAATAATATTAGCATTAGCAAGTATAAAAGATCGAACAACGCATGAACTTGATGGGGTTAGGAAGATGCTATCAAATATTTTGCTCAATCAATCTAGCTAGCACTATTTGGAAAGGGGTGAACCGATGGTTGAGGTTTAGAGAGGACAATCTTTTATGAGGGTGAAAGGTCTTTATTGGAGGGGGAGGGGAAATTTGGAGAGGTAATCGATTGAAGAGGGTTGGTCGGTTGGGTGTGCTTGGGAACACGTTATTTGTGTTGAGGAAGAGCTAGAAAAAGCAAGTATCGGATTTACATCTTTTATTAGAAATATTCAGTCGGGGTCTTCAATTTTATTTTAGGAAGAGAAGTTGTTGAGGGAAAACATTTCAAATATAAAATTCCTAGGTTGTTTGTTTTAGAAATTTACAAAAAGGTTATGGTCATAGATGAAACAATATGTTACCGAAAAAAGTCTGTTTTTTTAATACGGTGCATGCATCTCAAATAACGGTGTTATGGTTAGGAAGTTATTAATGGATAAAGGGCTGGAGTTACATACTATGTTATGTCCTTGTTGTGACAATGTTGTAGAGTCTGTGGATCATTGTTTATGTACTTGCACTTTTTCAAACGAAATCTAGTTAAGGATCGTACAATGGAATGTAGAGTTAGTCGAAGATATCAGATTCTTTGGGGGTTGTCACACGAGGCCATAAAATCTACTGGGATGTTGTTTCATGAGGCTTTATTTACTAATATGATGTGTGTTTTTCGTACTAGTTTTAAATTTATAAAATGAAATTACAAAGGTACCAATCTAACACAATAGGCAAAATAACTTAATCGTGGTATAATATAGTAACGGCAAGACCGGTTGTCTAATACAAGAGGAACAAGTATGATTTTAGATATAATTAACTTACTACTAAACTAATAAAAAGCAATAAAAAAAGGAATTTTTATGTTCTATCTCGGCTAGAGCAAACCAATTAGCAAACTTTAATCCTACGAATCAAAGAAACAAAGTTTTAAAAGCGATAAAACAAACAACTTTTTGGATTTAAACAATCAGGATGCAAAGGATCTCTACTTAGACTTTGAATCACCTATTTAATTTAGTAGATTTTAATGAAAGTGTAATGTATAAATATGTTATCATATACCTATTCCTAATATTTCTAAATCTCATGATCAAACTCATTAACCATATAATTACAAAAATATTAACCCAAAGATGATGACATTAATTATCCCTATAATTAGTAAATTAATTTGTATTATGCTAGACTTAATCTATTAATTAGTATTGGTCACGAAATTAATCAATTAACATTGAATGGTCATCACATGCAATTACAAACACATTAAAGTTGATTTCTTCAAAACCTAACCCTAGGATTTGGTATATCACTAGTTATGAATCCTAATAGTTATAGAAACTCATGATTAAAGCAATTATAGATAAAATGATCATCTCAACTATGAAAAACATATATAGCAATAGGCATAAAATCAACAACTTTAATACGAATAAATTTTTAAAAAAGCTAAACATGATAAATATATAACTCCAATTAATCCAAATCAATAAAATCTAACTAAAAATCAAAGGATCATCTTGTCTAAGTAGAGATTATAGGGCTTTTAGCACGTAATTTGATGAATACATCAACTAAAATCATAGAAAGTAGACTAAACATGATTGTAACAGCTAACTGAATATAGATCTATGATGTAAACTTCAATCTTCACTTCTCAATGCTTAATCTTCAAGTTTCAAGCAAAACAATAGTCTAGATCTCTAAAAATATGCTTCTGGAACTCCTAGGACTGGCTAAGATTGGTGTGTATCCGTTTTTCAAAATCAGAACAACTATTTATATAGAGTTGGGAAACTGCCGAAGACGCGTCACGTTCCATGATACTCATCCGTCTTGTTAGAGCTTATCTCTACCAACGTGTCTTGTACACATGAACGCATCGCGTCAAGCAATTTTCAGAATATTTGATATTTCTTCAAAACTTGAGATTTTTCCCGTTTAAACTTCTCGTCATTACACTTTTATAACCTGATATTCAACAAACATATATATTAAGTATCTTTTATCCAATTTTTGTGCAATAACAGTATTTAAACATCTAAATATCACGTTATATATATATAGGGAAAAATTCAAATGAGAATTGTTTTTCGTACGAGAACCGCGAGAACCAGTCTTAGTCGTCCAATTCCCCCCTCCTTCAATTGGATTGTCCACCCATGAATTCATTACATACACCATGCCACACTCAATCCCCCACGCTCTTCATCCATGAATTCCATTATCCAAAATGAACGGCTAAGATTGGTTCTCGCAGTTCTCGTACGAAAAACAGTTCTCGTTTGAACCCTCCTCTCTCTCTCTATATATAAAGCGATATCACAATATTTAAAAAAAGAGATGCAATATGGTATTTTTCTGAGATTCAAACTTCTATATTCGAGTGTATTAAGTTGCAAGTCAAAGAGGTTAAAGGGATGTGTGGTTGGAAAGACTTGGACATTTTACTTGTTGCTAGTTAGCTATTACTGATTCGTTAGCTTCTTCTCGTAGTATTGAGTTTACTCTTTCGTAATGATTATGTTATCATTGTAGTTTTTGTTGTGGTTCTTTTAGTTGTGTCTTGTGGAAAAAGATTATGGAGGCTTTCTTGTATGGGAACTTTATTTTTTTAAATATTTGTTGTTTACTTTTTCAAAAAAAAATAATATTGCACTATAATTTATATAAAAAAAAATATTTACAACTTTAGAGAAATTTAAGGGTACGTTAGAGCCCTTTAAAAATGAAAAGTTAGATCTCTAAGGTGGCGTTTGGTTCACGGATTATTTTCAGAGAGAATTGGAATGTAGGTAGGAATTGGAATCTGAGGGATTTGGATTTGGAATCTAAATCCTCGTTCATTGTGTTTGGTTACCTGAACAAAAGGAATTGGAATTCATCCATAACTACTGCCACCATCGAATTGGAAGCTCACCACCGCCACCATCGAAGCTCACCATGGCCACCATCGAAGCTCACCACCGCCACCATCGAATCGAAGCCCCATCGTCGAATCGAAGCCACATCGTCGCCACTGTTGAATCGAAGCCCCATCGTTGAATCGAAGCCACATCGTCGAATCGAAGCAAGCAAGTCAAAGCAGGTAGAAGTCGCCGTCGAAATTGAAGCCCCGTCGGAACGAAGGTCGCAGGTCGAAGGTCGTGCTCGCCAGTCACCGGTCGCCGGTCGCTTTTCGCCACTCGCCGGTTGAAGTTCGTCGGTTGACGTTCGCTGCTTCCACGAAGGAATTTGAATTCCTTTGTACAAGGGAAAGTTTTCCATTTTCAAATTCCAATTCCATACCTCAAATGTGAACCAAATGTAGGAATGTCTAGAAATTGAATTCCAATTTCAGGAAATTCCCATAAATTCCCTCCAACCAAATACCCCTAAGATATTGATGGGCTTGGATTATTGAAATAGATAATTATACATGGCTAAATTTGTTAAAGAAAAGGTTCAATTGCCAAAATGTGCATTTTGGGAAGATTTTAACTAAAACAAAATAGATTATATTTAGTGTTTACTTATTTAAAATGTATTAAACTATAACTTGATTGTTATTATGTGTATCCACCGTTTAAAAGTATTATTATATGTATTGAACTTTTAATTTGTTGTTATTGTATGCATTTTGATTATATAAAAAAAGTATAAAATTTGGTACATGCAATAGAAAGTTTAATACACAATAACATATTTTTTGAAAATTTGATACACACAATAACACTACTGAAAGGTAGATACATAAAATAACAATTGAGATATAATTTGATGAAGAATATTGTTCAATATAGTTTATACTTAATTCATAGTTCTCGGAGACTAATTTTAGTCTTTTAATTAATGACATCAATGGTCCAGATTGTATTTTAAAATTTTGAACGTAGTGACATTTTTGTAATTCACATGTGATGCTTTTACAAATCACACGTAACTGTATACTGAATCACCTGTGATTAAATATTATAATTTTAGAACTATGTTTTTTACGTACGTAAACTTTATTAAACACAACTCATAATTTGATATATTTTGAAGAAGTAAATCCTTATATTTATTAATTTACAAAAACTTTCAGTTATAGCATATAAATACTCAATACAAGACAAAAGCCACATAACCTTCATCATCCTTCACCATGCCGAATGTAAAACACGTGTTACTTTTATTTGTTTTTTAGTTTTAAATATAAAAAAAATTTAAGCAAATTGCATAAAATTACAAAGAATTTTATATTAGTTATTTGCAACCAATTTTGAGAAAAATACAAGAAAACTCTTACAAACAAACAATTGTATACAAACAACTTGTTTTTGTGTCGTATTTGAATACAATAGAAAGATTACAAAATTGATTATATCTTTTCAAAAAAAATATTGTATA
Organism: Dittrichia graveolens; assembly: GCA_038502395.1. NCBI lineage: Eukaryota > Viridiplantae > Streptophyta > Magnoliopsida > Asterales > Asteraceae > Dittrichia > Dittrichia graveolens. The sequence continues at coordinate 5,266,879 of JARJIL010000005.1, read as the reverse complement.
AATGTTAACTAAAGCAAAGTGGATTGTTTTTTTTTTTTTCCAATTTACACATAAAAATTAAATAAATTTCTTGATTTAGTTTTCTTAAATATTATTAAATATTTTTTTAGTTTTAAGTCTAGTTGTATTCACTTTAATATTTTTCATAAATATCTTCTTAAGAAGATCCTACGTACCATAACCAAGATGGATGAAAACTTTTATAGGCGAATAATTTAATTTTCTGAGAAAATACAAGTATTGAAGCAGTGTATAGTTTTAAACCGCTGGAGCAACTTTGAAGCTTAACTTGATAGTATTATATTGAAGTTTGATCTATTGGGTGGCTTCAATTCGTAAGTATACAATTAAGTTTGAGTTTGGCTCGATCGAGGTACGTATTCTATTCAATTTATATATATATATATCCTTTATCTACATTAATCATACTTGATTCAAACCAACAAAATCCAAGATTTCGAAATCAAATTCAAAGCCAGATCTTAATTTATTTATGGTTTTGGTTTATATGTTAGAACAAAAAAGTTAAAGCGAAGAAGAAATCTATAAAAATGCAACAACGTACGTACGGTTGCTAAAATTAGACGAGTCTTGTTCTATTATCTTCAAAGACATCCTATCCTAATGTTTATATAATTATAAGACAGACTGATTCATTCATATTCAGCCACTTGGCAACATTTGTTCCATTCTATCAATGACTTGTAAATTGGCAATTAATACGAAAAGCAAGATGCAGCACAAATGGTTAAATACGAGTAATGTGCCTTTAAGTCCACGACAAACTCATCCACTCACACCCACGTCAACTTCCCTTCAACATATCTCATCCACGTTTTTCCTAACCCTCCTTTTTTTTCAATTTAGGAAAAATATCTATCTCTACCATACATATATACATACATACATACATATCTTACAAGTATGTTTCTCATATATTGCCACCGGAAATCTTGGAGATGATGATAGCATGATTTGAAGTTTTCAATAAAAAGTATGTCTTTTATAGTTTTCATTAAAAAAATGAACTTATTAGGATTACAAACTCATGATTTTGATTTTAGAATACTATAAAATCCGATCACGAATGAAGCTTTAATAATAAACTTAACTACTTAAGCTACCAATTCAAAATCATTCCATGATCTGTTTTGATTACACTTTAATAATTCCGTATATTTTCTCCACAAAAAAAAAAAGTAAAAGAAAAAAGAAAACACTGCGAATGATGGACTTATTGTCAAATGTAGCCTTTGTAAGTTGTAACATGTCCCTGAACCTACCAAATGAGACTGACTATATATACAAAGGCTAGCTTGTATTGGATAAGGGAAATTCATGGTTTTTGATGGACATAAAACAAACATGAGGGGGTGTTCCTGAACTTTCACAAACTCTAAGCTCCCTATAAATTTCAAACGCATTATCCTTTCTGTATCAGTATTTCATTCACTGTTAACCAAAACATACATACATACATACATAAACACAGGCTCTCTTTCTCTCTAGTGAGATGGCAAGCTCAAGAATGGCGAGGTTTGTGACTGAGGTAGCACCACCCCAATTTGTGAGTCTAATGAGGCAACGGACAACTAAAATACTCGACACAATAAGTGAAGATGAGAGAGAAGCTTCTATGAATGAAAGTTCATCACTTTCTTCTTCTTCTTCTTCTTCTTCATTCCAACAAGCACCTAGTGGTACTGCTTCTATGCACTTCTCTAACCAAAACCGAAGGAAGTTTTCTGTTTTTGGACATTGATAGATCGATGTATTCATATGGTGTTATATATATTTTTGTAAGATTTTGTTTTATTTTTGCACTCTCTTCAGACCACTTTATTAATTAGTCTTTTGAGTAGTGGAGTTATAAGATTTATAAAGTGCTTAAGTGGCATATATAAAAGGATGTAACTTTTTCAGTTTATGTAAGCAATTATAAATTATTTGTATAAGTTCTTCTCTTTTGAGCTACTAGGAGTCTATTTTTTATTTATTCAAGGAAGTGATTCTCATATATATGGCCATTCTCTCTTCTAGCTACTAGCTAGTTGAAATTTGTGATCTTGAGTCAATTGAGTTAATAAAAAAATAGCTATTAAGGTTACAGATCAAACATGTTGAAATTCAGCTTAGAATATACTGAAAATGTTTTAAGATTTCAAAATCGTTTTATTTTTTTCTATAAAAACTAGATGTTCATATATCTTATATTTTTGTTAATGCCAATATTTGAAAATAACAATAGTTAATTACTAATTAACGTTCTTAAGAAATTCTAGATGCAAATTTTCAGATACAACTAAACATGGCTCTAATCGATATGCCATTCATTGACCATTGAGACCAGATGGTCCTATCTTATCATAATCTCAACAGATATTGGGTCTGATGTTTTGATGCTCTATTTACTAGATAATAGGCCGTGTTTTCAAAACCGGATCGGACCGGTCCAACCGGGAACTAAACATACTTACGGTCTAAAACACCTCCGGAAAACCGTTCTTAAAAAAACGGCCGGTTACCAAAGAACCGGCGAACCGTCAAACCTGAAATTTGCTTGAAATCCTACTATTTTTCGATCATAAGGCTCCTTTAAATGAAGTAGAAAATGTTTAAATGTTCGATAACAATAATTCTCATATTTCAATTATTATAATTTATAGCTAGTAACATATGAGTGACTACAAACAATAATTCTCATATTTCAAGAATTATTTTTATTTTTTATTTGTTCTATAAGAGTATATTTTTAGAAATCAATATATTTATTTGTTTTTAAATAGTTATGAGATCATCCGGTTTTTCCTTCGTTGAACCGGTCTGACCAATAAACTAGTTTGATGACGGTTCAATGTCCAGTCCGGTTTTCAAAACATTATAGGTGTTGGAGATGAATCTTGGGTTAAAATCAATGAACTAAGTCTGTAAGAACTCTAAGGCCCCGTTCGTTTCGCAAGAATTTAATGGAATGAAATGGAATTTAAATCAAATTTCATTATATATCGCGTTCGGTAACATTTTTCTGAGTGGAATCAAATTCTTTGGAATATTTATATTCCTTTAGTTAAATAAAAGTCATTCCATCAGTAACATGGATGGAATTTAAATCATTTCCTTAAGAAAACTTGACAAAAGACTATTTTACCCTTACTTTAACCCTATTTTGTATATAGCGCCTCACCACCGCCACCACCGCCTCCACCACCACCCGCCGCCACCATCACCACCACCCACCGCCACCATCACCACCACCACCGCCACCATCACCGCCACCGCTGCCGCCACAACTATCACCACCCGCCCCCGCCACCACCCTTGTCGCCGCCGCCGCCACCACCACCATCGTCACCGCCGTCGCCACCACCGCCGCCACCACCACCCCACCGCCGCCGTCACCACTGCCGCCGCCGCCGCCACCACCACCACCGTCATCACCACCCGCCGCCGCCACCACCACCACCACCACCATCACCGCCGCAGCGGCGGGTGGTGATGGTGGTGGGGCGGTGACCAGGGTGGTGGTGGCGGCGGTGATAGCGGCGGTAGTGGTGGCGGTGACGGATGTGGTGGCGGTGGTGACGGTGGTGGTGGGGATGGCGGCGGTGGTGGCGGCGGCGGCGAGAGGTGTGGGTGGACCGAGGGGGGATTGTGGTGGGGTGGGTTGGGTGTGCGTGTGTGTAATGATAAATTTTTAATATAAAAAATGAATAAAAGGGTATTTTGGTCTTTTGATATGATTCCATTGCAATTCTTTGGATAAATTTATAAAGAAACGTAAAATAGGATTGGAATGAAATTCAATGTCATTCACTTTTCTGCGAAACAAACATGAACATGAATCTAATTCTTTAAGAATTTAAAGAATTCAATTTCATTTTTTCAAATTCCATGAAACTAACGGGAACTAAGATGAACTAGTGGTAACTAGAATAAACAACACTTAATTAGCAATATAGTGGAAGAATCATATCCAAACTAATAGACAGAAGTTAAAGGAAATTGAAGATATATATTACCTTCAACGGTGGACTTAAATTAGTTTTTTATCCTAGGAATTGACAGTACTACTAGAAAGTTGTCAACATAACCGAGTTTTTACCGACGGACATAAATCCGTTGTTAAAATCGATCTATTTCTAATGATTTTATTAACACAAAACACTTTAATATATAAATGTTTAGACTTTAGCTATGAACGTCCATCGATAGTGTTGGTAATTTTTTTCTATTTTTGACAAAAAAAGGGCATTATTTTAGTGGTAATTTTTACCAATTTGGAGGGAATTACTCCCTCCTTAAGTTACCAATGTGTTATTTTCTTATTTTTATGGGTTAAGATGACCGGGTAATCTTTAATAGAAGGTTACGTTACATTAATTACAAATTTCGGGTAGTTTAATGTATTTTAGCGAAGAAAGTTTAGTTTATTACATACAATACTAAAACGAGGATAGTTCATTACATTTCGGTACACTTAACCCTATTTTTATTGGTAAATTGTTAATGATATAACCAATATATTCTATTTGTTCCAAAATGGTTTATTTCTAACGGAAAAAAGCTTTAATTTTTCTTTCCATTTTACTAATGGATGTCTATTGTAATTCAATTGGTAGCTTTTATGATTTTGAAGGGAGTTTTGGTTCTCTGTTTTTAGCAACGAAGTAGTTTAAGCTTTTGTTGATTATTTTTCCTATTTTCAAGGGAAATATACCATCTTTATTTACCAACAGATTGTTCTTAGCTTTTTTTTGTAAAATTTTAATAATATCACCAATATGTATATATCATATGATGATAATTAGTGTATTACAAGGGAAATTAAAACATATAGATAATTTAACACAACTTAAATATGGTCAATCACAATTATATCTCCTCATTTACTGTTAAACTTGGTTAATGTAACTCAAACATGATCAATCACAATCATATGGTGCCATTTATAGTCAGGTATGATCAATAGTGGTCAATCATAATCATATATCATCGTTTGAAGTAAAATTCAGTTGATAAAGGTTAGACATGGTCAATAGTGGTAAACCCCGTCATAGGGCATCATTTAGAGTCATATTTGGTTAAAATAGCCGGTTATGGTTAACATCTGTCATTGACTATTAAAATGTGGTTATCTAATTGTTAGAACATAAATTGTGTTCCTTTTACATTTTAGTTAAAAGTTTTGCTTCTAGTTGCATTTTCTAGAAGTATAGGGTTTATTTAGTAAATACCTTTGGGTATATAAACTATGTAATTAACCCTAATCTAATTAAGCAATCATATTACGCCTTCTCTGTCACTCTCGTTCTTCACGTACGTTCATACATACATTAGAGAGTTTGATCATTGTGTTGATTGCTTTATTGTTTGTTGATTGATAATTGATACCGTGGGCCTACAATTGGTATCAGAGCATGGAGTGGATCAAAGATTTCGAGAGTATTGTATTCAAACAATTTCAAAAATCAGAAAGATATTGAAAGATCAGATCATTTTTCCTCTTCCACGCATGTTCTTAGGTTTTGGATTGTTCTTGAATTTTATTGAGAATTAGGGCCTGTTTGGATTGAAATTGTTAATTGGATAACAATTGGAAATTGTTTTCTATGGTTTTGGATTCAAAGTCAAGAAGAAAAAATTGAAAATTTTGGTCTGGATTAGATTGTTTGAGATCAACAGATTACAGGGGAACTTCAATTGAAAACTTCAGTGGCTATTGAAAACTACAAGGGCATTCTGCAATTGAAAACCACAGGTTGTTGCTTCATTTGAAAACCCAAGGAATTGAAAACTCCACAGTACACCAACAATTGAAAACTTTTCATCTCAAAACTTCAATTGAAAACCCATCAGTTGAAAACTTTTCACCTCAAAACTTCAATTGAAAACCCCTCAGTTGAAAACTTTTCACCTCAAAACTTCAATTGAAAACCATCAATTGAAAACTTTTCACCTCAAAACTTCAATTGAAAACTTTTCAACTCAAAATTTTGATTGAAAACCTCAAAGTTTTAAATCTTCACTTTTAATTTCCGCTAAAAGATCTATTGTCAAGTATCACTCATGTTTGGTGTCAGCATATCAACCATGCTTCAAGACAACGAAGAAGAAATTATCAAATTAAAGAAGGAGAAACAAAACCTTTTTCTTTGGGCAGATTGTGCCAACAAACAGAAAAAGAGAGCAGATGATTTAGAACAAGAAAATGCCAAACTTACTCTACAACTTTCTGATTTGACTGAAAAACTTCATATGTTAGAAAACAAGTATCACGAGTTTGAGATTGAAGAAGGTGTCAAGATAAAAAATCTTGAGAAACAATTGTTAGATATTCGGAGCAAGTCATATTCACAAAGCATGGATTTGAGACTGAAAGAAATCAGTTTATGCTTAAAATTCAGAAATTGGAACAGGATTTACAAAATTGTGAAGAAGAAAAAGTCACGATTTCTTCTGATTCTGAAAAAGTTCAAAAGTGTAAGTCTTCCAAAGGTAAAGAAATCAAGATAGTTTATGTGACAGTCCATACAGGTGAATCATCAAAAAGTGTTGTGCATCTAAAAATCACTCATTCTAAGGATAATCATACTACATTCAAGTCTTACATAGAGAAATTCATAGAAAGGGTCAATCTTCGGAGAAAACTTTGGATGAAAGGAAAGATAATTCTGATGAAATGAAACAACATCGTCTTCCTCAAACAATTATGGCTATGTTTCTCGTGTTACTCATCATGCTTACAAGAATTGTGTTGCTCGTTGTGATATGAACAAGGCTCATAACTTCATGAATCATAACGTTACTCGCCCATTTGTGCATCTTTGTCAAACAAGACCATTCTCGAATGCTAACACGAATGGACGTCTTCCCACCTTACCTGAGCTCAAATATCCATTTGTGGTTCGTTCCGTCAAACATCTCTTAAGACTTTCTAAAGAGAAAATTTGCATAAAACCACATAACTTTTCACCACTTGTCTATCATAAAATGATATTTGTTCGAAAGATTAAGGGGGAGCAATGTACTGAAAAGGTTTCAAGTCATTGCTGAATATCAAGAGCTACATTCGAGGGGGAGTATATTTTTTGTTTGATGAATAATTACTAGGATACCGAAACCGAGGATTCCCTCAATAATATTTCTGTGTTTATGCTCAAGATCAACTGCTTCAGCGAAGAATATTTTTTCGTTATTATGCTTTATTTGTAAAATGGACACAGGGGGAGAATGTTAGAACATAAATTGTGTCCCTTTTACATTTTAGTTAAAAGTTTTGCTTCTAGTTGCATTTCCTAGAAGTATAGGGTTTATTTAGTAAATACCTTTGGGTATATAAACTATGTAATTAACCCTAATCTAATTAAGCAATCATATTACGCCTTCTCTGTCACTCTCGTTCTTCACGTACGTTCATACATACATTAGAGAGTTTGATCATTGTGTTGATTGCTTCATTGTTTATTGATTGATACTTGATACCGTGGACCTACACTAATATTGTTAAAAATACAAATGACATGTATTATATGAAGGTAAATAAGTTTGTTATCAATTAAATAGAAATAGAAAGACTAATTACTAGTTTATCATATGTTGTCATTTAAAGTCAAACTAGATTTATATACCATAAACATGGTGTCAATTCAAACTCTAAGTTAAGTTGATAATTTCTGACCCGACACAAAACACTATCCAAACCTGACATGAAAAAACTAACATGAATTCGAAACGGGTAGAAAAAGTATGAAATACAAATGGGACTTGGAATTAGTAATTATAGACATTTGAATTTTGAAATAACTTGGTCAAACTCCCAAGCCTCACAAAAGAATTAGGTCGGCACCCTGCAGTCGTCTCTTCTCTTCGACAGTTAACAGGCAACAAAGATATCATTCTATAATATAAAAACAACCTCATGCCTTTGTTTTGAACATGATTGGCTCCTCTAAGTCAACCATGCACCAGTGTTTCTACCCGGTCATTTTGTCGGCTGACTTCTTTCTCCTCCACGTTTTTCAGCCTTTTTCCCTCTTCTTCTTTCACATTTCAACCTCCCTGCTTCATGCTACATGTCTACTAGCTTGCTCGCCTGTCACAACCTTCCTTACCTTTCTTCCATCTCCTGCTTCCTTTTCCTTTAATGAACAGTGTTGGGGATCGAGACACCTTTCAAGCGTTAAAAGGATGCGGATAACAAAAAAAGAAAACACAAGATATAATGTGGTTCGGTCATCGGGGTCACAACCTACGTCCACCGGCAGGAATAAAGACTTCTTTATTAACTGAGAATGTTAGATGTGTACATATGACTAAACCCTAGGCCTGATATTCCAAACAAAAAACCCTGATTTCTAATTAGGAAAAACCTAATTAACATAATTAATAATCTCTAGCCCCCGCACAGCACCAAAACAGCTTGGAGCTTAAAGTACCTTCTCCACGCCGAGCACTTATGTTACACACCAAGCACACATGCAACATGCCGAACACTCTCGCTGCATGCCGAGCACCTTGGTTTTTCAGTTTCAAATGTCTTTCAAGCAATTTCAAGTCATATCCCAACAAACAGCCTTTCCAATTTACTTCATCTAAACCACCCCACACCTCTCTTATTTTTTTACACTTCCTTCTTCTCGCTTCTTCATATGTCAAGATATTGCTTCACTTGCTGCCACCTCACGCACTCTCATGAACCATTGTATGACAATCCCTTTATGCTTATTTATACATACTTCATACTTATCATCTGCTTATTGAGATTGAAAACGGGTAAATTTAATGTCTCACAAATCAAAATGTTGTCGATGCAAGAGTTTTTCTCTTAGGGTGCGTTTGGTACAGAGAATGGAATTGCAGAGAATGGAATTGCAGAGAAAGAGAATTAGTCTGGAGAATGAGAATTGAATCTTCTGTTTGGTAGCACAGAGAATTCAGCAGAGATTTGTAACAGAGAATCATTTTTCTTGTTTGGTAGCACAGAGATTTCAATTGAGAATTGTATCAAATTTATCAATTGCATTTCAATTTGTGTCAATTAAAAATCCAATTTCATCTATTTCAAGTTTTATTGATGGTCAATTTAACAAACCAACACATAACCAGCATATAAAATAATATATTTTAACCTCAAAAAAACATAAGAAAATAACATTTATCAATCATTAAAATGTATCTTCAACCAAAGTCTAACAAAAAAACCAATAATCACAAACATTTATCCAACGGAACTATCGATGAACGATTCCACCATGCATATTTTCTCCTCTTGTGTCAACCCAAGAAATAATCGTCCGAGAAGCACATCCTTACCAATCAACTGAGCAGCTTTAAAACGCTTTGTCATAGTAATCCTTGGTAAAACTTTTAGCTCGTCACTAACCTTGTCAAAGATTTCATGAGCTTACAAGCTTTCTTTTTTGAAATTTTCTCCTACAATCTCTCCAAATTTAACAAATACTTCCATCATCTCTTTGCAAGATTCCCGATATATTTCATCACTTTCCATTCTTTTGCCTCTTTTACGTTTTGCTGGTTACACTACTTGTTGGTCCTTGAGATCGACGGGCATCTTGAATGACATCATCGTCTTCTCCAAGATCAATCGGGGAACTTCTTTGTGTCTCTGGAATGACATCGTCTTCTTCCCCAAGGTCAGTTGCTTTACTACCCGTTGCTTTGTCCTTACCAAAGATGGTACAAAGTTTGTCATAGAACGGGAATGGCTTGCCTCGAAAACTTGCGGCACCTTTGGGTGAATACAAGTCAATTAGAAATAAATTTAGAATAAACTTTAATCAATAAAAATATATTTCTTTAAAATATACCTTGACGTATTCGTCCCAAACACTGTCCTCAGCAACCACACAAATATTTTGCTCATCCCAACCGAACCCACTTGTATGCACCATGTCATATACAATACTAAAGTGTGCCTTCCATGTCTTCATCCTAGACTTTATATGTGGTTCTGCTTTGAGACCAGAGTTAGGAAGACTTATGTCTAGTAGTTGTTAAACTCCATTTAAGTAGCCCGGTTTGAATCCGTTGTCAGCACCGGCATACTTTCCGGATGCACGTAACTCCATTAACGCATCAATTAACTTTGCATCTTCTTCATTTGTCCAAGTATGCTTACTCCTTCCGGTTCCTCTCGCTACATTTGAATCTGCCATACCTACATACAAATGCATAATCCATAATTCATGGTTCTATAAATAATGAAGAACATATTATTAAATAAAATTCATGGTTCTAGAAATAATGAAGAAAAGATTATTCAATAAAATTCACGGTTCTACAATGGTTCTATAAATAATGAAGAACATATTATTAAATAAAATTCATGGTTCTAGAAATAATGAAGAAAAGATTATTCAATAAAATTCACGGTTCTACAAATAAAGAATACATAAATGAATACATTAAAATTACATAAGAAGTGCATAAAGAGTACATGGACTATAAAAATAAATAATATTAAATAAAATTCATGGCACGCCTCGCATTCCAATTGTTAAATTCATTAGCAAGAAGGTCTCTACGATCGGTCCATTCTTATGAAGTCTCAACCGTAGAAATAACATTGTCATGATCATTTCCAGGTTGTGTGTGATTTGTTGGGACTTTGTTGTCAATAGGGTCTTCACTCATTGTTGTTCGTATGAAATTGTGTAACAAACAACAAGCAATTATGATACGTGGCATGGACTCTATAGGATGATATGAGTTATCACGCAAAATAGCCCATTTAGCTTTAATTAATCCGAAACATCTTTCTATAACCTTCCTTGCCGACGAATGTCTCATATTAAATAACCCCTTGGCATTCGTAGGTGGCCGAGACCAATCATTTAGATGGTAGCGTTGACCTTGATATGGAGTTAAAAATCCTTCGCCATTTGTATAACTGGCATCACAAAGGTAGTATGTTCCTACAATTAACCATAAACTCTATGTTAATTAAAATATTTAATTCTATATATATTATTTGGAGAGTATCCATTCCATACCTTGAGTTATTTTAAGACCATTTGGTCTACTAATTGCATCTCGTAGAACTCTACTATCAGCTGCAGAACCCTCCCATCCCGCTAATATGTGCGTAAATAAAAGGTCTCTCATACATACTCCGAGTACGTTGGTACAAATTTCCCCCTTTCATGTCCGGTATGGTTTTCGATCGATGGCAGGAACTTTAACTTTAACATATGTTCCATCTAATGCTCCTAGGCAACCCTTCATAAAAAGATAACATTACTTAATAAATTCGATTAGCAAAAAGTTTCTGTGATAAAAAATTATGTGTTTGACTAACCTTAAACCATTTCCATCTCTCGTCGGTTTCATTATCTGGCACTGGCACCGGTGACTTGTACAATTCTTTGTGTAATCGACATATAGCATTTAAGACTAACTTGAAATACCGACTTATAGTTTCCCCAGATCGATAAAATCTATTGACTAAAATCCTATTCTTTGCATTATGAGCAAGGGTATGTAAAAACATAGCAACTTGCTCGTCGACTAGCATGTTTTTACTATTCTTCAGTCCCCCTCTAGTTTCTAGCATATCGTAAAGTGTTGAAAACGCATGTATATTCATTCTTATATTAACAACACTCGTAACATCATATTCATAAACCATCCTCATCATGTTTTCACGTCTATTATGATAACTCATTAAATATTTTTTATGTAATGTTCTTGATTCAATTGAACGACGCAAACGATAACTACACATCATCCACCAACGAATCATAACATACATGGCATAAAACACACATATGGCAACTATTCTTTGTCTCAAAGGCGATCTTGCCATCTACACATACAAATTGTAATACCCATAATCTTAAAAGATGTATAAGAATATTTTAATGAATATTATTGGTGATTTATGCACAATATGATTGGACTTATATATGTGTGTATGTTGTGGATGGAAATTTAATAAGAAAGATTGGGCTTATATATGTTATCACCCAATAAGAATTATGGTTGTATTTGGACTTGGAGGCTTAAGTTGGGCTTAGGCCCATAAGAGATTTGAAAATGAGTATAAATAGGGGTTTAGGGCACAGCCTCCCACACAAACCCTCAAATCACTGTTTCATTCATTCAAAGGTTTTTGTGTGTGTGGGTGCCATTTGGAAGACACGAGAAAGAGGAAGAAGGAGTTGCTTCAAATTGTGGAAACTTGAGATTTTTAGCAAAGAAATCATCGGGTAATGTCTCTCTATTCTTTAGAATCATGTAGACATCTTTCTTGCTACATTTAAGTGATGAATGAATGTTTCAGAATATGGGTTTTTAGGTTTTGAAGGTTTAAGTAAACCTAGGAAAAGTAGCTCACCAAGAACACCATGTAAGTTGATATAATGTGGTTTTAAGTTTAAAGAAAAGTTTTATATGAATGGAGAAATGTTTTGCAACAAGTTTGAGTTGAATTGGTTGAGTTTGAAGAAAACTTGATTATGGCTATGGATTCTGGGTTTTTCAAAAAGTTGAACTTACAGGGAAGAAGATGGTTCATGCGACAGTCACATGGGCACATTCATGTGCCATGCAACAGTCGCATGGACACATTTATGTGCCATGCGACTTTCAGATAACCCAGATATATGTTCATGCGACTTTGGCACTTTGTATGTTATTCCATGCGACTTTCATGAGATAGATATCAGTTCATGCGACTTTCAGTATATGAGTATTGTGCCATGCGAATTTCACATGATGAATAGTGTTACATGCAACTTTCATGTGGTAGATGTCAGTTCATGCGACTTTCATGTGTTGAGTACAAGTCCATGCGACTTTCAGCTCCTGTGTATGTTCATGCGACCTTCAGTAAGAACTAGTAGCTAAGACAGCTGACAGGTGAGTATTCTCACTTATAACTTGAATAGATTCCAGATGTTATGTATATATGTGAATACCAAAGTTTTATGAATATACGAGTTATAGTTGATTGTATTTAGACCGTTCACTCCGGTGACGGGTATGTTTAGACCGTTCACTCCGGTGACGGGTATGTTAGACCGTACACTTCGGTGTCGGGTATGTTTAGACCGTTCACTCCGGTGACGGGTATGTTAGACCGTACACTTCGGTGTCAGGTATGTTAGACCAGCACTCTAGTGCCGGGTATGTTAGACCGTTGTGACTTACCCGACAATGAGAATGATTGTAACTTAATGGATTATGGGTGTTTATTCCGCGAACAATTTGTTGTGTAATTACGTTATTAATGGTTTTGAATATCCTCTATGAATGAATTATGTTTACAAAAAAAAATTGGGACGTTACAACTTGGTATCAGAGCCTAGGTTTAAGGGATCTAGATGCGTTTCGGCGTGTTTAGACTTAAACCTTGGTTCTTAAAGAATTTTCAAACGAAGTTCATAAATTGCAAATGATAAAAGTTTTCAATGAGCTATCAGCTGGAGCTAGTCCGAGTGGTCACGTGCGAGGTACAAGTTACTTACAGTATTATATTATATGCTAGTTTGTATATGATTTCTAACAGTAGGCTGCTCTAGAAGGGTAGCAAGGGGTTAGTGAGACCCTTACATGATTACTATACATGAGAACCAGATGCTGTAGAAAGTGATGATACATGGTCCAAGCCAGTGAATCGGGATTTTCGAGGGTAATGCTAGGATCCAGTACGTATAGTGTGTTGGTGATAATAGGGCCCATATTATTAGTTGCACACGATACTTACAGGAACCTACCAGCATCCAAGGGAATCTTGTGAATCCGGTGAGGGGTACTTGTAGAGGTAAGATGCCTGTAGCTAGGGTGCCTTAGAAAGACTAGGGTTGCCTGCTAGCTAGGTTTTGACTTGTGGTACTTGATATATGCTTTGATATTAGTGAGGACTGTATGGCAATGCCGCCTATTGATTAGTGCACTGTCTATACATCCAGTATGGTGAACACGAGAAACCGAAGAGTTATTCCAGCAGAAAGAATTTTCGAAAACCCACCGGACGGGGAAAATGCTAGTGTGACCGGGGAGAGTGACCCCCGCATGCAACCAGTTGTTAACCAGCCACTTCTTGAGAACGTGGCTCCTAAGAATGCAGTACCGAATGACCCTGAAAGTGAAGAGTTCGGGGAAGCAGACATGACTGAATTGGTGACCACAGCGGTGACCAATACCTTGAAAGAACTTCTACCTAAGGTGGTAGAGGACCTGAAACAGGATATGAGCACCATGATAGACCAGAAACTGGGTGCTCTGTGGGCCGCAAAAGAAGCAAGTTTGACAGCGGCAAACACTCAGCTAGTGACACCAATTGTTAATCAGGTAACTTCAGGAGGTACCTTCCGAGACTTCTCGGCATGTCAGCCGCCTACTTTTGAGGGTCTGACAGACCCAGTACTAAGTACCAGATGGATTGCAGCAGTGGAGGGGGCGTTCTTCACCTGCAAGTGTGCCGACGATGTGAAAGTTTGGTATGCGTCTAACTTCTTGAGAGGAGCAGCTAAGGATTGGTGGAATTTGCTGCGTAAGATGAAGGGCGAGACAATCGCCAGGATGAAGTGGGAAGAGTTTACCGAGTTGTTCTATGCTGAGTATGCACCAAAGGTTGAGGTAGAAAGGGTCATGGATGAGTTCATGAAGCTAGAGTAGACCATAGAGACGGTCAATCAGATTACTGCGGTGTTCAAGGAGAAGTTGTTGTACTGCCCGGCCTATGCCGGTGACGAGGGATTACAGATGCACAGGTACACCCAGATGCTGAGGGAGGATATCCGCGAGTTTGTGGCCAATGGTCAGTATTCCACCCTCGAACAGCTAATTGAAGGAGCCCGTAAGAGAGAGCTCTATCTGACAGAAAGGAACAGGAAGCGTACTGCAGAACGGGCCGCTCTCGGCAGCCACCAGGGGAAGCAGCCAGTAAAGAAACCGAATGTAGGGTCCAGGTGTGGGCGATGGGGTAAAACACATGTTGGAAACTGTTGACAGGGGGTGGATAGATGCTACAGATGTGGAAGAGCTGGGCATCATGGCAAGGATTGCAAAGCCCACCTGAATGTGTGCTTCAAGTGCAATAAGCCGGGACACCCGATGGCAGAGTGTCCCGAGTCGACTGGGAGTAGTGGAAAGACAACCTGGCAACCGCCACTCAGAATCACCGATGGGGAGAAAGGGAAGAGACCCGAAGCGCCTAAACCAAGGGGTCGCGCTTTCCAAATTTTGTGTGTCAACAGTAAAAAGGAAGGTTTGCCCAACACATAGACACATGCGCAGGCAACACAAGATTAGAGAAGGTTTGCCCAACACATGCGCAGGCAACAGTAAAAGGGTCTTCCAATTTAAATTATTTGTGGTAATCACATAGACACAAGATGACAACTTAAATAATTTTCTTTTTAACAATATATGTGATCTCAATCTCCTTTTTGTTGCTACAAATTAATTTTATAAAAAAGTTCTCATCTTGTTTGAAAATTCTGAACTGGGTTTTGATTATTGCCATCTAATCTCTCAATCTTTAACCAAGAACACAGAAATATTATATACATAAAGCAAACTCAAAGAAATCAAACAAAGCAAGAAACCTAATCAATGAAGATAAAGAATTACCTTGATGTGAGTGGAATCGCTGATGGGGTTGTAGCCGCTGGGGTCGGCTCCGCTACGGTCCTGCCGCTGGAGGAGGCGTGGAAGAGAGACTATACGCCGGAGGAACTGAAAGAAAGCAGTAGAAGACAATTGCTTGAAGGAAGGCGATGGAGAGATGCGTATGAGGGTGTCGATAAAAAGGAACAGGTGAAGGGAATCTACAATTCTCCGTGTTTTATTTTGAGTACCCCAGAGAATTAGAAATTGGAATTCTCTCAATTTCTCCCCTTTTGATAGGGAAACAAAAATAGAGAATTGGAAATAAATCTTTTCTCATTTTCTAATCTCTAATTGTAACCAAACAAGAGATTTAGTTTCCAATTCCATTTCTCTACTTCTAATTCCCTCTACCAAACACACCCTTAAGGTATCATGGCTATGTACTGCTCGAGTCTGTTACTTTTGAAAGGCTAATACATGTATCATCTTGTTACTTATTATATTACAAGAGTCAGTAATTGAGTTTCTGAAAGTAAATTTTTGATGCGTCTAATAGAACATCTAATAAATGATTTAAATTAGTAAAGCAGGTTTCATAGTTACAGTCTTCTTTTACATTGCACACCAGCTGATTGATTTAATGTCTGAAAAAGGCATACTTAGTGTTTTTAATGTAACCTTGGAACACATGTATGATTTATAGTGTAATAGCCATTAAACTTCTGTTTAGCTAATTCAATCGGTTTGAATGACCACAATATACATATAACATGTGTTAAATAAGAAATAAGAATAGTTAGTGAGCAAACTTTTTTCCCATTATGTAGTTTCATAACTACGACCCCAAGTGCTAACGGCGGCGGCGGTGACAACTCTGTTGCCCACTTACATGTGTCATAGTTAAAAAACATGAAATTAAGTTTACGAAAGAAAGCTTGCAAATGAGGGTTAATAACCTGCAAAACATTGTCAGACTATTTACTTGTCCTAAATAGGAATATGACCATATCGCTTACATAATTTTAGAGGTCATATTTGCGAATCACATACTAATGAACGAGTACCGGAAACTATCACATAAATGGTTAGCCCGCATACATCATAACATAGTTCGACTTTCTCAGAGAATCTGCTAAAAACACTGAATCCCTTCTATAAAAAAAAGAACTTATGAATGAGTTAATATGGTTTGTGTTTAATCTATAACAAGTAAAATGGAGAGAAAAACAAAAGATGGCTTAGAAGGGAATGGGTTAAACGGGTCAAATGTCTTGAAAGTCACCTAAACTGTACTTTTATTCCAAGAAGTTCTTAAATTTTATTTGATAAATTAGATTATTGTCGAAATATAATACCTTCGGAATCATGCTTGACATGTTAATTATTTAGCAGGTTTGAATGGTTGAGTCTTTAATTAGCCAATTTATTAATTTGAGCTCGTGCTGCTATTTTGATTAGCTTCATAATGATGTTTTAATTACTGTTAGAGGCAAATAGTGTAAGGAATTGGATCACCACCTTGTAAGGATCGAACTTAAAACCGTAACAAGAACCTGTTAGAAGATACGGATAACAGAAACAAGATAAACATGACACAAAGATACAACGTAGTTCACAGGTCTTGTCTTGCTGGAAATAAAGTGTTTTTGTCAACAACATACTCTGTTGTGAAGTTGCTTTTGTAAGTAACAATTAATGTTGGTGTCTAACTAGAAAGGTCTTGAATATAAAGCAAGATGCTGCTAAACTTATAGGGTACTTAATCAAGGGTTATTACCATAACTGGTCCCTTATTCGATTATAAACTCATAAGAATAAACCATCGAACATTGATTTAAATGTATGTGCCCGAAAAAGTCTTGCTTTCGGTATATGTAGAATTTGATCTAATGAGTTTACATTTAGAAGATGTTGACTTTTGTAGTTGAACATGAAATGTTACAAGAGAGAGTAGAAGTTGAGCACATGAAACTCATGAAAATGATGTCATATAGCTTACTTGCACACACACATATATATATATATATATATATATATATTGAAAGTTTCATTCGAGAACCATTCTTATTGCGAGAATCGCGAGAACCAATCTTAACCGTCCAATTCCCCCTCCTTCAATTGGATTGCCCACTCATGAATTCCTTACATGCACTCTGCCACACCCAATCCCCCACGCTCTTTATCCATGAATTCCATTATCCAAAATGAACGGCTAAGATTGGTTCTCGCGGTTCTCCCAATAAAAACGGTTCTCAAATGAACCTTCCCCTATATATATATATATATATATATATATATATATATATATATATATATATATATATATATATATATATATATTGTGGCATTGCAGTCTTAATTCTATAATTTGATGAGGGTAGGCAGGCACAATCTAAAGTTTAATCAGGGTGGGGCTATACAATTAATGCAATGCACAGCCAAAAAATCTCCCTACTCCTAATAATAATAAGACTGATTCATTCATATTCAGACACTTGGCAACATTTGTTTCATTCTATCAGTGACTTGTAAAATGGCAATTAATACAAAAGGCAAGATGCAGCACAAATGGTTAAATATGAATAATGTGCCTTCAAGTCCAGGACAAACTCATCCAGTCACACCCACATCAACTTCCCTTCAACATATCTCATCCACTTTTTTACTAAAACCCCCCCTTCAATTTAGGAAAAATATCTATCTCTACCATACATATATACATACATACATATCTTACAAGTATGTTTCTCATATATTGCCACCGGAAATCTTGGAGATGATGATAGCATGATTTGAAGTTTTCAATAAAAAGTATGTCCGTTATAGTTTTCATTAAAAAATGAACTTATTAGGATTACAAACTCATGATTTTGATTTTAGAATAATAAATACTATAAAATCCAGTAGCCTTTGCAAGTTCTAACATGTCTCTAAACCTACCAAAGTACCGAATGAGACTTACTACACAGGCTTTTATTGTATAAGGGAACTTCAAGGTTTTTGATGTATATAAAGCAAACATGAGGGGGTGTTCCAGAACTTTCACAAACTCTAAGCTCCCTATAAATTTCAAAGCCATTATTCTTGCTATGTCATCATTTCATTCACTGTTAAGCAAAACATACATACATACACACTCTCTTTCTCTCCGGTGAGATGGCAAGTTCAAGAATGGCGAGGTTTGTGAGTGAGGTAGCACCACCTCAATTTGTAAGTCTAATGAGGCAACGGACAACTAAAATACTCGACACAATAAGTGAAGATGAGAGAGAAACTTCTATGAATGAGAGTTCATCACTTTCTTCTTCTTCTTCATTCCAACAAGCACCCAGCGGTACTTCTATGCACTTCTCTAAACGAAACCGAAGGAAGTTTTCAGTTTTTGGAAATTGATCGATGTATTCGTATGGTGTTATATATATTTATGTTTGTGAGATTTTGTTAATTGTTTTTTTCAAGATAACCCAAGTTTGGTTGCACTCTCTTCAGACCACTTTTTTAATTAGTCTTTTGAGTAGTGGGGTTATAATATGTATGAAGTGCTTAAGTGGCACAACATGATGTACCTTTATCTGTTTATGTAAGTGGCAGATTATGTGTATCAAGTTCTTCTCTTTTAATGAAGCTAGTAGGGTGTCGATTGTTTTTAATCTTATTCAAAGAAGTGCTTCTCATATGGCCATTCTCTCTTCGACTAGTTGAAATTTGTGATCTTGGGTCAATTAAGCTATAAATTAAGGTAACGGGTCAAACATGTTGAAAATCACAAACTTAGAATGTACCGAAAATGTTTACCAAATAATAGTTGTTGGAGATGAATCTTGGGGTAAAATCAATTATTACTAAATTTGTATGTAATTGAATGAAATCGAATATGGTGAAACAATAACTAATATAAATAAATTAAATGAAATTGAAGATATCAACAAACCGGATTTTTACTGACAGGTAAATTCATCTATTTTTAATGATGTTACTAACGCAAAAAAGTTTAATAATTAAGTGATTTTTTCTATTTTAGAGAAAAAAATTAACTGCGTTATTTCACTGGTAATATTCACCAATTTGGAGGGAATTATTATTTATTCACACCTTAATTAAGTCACGGACGGACGTGTTATTTTCTTATTTTCATTGGTAAATTGTTTATGATATAACCAATATATTCTATTTGTTGTAAATAAGCTTTAAATGTTCTTTACACTTTAGTAATGAATGTACTGTAATTCTGTTGGTAGCTTTTATGATTTTGTAGGGAATTTTTGTTCTCTATTTTAGCAAAGAAGTAGTTTAAGCGTTTGGTAATTATTTTTCCTATTTTTTAGAAAAATATATCGTCTTTATTTACAAACAGATTGTTTTCAGATAGTTTTGGACATTTGAATTTTGAAATAACTTGGCCAAACTCCCATGCCTCACACAGAATTAGGTCGGCGGCACTCAGCAATCGTCTCTTCTTTTCGACAGTCAATAGGTAATAAAGAAAGTGAGAAACCCTCTCGTTGTCGTATCTGTGAAAGTGCTTTAAGTCATAATAAATCATTTGAGTGTTTAATGCATAGCTAGAGGTAATTAGCGAAGAACACTTTCGTGTTAACTTTCCTATAGTTTTAGGTTTGGAGGCTTTCCCATGAAGAAGGAAAGTCGGGTCTATGACGACCCGCAATTGGTATGTTAACAACATCCGTGGAGGTTTTTGGGGTCCTCCGGGCCGGGTTGCGCCAAATAATGAAAGACGCGAACAGTCCTTTAAGGACATGCAAAAATGGAAAATGGGCTGGGCCTCTCATAATATCTACCAAGCAATAAAAGCAAATCTTAAATTAATATTATTTTCGGTTTCATTTCTCTTTTTCTTTTGGTTCATTTCCTCCTTAATCTAACCAAATAACCTATACCAAATAATTATGTTAGGGTCAATTAGTATCGAACACCTTACTCTCTGTGCCTATGCCGAAGGAAGAAAAGGGATAGCATAGAGTTGGAAGGTGAAAGAGATAGTGTAATAGTCGGATATATATTGTCTTGACCTATATATATAGGCAAAAATTCAAACAAAAACTGATTTTTTACGAGAATTGCGAAAACTGTTTTTAATGCAATTAATGACTCATTAATAGAGGTATTTTGATAATTTATATATTTAGCCAACCGTGAATTGCATCCGGTTGAGCTGCTATTAATTTGCGGGGCTTGATTTTTTCGAAATAACCCTCATTAATGCGTCATTAATGAAGCATTAATGAGCCGCCAAAAAATCTTAGCTGTTGATTAATTTTAATCAAGGGCTAAGATTGTTTCTCGCAGTTTTCATACGAAAAACAGTTCTCATTTGAACCCTCCCCTATTTTATATATAGGGGAGGGTTCATGCGAAAAGTGCGAGAAGCAATCTCAGCCACTCATTTGTATTTGATCTAGTGGTGTTGATTAATTATGTTTTTTTATTTTTTAATTTAAAAGGGTATAATAGTAAACAAAATTTTTCTCTCTCCAATTTATTTCTCTTTCCAATTTTTCTCTCTCATACATTTTAAATATAACAAAATAATTTACTAGAAATTATTAATTTTACGAAGTTCACCGTTGAATATACCCAAAAAATTTACGAGTTTTTCACCAATACTTTATTCAACAAACAAAATTCAATATTGAACAAGGCTGTAGATACGTGCGTTTTTCTATTAAATAATACCTGTTTACCAATAATCGAATAATTAACTATTCATAAAAGGAACCTCAAATGTGTCACAAATTACGAGTTTTTAACCGATACTTTATACAGCAATGAATACAACCAAAATTCAATATTGAACAAGGTTATAAATTCTTGAGTTTTTCTATTAAATAATACTCGTTCAACAATAATCGATTGATTAACTATTAGAGGGGATCTCAAAATGTATCGTGTTACACCATAACAATAAAAAAATTTCAAGAATGAACAAAAGTAAATAGAACTCCAGTTTCAGATTCTAAAGCTTTCATTCATTAATAAAATAGAAAACGAAAAAAAAAAAGATCCGTATCAAGAATGAACAAAGATGAAATCAATCGATGAATAAAACCAAAATATTGGGCAAAATTATGAACATCAGGCCATCTTAACCAAACCTTGAAAACAAATGAAATAACCCACAAAGAAATCTTGAATCGGCGGCGATTAAGGCTGAAATCGGTAGTGGGTTGCGCTCGTGGTGGCAACAACGGCGAACAGATCATGGTCGCGGAGTCAGCAGCGTCGACCAGAGGGAGGTATGGACCAGTGGGTTGTGCTCGTGGTGGTATCAATGATGGTGACGGTAGAGAAATGAGCCTATTGGTGGCGATAGAGAGAGGGAGGTATCCACGATGGCTTTCACTGTTGGTGCGCAACCAGATCAGGGCCTTCAATGTTGGCGGCGTCGACTGGTCCTCCAGCGACCTTGATGGTGGGTGCGACGAGAGGGTTTTCGGCGGGGCTAGCATATGGAGAGAGAGAGAGGGGGAGGTATCCACGATGGTTTCACTGTTGGTGCGCGACCAGATCCAGAGAGATGCAGTCGGCCGGCGGTTGGGAGCAGATCTAGCAGACCCGCGGCCGGAAAGATGCAGGTGCCGGCGCCGGTGTAGAGAAAGAAAGAAAGGGGAGAGAGGAGAAATAAAGGAGAGGGAGAGGGGGGAAATCGGTTGAACAAATAAAGAGAGGAGAAATAAAGGGGAGAGAGAGGGGGAGATAGGAGAGAGAAGAGTGTTATTTATTACTTTATTACCCTTTGTTTAATTACATTTAATTATTAAAATTGGTTTTAATTACTAAAATACCATAAAGAATTATAGTCCTTGATCAAATGATCAAATGGTCCAGAATGCTTCTCGCACTTTTCGCAAATAACACCCTTTTCGCATGAACCTTTCTCTTTATATATATATATATATATATATATATATAAGAAGTTCAATCAAGAATTATTTTTCGTACGAGAACTGTTTGTAATACCAATAATGACTCATTAATAGGTATATTTTGGTCATTCATATATTTACCCAACCGTGCATTGCGTCCGGATGAGTTGTATTAATTTGCGAGACTTTATTTTTTCAAAATACCTCTCATTAATGCGTTATTAATGAAACATTAGTGAGCTGCCGAAAAATAGTTCTCATCTGAACTTTCCTATATATATATATATATATATATATATATATATATATACTGCCGAAAAATAGTTCTCATCTGAACTTTCCTATATATATATATATATATATATATATATGGGAGGGTTCAAACGAGAACTGTTTTTCGTACGATAACTGCGATAACCAATCTTGGCCATTCAAGCGGTAAGTGGAATTCATGAATGAAGAGCGTGGGAGGATTGAGTGTGGCAGAGTGCATGTAAGGAATTCATGGGTGGGCAATCCAATTGAAGGAGGGGGAATTGGACGACTAAGATTGGTTCTCGCAGTTCTCGTACGAAAAACAATTCTCGTTTGAACTTTTCACTATATATATATATATATATATATATATATATAGAGAGAGAGAGAGAGGAATGATCCGGTGAGAACACATGTTAAATCGAGAACGGTGAGAACACTTGTAGGCCAATCATTTAACTAAATAAATAAGATATCTAAAATCAACCTACCTTAATTAAATCAAATCATTAAAATTCAACATACCTTAATTAACCAAGATTAATTTCAGTCATTAAATAAAAATCATCCGGAAACTATAAACTATTCTTCACGTTCTCACATTAAGAGGTGTTCTCATTTAATCATATATATATATATATATATATATATATATATATATATATATATATATATATATATATATATATATTTGAATGAGAATATAAGTGAAGGGTCCATCTAAATCTTGTAGTTATTGCGTTCTGAAACGCTTGGTGAGTTTCCATGAGGACAAACATGATATGGCATAACAATCCAAAACTATGCTTTATGCAATAGCTAGATTAGCTACGTTTACTTTTTTTTTGGTAGATACCCTCGCTTCTACGGCATGCATGCAGTGGCTAGATTCTGACATTCTGAGAGACACTATGTGAAACAAACCAAAAACTTTAATTACTACTTAATTAATTAACTTGTTTCCATCATCTAGCTTATATTTTTTTATTTAGAATCTAATGATTAAAAAAGTTATAGCCAACAAGTAGTTGGCACAAATGTATGCAGTTTAACTAATTTTATCCGTAGTCGTTTTTTAAGCATCCCTAATTAAAACTTAGTGAGAATCGAATCCTTGACATTTCATATAGAAGGCAAGTGTTTACACACTAGACAATCAAGAGACGATTATATAGGTTAAATAATGTGGTTGGATGAATTAATGTAATGTAATGTAGGTTATATAAATGTTCAGGACTTAATTATATATGTCACAAGATAGTTTATATGTCATCAATGTTATTGTTGTATTTGCAGAATAAGTTAACACGGACCTTCTTTTCAACGAGAATATTTGTGGAGTGACAAAATTAAGCTTTACATATTAAATTGTTTTGTTTTTTTATTAAACGCCCTCATTGATAAGGCACTGCTAGAAATTAAAGTGAAAGTAAATGTCAGGATCGAATATACTAACTATTTTGAACCAAGATATATTTAAAAAAGTCTCGGAATTGCACCTTAATATGTATTTATCACTTGTATCAAACAATCACAATCAAAGTCCCAAACTGTCTTTTATGCCAGACGTACAAAACTTCTCTAATGCAAGGATTACAGACGACCTTAAGGCTAAAACTCTGAAAATACGAATTGCAAAAGTGCTAGGGTAAAACTATGTTTAACCTAATTCTACATTCATATATATACACAGAATTACGAAGATAAACATTAAAAGCAAACTTTATCTCCTCCTTATCTTTATCTTTAATTGATTCAATATTCAAATCTTTCCTTGATCTCGGGAATCTTTCCTTGATTATAGGTATCCTTCCTTTTCTCAATCAACACTTCAATAGCATTAACTTCAAACTCTAACAGTATTAATAGGATCGAGCAGTATTAACTTTGTAGAACAGTACAAACTTCTCAACCAGTATTAACTTCAACAGTCTTGACTTCTACTAGCAATAGTTACTTCCATCCACAATACTAACTTTGTGCTAGAAGTCTTAAGTACGAAGTATGAGCAATATTGACTTGACTTGGCAGAATTTAGACCCAACAGTAAAGTTGTCATCTAAAGTAAAGACCTATATACCGTTGCACTCCACCACTCCCCACCACACTGTCACGCTAGCTTTGCATTATGATCACCATGCTGACCTACGAGTTGTCACCATGGGTACGTTTGTAATTTGGACTTTTACCTGTTTGTTAACTTAACTAAATTTCAAAAACTATGCAGCGGAATTTTAAATAAAAAACAAACAACCCAAGTAGTTATTACAGTTTAAAAACACATGTTTGGCGTATATACAAATATACAATACCAAAAATTGCCAAACATGCTTACCGTTGTTACATAATCTAAACCGACCATTAAACAAAAGGTTAAATATATATCATATATGTGTGTTGAAGAATCGATCGAGAGAGTACTCGGTACAACTAAGAACGATCACATCTACTACATTAATAAAGTTCCATTAAAAATGACTTTAATTGCAGATTAAAAAAGGTTATGCATACACTTGTCCAAAACATAAGATACTAGAATAACATATATAATCATCAATCACTCTTGATCAACACAAAACATAAGATGATAGAGGTCCCTGCATGTATATATATTTAAGACCAACAAGAACTGAAGCCACCAAGCTAAAACAGATGACACCACCTCAATTAATTAATGAAGTTACATATTTACCCACTCGCCCTAGACATATATATATGATGGAAATGATCGATAGCTTATCCAACATATATACTCTTGATCTATAATGAAAAGGATTAGCAGAACGAGATACTAATTACTTCCATAATCAATCAAGCGCATCTCAAGTTACCAGACTTCTTTGATATTTGATTCTGCATTTGACCAAAGCATGTTGATGATCTGTTGGACAGTAAAAAAGAAGCTGAAACAGAAGACAAAGGTGAAGCATTATTGGTAACCACATCTGCAAGTCCTTTAATGCATTCACCACTAACTGTGGTTTCCTCTTCATATATTGTTTCAAGAGTTCTAGAAGCTTGAAGTCTTGAGATTTGCAGAAAGCGGGAAGCTGCCACAGCAGAAAATGGAGTGCGGTGTTGTGATGGTTTGGTTTGGGAGTGGGTGGTTTTGGGTACTGAAGCAAAAAGTAATCTTGTTGCCATGACTACTATGCTATGGGTTAGTTATCCGTATAGGAATATGAGATGAGAGTAGAGGAGAGGAAGAGATATCTAGATAAGTGAATATTTCATGAAAGTTTTGGACAATTTATAGGGAGACGAACAGATGACTAGTCTCTCATGCATATTCATTTATTGACCATCAAACCATTATAATCAATTCTACAATATTACTTCTCAATGTTTTTTGTTTTTACTTGATACCTTATCACAATTGTCGTGAAATATTAGATAAATGATATTAGGATTTAGTAGAAGATAATCCGGCCCTATTGTATAGATGGACCGTGGTCAATCTTTCCTCGTCCACCCAAAATCAGAATCAGCTCAACACCGATTTGGCTCGTGATGTAGATAATAGTGATAATTAGTTTGTTAAAAAACATGTGATTGGATTTAAAACATTTATGTTAACATTGAAACTACGTTTGTTTTGTATAAAGTAGTTGTTTGACATCGTTATATATGTTGCATTGTTTTATTTTTGTTGTTGAGGTCTGGAAATAATAGGTTTCTAATTATTATCCGGAAAAACCGGGTGGAATAACAAGTTATAGCAAGGTACTACTGAAATTTTTGAAAAGTATTTAACGCGATATGTCGCCTCAAAAGACTATTTCCGACGACATGCCGCTATTAATATATTAATATTTATTTAAAAATAATCCGGTGAATGTCGCCCCTAAAAATGAATTTGTCGCCGCAAAAAGTATTAAATATATATATTATTAATTATTAAAAAATAATTAATTAATTTCGCTGCTAAAAGGTACATGTCGCCGCAAAAAGTGTTTAATATATTATTAATTATTAAAAAATTAAAAAATAATTTAATACATGCTGCCGCAAACAAATAAAATGTCGTCGCAAATAGTACGTGTACACGTGGCAAGATCTTGTGCCGGTGAGAGTTGCCGCTAATAGTTTAAATTGTCACCGCAAATAAGTTTTTGAGACGAGTTTTTTGCGACGGATTATTTGCGGTAACATGTCGGCTGAAAAGATCAATTGCGGCGACATTTTGCTTTTTTGAGGCGACATTTTTCATCCTAAAAGTCTTTATTTGTAGTGTTGGTGCCCATTAGGGTTTCTCATGAAGGTCTTATTGTATATTTTGCTCTTTATAAATAGTGGAGGACGGTGTTACAAAACCATAGGCTAACACTACTAGAAAAACTATCAATATCAACGCGTAAAATCTGTTGGTAAATAAGCTAATTCTGTTGGTAATTTTAAAAGCCAAAACCCTTATAGCCGTTGGTATTTTATCCACGGAAACACCACTGGTGATTAAAACCAATTATTGGTAATTTGAGTAGCCAATACCATATATTGTGTTCGTATTTTACCAACGAAAACATCGTTGGTGTTTGAAAGCCTATGAGTAAATTTATATAGCATGTTGGTAAACTTATATTTGACTCTTGGTAAATTATATATATATATATATATATATATATATATATATATATATACACTCATAAACACATCAGTGAACTAAAACATTACAAGATAAATATCTAGAAATTGGTATTGATAAAGTTGAATCACATCACAATTGTTCAGTACAACGAAATTTAAGGATTCCAAGCCTAATTGTAAATCAAGAAAATGTTCATGTCCCTTGATGCACTCTCAAACTAATTTCTCCTTCCATCTGCAAATAAAGTGAATAAAATCTAACTACACCATCAATGTATCTTTCAAAGTTAGACTTTTACATAATCGAACTTTAAAATTCGTATAACATGTGTGGACAAAAATCGTAAAAATTACCAACAGTATTACCAACTAATGCCCGTTGGTAAAATGTAAAAGCATATTAAAGTGTTTTTCGTTGGTAATGCCGTTGGAAATACGCTAATTTACTAATGGATTAATGCCCGTTGGTAAAATACGTTGGTATTGGCAACTTTTCTAGTAGCGTAAGAATTAATTAGTAGAAATAAGACTAAGTATCTCTATTGCGATTTTAGCAAGTCCGAAACCAACGATAGTGAATAAATCTTCATAGGGGAACAAGTTTTGAGAACCAAGGAGTCTTTTCGGTACTTAAGCTCCGTGTTACATTGGAAAGGGAGGATTGAGGGGGACATTGCTAGTTGCATTCGGGCGGGTTGGAAGAAATGGAAAGAGGCTATTGGAGTCTTTTGCAACAATAGGGTTCCACTAAAGTTGAAAAGAAAATTTTACAAAGTGGCGGTTAGACCGGCTATGTTATATAGATCATAACATTGGTCTCTAAAAAAGACACAAGCAGAGAAGATAGAAGTCGCTAAGACGAGGATGTTAAGGTGGACATGTGAAAAAACTCTATTAGATATTCCGGTTCGAGTTTTCAGATCTGTATTATAAGTGACGTCTATTGTTGACAATATGAGAGAGAAGAGACTGCATTGGTTTGGGTACGTTAAAAAGAGGCATCCTACAAGACGAGTCTATTTTCGTTGATGGCACGAGGAGGCGGGGACGTCCATCTCTGAACGAAGTGGGAGGATTTAGTGAGAATGGATTTGCGAGATCTTTCTCTCTCCAAAATAATGGTCTCAGATAGGATCTCTTGGAAAAGAAAAGTTAAGGTTGAAGAGTATGATGGTAGGCTAGTTTAGGAGTTAAAGTATATTTATAAGGGGTATATGAGTATATCTAAATGTATTTTTATAGATTGTAATTAAGAATTTGTTTTTCTAATTAGAATAAGTCTAAGTAGTAGTAGTAGTAATAATAATAACTCTATTAGCCATAATAATAATACAATAATATGTAATAACAGATAAAAAATATATTTTTTAAATACTTTTAATAAAAAGAACAATAATAATGATATAGATTAACTCATTTAATAATAATACTTACAATATTTATAACAACAATAGCATTAATATATAGTAGTAGTAATATTAATAACAATCATAATAATATGAACAAACAAATATAACAAGACACTTCGTATAGCATAGATTAAAAACTTAGTATACTTGTATTTACTATATGCTTATTTGCTGCTTTTTATTTATTTTTCTCTATTTCCTCTGTATACATCTATATAGTTTTATGCTCTTGGTTTTGTTTATTTTTCAATATATGATTTTATTTTATTTTATTCCATTCTTATCTTATTTTCTTTCTATTTTTTATTTTTATTATTTTGTTTTTATTTTTCTTTCCCGACTTTTTTATCTTTGCGCTTTCTTTTTCGGAGGTCTTTCGAGAATCAGTCTCTCTACCTTTGCGTAGAGATATGACTATTTACTTCTTACCTTCTCATACCCCGCTCTGGTGGGGTTGACATATATTTTTGTAGTATAACGATCAATATAATACATAATATGTACAGGGATTTCATCATTTTACATGGTATTAAAGCTTTAAGCTTCAAGGCTAGAGTTTATGTATTCAACAATAACAATACTCACTCTTACAAAAGAGATATTGTATGGGAAGGTAATATGTAGACAACATACTCCTACCTTTCGGTAGAGAAGTTGATTAGGGTTTATGTATTGAACTATATAAATTAATATCAATATAACACATAATACATACAAGGTTTTATTATTCTATATCAAGGCCCAGCATGACCTCTTGAAATAAAGGGCGACATTGGCCTGAAGATCAATGAAGTCATCAGACTACAACCTCCATGGCCTCATGTTTGATGGATGAAGATAAAAAATGTTTTTAATGCGTTCACTTTTAGAAAAATTCTTTATTTTTTTAGATTTTATTTTGAGAAAACAGAAAATTAGAAAAATGTTCAATTACACATTTTTTTCAATTTTTTTTCAAGAAAACATAAAACTTTCTTGCTTTTTCACATTTTTTCAAACTCCTCAATTTAGACCGAGTAGACTTTATATATGTTTCGTATGTTGTCATTTAACTAGCAAGTTGAATGGGTTATATGTTAGTTGCATGTACTTTGTTTTTTAACCGTAAGAAAGGGAAAACTAGACAAGGAATTTCGAAATAGTTAAAATCCTTGACTAGAAATTCCAAAAGATTTTATTCATATAGAAACTAGAAAGGTGGGAGAACAATGTTACAAAAGATTAGTTGCACGTAGTTAATTGTAGTTTAAATTAAATTTTTGGGATTAATAGTTTAGATTTATTTAGGTGCATGGTGAAGTTAGTTGCTTAATTGTACGTACTAGCTATATATATATATATAGGAATTGAAGCAGGGATTTAAATTAGTCTAGGTACGTAATTTATGATATGGAATTAGGGATCGATTAATTTCATATATACGTGTCTCAATTGAAAACCATGCACATCGATCGATATGATCTAACGGTCTTGGGTCTTCTGAAGAAATATATATTCGCATGCAGATGGAGGGCTGATTGCGCGTATTAATTAGTTGATGACTTTTCATGCATATAAAAACGATGGACAAAATTGGGCCGGCCGGCACATCATATATACAGCATACAAATCCAAAATTGTTCTTTTGAGGTGTTGTGGAATGTTGACGTGCGTCTGCTTTTTGGTTTAATAAGACGCACGGCGCCCTTTTCTATACGGCAATTGCTTCAATTCAATTCTGTACGTTTTTATATATTAATTAGCCAATTGATTAAGGAGCGACTGATGACTTGGTCGTGGTTGTTTCGTGGGTAGACATCAAGTTCTCGCTAGCTACCTTTGCAACAATGGCGTACGTACGTAATGGTTATCGTCATCATTTTTCACACTCAACTAAAATAACAATATTATCGATCACTAGGAGGAAGAGCTAGCTAGCTTTTTCTGGCTAGCTTCTTATATATGTTATCTTGCTGCTAGCTATATATATTATGTTATGTTGGTGAAGTTTATTATACATATAGCTGCTCTGCAATTAACAAAGGCAATTAAGTTTTGTCATGATGAATAAAAGAAGCACAAAAATTGCAAGTTATAATTAATGTATTTTATGATTATATATAAAGATATAAGAGTACTCCGGCCACCTAGCTACTGATAAGCTAGGAGAATAGAGGAAATTAAACATGATATAGTAAGAGATCGAAATATTAATGGATAGCATATATATGTGTACGTGGTCCATATATGACTTTTAATCAAGTATATATTTTGAGCATATATATGTGCCTTGGATAAGATCGAGGTCGTCTCTTAGCAATTAATGAACCACTGACCCTTTAAACATTCTGCTTTTATATATATATATATATATATATATATATATATATATATTATTGTCTTCTCTAATAATATTTGGATCTTTTTTAACCCTATAGCCATAGCCATAGCCATGTAATAATAAATGATTGTCGTTTCACATAAATTACACTTTGGGAGACTTTCAACTTTCACATAAGCAAATTAATTAATACTCGATCCATCGGTGTTAACTCAAAAACATTGAGCGCATTTTTAATTAATTTGATGTTACCATTATTAGAAAGGGCATAAAAGAGTCCGGTTAAAAAGGGTTTTCAAGTATAAGATGATTTTTAAAGTTTTGACTTCAAGTCCAATATTTTAGGGAGTATGTTTAATAGGTGTGAGTTCTCTTTATGATAAAAAGGGTCTTCAAACCCTCCCACCCTACCTCACTTCGCTTTCTCTCTATCTCTCTCTTTTCCTTTTTCTCTTTCTCTCTCTCTCTTTATATATATATATATATATATATATATATATATATATATATATAATAAGTATGGATAAGGTTAGGTTAAGGTATACTAACTTTTGGTTTTGAAAATAAAACTGATGTGAAAACTGGGTTGAAGAACCCACCACTCATGCCATATGGCTCGCCTTAGCAATGAAAACAGATAAATAGTTTTGTTATTCTAAACAATAAACCAGTAAAAAAATATAGATTAATTAAAGATGGCGTGTGTTTTAATTAGTTCTTGCGACACATTTGACAGCTTTAAATTGCCGGTGTGTTAGATAAACATCAATGCATGATCTTTCACATGCACTATGCACCTGCTATACTACATGAGTAATGTTGCTACATCGATCCGTCAGGTCAGTTTAGATGATCATGTTGGACTGTTCTTCACCATCCTCAAGACCAAAGCTCGAATCGTATGCTACGAACATAAACAAACCGTTATAAGGGGGTCCGAGGCTTAGGCCTTTGATCACCCTTCGATGGTCAAGTGAGTACTTGTTCATGTATACATCAGATTTTGTAATATATTAAGTGTGTGTGTGTGTATATATATATGTATATATATATGTGTGTATATATATATATGTATATATAAAGGGAGAGTGCACATAGAAAGTAAGGGACAAGAGAGGTGAGAGAGATCCCTCCAAAACCTAGTGTGCATCTCTCCTTTTATAGAAGAGATGGAGAGTAATGTACGTACTTTATACATCTCAGTAGTTCATTGGTTATTAAACGATTATTTTACAATATTCATTGAGTAGTACATAAAATCTGAATCGGTAAGTAAACTTCGGATCTGGTCCATAAGTAAACCTTAATTCAGATAGTCAGTATGAACTACGTCATCAAGTAATAAACAAAAAAGGTGCAAAAAGGGAATTTATGATGACAAAAGAAAACATATCTTAAAAGTGCAAGCACATGGCAGCACTTGAAATGGTCATGTTGCATGCCTTTCTTCATGTAATGTCTAAAGAGATGCAATTAATACGAAAAGCAATAGCTGGCAGAAAAGTTTAAACCAATTAATATCAATATGTATATAGCGACTCACAACGATCGCGACTAGTGACCGAATTTGAGCCTTAACGGCTTCATCCCTTCATCTTATCTCATTCACGTATCAAGATAAAAGACATATATATGGTTCAATGCAGTAGGGCCGTAGGGGTGTTAGTCGGGTCAACCTAATCATATTTCAGATTATTCGGGTTTTCGCAAGAAAGTTTTAACCCTAAACCCGACCTTAATAAAATCAGATTTCGTGATTTCTTCTGTCGAAAATTGAACTTGAGTAGTATCATGCTTCAATTTCACCCGATGAGAATGTGTAAACACCTTAATCGAAGTTGAAGGGCTCATTGAGGGATTTTGATTCTAAATTGTTTATCTAAAAAATGGTTTTCAAAATCATTTTCATATTTGAATTGTGTGTTGTTGGAGATTATTACGGTGGTCAGAGTGATGACGTTGGTCGTAAATATTATTGGGCGATTATGAAGGTTTAGGAAGAGAGGACTAATTTAATTAACTGATTAAACATAATTAAGTGATTATTTATATCATTTTAAATCAACTAAAAAATAAAGAAAATGAATAAATAAATTGTACAAGGGCAATATAGTCATTTTAAGTGAAGGAGAGACTAATTATGTAAGAAAGTCTGGTGAGCAGGGGACTAAACCCGTATTTTTACGACACGGGAACCAAATCCATAATTTTGATTAAATCACAAGGGCTAAAAATGTAATTAACTCTAAAAAATACGTGATTCTACATATTTTTACCAAATGGTCAAAATGTGTCTGTACAAAAAACTAAAAACGACGTACTTGACAAGATTTCTTATTATACGTACATATTCTCTAGTGGATTTTTATTTAAGTTTTAAGGTGTGTTTGGTACAAAGCTTCTAAAAGTTATAGCTTTTAAATTTTAGAAAAGATAAGCTTTATATATAAAAATACTTCATTTAGTTGCAAAAATTTAAACGTTTGTATTTTATTTTATTTTTTGATAGACCAATTTACATAAATAACCTTCAAGTAATTTTCTTTTTTATTTAAAAATTTAATTTTATGTTATTTTACATTTTTAATCTTTAAACTACATTGTTAAACACCTATATTCAAATAAAAGGCTCATCTTCCAGCTCAAAAAAACTCAAAGCTCCACCTTTAAAAGTTTCGGCCTTGGCCTCGGCTTTTGCTCTTCTTAGCTACTCTAAATATACCTATAATTTAAAGGATTTAAGTATTTGACGATCCCTTCGTGATTGTATTTGTAGCTTTTACCTTTTCATGACACACGTAAGGCCCATTTATAAGTAAGCATGAACTTGGGCCACTAGGCGTCCATATAACGAGCCCAAGGCCCGAAGCATTCTCAAGCATTTGAATCTTGTCAATATAGAAAAGGTAACACTTGCAATCAAACCTTCTTTGTTCGTTGTTAAATGATTTTAAAATGAGATAATCTAAAGTGTCATTTGTTTTTTAAGTGGTTATAACACTAGGAGGTGGTTTTGACGTCTAAATATTCATTTATATTTTATTATTTATTTTTTAGAACACTTGAATGTTTATAATTATCTGTCTTATGATTTTTCGTATTTAACTATTATATTTTTAACAAAGTTTAAACTTTTCTAAGTAAATATAAAAAATGGTCCAGGAGTTCGAAAAAGGAAATACTTAGGCCATGCAATTTAAAACATGACAAGGCCTCGGCGGGCACATCCATATTATACTCTACTGGTTTTCTACTTGTGTGATATGGTATGGATTTCATGTCATTCATGAATAAGGTAGGAGGAGAAGATAGTGGAGATGGTGTTTGTTTTATAATACGTTAAATGTCTTATGTTTTATTTTATGTTTGCAAAATAATATATGGCTTAGAAGTTTGAGTCCGTAAAATAAGTGATATTTTTATCCGCTTCTTAAAGTAAGTGGTAACAAAATATGCAAAGAATTTCTCTGCAAATCTTTTTTTATGGGGTGTTTGGTAGAGAGAAAAGAAATACGAAGAATTGGTTTATCTTGTTTGGGAGAAATGGTTATAGTTTTGGGAGGAGAAATGGTTTCTCCACCCATTTCCATTTCTCCACTTCCTTTGTATTTTCATTTCTCTTCAAATTGTGGAGAAATGCAGAGAAATGGCAGCCGATGTCTACTTTCATCGTCGATGTCCGGTTGTGATGTTTTTTTGGCGTTCTACTCATCATCATCGACATCCAGCGAGGCGGTCAATGCTGCAACCGCCGTCCGGCAACTTAAGCCACGATTTCTTAGTTTCATTTCTTTGATGATACCAAACAGGGGAATCAATTCCAATTCTCCACACATTTCTATTTCTCCCAATTTTCATTTCTCCCATATTTCTATTTCCACTTCTCCCAATTTATTTTCTCTCTACCAAATACCCCTTAATGTCTATATGAAAATAGAAACAAGACTACAGTGTTCATGCAAATATAAAGTTAATGCAAACAACTATGTTTAAATCCTCAGACCCACTTTTCCAAATATTGACTGGTATCATTTCTTACCATATTTACAGACTTTTAGACACACACTTAATAGTTATTATATATATATATATATATATATATATATATATATATATATATATATATATATATATATATATCAGAAGATCGACTTAACATAATCCTAAAAGTTCATCTACTTACAAATTATTCTATCATACATATCATAACTAGATTTTTTTCTTTAGCTTATTGAGCCCATGCCTTTTCCTTTCTTTTGGTTGTGTATGTATGTCTTAAAATGCAAGTTACATAATACATATACTATAGTCAAAAGCCTAACAAAGTTATAAGTTTTAAAGTGTACATTAGATAATATAAAAACATATAAAATTATACTTTAAATACAGGCTATCATGAAAACATATAAATACATTTTTTTAATAATTGTTTTTGTGTCATGCATGCTAGTTCCTGTATTATAAAAAACAACCCATTCTTAATTTTTGTCTTGAACTCTTGATGGTCTAGAAGAACATTGGTATCAAATAGTTAGACAACTATTCCATGTTTGAAAAAAAAAAACCTTCAAACAAAAGACCATTTATAATTCTAATCTTTTAAATATTAATTAATAATTGTTGGCCATTTATGAAAAGATATATGAAAAAGATTGTATTTATTTGTATGCTTTAGCATATATTTTTAAAATTTAAAATACGAGGTAGATGCGATTGTGCTCTTGCATCATTGTATTGAGTTACGTGAAAATCATATATTAACTTGTGCAAAACATAATTCTTAAACAAAATTGTGAAATTAAATTTATAAAAAAGAATAGTAACGAATATTATATATGTTTAATTTAAGTAATAAGTATTAAAATAAACATTTGTTTTGGCTAGAAAAGTAGAGGGAGTGGATCTTGATCCTTCCTTAGTCACGGGTGTTAAGGAAGAAGTCGTAAAACGTGATCTAAAACGAATTCTCCGACATTGGAAGGTCCAGCACCATTAAAACGAATTCTCGATAGTTTTTGTTCTTTTGTGTTCAAGAATAAATAAACACTACCATTTTTAAGGACGATATGATATTTGCCATTTTCTATGTATTATATTATAGGCGAGGGTTTAAACGAGAATTGTTTTTCGTACGAGGACCAATCTTAGTCGTTTATTTTGGATAATGGAATTCATTGATGAAGAGCGTGGGACGATTGAGTGTGGCAGGGTGCACGTAAGGAATTCATGGGTGGACAATCCAATTGAAGGAGGGGAAATTGGACGGCTAAGATTGGTTCTCGCGGTTCTCGTACGAAAAACAGTTCTCGTTTGAACTTTTGCCTTATATTATATTATATTAGTGAAAAGAACCATTTGAGAACCGTTTTTATTGCGAGTACAAGTTGTAACCGTTATTAATGCTCATTAATAGGGTATTTTTGGTTTTTTATATAATTTTCCAACTGTGAATTGTGTCCGGTGAGTTGTCATTAAAGATCGAGCCTTGATTTTCCCGAAATACCTCTCATTAATGCATCATTAATAAGTCGTCATTTTTATTGACCATTGATTTATTTTAATCAAGGACTAAGATTGGTTCTCACAGTACTAGCTCGTAATAAAAACAATTTTCAGATGAATCATCTCATATATATATATATATATATATATATATATATATATATAAAATTTAGTTAGCCATTATTTAAATTGTTTTAGATAACGAGTTGTGCGTTAATTTTTTATGCTATTCATATCTAAAGTAATTAACAAACGTAATAGAGTGTAATCATAGAAAAAATGAATACATATCGTTAAGGATCGAGTGATTGACGATAAGATAACATATTCAATATTATTCTTGCTTGTCCCGTTTTGATGATTATAGGATGAATTAGAATTACAACTCTCAATGCGGAATAAACAGAGTATTAATTGTTTATGTTTGTTTATATGAATAATCAAATAAAAGGGGTATGAGTACAAACTCGATAATTAAAAGAACAGCCTTAGTTATGTCAATTACTCTAAAACAACTTGGCACTTGACTTTACAGAGAATTATAACTTACTGAATGTCACATTAACTTGTCTCATAGAGAGATGATCTATTTATACAAGTACAAAAGAATATACTAGCCATCTAAACAAAGTCATGCGTAAAGATCTTATTCAAAGGTACGAGTAACTAATTCACACACTCTTTCGACCAATAGGAGAGCTTATGCTGCAACCGATTGCATCACACGATCTTTCATGTTGACAATGATAGGGATGACGTCATTGTAGGGACCATTTGATTTCAAGATAGGGGTGTTCACGGGGCAGGGCAGGTAGTAGAATTTTTGCAAACCACAACTGTGGGGTGAGTACTAGTTTTGAAACCGAAACCGAACCGCAAACCGCGGGTACCCGTTGTACGGGTGCCCGAAGGGAGGCGGGTATCCACAGTTTGGGTCACGGGTACCCTAAAATTAAACTATTTTTCATTTCTGTTGTTTTCAATTAGTTTAGATTCATAATAAAACAATAAACAGTTGTAGAAATAAGTCAACGATAATAAGTAAATCACTAGCAGAATTCAAAAAGATCTTCGAGGAGAGCTTTATTTAAACAAAAAACCGATATAATTAAAGTTGACGGTGTTGATCGATTTCAGTGTCTCCATGTTGAACTCTCGATCGTTGCTGGCTTGCGAACTCTCGATATCAAAGCTCAAAAAAGAATTAGGGAAACGATAGGGGCTACTAGAAGTAAGTTAGGTAGTTTTGAGAAATTTAAGTTTTCTAATGATTTTGTTATTTCATATTAACATATATATATATATAATTAAAAGCATACGGGGAGGGTACCCGCAGATATCGAATTTTAAAAACCGAACCTGCCCCGTGTTTAGCGGGTATCCTAGTTTTCGGGTTACAGGTTTTACAGGTATCGGTTTTTTCGGTTTCGGTTCATGCGGGACAGGTCGGTTTATCTGTTTTTCGGTTTTTTTGAACACCCCTACTTCAAGATGTTGACTCTAAAATCTAGTACCATACTTCAGGTTCAGATATATTGACTTGAAGTTGTTCAGCACACAGTATTCAGTGTAGGATCTTCATTAATTTATTTGAAATCCTAAGGCTTATTCGAAGATCTTCAAGCCTAATGTGTTGTAAACAAATTAGGGCTAACAAACCTAAAATTTATTATCATAAAATTGATGTTTGTATACGAGATTAAGGTTTGTAAGGAAAGATTAAAAATTGGATTGAAGGGAAATAAAATGAACTGAATATAATTGATATTGAATCAAAATGTATAGTTTTAAACTAAATTATGATAAAAAAAATGCAAAACTATTTATATAATTAATTAATGTTTTAATATATATATTGAAAAGATTATTTGAGAACCATTTTTATTGCGAAAACCAATCTTAGGGTGTGTTTGGCGAAAGAGGCTGGGGCTGGGGCTAATTAATTAATAATCCCAAGCCCAAGTCATAAGCTACTTGAAAAAACTTTTATTTTTGAGGCTTATGAGGGCTTATGTTTTTAATAATCCTCTCAAGATTGTAACACCCGAACAGGGCTAGAGGGCTGAGAATTATGAAAACTAGAATCCAAAGCCCCTATAATCCCCCATAAGTCCGTTGCCAAACACACCCTTAGTCGTCCAATTCCTTATCTTTTAATTCAACTGTCCACCCATGAATTTATCACATGCACCTTGCCACACTCTATTCTCCACACTCTTCATCCATGAGATCCACTTACTAATTGAATAGCTAGGATTGGTTCTCGCGGTTCTCACAATAATAATGGTTTTTAAATAAACTCTTCCATATACACAC
The DNA here is from genome assembly GCA_038502395.1 of Dittrichia graveolens. Taxonomy (NCBI): domain Eukaryota; kingdom Viridiplantae; phylum Streptophyta; class Magnoliopsida; order Asterales; family Asteraceae; genus Dittrichia; species Dittrichia graveolens. Next base: position 5,228,033 of record JARJIL010000005.1, on the reverse strand, counting down.
ACACACACACACATATATATATATATATACATACATATATAGTGTGAAAAGTTCATTTGAGAAACATTTTTATTGCGAGAACCAATCTTAGTCATCCAATTCCTCCTTCTTCAATTGGATTGTCCACTCATGAATTCCTTGCACGCACCCTGCCACACTCAATTCCCCCACGCTCTTCATCCATGAATTTCATTATCCAAAATGAACGGCTAAGAAAACGGTTCTCAAATGAACCTTCCCCTATATATATATATATATATATATATATATATATATATATATATACATACATATATATATACTAGCATGTTACCCGCGCAATGCGGCGACGATAACTAATTCATTCTCGATAACATGTCCGTTTTCGGTAACGTAGGGTATGGTATGCACACACTATGATAACGTCGAGTAATTTCCATTTGCAGTATGTCCATTTTGTTTCCTTCTTTTCCATTTTACTTAATTCTTTATTATCTATCAACTTCTTCGTTAATTTCTAAAATAACCTTTGAAAAAAAATAAAATAAGAAAAAATAATCTCTACTTATAAAATAAGATGATAAAAATATATCAATGACTTAGTGAATTGTGTTGATTTGAATGAGAAATTGTGTAGGTATGAGACAATATATTAGTGGTTGGGTTTGTGTATTTTAAAAAATGTAAATATATTTAAGACTATATTGGTAACTTTCTATTACTTAAAATTTAAGAGTTCAAGTAAAATAATATTAAATATATTATAAATTAAACTTTTTATTTTATTTATATGAGTGTTTATAGATTCGGTTACATGTTATCAAGTTTATAACTTTTAGTTATACGAATTTTCTAATACTTCAATTAAATTATTTGGTATATGATATAATATTTAAAATAATACTATGGAGGTTTTTTTATTCAATTTTTAATTTGTGTAATATCTTATAGGTTGAAATTTAATTTGTATTGAGTTGACATTTTTAAACATTATTTTTATAGAAAGTTTAGTTATTAAAATGGTATTCAATGGTTTCATTTTAAGATTTAAATAAGGGGTAAGTTTCAAATTACTTAAAATTTAAGAGATTAAGACATTTAGGAGAGAGTGTGTTAAATGCTTTATATATTAGTATAGATATATAGGGGAGAGTTCATGAGAAAAGTGTTTTATTTGCGAAAAGCAATTTCAGCAATTGATTGGTTTTTGATCTTGTGGTTCATATTAATCATAATTAATATTTTTATTTAATTCAAAAGGGTAATTTGGTAAACAAAAAAATTCTCTTTCCTCTCTCTAATTATTTTTTTTCTATATTTTATTTTTATTACTTTCCAAAATAATTCTTTTTTTTAATTTCTTTATATATTCAAGTGTTCATTAATGAATCCTAACAATTTGGTTGGATTTTTTATCTTTAATTACTCAAAATTACAACTAATATTTATGTTCAACCATGAACAAAAGTAATTAAATTATATTTTTGTTCAACAACGAACAACCTAAAAAGAAACAAAAAAGCCTAAAATCTGAGTTTACAAATTAACAATTATCCAAACAACCTAAATACACATACAAACGATCTGTTCACTATTAAACAAACTATACCGGTAAACAAGAGAATATCATTAAAGCTCAAACAAACCAATATTTTTATGAAAAAAATCCATAAAAATATGAACTGCTAGATCAAAATATACACTAATGAATGATTGCAGAAAACTAACATACTCATTATTGAAGCAACAGAGTTTAAAGCAACATAATACACTACTAAAAACAAAGTTTACAACTTTGAAGCAATGGATGTTCAATTCTGATGAACCACAAAACAAAGCTTAAAACTTTGAAGCAACAGATGTTCAATTCTGATGAACCCGAAAACAAAGCTTAAAACTTTGAAGCAACAAATGTTCAATTCTGATGAACCGTGAACATATATAATCAAATGATAACAAATGTTTTTGCCTTTTTATTAAGTGGATACCAATACTAATCACTTATCAATAATAAATTTAAAAAGGAAAGGAAAAAAAGTAAAATAACCAGGGCATAAAATTACACAACAAACTAGATCGTGGCTTCAGATCTGGGGAGTTGCACAGTGGGTTGACGACTTCAGATGTATGACCGGCGACTAAGACGGTGGTGGTGAAACCTCCCTCTATATACTTGTTGACAACAAACCTACCTTGTTGATGAACACACCACTGAACATGAAATCGGTGGTGATGAACACGAATCAGAAAAAAGCGGCAGCGGATGGTGGCTAGTGGGTGTTGTTCAAGACCCATTATCGATGGTGCTCGGTGAAGGGTGCCCGGCGGCAGTAGGTTAACCTCAATTCTACGATTGGTGCTTGGTGAAAAGGTGTTGGAAACGGTAGATAGTAGGTGTTGTTGATGGTGATTGCTGGAGATTTACAGGGGCCAACGACATAGAGAGGAGAAATCGATGGTTTCCTGTTAGGCAACGATCGGTGCAAGTTGGCAGGGTTGACGGCGGCAGAGATCTCATGGTGGTGTATATTTAGACATGACAGTGATGGCGGTGGTGGATATTTTGAGCCGGCATTGATGTTCTTCAATGGTGAAGATGGCGGTTAATGTAAAACGGCGACAGTCGTTGTGTATCGGCGGCATCGTTGTTCAAGAAACCACCGGAGAGATCTCGAAAATCAGATAAAAAGAGGGCCTAATTAATTCTCTCTTTTGGAGACGCTGCCGGTAGAGATAAATGAGAAAAAGGAGATTTGAGGGAGGCTGTCATTAGAGAGATGAGAGATATTGGAGATTTGAGGGAGGTGACGTGATATAGATGAGATAGGGGCTGTCAATGGGGCAGATCGGATCGGATCTTTTAAAGATCTGACCTAACCCGTAGACCCATTTAATTGGATTTGAATCTGACCCATTAGCATTAAGATCCAATCACTTGGATTTGGATCGGATCTGTTGGGAAAAATAGGCTTACAAATATATCCTCTTTTGTTGACACAAAAATATATAACTTGTTTATATAATTGTATGTACTAACATTAACATATGTGCACATATACATATATATATTCAATCAAATATATTCTCATCTATGATCTACAAAATAAGCTTCATCAAATGGCCAAGCTCCAATCGTCAAGATCCGAGTTCAAGTAGAAGCCGATGTCGAAGATTCCTACAAACAAACGTTTGAAGTTTATGAGCTTACAAAATAAATAATCAAATGAGTTTAAGTTTTTATAAAATAATTTTTATAAAAATTGAGACAATTTTTATAAAAATCACAAGCTTGGAAGTCAAAGCAAATAAATTCCCATTTTGGCAAATACTAAACACAATCTTACATTGAAATAAGCCAAAACCATATTTAGCAAAAGGAATCTCCCAAAGAGGTAAACTTCCAACATGCTTTGTGCATTTGGTTTCCAAACTACCATTTTCATGATTAAATTCAAACTTAAGAAGTATGGCACTTACCCAACTTTTCTAAAGCTTCTTTTCAGTGCATTTTTATAGTAAAAATGGGTTGTGTGTGGTTTTGGTAAAAGCCCAACGTCTATATGCACAAGGCTCAAAAATCTCCAGCAGTGCGACGGTCGATTCCACGGTCGACCGTGGATCGACCGTGGATCGTCTGGACACTTTTTGAGCATCAGACTTTTTCCTTATTTAAAGCAACTCAAGTCTTGTGTTTTACTAACCTCTTGCAATCTAAAAAACACATAACATATACAAAAACTTGTGAGCTCATATTCTTGATAAAAATTCAACATCTCAAGATCAAGAATGAAGCAAGAGTGAAAGTCTTCAAAGTTCAAACACTACATTACCTTCTTATATATTTGTAATTGTGTGAGGATCATCTCTAGCCTTAGAATTAGAGAGAAGTTAGGATCATCTCTAGCCTTAGAATTAGAGAGAAGTTGTAAAAGGTTTATCTCTACCTTCAAAGAGAGAAGTTAGTGGAGCAACTCTTGGTGGGTGAGGCCAAGGAGTGGATGTAGAGCAAGGTTGTTAACCCTTGCTTGAACCACTATAAATCATTGTGTCCAAACTACTTCATTGGTGATATCTTTCTTCCTTAAACTCTTTAATTACTTGCAAATATTGTTAAAAACTTCAAAAAGTGGGCATATAACCTATTCACCCCCCCTCTAGGTTCTAACAGGATCCATTACTAATGGATCTTGACCCAGAGCGACCCATTTAATATTTATTATTTATAGTATAATTTATCAAATATTTTTTCAACCACTACCCCACCCTACGTCCCTACCCCAAACCCCACCCCACCCCACCCCACCACCACCACCACCACCACCGCCAGCCACCACCCGCCGCCGCCGCCGACACCGTCACCACCCGCCACCGCCGGCCACCACCATCACCACCACCGCCGACTACCCGCCGCTGCCACCGTCACCACCATCACCGTCGCCGTCACCACCATCACCGCCGCCGTCACCACCACCGCCGGCCACCACCGGCCGTCGCTGTCACCACCACCACCACCACCGTCGCCGCCACCACCACTGCCGCCGACACCGTCACCACAAAATTGATAGTATACCTTCGCTTCGAAAGGGGCAATCAATTTCAACGCGTGATGAATGCATTTGTGATACGAGAAATCTTCGGTTGTTCCATCAACTCGCTCCACAACAAAGCAACGCGTGTTTCCATGATTCAAGTGATGCCCGACCTATATACAATACAAGTTGGAAAAACAGAATCTTGAAAATGGGAAAAACATTTATTTTGAACCGAAGACTTTTTTATCGATTTTTTTGTTTTACCTTTATTTCATAAAGTCCCATTCCAATCTTCTCCTCCCTTCGAGGGTGAAAAAATAACACTTTCCATGCAACAAGCTTGTCGTCTTGGCTTAACTTGTGATTAACATCATACCTGTATCCAAACACTCCCTAGATCAATCAAATATGTCATAATGAAAAGAATAATGCAAAGATTATAAGAGCAGACTTACTTGTAAAGTATATGCTTCAAATCTTTCGACAGCCTTATGATATCTTCAGCTGAAATATGTTTTTTCAACACCAATTTCATTATATCCATACTCCCATCAACAACAAGATCAGGAAATGGAAAGAACGAGGCCAGATTTTTGTTACTCGTGTTCGGCGGTGACGGTGGTGGCGGCGGCCGGTGGTCGGCAGTGGTGGTGGTGGTGATGGCGAGGACGGGTGGCGAGGTGGTAATAGGCGACAGCGGTAGCCACGGCGGTGGTGGGTGATGACCGATAAATTGATGATAGTTGATGGTTAAAATTAAATTGTAGTTTAATATTAAATGGATCGACCCAGACAGATATTGGATCGACCCACGTAGTGATCCAATTAAATGGGTCGACCTATTGGATCTCTTATTGGGGCGATAGATCCAATATTTAGACCCATTGGATCCAATAAATGGGGCAGATTGGATCAGATCTGGGGCAAGATCTGACCCATTGACAGGCCTAAGATAGGGTATGGGTTTTAATTAGGGTATGATTTATTTTTTTTGTGAAAAAGACTTTTATATCCTTTGATGGTTTAAATTAATTACCTTTTATATCTTAATAATTACTAAAATGCCACAAACAGTATTAGCCTTTGATTAAATCATCTAATGGTTCACATTGCTTCTCGCACTTTTCGCAAAAAAACAACTTTTCGCATGAACCACCCTATATATATATATATATATATAGAGGGAGATTCATACGAAAAGCTTTATATTTGCGAAAAGTACGAGAAGAGTTTGAGACCCTTGGATCATTTAATCAAGGGTCATGATTATTTATGGTAGCTTGGTAATTAAAAAGAAGATTAATGGTATAAATTTAATTAGAAAAAGGTTAAAATAGACAATTTCACTTCTCCTCTCTCCTATATTCGGTTCCTTCCCTATAACCTCTCTACCAACCATTTTCAAGAAAACCCTAGCTTACCTCCTACCCCTCCACTCGCGTTCGAAGATCCTGGCAGGTAACTTGCCGCCGATTATTCTACTACGGTGGCCACTCACAAATCTAATAGCACCCGACTAACAGATCTTACTCGCTCGCTCTCTACTCGTAGCTTCCATGGGAACACAGCCACAAACGATTTCTTGATCTGTCTACATAACCGATGGAAGCCAATCTCTCTTTCTCTTCAAAACCAAAAGTTGATAGTGACTCCTCTCCATCTCCCTTTCTCATGGATTACCTCGGTGTGTTTTTTCAGGCCATCGAGAAAAAACAAAGAATGGCTTGATTTTTTCTGGGCATCGAGAAAAATAAAGAATGGATTACCTGTGTGTGTTTTTTCTGGCCATCGAGAAAAAACATAAAGAATGGCTTGATTTTTTTATTATTGCTGGATGAAGTAAGTAGAATGATTCTTTGTTTTAGTTTTTTTATTTGGTAAGAATGGGGGCTTGATTTTTTCATTGGTACTTTATGTATTGATTTGTGATTGTGGATTAGGTTTATTTGTTGGTGAATTTTAGTTTTATTTTGTAGTTCATGAATAAACTAACACTGGAAAATCATTTTAATTGTTTATTGGTATTGGTGACCAAGAAGGTAATTGAGTTTTTTATTTATTGATATGCAATTTATACTTGTTTATTATTGAACAAGTGATAGTTTATGCATTTATACTTGTTTATTATTGAACAAGTAATAGTACATATTTAGTTGTTTATATTTTTAACAACTAGATTTTAGCTGTATTTTTATTGTTCATTTCTAAATAAGAGAATTTGAGACATTAGCGTTCTATAATGAACACTTGATAACATGACTGTGTATATTGAAATGGTCATTCTTATATTTTCTCATAAGTTCAATTTATACCGGGTTTGAAAGGTTAATTAATGTTTTGTTAGGTAACAATTGTACATGATTTGTGTTTACTAGCAAACATGGTATAAAAAATGAAAAACATGTAAATAGTATATTGCGTTAAGTAATGAACACCGTGTTAATAATAAATAAAAATATAAACTAAATAGGAAAAAAATAATGTTTACTAGTGAACATAGTGCTGAGCCTAAAATATAAGTAAAAACAAAAAAAGCTATATTTTATCGATGAACATCGTGAAAGTAATAATTTGCTATAAATTTTTTATTTAAAATATACGAGAGAGAAATAGATTGGAAAGAGAAAAAAAATTTGGTAACCATTATGCCCTTTTGAATTTAAAAAATAAAAAAATTTGATTAATCTAAGCCACAAGATCATATGCAAATAAGTGGTTAGGATCGCTTCTCACACTTTTCGCAAATAAATCACTTTTCGCATTAACTCTCCCCTATATATATATATATATATATATATATATATATATATATATATATATATATATGAACCTCCCATTATTATACAATAATAATGGCATATGAATTTCCTTTTTCATGATTGATGATAGATCAATCACGTTGTAGTAAATGAAAGAAACTATATATATAAGAGGCCAAGTGGAACAAATGAAATAATTGGAATTGATGGATGGATAAAGTGAACCCGCATCATAGTCATACATGATAAGGCACTAAACCTATATTAAGTTATTATTATTACTAGTTTAGATATCCGTGTGTAAATACACGTATATTCATAATTATTTATGTGAAAATATTGTTTATATTCGTTTAATTAAATATATGATGATTATATTGTATGAGCGAAAAAAGAGCTCGATCCGAAAACAATTTTAAGAATGAAGTATAGTTTAATTACGATAAAATTTATAGTGTATATATATATATATAATAAACTTAGATAAGAACAAGAAATTTGAATGTGTATAATGTTTTATTATTGATGTTGCTTAGGATTTAATATATTTATTTCTAAATTAATGTAGTGAATACTTTTGAACAAATGACCGGTTATAATTTAATTTTAACTGAATAAAAGATTAAGATCTTCTAATTAAATTAATGAAAATTAATCTTTTATTTATATTGGAAGATGGAAAATTCTTATAATCAGAATATATAGTTACTTACAGCATAAGAAAGTGTTTAAAGTGATAGAAATTATAATTATGATAAGAATATGATTCATAATTTTAGTAGAATTTCAATTAATTATGTCTAATGATTTAAAAAATATAGATAAGTAAAAAGACCTATAATATGTAAAAGATCTACGTTAAATTACAATAAGAATTGATTTAGTAGTATAAAATTAAAAAATTATATAATAAATAAATAGGTCGTATAAGAATAAATACTTTAATTGTGTAGAAGGTAGATTTTATTTAATAAATATTATTATTCCTTAACTGTATGTAATTTTACATAAATACATATTGTGAAAAATACAATAAAAATAATTATATCGCAAATTCAATCATATACAATAACGATGATTAAAATAAACGTTTAAATTTATTTATAATTAATTAAACCTATATGATTATAAAGATATTAATAAGTAGTGGTTGAATTTAGATAAGTTTTAATTACTTTGAGATAAGTTTTTAATACTTTGACCATAAAAAGTCAAAATTATTTTTTTAATTTAAAACAAATGAATGATCAAGATTAAATCTTTTGTTAAATGAAGAGGTCAGATCGTGTAATAATTTTTTTCTAATTAGTCTTTTATTTATATTAGAAGATTATTATAATCAATTTTAGTTGATTAATGAAAGTCAATAATAAATTAAATAATCTCTACGAATAAAACATGCCATCTACATGACTAGTATGTGTGGATAAATTAGTCAAAACATGTATACGTTTATCTATTGTAATTTAACCTTTGGAGCAGCTAAAACCCGACTCCTTTTTAACTTTTGATGAGCAACTAAAAAACGAGTTCGTGTGTATTTCATGGTCTACTTGATAACCCCTTGTAGAAACTAGAAGGAGGGTTGAATAGTTTATATGTCTGTTTTTTTACTTTTTATTTATTTAACCCTTTTTAAATATTAATTAATTTTACAAACTCTTATATATAAATATATATATTCTTGAGCACAACAAAGCACTAATAATTAATTACAAAAATATAAATGCAAGTAAGTAAAAAGTTAAGGGTTGAGAGAGATGACACCGAGATTTATAGTGGTTCGGTTGAACTCCAATCTACATCCACTCCTTGACCTATGTCAAGAGTTCCACTAGCACAACGTGCAAAAGTCTCCTTAGGACCGGTAGAGACCACTGGTTACAATCACTTTGCTCCGAGGAGTGACCACCTCATAATGCTTTAATCTAAGAGCACCAAAAAGTTCTTTACCGAGAACCCGAAAAAACTTCAACAAGGATTTGTTACAAGTTCATCAACAAGAACACCAACCCGAGTACAAAGTGGGGAATAGTCAAACCCACTTGCAAAACAAGTTTTACAACTAGAATTCCCAATACAATGAAACCTCACAAACACCAACAATATATGGTGTGTACAAAATTAGTTCACTCTTAACAATCAAGAGGCAAATGGATGAAAGTTTGAAGCTCTTGAGTTTCTCTCTCTCTATTGATTTCTCTTGCTAACTTTGAGTTATAGAAGTTTGATATTATGATTTGATCAGCTCAATAATCACATATAAATTATAAAGATGAAAAATCACAAGAGTGTGATTAATATTACAGAGGACTTTCTGTGCAAGAGATGTGTTAAAATGAAAACCAAGAGTTACAATTTATAGAGAGAAGAGAGAGAAAATATCTAGCTTCCTGGTGCCCGTATGGTTGCAGCTCACGGTCGACTATGGCTTGCGACCGTGCGTCACCAGCACAACTTCTTTACCAGATTTAAAATGTTAACGTTAGATACCGGCTAATATTTGAAATTCTGTCATACAATACCTAATATTAGCTATAACTAAAAACACAAAATAACATTGAATTAAAATATATATACAATAATAACCTTAATTTTATTGCAAAATTATTAGTTAGAAAATAAGAAAGTCTAAACAAAATAAATCTTTATATAAAATTTCAAGTTATAAGAGTAATTATAAAACATTACTAATATGACGGTTATAGTTTGTGGACGGTTATTTATTCACCTACTAACCATCAATTTTAAAGAGTCTTAAAGTGGTAGTGGCTATTTGTAAACAATTTTATGCCACTAACCAACCGGTTTTAAAAGACCCATGAGTGGTTACCAAATATGTAGAGAATAACCCACTAACATGCTGTTTACGAATGGTTACAAAACTTTTATGTCATTACTGAAATCATCATTTTTGTGCTAATAGAGCAAATTTTCTTTCTACTCTATATAAGACAATATTGTTAATAAGTAAATGAAAACATTTATTACCCTAAAAGGAAAAAAAATTATAATTCATATGCAAGAAACGATTAATATAACTAACAAATAAATACAATTTGACTAACAATAATAATTCACAATTATGGTTATATAACCTAGGGCAAATTAAATGAAAATGTAATGAACTTTGTCTTAATTACTATTGTATACAACCAACCTTAAAATTTTAAAAATAATACAATTAACTTTTATAATCTTTTCATTGTATGCACATAATTTTTTTATATGTCTGTTGTTTAGTTATAATTATATACAATGAACTTTGCCATAACTTTTATAGTATACAATAAATTGCATAAAATGTGAGGATTATGAAAGTTGATTGTATTATCTTTAAGAAAATAAAGTTAATTGTATATAATGGTAACTAAGACAAAGTTCATTGTACTTTAATGCAATTTGTCCTTCAATTTAAGTTCTCATGAATTAATATTGATTGATATTTCATTATTTAAATTGAGTTTTATTATGATTAGTATTTTAACTTTAAGCTGATACATGTACGTTTATCCATTACGCTTAATGATAAATCTTTAAATATTTTACAATCTCGGGTTATTAAACCATGATAGATCAATATAATATCTGTAGTGCATCAACTATTTAACATACACCTTATTTCATTATAAATTTTATATACTTTTATAAACTTTATCGTAATACGACAAATTTTTTAAAAAGAATACATTATTAATTATTTTATCAAAAGACTAATAAATCAGTCATAGAGTAAACAAATATAAAAAACGAATAAAATATCTATGAATTACCTACTCACTTTTATTGATGGATAACAACGTTTCGAAAATATACTAATTTTTAAAAAAATGTCATATTACGATAAAACTTATACCAAAATATAAATAAAAATGAGACAGTTACAAGTATATAATTATTTTTTCTCTAAAAAAATATATTACAATGTATTAAACATACTTTATAAATTACCTATAATTAATTACATTAATATATAATTTTTATAAAACACCCGTACATGTTCCATTCAACCCCCTCCCAATTGATTTATTTGAATTCAATATTACCAATTTTCACTTCTAACCAAATCATATGCTACTATTGTCCATCTCAGGTTTATAACTCATCAATTACATCATCATTTTTTTTACCGCCTAATCATTTTCTCTTAGCTTCATGAACAATATATATGTTTAATTTTAGGGTAAAATGTATGAAAATACAATTAACTTCATCTTAATTATCATTGTATATAATCAACTTTAAATTCTTAAAAATAATATAACCAATTTTCATAATTCACTCATTGTATGCAAACAACTTTTTTTCTGTGTCTAGTATTTAGCTACTATTGTATACAATGAACTTTTCTATAATCTCGATTGTATACAACAACTTGTATACAATGGGAGGATTATAAAAGTTGATTGTATTATTTTTAAAAAAAATAAAGTTGATTGTATATAATGATAATTAAGATAAAGTTCATTGTATTTTCATGCATTTTACCCTTAATTTTATACACTAATTTTTAACTTCTAGAATGAATTTTAATGATTATATAGAAAACCAAAATATAATAAAAAGATGAAAGGGATAAAATAAAAGAAATGAGTAAATTACTGATTTGGTCCCAGTGGTTTGCTAAATGTAACATCCCAATTTTTTTTTAAAACAATTAAACTAATAGTATGATCGGTAATTCACCACCAGTAAACATTGTATGAGTTAAGTACAACCTCGGGCGATAACCCGCAAAAGCTTGAATTCGAATGTAATTGTTTAGAATACATCATTAAAACAAAATAGTTTAGACACTGCGGAAGCTTGTGGAAATATGAGTTATCAACCGCGTGCTGGAGCCCCGCCGTGGCCATCACCTGAAAAGAAGGTTAAACAACAACCGTAAGCACAAAGCTTAGCGAGTACACTTACTTACAATCGACCATATGACATCACATCATTGCTTACATTCATGTTACATCTTGCATTCCCGCTACCGTAGTAGTCGGTCCCTCATTCCCGTCACCGGAGTGAACGGTCCCATCATACCCGTCACCGTAGTGTACATTCCCGTCACTGAAGTGAGCGGTCCAATCATTCCCGTCACCGAAGTGAACGGTCCCATCATTCCCGTCACCGAAGTGTACGGTCCCATCATTCCCGTCACCGAAGTGAACGGTCCAACATTCCCGTCACCGAAGTGAACGGTCCAACATTCCCGTCACCGAAGTGAACGGTCTAAACAATAGCATAACATAACATAATGTCAGTTCATAAATTCATCAATCATCATTTCATCATCTCATCAGTTCATCATTCATCAATCATATAGCACATAGCACATTAAACACATACATCATAAGGTTTAGATAGTAAGTAAGAATACTCACTTGTCTGCAGTCTTAGTTCTCAAACTTAGCTCACTAACATGCTTGTGGTTACTTGCTAGTCAACCGTCACCTACAATAGTTCTAACAGATCAATACCGTGTACGAATCCCTCGTTCGTTTATCCCCGTAATACATTTGGGTTTCACATTGAATGTACAATAAGAAAAGCATTAAAGTCCATTAAATCGGGGACGCATCGCGTCCATCAAACCGACGCGTCACGTCAAGTGTAAAAGCATCGGATTCCACAAATCTGGGTTGACTGTCGGATTTCAACTTAACTATTGGATTTCAGTTTATTCGGATTCTCAACTATCCGGATTTCAAGTATCGGATTTCCACTTAGATGGCAACAGTTGGATTGTTAAACTCATAAGTCGCATGGCATAGGTTTCAGGTTATAGAGTCGCATGAAGGTGGTGCCCATGCAAAAGTCGCATGGGGGTATCAAGTGTCGCATGGAAGGTTTGAATATGAGGGTTGCATGGATGCTCCATGTGACAGTCGCATGAAGCGAAAGTCGCATGGGGTAGGTTTGAAGGGAAAGTCGCATGACACAGGTTTCAAAGGTCGCATGGATGTTCAAAGCAATAAGTCGCATGGAATGTATGGATGTCATATGGAGTAAGTGAAAGTCGCGTGAGGCTTATAGCTAAAAGTCGCATAGGGTTAAATTCCAAAAGTCGCATGAAACAACTATCAGTCGCACGACATTCATACAGAAAGTCGCATGGGACATATTCATCCCTACCAGTTCATCTTTTTCAACTTTCAGGCTCCATGGCCAAAATCATGTTCTTTCAAAACTCAACCAAATCACATTATTTTTGTTTCAAAATATTTCTCCATTCATTTAAACACTTCTTTCAAGATTTAAACATATTTCATCAAGTTTGCAAGCTCATATCTCAATTTCTTTTTCTCTAGTTCTTCATAAACCCAGAACCCCAAAAACCCAGTTTCTAAATCACACTATCACCATCCAAACAAGATAAGATTGATACCTACAGTATCCTAGCATGGTAAGAAACATTACCTGATGATTGTTTCAATAATTCCTTGAGTTTTCCAGATGATCCTTGCACCTTCTTCCTTGTCTTCTCGTGGGGTGTAAGCACACACACAAACACACACTATACTCTCTCTCAATGTAACATTAATACTTCTTTGAAAGAGGTGTTGGGGGCTGTGCCCTAATTCTCAAAAGGCCTAAGCCCACCTTTCCTATGATTGGGCCCAAGAAACATAATCCAATAACACACATATCTAGCCCAACAACTTGTATATATATTTAAATAGTCCATTACTCATTAACCATTCATCCATTCAAGTCCATAAACTCTGTAATACATCTTACAATCCAATATAATTTATCATTTTCTCAATAAATATTCTTTTATTTATTTATTTCCAAAGTTCGGGTATTACACTAAAAGTCACTGATTTCATCATTTATTTTAAAATATGACTGAGACGGTCTTTGAATTTGCTAATTTGTCACAATGTTAGTCCTTTAACTAACTTTCCGTTTAAATTAATGTTAGTTTGTCTTTATATAGGGTATTTTTGTAATTTCACAAAAAAAACAATTTTCAATAAATATTTATTAAAATATCCTCCCCTCTCCCCCTTACAAACCAATAGTTATTTCAAACTCTCTCTCATCCCAACCTCTATCCACTCTCCTCTCTCTCTCTCTATATATATATATATACATATTGTAAGACCACCAGAGAGATGGCCACCGTCCGCAGCATCCACCATCATCATCGTTTGGTTAGTCGCCACTATCATCTCAAGCTCTCTCTACTCTCTCTCTCTCACATCTCAAGTTTTCTCTGTCTTTCTCCTCTGTAAGACCACCACCATTATCGTTTGGGAAGTCGCCAGCTGTCGAGGATGTTCACCGGCGCTCGTACACAGACTTCACACAACCACAACCATCGATGGTCAAATCATCGGACCATTCAAACCTATGAATCCAAACAAACCCAAGTTTTGGAGCAAAACCCTAGAGTCTGAATGGTGATGGTGATGGTCTTCACGGTGGTGATAGTTGTTTTACTAAGAGATAAAAAAAAGAGAGCTTGATATGAGAGAGAGAGAGAGGTGGTGGACTTACCAAATGGTGGTGGTGGTGGACTTTCCGAACGATGGTGGTGAAGCTTTCGAAATGTGGTGGTGGTAATGGACTTTTGGGACTGTGGTGGTGGTAAAATAGAGATAAAAAGTTGTAGAAAGATTGAGAGATATATAGAGAGAGAGAGAGACTTCACAGAGTTGCAAGAGGGGGAGCGCATTTAATAATTATTTATTAAATTTTTTTTTGTAAAATGACAAAAATATCCTATATAAAGACAAAATCAACGTCAATTTAAATGAAAAGTTAGTTAAAGGACTAATATTGTCACAAATTAGCAAATTTAAGGACCATCTCGGTCATATTTCAAAATAAAGGACGAAATCAGTGACTTTTAGCAAACTACAAGAACCAAATCAGCAATTCACTCAAAAGAAATTAATTTAACAACGTGATAGTTTATTTGGTCAACATGTCATACAAAATTTTGAATTCATAAAGTGGAAAAAGTAAGGTTATATGGAACAGTTTTCTCACGGAACACATAAAACATGGTTGAAAAAATCAAATGAATTGATAAAATTACGAAAAGTAATATATTCTTTTATTATTTCTTCATATTCATCACAAGATAATATGTCGATTCACTAATTTTTTTTAATCTTCACAGTTAATTTTGATACTTGTGTCAATATTATGAGTTGAGGAACACCTCTACCTATGTTAAATTGACAATAACATTTAAAATTGGGAGATTTTCAGACCAAACTAATTAAAGCGCATTAACAAAAACTTAAGAGTATTTAATGTTACCACTCAAAGTTTAAGAAGACCATTTATTTATGCATTAAATTAGTTTAGAATGGTTACTCCACCAGCTGGTTATTTCATATTTGTTGTGGGGGAATTGAATTATTATTATTATTTATTTATATCAAATTCATTCAAGTAATCAAATTTAGCACGCCATTCAATTATTGTGATTTGTTTTGTGTGTCAGCCCAACCCCCTTCGTTTCGCCCCTAGTTTTTGTTTCTTTCATCACAGAGATCATTGATTCGCAAAACCCCCAAACTTTTCCCCTGAATTTTCATCTCTACAATCCTCCGATTTTCTCCGTCTTACTCTTTGGATGTTTGCTTCTCGTAGATTCAACCCCTTTCTTCTTGTAATTTCGTTTTTGGGTCACCGGTTAATCTTGGAAGATCTTGAAGGCGGTTCATACGAGGTTAATTTGTTCTAGGGTTTCTTTTCCCTTTCTTTTCTCAATCTTTTCAATTTAGGAAGATGAGTGTATCAAGATCTCAAGTTTGGCAACCCTGTAAGAAGAAGAGATTTTGATTTGATATAACTAACGAAATTCTTCAGGAAAATGGATGGTATATGCATTTTTACTCGATTTTAACTTTCCATCTAGAATAGAAAACACGACATAGTACATTTTCCCGAAAGATCGTCAAAGATTCATTGGAATATACTTGTATATTTCTGTATACATATATCATAAAGAAAAAGGGGGTGGGGTGATTTGATATACTTTAGAATTAGGGTTAGAAGAAGGGTGTAGAAAGATGGCGTCTTCGCGACCTTCGAGGACTCGAGTTGGAAGGTATGAACTTGGAAGGACGCTTGGTGAAGGTACGTTTGCGAAGGTGAAGTTTGCTCGAAATATTGAAACAGCTGAGAATGTTGCTATCAAGATTCTTGATAAAGAGAAAGTTCTCAAGCATAAGATGATCACTCAGGTATACATAGCGTTTAGTTTCTCAATTCTTGATCCAGTTTCTTGAATTGACTCGACTTTCATGCAGGATCGGATTTGAATCTTTGATCAGAAAGTTGATCAGATTGTTAATCATGCCTTGTTTAATATAATTTGTCGTGTTTTATACTTTCTTTCTTTACTACTCCGTATATAGCTTGGCATGTTCAGTCTGACCATCGACTGAGTAAGAAAGATAATCAGATTGATGTGTTTGCAGTTGTTTATATAACATTTCTGTGAAATTGCAGATCAAACGTGAGATATCCACTATGAAACTAATCAGACACCCAAACGTGATTCGAATGCATGAGGTTAGTTAGTATCCGAGTTGCTAACATGTTTCTTTCTTTCTTTTTTTCTTGCTTTTTTTAAAAATTATATTCAAATCTGCATTGATATGCTTGCTTTTGCTGTTAAACTTGTATGGAATACAATTAACCATAAATTACCCTGTTATGTTTGCATATATTAACTTGTATTATGTCAGATCTTTGAGAATCACTTGTTTCAGAATCTATTTAACATTGACATACTCTTCTTATTCGCTAAATTATTAACCAAGTATTGAAGAAATTGAAAAATTATGGAGATATGTAAGAGGAAAAAAGGTAAGTATTCCTTCTATTCTAATGCATGTCACTTTGTGGAGATTAGGTTTCATGTTGTTTTCTTGAAATCTTCTCGTAACATATAGAAATTAGTATCTTGACATTAATGACGCATGTGTATGCGTATGCCTGTATAGCACCAATGTTGGTGAAGATTGTCATATCTTTATCGACCTAGGAAAATTCCTATTTTGGCCAATTTACCTGAGAAAAACTTTCCAGTTACTTTATTTAGTTCCTTGTCATAATTTAGGCTCTTAGTGCTATTTCATGTTTGTAACACGTGTGCTATGAGTTTTATTGTAGGTTATGGCAAGCAAGACAAAAATATACATTGTTTTGGAATTTGTGACTGGTGGTGAACTATTTGACAAAATTGTAAGTCAATGGTAGTCTGAAACTTTTCTTGACCTTCACAGTTAGCATACTAATACAAGATTATGCCTTGTATTTTTAAGGCAACTAGAGGGAGACTTAAAGAAGATGAAGCAAGGAAGTATTTTCAACAGCTCATAAATGCGGTTGATTACTGCCATAGTCGGGGTGTTTTCCATAGAGATCTCAAGGTCCCCCCCCCCCCCCCCCCCCAAACACATTCTATGCTTAGTATGTTTGTGAATGAACTCCATATGTTGATTTTGATATATCAAGCATGCTTTGACAATTAGGGTTTTATATGATTTAACATTGCAGCCTGAAAATTTACTGTTGGATGCAAGTGGATGTCTTAAAGTTTCTGATTTTGGATTAAGTGCACTGCCACAGCAAGTTCGAGTGAGTATCATATTGTTTTCTTTATGCTGAGTGTCTTTGTTTGCTGAACTGACTGATAATGTAGAGGTGGCAAGATGGCCATGTCAGGTGGGTTGGGTAACAGGTCATGTGGGTTTGGGTTGTAACAAGTGTAATTCGTTTGACTCGCTTGAATTAAAATTGAACCCATATCGAGTCATCCATAAATAGATAGGTTGAAATTGCTACGTCTAATAAACTATTCATAACGTGAGTTGATACTGTGGTCTGCCTATTCAACTCTTTCTATATATGTTCTATCACACCATAAAACAAAATAGGGAGATTTGATCGTATTTAGTTCCTGGACGCTCTTTTTGTAGGAAGATGGCTTACTACATACAACGTGTGGAACACCAAATTATGTTGCTCCTGAGGTAATTAATCCGCTTCTCCAAAATATGAATAATTTAGTAATGTTGACTAAGCCACTTTTCTCAGGGTTTAGTAATTTACTCAACTAGGTAATCAACAATAAGGGCTATGATGGAGCTAAGGCAGATCTTTGGTCATGTGGTGTAATTCTTTTTGTTCTTATGGCTGGGTATTTGCCTTTTGAAGAGTCAAACCTTATGGCTCTCTACAAGAAGGTATTTTGATGTTCTTAACATCTTTTTTCTAATTCGATGTGGTTTTGTTCTCAATGCGATCAAGTTCCTTAAGATAATAAACTAGCCTTCTGTAACGAAATTTATGTCATTGCAGATATTTAAGGCCGAGTTCTCTTGTCCTCCATGGTTCTCCTCAAGTGCAAAGAAGCTAATTAAAAGGATCTTGGATCCTAATCCTTTGACGGTATGTTCACTTGTCCTTTCTTATAACCGTAAAATTGCTTGATTATGTGTGAATGCATATGATTTATATGACAATGAACCTTTTTTTTTTCCTTTTTAAAGATAATATGAATATTTATGTTTGTAACAGCGAATCACGACAGCTGAAGTGATTGAAAATGAATGGTTTAAGAAAGGATATGTGCCACCTAGATTTGCACAAGAGGATGTTAGTCTAGATGATGTGGATGCTATTTTTAATGAAGCTGGGGTAATTTTACTCACTAATTACTTGACAATTAATCAATTATACCCATTCAATTTATATGTTAGTTAATGAGTTGTTTTTCTTGGCATATAAAGGATACTCCAATCCTTGTTGTGGAGAGGCGGGATGAACAGCCTGCTCAACCTGTCACTATGAATGCTTTTGAGCTTATATCTAAATCTCAAGGCCTTAACCTCAGTTCTCTTTTTGAAAAACAAATGGTATGTTTAATGTTTCTCATTATGGTTTTATCTTTTAGATTGATCTTATGGGAAGTTTCATAAAAATCCTAACATGTAGCAATTCGTCATGCATCTTTTTCTCTATGAAGTTAATTTGATCGATACACATTTTTGCTAATTCTGTATGTTAATTGTGGTTTCTTAAAAGGGGTTTTAGATTATAGACTCAAGTTATGATCTTATTACTCTGACATTATGTTAAATCTCAGGGGCTTGTGAAGCGTGAAACAAGATTTACGTCAAAATGTCCTGCTAATGAGATTATCTCAAAAATAGAAGAAGCTGCTACACCTTTGGGGTTTGATGTGAAGAAAAACAATTACAAGGTGACAAAACACATTTCTTCTTTTACGTTGTCCCTCGGTTTCCTTCCCTTGTGCTTGAACTGGAAATAAATTAAGAAACGTTCCATTTTCATGTATGAATGTTCAGTTTAACCACCCTTTTTACATTATAGTTGAAACTCCAAGGTGAAAAGACTGGACGTAAGGGCCACTTATCTGTTGCAACTGAGGTATATTTTCTTCTAAATCTGTCATGTCATTTGTAGAAACAAAAGGATGTTGGAAAATAAGATAAATGTTTAGAACATAAACTGTTTCTAAGATTCAAGATAAGAAAAAAGAAAGTCTCTGAAACTGGAAACGTAAAATTAATAATTACCCTTTTTTAATAGATTTTTGAAGTGGCACCTTCACTGCACATGGTTGAGGTTCGCAAAGCTGGAGGTGATACATTAGAATTTCACAAGGTATCTGAAATTCACTTGCAAAGTAGATCCGATTGCTTTATAATTTACATTCATGTTGTGCTTTCTTAAACCTTTTTGGTCTAAAATGGAAATGGGAATGTGTAGTAAATTATATCTCGTTCTTGACTAAGCAGTTCTACAAGAACCTTTCAACTGGATTGAAGGATATCGTGTGGAGAAGTGGAGACGAGGCAAATGGGGATTTAACTGGTTAGTTGGTTGGAGAATGCTTTTTTAATACATATGATTTAGGGGCTGTTTGTTTGCAGCTGAATGAAACCATTCAGCGTTTAATGTTGAATGAATCCATTCGGCTGAAACATTCAGAATGTTTGATTGTCACCTCTAAATGAAGACTGTGCTGAATGAAATCGAAGAACACTGCCAAATCGTTTTATCCTAAAAGTACATTCTAAATCATTAAGCACCCAATAATACTCCTTTTACATGTTTCCTTTTACATTGTGAAGGTTAAATGGTAATTTGCATCATTCAGATTGTATATTCAGAACCCTTATCAAACAACATATCACATCCGGAAGCAGTTTTATACAAAACC
This sequence comes from Dittrichia graveolens, assembly GCA_038502395.1. Classification (NCBI taxonomy): domain Eukaryota; kingdom Viridiplantae; phylum Streptophyta; class Magnoliopsida; order Asterales; family Asteraceae; genus Dittrichia; species Dittrichia graveolens. The sequence goes on along the minus strand of JARJIL010000005.1, from coordinate 5,207,553 downwards.
TTTGAATTATTCAAACCATGAATCATTCGGCGCTTAATCATTTTGTCTTATTCTAGCAGGTGCCGCATTACCACCTTCATAGTCGGATTTTGGATGGCGAGGGGCAAATCGAATCACTTGTTTCCCTCCTTGCTATTATTTCCTTTATAGTTTCTGTACAAAAGATTGATCATCCCCCAACTGTGGATTTTTCTTGTTTGATCCTACATTACATCGCTATAACTTTAACTATAAACTATGTAATGTTATGTTATTTAAGCCATCAACTTATTCTTAGTGTTAGTTGATCACATATTATGCGACCATACATTTAGGAGGAAAAAAGAAAGTTTGCTAAATAAATAATTATACCTAAAAATTTTGTTGGCCGAGTGGTTAATAAAGCTTTATACTACCCAGTAAGTTGTGTGTTTGACTCCCGTAAGCGAAAATTTCCCCTTTTTCCTTTCTTTGAAGTATATGGCGATTGTGTGTGTGACCATCTTTTTACTTCTTTATTTGTTGCTAACTTTTTGATTTTTATTTTTATAGATAGGATTATTATTAATATAAGTCTTTGTTAGTAAAAAATTTCTTAAGGTATATGTATATATTTAGGTTCTTTTTTAATAACTTATGAAGAAATTAAAAACAATACCATTAACTCATTAATAAATAAGTTCTCTTAGTCAAACATTTGTGTATTTGTAATAGATTAAAGGGATTGCTTCTCAAAAATGTATTAAACTCTACTCTAAATGTTAATGTGTATATTGAACTTTCAATTTGTTGTTATTGTACGTATTTTGTTTACCTAAAAATGCAAAAAAAATAAGTTTAGTACATACAATAGGAAGTTTAATACACACAATAACATATTTGTTTTGAATGTTTAATACATACAACAATATTTTTGAAAGATGGAAACACATATTAATGTTTGGGGTATAGTTTAATACATTTTGAAGAAGTAAATCCTAAATAAAAATTCTAATATTGTATCCAATTTTTTATCTCTTGTTACTATATATATCGAACTTTAAAACTTGCTATTGTATATATTGAACACTAACACTTAATTTGTCGTTATGGTTTGTATTAAACATCTATTTTATGTACTAAACTTATACATTTTTTTCTTATTTTATATAACCAAAATTCATATAATAGCAACAACTTATAAGTCTGATACAAACAATTAAAACTTTTAAAGTTCGATACATATAATAATAGAACGTGTAACTTTCAATACATATTATATCGAGTTAATTTCATAAATGGTCCTTTAACTAGCCACGAATTGCAAATTTAGTCCTTTTTTTTAAAAAGTTGCAAATTTCATCCTTAAAGTACCATTTTGTTGCAAGTTTAATCCTTTTTGACGGTTTCCGTTAACTGGGTTCGTTAAATCAAGGGTATTTACGTCTTTTTACTATTTTTCTATTTATTAATTGGTTTTATAATTATTAATTGCTTTTAAATATTTATTTTTTTAAAATACTATCTTTCTTCTCATTAGAGATTATCTGCTCTCTCTCTCTCCTCTCTCTCTCTCTCTCTCTCTCTCTTTCTAACCACCAAGAAAAGCGCCACCGCCCACCTCCACCATCACCACCCCCACCTCCGCCATCAACGCCAACACCTTTGTCGTTGGCATTACCACCACCACCATCAAGAACAAACGCACACACTATCTCGATCTCTCTCTCTAAAATTCCAAACTCCAAGAAAACCACCACTACCACCACCCGCCTCCACTTTTAGAATCACCACCGCCACATTCTCTGCTTCTATTATCATCGCCACCATGAACACAGACACACACAAAATCAAAACCCACTACCAAAAATCAGAACCCCCAAATCAAAACCCTAAATCGGAAACCTACCCCCAAATCAAAACACACAAAATCAAAACCCACCACCATGAACACAGACACACACAAACGGTTAAAACAACTCACGAGCAAAAATCAAATCCTACGAACCAAATCGGAAACCTACCCCTAAATCAGAACCCTAGATCACACATGAAGCAAGGGTGGCATCCAACGCTTGGTGAGGCGGTGGTTCAAGAGAGGGATTGAAGCGGTGGCTTTCTCCGATGACGTGGTGCACAAGGGTGCGAGCGCTGAACACAATGGTGGCTTTCTCCGATGACGGGGAGTGAGGCGGTGGTGAGGTTACGGAGGAGAGGAGAGGAGACGAGATGAGAGAGAGAAAGGGTTGGGGTTGGGTTTTGTGAGAGAGTAGGTTAGTTTTAAAGTATTTAATTATTATTATTATATAATTATTATTATTAAGAAAATAAATAAAAAATTAAAGATAAGGGTAGAATAGTCTATTTACAAAAACTAACGGATCTAGGTAACGGAAACCGTAAAAAAGGATTAAACTTGCAATAAAATGGTACTTTAAGGATGAAATTTGCAATTTTTTTAAAAAAAGGATTAAACTTGCAATTCGTGGTTAGTTAAAGGACCATTTATGAAATTAACTCTATTATATCTATGTGTTTGTGACCATCTTATCTGTATTTATTTTTCAATATAAATTTTATTATAATATGAAATTATTTTGAATTGTAATACCAAAAAAATATTTTATTATATTAAAACTTATAAATGACAAAAAAAAATACTATATAAAATTATTTTTAATTATTTTGAATAAATATATCCTATAACTTTTAATCCACAAGATTCAAGTTTCCTTTTTTTTTCTATTTGTATATTTATTTAACAATTCATTTCATTTTTATATCCGTTTTGTTTTCTCTATTTTCTTTGTTTTATATTAGTAACCTAATGTGATATGAAAACAAGTAAACCCACATATATTTGAATTCAAACAACATTGAACGCACTATCACTTTTTAGAATAAAATCTCGCCGTATATCCAATTTTAATTTTACATATTCTATCCTTTATTTCAAGTATGCTTTTGAACATTAGTTTTTATATTATTCATTCTTATTTTTAGTTACCCGTCGCAACGTGCGGAACCCTCACACCTCGTTTTCTTGAAATTATGTTAAAAATTACTGTTATATCAAATCTGACTGCTAAATTTGCACAACCTACTGGTAACAATTTTGACTTCTTGAGTACAGCTTTTCAAGTTTTTAAGGTAGTAAATTCCCATGTTCATATTTTCAAATAACAAATTACATTTAACATGTGCCATTTTCTAATACTTACAAAAGAGAGAGAATTTACAGATTTCTTGATTTGTTCCGCCGCCTCAACAACTCTGCAAACTCTTCATCAGTGGTTTTGAGTAAAAGTGGTAAAGAAATCTTGACCCCAGCTTCTACAGCCTCTATATGCCTCGGCTTTATCCTCTTCTCCAAACTAAATGCAAAATACTGTGGGAAATCCTTCAATTCACTCATATCCCTCTTCATTTCCTTTTCAAAAAACTGGAATTTAGGCTTGAAATTGTTGTCAAGACTGAAAGTAAACAACCCTGGACACCTCAAAACCATCTCAATCGCTTCTGGTTTTGAAAACCCAAGACTAATCAAGTAATCCAATTTTGGCTTCAATGTGTTCTCCACATTTGACACCAATAGCACACAATCTTGATAAGCCAAAGCTTCCATATCCTGGAACCCGAGTCTTTTTAAGTAAAACAGAGCAGGCTTGAGCTGATTTTGCACACTCGAAACGAGCAATCGAGGGCATTTATTGATCACTTTTCTGTAATTGTGATCTGGGATATTGAGATCATTTGATAAAAATTTGAAAACTGGGATGAGTTCAGTGTTGATGTTGGCTGTGAGGATCTTGGGGCACATGCCAATGATTCTTGGGAGGTCTTTTTGTTGAATGCCTTTAGATTGGAGGAAAGTGATGATGTTGTGGATGGAGTTGAGAGTGGCTGAATGGATTAATGGATTTAAAGAGAGGGCTTTCCCTGAATCAACACCCATAACTTCAAGGCACAAGATTTTCTCTTTGAATTGGAGTGATAGTTTCGAGTGGACCGGAGTATAAAGAGGGTTTTTGTGGAGGAGTGTTTTGGGTTTCTTGGAAAGTTGAGGGGTGTCTGTTGATTGTTGTGGTGGTGCCTGCTGCTGTTGGTGTTGTTCTTGAGGAGGATATGAGTGAAATGCTGTCACTGCTGCAGCAGCCATGGTGATGGTGGTGGTGGGGGGTTGGTTATGGGTCATGTAGAATGCATATATCTATCTATTTTATCTGTTGAAAAGAGAGAGGTGAGTTGGATAGTTTTGCTAGAAACCCATTGGTTGTTGGATGATTTTATGGATGAGGTTACTCCCAAACATTTGTTGTAGAGAGAATGATCATCCCCTGAAGTTTAACCTAATGCATATTTTAGGCCCTTTGACATACCAATGTTACATAACAGTCCTAGCATAAACTCGTAGTGGACAGTATATTGTTTAAAGAATAAAGATGTGCACCTTTCTATGGGACCGTAGTAGCTTTTGCAATAGGTGTCCAGGTTCTTTAGGTATTTATGAAGAAAAGACAAGCGTTTACAATATGCATATTTAACACCACATAAAAACATTCCTTAACTATTCGTTTGAGTTAATTAAAGTTTTATTTGTTCTAAAACATATAACGATGAGTAGCTAAAATGGCTACTTAGACATGCTAAGATGCATCCAAGTTGTACCCTTAAAAGATAGTAGTAAAAGACTACTAAAATGCAGGTATCCAGATATTTTATTTTGCACTTTTTTTTATATATATATGTATAACATTAAGGTTTTAATACTTTTAACAAGCGCTGCTAGTTGAGTCCGATGATGTAACGCCATCAATATGTGATTGCCAGCCTTAATCACCAAACTAGAAGAAAGAAACCCCCACCAATTTTAAGGAAACAAGCATCAAGGGAACCCCAAGTTAACAGTAGCAACAAAGACATTACCCAAATAAACATATATATATATATATCACCACTTTTATACAATGAAGTTTCACTTTGAAATTACTAGCCTCATTAAACACCATACAACACTCTCACCAATCAACTGAAGAGAAAACAACCAAAAATGGTAATTAATGTCACAATTCTTACTTTTCATACAAGCACACTTGCTCTGTCATTTTTTTCTATATTTTACTAGAATTATCCACCTAAAAACACTCCGAGCCTGCAAATTTTCGGCCCTGATTTTCCCTTCATATCACTGATGGCTCATGATATATATGCGGCTGAACATGTCATTCAAATTCTTGCATATTTTTTCATGCTATAGATGAACGAACATCTTCAGATATAAAAGCAGCCCATGCATCCTAACCATAAAAATGATCAAATTATAGTCATCAGAAACAGTAACAACTACTCGTTCCAAATGGAAGGGGGGAGAGAGAGAGAGAGAGAAACTGACAAGTCTTAGCACTTCGTAGGACTTAAGTTGTGAATTACCAATAACTGTTGAATAGAGATTCTAAGCTATAGTCTTATACGTTAATTATCTATGCGTTTGTCTACAGTGTAGGTTACTATATGGGGTTGGCCTTTTTGTATATTGGCTCTGCCCCTTAAGGGTTTTCTAATGTAGACCTTGAACTAAAATCATGATCCACTAAGAACCACGTATTAGGTAACCTTGACTACTTATGAATATGTGATATTTGGACGCATATGCATCTAATTCATATGCATGGCATCCAAATTCCACTTGCGCATAATAGAGAGAAGTTTGAATACCTGAAGGATTGGAAATGCTTTCTCAGCAACATATTTTTGGGGAATCGTGGCACCTCGTTGCTGCAATTTGTCAGGGTGCAGACATAATCGTGCTTTCTGATAAGCCTTCTTTACGTTTCTGCTGTCTTTGAGGTCTGATAAAGTTATCATGATCCAGCCACTACTTGGCCATAGAATCTGCAATTTTTTACAAGATTAAGATTTTAATAAAGAAAATGGACACCTTTTTATAAAATTAAAGTAATTCCTTACATGATGAAGTGTTGATAGAAGCAATCGGATGTTTCGTTCTTTTCCATCTGACCACAACTTTATATCTTCATCCAGTAATTCTAGTTCCATCTGTACGAATGCATCAAGAAAAGAGTTAAAAAGGAAACTGTTTTTGCGGGTATATATGCTGAAAGACTCAAAAAGTATATATTGAGGTTGGTTTTTAGACTAATATATAAAAGACTAATAAAATATACCTGTTTACATGGACTTACATCTTTTTCTGGTTCTTGTAAAGATTCTTCTGTTGTCCATAACTTTTCTTTATCTAACTGCAAGGAGAAAAGAGTTAATAGTAAGGCAAACATGAAAGAAGATGCATATTATATTATATTATGAATCATCCCTTACGAACAAATTATATCTATTTCGTGTTACAACTAAAAATGCCAAATCATAGGTTCACGCCCAGTAATGAGGTACATGTATATTTGAGTAGGAATCATATTCCATGTAAAGATGTTCCATGTAATAAGCTTCTGTGGAAACACATAAATTTATCCACGAGTTCAAATTAGAGATCAATTACATCATATTATCTTCCAGAATATTTACCGAAGGTGATTCTCTTGATCCATCTCTCGCCATTTTCACTTCAGGAACGTTATTTACATCAGATATTTCTGCAAAACAAACAGAATATGTGAACCAGAAGTTAGTCCAATGCTACTTGGGCGTTATTTAATTTTTAAGTGCATTTTGAAGCAGATAATAGGAGAAATAGTCTGGATGCACCTATTGCCTTTTGAACTGTACCAATGAAATGATTAAATGCTTGAGTTTTTGGAAATTTTTGAAAATTTAATAGACAGATGACCATGAAGAAAAATTTTTGAAGAAAAATTATAGACGTCTAGTGAAATGGAAAAAAGTATCACGAACTAGATTTAAAAAAAGGTGTGAATAAGTAATGTTATATTACCGTTAAATAATCATTTTTACTGCAACTGGTAAAAAACATCTTATTTGAACCCTAAATAATCACATATAAAATTTGTTTGTCCAAACATAAAACTCACAACTATTATTTACATCACCTTCTACTCGAGGACACTCGTCATGTTCCTCATCCTCTCTTTTGTTCCGTTCTTTCTCTGAATTACGTGTTTGACACTTCTGTTTAGCCCAAGCAATTGCTTCATCTACACCAAGCAATTCACCAATTCTTTCCCTATTTTTATTAGGATTTATTTCAATGACATAGGAGCTCATAACTTCATCATCATCATCATCATCATCTTCTTCTTCTTCATGGATTGTACCTGCTTCATCCCCTTGTTCCTGATTAAATGAGGACACTATGGATGCTGGAGAGTTGACTTGCAGATCTTCTATCGACTCCTTGACACTTGTATATGAATTTGGTCTAAAAGTAGTAATTTCTGGGGATGAAACCCTTTGTGAGAATACAGAATAACCGCCTTTAAACTTGTGTATATAGTCATTCTCAAAGGAATGAGAATTGCAAGGAGAATCTGGTTGTCCATCTGCGATTTGTTGAGCCTCATGCATTTTCTTTGATATGTTCCGTTTAGATGAGACATTTATTGGCCTTCACAAAATTGTAGTTTTTCTTAGGCAACCAAAGATATCTAATAAGTTAATTTCTAAGTGATATTCAGATGGCCGTCAATTGTTGTCAAATATCGTATCGGTGGAAGAACAGTAAATTCTTGATGACTATAAAAAGATATGCAGATGTGTGTTTTGTAAGTAGTTATGTGAAACTGAATAATAGGAGTCTGATAGCTAGTTGTAGTAACATGAGCTATAAGAGAGAGTGTTTGAAGATGCTTTTGTTGTTTGAAGTTATAGCACTCAGATAATTAGTTGTCTCATTGTTTGTAAAATTTGGATTATTTAGCAAACTAATACATAAATGACTAAAAAGGACATTGTTTAGAGAAAAAAAAGGAAAACAGGATAAAAGTTCTCACCAATCAGGTAACTAATTCTCAACCCACAAACCTTATACCAATTCTAAAAATTCTTTAGCAACTAATTACATATAATGTACACCAAAGTAAATAATTGTAGTAGTTAACTATGTTGGGGTTAAGTAATTAACTCCCACATAGTTCAATAATCAGTATGGATTACATAAATCATTGAACTTGTAGTTAAAAATTTAAACTAAGTGGGGGTGGAATGCATGACGGAGTGAGGCGTGATCGGCAGTCATCACGCCATGAAGCGGCACACGCTGAAAATAACGTTTTAGATTTTCGAGTTCTTTTTCTTCTTTTCGGTATGTATGAAAAGGGGATGATTAGGTAGTGTAATGGCGAGTGTGATTGGAAAAAAAAACTGACCCTAACCAGAAAAACAAAACAACAACATGTGACACTGAGCAATTTTCAACCATATAATTGTACTTCCGTTGAAATTATGAAAACTGCTCCCGCTAATGTAGGGCGGGTTTCTTGCTCATTTATTTTAGGTAGTGTAGTATTTTAGCTTTTCCCCCTTCAAATCAACCCAAACCACTTCAACACTTGTGGAACTATTTGTTAATTAAATCAAGTTCGAAGTTTTTCGAAATGTATCTAACTTTACGGTTTTTATTATTGCGTGTATCGATCTTAACAAATTTCTATTGGTCAAACATTTAATTTGAGTATTAAACTTATACATTTTTCTCCTTTTTTATGTAATCAGAGTACATACGGTAATCACAAATTAGAAATTTAACACGCATAATAGAAACTTTTGATGTTCAATAAACATAATAGCCAAATGTGTAAAGTTAAATATATTTCGAAGTTACCTTTAAAACAAATACATCCATTATTTAATTAGTAAATATATATTGATATATTTTCCTTTTGTATTCCACTTTTATTCTATCATTTTGCTGGTCTTGAATGAAAAAAATATTAGTAAATATATCAAACAAAACAGGGTTCTAACGAATTTTTCTAAAATAATTGGTGCGAAGTGATGATATTCTTAAACAAGAGGGACTTATGCGAAACTTATAGATGTAAAAATATCAAAAAAACAGTGGGAATTACGGAAGTTTTTTTCAAGGAAAACGGCCATGGATGACACTTACCTGAGCTTCGAAGCAAAGGAAGAGAAAGAAAGATCGTCGTCGTCCACCACCGCCGGACGGAACGGACTCAATTCCTCCGAACTCAAGATCGATGACGAATTCGATTTCGATTTCGAGTTTGAGTTTGTTTGGGATTTAGATCTCGACCTTGACCTCCTGGAATTACCAAATATATCACTATAAAACTCTTCTTCGTTCATTCGCCGTCCTCCGACCGTTCTGCTCTCCGGGATTCTAAACTCCGGCAACGTCCGATCAGCTCTTCCTCCCGAATCCATACACCCCTTGGATTTTTTAAAAATATCTTCAAACACGAAACTCGCCGACCTAGCGAAGTCTCCTTCGACGGAGAATTGGCGGGAAAGCACGCTGCGAGGTGGACCGCCAAACACATCATCAAAGTCCTCAGGGTTTAGGGCTTCATAGCCTCGGAGACCGTTGGTGTCCTCCGTGGAGCGTCGCGGAGGGAGGTTGTTGGGTTGTTTTGTTGCCGCCGTTGTTCCCATCCTCATCCTCCATGATTCGTCCATATAGACCGGAAGCAGGGAATGTATGTAGGAGATGGGGAATGGGAGTTTTGATTGAAAGAAATACACTTACACTACACCATGAATGGATGGATGGATGGATGGTTTTAGGTATGGTTGTCTGGAAAGTTTGCTGCGAGGGGCCATGGGAAATCATTGATGTTTTTCATGCTTGGGAACAGTAGAGGAAAAGATTAGAGAATAAAGATTGCTTTTTGATACTTTTAATGGGGGATTATGACATGACTAATTTAACATTTATTGCTACTACTTTTCCCTTTTCTGTGAAACTTAGTTTTCTTCAAGTATTTTTAGTGGATAAACCTACCAATTTCAATTTTATTCTATAAAAATAAAAAAACTGATCGTACGGAAATTAAGACTTTAGAGGGTTAGGTTGGTAATTTGGTAATGGCAATGTGCGACAGCCACCGTGATAGAGGCCAATTACGGCCTGAATTGGCGTCGGAGGCCGCATGATCGGAGCAATGATCAAGCGACGGTTGTTTTTTTTATTTCTGTATTATTTTCTTTCTTGGATGTGCAGGTCAGCAGGTGTACGAGTTTAATATGATGTATCTATTATAACTATTGTAATGGGGAAAAATATAACGTATCACGGTGCGAAAACAGTACCGAAACAAGTTAGGAAATCGAATGAAAATCGTATTTGAAAATAAAAAAAGTGCACGGCGGACACATTTGACCTAAATTGGTTGATATGAAACACAGCATGAGCTCGACACGAACAAAGTGACATGATTCGAACGTAACACTAAAACAAGTTGGTTGAAAACATGTCAACATGAAATTAACACGGTCATGAATAACACGAATCCGATAACCAAAACCCGATCAGAATTGGAAGCCTTGGTATTTATAGCTTTACCATCCATATAAAATATAAATAATACGACACTTAAAGCCGCATGAATAACCTAAGGGCTCTAATATATAAAATAACCTTTTTTTGTTTAATTACAATTTTGTAAGTAGACGTACGTTTAATTTATTTTTTGACACGATATATTTATTTACGTCATCCGTTTAATTTTGTTGTTGCAACAGAGTTTGATATATTTAAAGCGGTCTCATAGCTAGTTGTAAATAGTTTAGATTTGGTTGGTTTAATAATCAATATTGGAAAGTGTCAGTCATGGCATCTTCTCTTGTCAGTTTTAAATCCGGTATGGTTGTACGTACACTGGTGTTGGGGTGTGCCGTTCAGAGGCAGCCGGGATTTCAAGGAGCTTGATGCAAGCTAATGGTATTCTTGTCCAGTGGCATCTTAAGATTTGGGCACTCGTCATAAGAGTGGTTGCATATTTCATATGGAAAAATCGTAATATGACCGATCTTTTCTAACTCAGAAAATGGGTCTGATAATGTCATATTTGAATTACAACTTATGCTATTTCAGTGGTTAAAATATCATGCAGAGAAAGGAAACGAGCTATTGTGGCAGGGTACGTTGGCTCACAAATCCATTCTACCTGAACAAAATGTGGTAACGTTGCTATGGAATAAAGTTCAAGGGTTTTATTTCAGTAATACACTCTGTGATATAATTTATAGATTGTAATTGTTGCATCATTTCACTCTACTTCTTGTTGAGCGGTGTAAATAGTTACATATTTTCTTGTATGGTCATGGCTCCGGTTTTTAATTCAAATAAATTTGGCTTCTTTTCAAAGAAAAAATAATCAATATTGAAAATAATATAGATTTTGATTTGGGTATTGGATTTTGGTGAAAAGTAATTTCACTAATAGTTTAGCATATACCCTTCCTAACATATCAAAATATCATATTTATCTAAATGATTATTTTTATCAAAGTTTAGCCATTTTTAAATATAAAAAATCTACAAAACACTATTATACACTTCCTTTAAATCTATTTTTAAAATATCAAGTATACCCTTTTATAATATCATCTTTTTCATATTTCTCATTCATCTTCTTCATGTTCATAATCAATCTACAAACCCTAAACCAAAACCTCAAATTCATTAAAATACAAACTTTTATATTGGACCTAGAAGTAAAAAAACTAAATGTTGAAACGAATAGATCAAGTAACTTTAATAGCAAACGAATAGATCAAGTAACAATAACATCCAAACTAGATTTTCACAAAATGCTGATCAAAACACACTCAAAAAACCAATGTTGTCTCACTTACCTCTAATACTTTTGCTTTGATACTTGCATTTTGTAGTATCCACCACAGCATTTAGTTAACAACAAACGCCTCACAAAATGATGACAAACAATATGAGGATGAACCAATTCTTGTTATCTGTGAAAAGAGATCAACAACACAATATGCTTTAGTAAAAAAAACTAGTTTAATACTCATGCGATGCTACATCAAAAAACTTTTTGTTTAGTATTTTATCTTTTTAAAAATGTGCAGAAATTTGAAAGTTTATTTGTAACACACAAATATAAATAAAAACTAAATAACAAAAGAGTAGATAGAATATGTTCATCATAGAAACATGTTACAAATAGATAAAAGGCTACTTAAAAATATTCAAGAAATAAAAAGTTCGTTTCGGAAAAACAAAAACTAATATAACATCCCATAACTAATTTGGGCCACCTCCAACAACATCAGTAGTGGTTTGAAAGTAATCCTAGTTAAATCAACTGCAATCAAAATATTCATTGAAAATTAAATAACAAAATAGATCAATAAACGAATTAGTATATGACATTGCATATATCATCCAAAGCTTATAGATTTGAAGCTGACGAATATTGAACTTGGCTAAATCGAGAATTATTAGTCATTTTTTAGAATACATACAACTTGATATACATGTTTCTCTACATTTCAAAGCTATGATCAAAATATCTACAACATACTGTTTTTTATGTTAGAACAACGTTTTGATCAAACTAACGATTCAATAAGATCACATAATATGTAACATATTTATATCTTTAAAGTTAAGTTAAAAAGTTAAACTATAATTACTAATTTTCAAATGCAATCCAATAGCTTCTAGTCTACCAACTCGTTCTTTAGATACCGATGTTAGATCATTCAAGTATTTAAAAAACATGGGAATAGGAAGCAAACTTAGCATTGACTTATTCATGATGTATTTAATTTAATGTGGCTTAGATTTGGATTTACTTTAATCCAACCGGTTGAAAATAATCTCTGCTTTAATCACCGTCGGCAATAGTTATACAGATTAGAGAAAGTTATCTCATAAGTTGAAGAGACCACAAGTGATCGAAAGGTTTTTGAAGAAGATGAATGAGAAACATGAAGAAGATGATATTCTAAAAGTTTATAAGTTGTATACTTAATATTTTAAAATAGATTTAAAAGGAGGGTATAATAATTATTTGCATATTTTTCTATATTTAAAAATTATTAGAATTTGATAAAAATAGTCATTTGAGTAAATATGATATTTTGATAGATTAAGAAAGGAATATGTGATATTTACAAATTAGGTTAGATAAATATAATATTTTTAAATCTAAGCAGGATATATGTGAAATTAACACTATATTTTATATAATATCTAAAGTTACAAATCTAGTCTGGTTATATAAAAGGGAGATGATTTGTGTATAATATTTTTTTTTTGTTACACACTACAATCATGAGCTTTTTATCTTACAAACTCATTAACTATTTTTCTCAACCACATGTTCAAGGGTATTATGGTTCAAACATTCAATTTTTGTTATGTATGACAAAAAAATGTTCTATACAAATAATCTCCCTTTATAAAAACGGGAAAGGAGACCTTATTTGTTTTTTTATTGGAAACAAACAAAACCCGGTTTGTTTAAGTCAAAAATAGGCTCTTTTAGTATTAACAAACTTGGTTCCTTATGTGAAAAACTGGGCTCTTTTTGCCTTCAGACATGGTTAAAAAAACTGATCTCTAACACCCTCAAACCCCTCTTAAGAACAATGGGTCAATGGCCACCACCCTGCCACCTCACACTCATCGACGGCCACCACTGCCACCTCAAACCCGTGGAAACCACCACTTCTGCTTCATACCAGTCGACAGCCACCACAAACGGTGATATCTATAGAGAAAATAGAAGGGCAGCTACCGATGGTTAAAGGGTAGCTGATGGAGGTTCAAATCCCCCTTATCAATTTCAACGTTTTCTCTCTCCAACTTGTGGTAAATCCATCATCAGTAAGAGGTTGCACCGTGGTAGTGGTAGTGGGTAGCTGACGGAGGTTCAAATCTAGATAGGTCGCCTGTGACGGTGATGGTTCTCGGCAGTGGTGATATCGCCGGTGAAAACTTGAGGGCGGAGAAAGTTGTTTTAAGGATGGCAGTGACCGGTGGTTAGATCTCCGGGTGGCGGTTCAAGGGCGGTAACAGAGATGGTCGGAGTGGTAGTGGTTCCCTGGCGATGGCTAGGGTTCCGGCGAGAGCAACATGTGAGGGGAAGAGAGAGAGACTTGAAAGTGATTTAGAGGGTGTTTGGTGTGTTTTAGATGAGGTTTTAAAGGGGTGTTTGGATACAAAGTAGTAGTTTGATAAATATTTGTAAAAAACGATAATTTAATAAATACTTTTTTATCAATAACCTTGTTTTAAGAAAAAAACTCGATTTCATCGGGGTTTAAAAACCTATTTTCTAGTGGCGGATGACAAAAAAAAATTGTCGTGTCAAACATTCATCAACTAAATCAAATCAAATATAAGTAATAGATGGTCTCTATATTTAGTATAGTTTGTCCGGACCCAAAATAATAAATTTGTTTGTCCACACCATTAATAACAAAATCACTTTTAAACGAAACCAAATAAGGTGGGAACAAACCAAAATGCCTCTCTACATCCTAATATTTAATTATTTAACATGATTATTAATGTACAATGAACTTTCTCATGTTATATTAATTATTGATTGATACCAAAAGTTTGGTTTCATGATCGTCCGATTATTATCCATCGTTATATGATATATTAATTATGGATGCCAAAAGTCATCTCGTTTGATAGAGATTTTAATACAAGATTAATCGAAATTAGATTTAATTATAATTCGAGTATGAAGGTGCTACGGAGCGCACACTTAGACAACTTAAGTTAAATTGGTTTCTAGGATTATTTCACGTCTAAATTCATGGCATTCCAGACATAGGGTCGAATTACAGATTTTAATAAAATTAGACATATTAAGTTTATTAATAAACTCTAGCAATTTAAAAATTACTCTGCATTTAATTTAAATTTTTTTTATTATAGTATAATTTTATACTTGTTTAAGTAATCGGAGTTTTTAGATAGAAAAGAATATGTAATGTGACGTTAATAAAAGAATGTTCAATATAGTCTATAATTAATTAATTGTCCTAAATGACTAATTTTTAGCCTTTGGATCAATGGCGTCAATGGTCCAAATTAAAATTTAAAAATTTGGACGGAGTGACATATTTTTGTAATTCACATGTGATGCTTTTACAAATCACTTGTGATTATATATTGAATCACCTGTGATTGAATATTAGTAGAATTTTAAATGAACTTTATTAAACACAACTTTACGTTAATATGATAAAAAGATATATATCTTACTCCTTGATAATACATTTACAACCTTAAAAACTCTTAGGGGGTGTTTGTTTCATGGTATTTGGTGGGATTTGAAGGGATTTGCATTTCAAATCCCACTAAATACCATGTTTGGTTGGCAAAGTAAAGAAGCATTTCAAATCTATGGATTTCATTGAAATACCATGAATGAGGGATTTTGAAATACTACCCCCCTTGGTATTCTGAAATCTCGTAGATGGGGATTTCCACCGCCGACCCTCTCCGGCGATCTTTCGATTTTTCGACTCCGTTTTCCGTCCCTCCGCCATCGCCGTTCGCCTTCCCTGTCGACGTCACCGTCCGCCTTCCCTGTCGACGTCGCCTTCCGTCTTCCCTTCCCTTCCGTTTCGTCATCGTCCCTTCGACAGAAACCCTAGGTCGCCTTCCGTCATCGTCATCGTCGACGTTGCCTTCGACAGAAACCCTAGGTCGCCCTTCCCTTCCCTTCCGTCATCGTTAACGTCGACGTCGCCTTCCGTCCCTTCGACAAAAACCCAAGGTCGGCGCCTCCGTCGCCGTCGTTTCTGTCCCTTCGTCGTCCGTCCGCCTTCCCTGTCGACGTCGCCCCTTCGTTACCCCTCCGTCGCCGTCGTTTCTGTCCCTTCGTCGTCCGTCCGCCTTCCCTGTCGACGTCGCCCCTTCGTTACCCCTCCGTCGCCATCGCTGATGGTGGTGGCAGTGGAGGTGGTAGGTGATGTTGATGGTGGTTGGTGGCATCCAAACACTACTTGGGATTTTAAATCCCACCAAATGCAAATCCCACCAAATACCAATCCCATTATAAATGCAAATCCCTTCAAAAACAATCTTTGAACTAAACACCCCCTTAATTTTAAGTAACTTAAATGTACTAAAATACTCCTTTTTAACCATTTCATTCTCTCTCCTAATTTACTTTAATTTTTAAAATACCCCTTTTTAACCATTTTATTCTCTCTTAATTTACTTTAACTTTTAAAATACCCTTTTTAACAATTTCATTCTCTCTCTTAATTTACTTTAACTTTTTATCTATTTAAAATATATTTCTAACACTAAAACACCCTCTCACATAAACACAATTATCCACTCACATTACGTAATTTTTAAAATCTTATTAACTCCTCTCTCCTTATTTCATAAATATAAATCTTTTTTTTATTTTAATGTCTTTTAGAATTTATTTTTAAAATTAATAAATTAGTTGATGCAGATAAAAAAAATAAAAAACTGACATTGTACGATACTTTTTTGTGACATTGAATTGCGCAAATAACATATTATTACATTTTTAAAAGCAACATAATGTAAAATAGAAATTATTTGCCGTCGCAGCATTGCGCGGGTACCTTGCTAGTAGTAATAAAAAGAAGAGTTAATTATCAAATTCGTCCTTTAACTATCTCATTTCTTCCGATTTAGTCCTTTAACTTTAAAAGTGACCAAGATGGACCTTAAACATCCACTTTTCGATCTGAATGGTCCTTTCATTAGTTGACCATTAGTCAACTCTGTTAAGTTAAGGTAAAATTACAATTTTACCCCTATTTTTATTATTTATTTATTAAAATTAAATTACTAATAGAGTTATAAATTTCTTTTATCGACCACCACCACCAACACTGCCGCCGCCGTCCTATCACCGGCAACAACCACCACCACAACCACCCACCACCTGCTACTATCGCCGACCACCAGTTCCAGTGAGGCTAAAAAATCCAAAAATTCCAGAAAAAGTTTAAATTTTGACACAAACCTTGAAGGAAAGTTATGGGTTTTACAATAGGTTTGAATATATTGTTTTTGCCAGCCATGGTCACAACCAATGCTCCTATAAGCATGTTAGAAACTTCATATTCCCATTTTTCTACTTAACAACATGTTTGTTTCATCAATCTCCCTATCCATTTGCTACTCAACAACAACCATGAAATTTGATATTAGAAACCTCAATATGAGTAGAATGGACCCCCATCCCATCGTTGATTTCAACAGCAGACGTGGAAAGACCCCCTTGCGACAGCTGTAGGGTTTTTCGAGAGAAAAACTTGATTGTAGACCCTGTGACCTTAGGTTTTGTGGTGAATTTATCCCAGATCCTTATTGCTCTCATCAATACGTGTTGAACCATGGCCACCGTCACCCCTAAGAACGTCGGCAGAAACCGGATTGGCAACGCTTCGTGTCGATCCAACGGCGGAGGGAAGAGGTGTCGGTGAGATCGGCGTAGTGTAGCTTCATATGAGCCTTGTGAGCGTTGTGCGGGTCGATATAGATGTAGTTGATCCGTTGTGTATTGAATGGAGGTAGGGATTCACCGTCGTTAGAGGTTGCGGTGGGCGTTGATTGGGATCTGTCGGTACCAGATGCCATTGTAATTTTGACTAGAGAAGAAGTATGAGTATGTGAGGGTTTTGGGAGGAAATTTGCAGTGGTTATTGGTAATAAGGAAATGGGTATGCTCAGAAGTGGTGGCGGTGTTTAGAGGCTGGTGGCATGCTCAAAAGTAGTGGTGGTGGTGCTTAAAGGGAAAGGGTGAGGGTTTTTGACGGGAGAGAGCTAAGAGAGAGAGAGAGAGAAAGTGTGTGTGTATGGAGAGAAGAATATAAAAAATAGTAAAAATGGTAAAAAGACCTAAATACCCTTGATTTAACAGAGTTGACTAAAAGTCAACTAACGAAAGGACCATTCAGACCAAAAAGTGGATGTTTAAGACCCATCTTGGTCAATTTCGAAGTTAAAGGACTAAATCGGAAGAAATGAGATAGTTAAAGGACAAATTTGAGAATTAACTCTAAAAAGAAATAGCGTATCCATGCTCTTATAAAAAATACTTGATGGCAAAAGTCCAATGAAGTAAATCAACCCTACCTAACAATGACTTAACTTTCTATACTCACCAATTTCATTTCATTTTTGGCTTTTCATGTTGAAAAGTGGTAGCCGATATGTTTATGTTTTGTGGTTTTATGTTCGTAGACAGTGATGAATGTTGAAAGATGTTTTTAAAGCAATTCCACATGTACCAATGTACTATATATGATTATGGTTATAAATAAACCGAACGAATATGAACATCAGCTTGTTCATGTTTATTCAACCGAAACAAATATTTAGACGAACATATTGTCATGTTCATGTTCATTTGTATATTAAAGCGAGTTTGTTCATGTTCTTTGGGTTTCTTCATTTAAACGTTAAACCGAACATAAATGGACACAAATGCACATACACTAACACAATCGAGCGAGTATAAAAACATCCAAAATATCCCAAAACCAACATAAAAAAAATCCATAAATCTAAGAATGAAAAATCATCCAACAATCTTGTTCATGATTTTTAAATATACAAAGCAGATACAATCATTATCTAAAGAAACAAGTTCAATAACACTTGAAATAAATAATAATTACCTTGTCTTTCTTCTTTCTTTTATAGCTCATAGTAGTGATGATACCAAACATATCTACCATCATAGTTCATATATAGGAAAGATGGAAATCAATAACCCTTCCTTCCACCAGCACTAAAAGCAGATTCAGAACCAACCATGGTTACGTACTGAAAATAGACAAAATATCAGTAGATTAATCATGGAGGTGAAAACAGCTAAATGCATAAAAAAAACACCTAATTTAATCAGTGAGGTCAAAACATTGCAATCAGCCAATCAACATAGTCAACTGAGGTTTAAATGCATTAAAGATTTGTACTAGAGTTTTATCTTTATAACTATATTTATACTTACTTTTTCAAATGAACATAAATGAAAGGGTAATTGAAAGTTCACAAACATAACAGAAAGAACGAGAGCTTTGTTAATATTTGTTTATTTAATTAAAATGAACGTAAATTTTTTTTGTATTTGTTTCTTTTTAAACAAACAAACTTCCTACTGAACAAGTTCACATACGGTGATAGAGAACATGGTTATGTTCCATACCTGCACAACTAGAAGTCCAGCCTGATGGGCCCAAGGTCCGTTAAGAAACAAATCTCTTAAAATAGGCGAGGAAAGAGATATCGGTGTAGATTGTTTAGTTGGTATGCTCTTGGAGCTTGGGCAGGATGAACTGAGGTGCTTTTGGGTCTTCTCTGATTTTGGACAGGGGAGTTTGTTTGTGACTTCTGAATTTTCATTTTTCTTCTTGTAATCCATCATTTCAGGTACTAAATATATCCACCAAACTCTATTCTCCTGTTCTCATTCTATTTGATCCATCTCATTGATTATATTCTTATCAATTGGTCCCATTGTCGAAAAAACAAATAAGATGGATGAGGAGAGTTTCCTATTAGAGTCACGTATTGATTTACAGTGTCAAAACTTGATCACATAGCAACCCAGATGCGAGATTATCTCAATTAGTCCATTCCATGGAAGATGCTCTAAATTTTCCTGAAGCACCGGAAATTTGGGTAGCAAGATGAATGTTGTGTTCCATAATTGTTCTTGCCACGAACATCTTAAAAAAAGTACATAATTAATTAGTTACTAACAGAACATTATTTTATTATCAAATTATTGAAGTTAATCTAGTAACATGGTAAATTAACCAATCTTTCAATAAAGTAATAAAATATAACGTTAATTCTATTTATAACAATAAACAAATTAATTTGCATCTAAAATTGAATATTAACAAATTAATAACTTTTTTTATAAATAAAGACGTACGTGACATATAAATACTGAAGTGGAGGCTTATGTGGCGATTATGTCATAAAAAAATACGAAAATATAAAGAAAAGCAGGTTACCTGTTCTATAGGTCACCTCATGAAACCCGGCGCTACTGCCCAGGTTTTGTGGGATCGATTGGCCGAAATTTTTCAAGACAACCGGGCTACCCGTGCTGTTTATCTCGAAGAACAACTGAATGGAACACGAATGGAGAATTTCTCCAACTCTACCGAATATTGCAACCAAATCAAGAATCTGTCCGATCAACTTGCCAATGTTGGACATCCTGTCTCCGATCGAAAGATGGTTCTTCAACTTGTCACCGGTCTTCCAAAAGAGTATGATACATTGGCAACTTTCATTCAACAAACCGATCCCCTGCCAAAATTTATCAAAGCATGTTCCCAGCTTGCCCTAGAAGAATCAAGCCGCTCAAAGCAAGAATCACATGTACCGCAGGCCTTGGTAACTCAGAAAACCGACTCTCCTACTGTTTCTGCTTCGTCGTAACAGGGGGGCTCATCTCGGGATGTACTAAACAATCCTTATTGCTTGAAGATGATTTGAGGAGCTTCTGTTTTTGAAGTTCAGTTTTATTGGGTCAAACTTTAATAGGGTGAACAAGTCTTCCAAGAAATGAAAAGGCTGACCTGAAATCTTCATCATCTACAATGTCAAGTGAAGAAACAGCACTAATGAATGAAAAACCCAGCCAGTTTCTACATTTTGACTTGGGGATTAACTTCATACTTCATACAAGATTCTCATTACAATCACGATCCTGAAAAAATTATCAGCTTCACATATCAGTAGAATCAAAGAGCTGACGAACAAGATTGCTCCATTACATTTTTTAGTAATTTGGGTACCAAAAACAAACTTGTTTTAAATGTAAGCAGTCAATTTACCAACATCATGACACATGTACTTGCACTGAATTAGGCTGCTCAACGGTTAAGCTTTCCCCCAGCTTTTGAATCGATCACCATTTGAAACTTTCCACAGAATTTTTCTTGTTTTGTTGAATGCTGATCGCTTCAGCAGTCATCTCTGAATGGACCCATTCAGCAGCAAACAAACAGCACTTAAAAGCCATGAAATTTCTCCATGGAAATACACAATGAACATCAAATCAAGTCCATGGTTCTGAAATTTTATTTTTTGTATAGCAAGAACCATGACATCTCAGGCAAATTGGAATGATTCAATGTTAAACAAAGAAATAAAAATCAAAAAATCACACAAAAGGAAAAGAAAGACACATTAAAATTCAAGGTGATGGTTTTGATCCATTTACATAAGAACAAGGCGTTTAATTAAATATTTAAACTCCAACAGGTTAAATGGATAGAGTTCTAAATTTAGTGGTGAACCGGGTCAAATGGGATTACAAGTTACAACCACTTACATCAGTCTATATATAATTATAGACTACATTATTATTGTTTAAAAAGTATATTGTTTGCGATCATTCGATAATTATTTACAAATTTTTAAAATTTTTTGATATTAAGGTGTTGGCATGACAACCAACCCAACTCGCTAAAACTCTTACCTGAAAACTACCCAATTTGACTAAATCGGTTTTCACGAAACCCTCCCATTTTGTCCCCTCTATAAATAACCATAATATGTAACCGTCAAAGGCACCTAGAAAAACCTATGTCAAAGTCAGACATGTTATACATTTCAAAAAGGATATACTGGAGAAATAAAAAAGATACCTTTTTTGACATGGTAGCAGCCGGTCAACATGACTGGAGAATTTTGGCATTTCCTTTGGATTCTTGGGAGAAATCAACAAATCTTAGCATAAGCTCATCTGCCTCGTGTGGTATTCCATGAACAACCAAGCTTTTGCTGACCTTCTCACATAATTTCAAGTCAGGTGCCAAATTATGACTGAACATTAGACAAGCGACTTTATACGAAGACAATGGATCTCCCTTCCTCAAATAACTTTCAATAAGAATATTACAACTATTAGCATCGACTATTGAAGCGCTCTTAAGAACTTTACCCAAAAATTTATACGCCTCGTCAAGATTCCCCAAATAACAAAGCTTTTCAATAACTTGATTGTAAGCAGTCTTGCACTTTTGCCTTGAAAGCATCTTTTCTAGTAGAGACAACAGGTCGTTTAATCTATCATGTTGACAAAATCGGTTTATTACAACCCTGTATGTAACTGGGGTTGGTATTAAACTCTTGTGGAGCATTTTATTAGTCATTTCAATGGCCTTATCTATGGAGCCTTTCTTTCCTAGTGTGTCGATTATTGCTGTGTATGTAACTGCATCGGGTTGAATGTTATTTAAGTACATGTCATCAAGAACTGAAAAAACAGAGTCTAAGTCTTCTTTTTGGCAAAAACCATGTAAGACAGTGGTAAAATTTACCACATTTACGTCACATCCATTTTTTAGACATTCCTCCATTAACTTCTTGGCATCATCTGGTCTTCCCTCTTGACAGAATGATTGAATCAAAAGATTAATTTCGGCAGGTGTTGGTAAAAACCCTTTTCTAATCATTTCCCTGATAATCTCGTGGGCCTCAGATAGCTTCCCTTCCCTTCTAAAACCATGCATCAACACGCTATATGTGATGGAATTTGGAACCCACCATTCTTCCTCACTCAAGTTCAACATCTCTTTAGCTTCTGATGATTTACCATTACGGCATAATCCATTCAACAAAGCTGTATATGACACTGTGTTTGGCTTGCAACCAAACTTCCACATTTGTTGGAGCAAATTTTTAGCTTCCTCCACTTCCCCAATGCTACAAAGACCATTGATGACATCGGTATACGTGACTACATCAGGTATACAACCCTTAACACACATCTCATTAACAAGTTCTTTAGCTTTCTCTATGTCTCCTTTGTGACAGAAAGAATGGACAATCGCACTATACTCAACTTTATCAACAGAAAAGCCTCTTTCTTCAGCTTCTTTAAGAAAACTAATAGCCTCGACTCCATGACCGTTCTTAGAAAGCATATGAATAAGCATATTATAAGTAACCTGATCTGGGATTAACTTGCTTTCATTCAACATTCTGTCCATCAAATTCCTAATTTCTTTTGTTCTATTCTCTTTGCAGTAAAAACCAATCACAGTGTGATAAGAAACCTTATCAGGAGAACAACCTTTTGAAGGCATATCTTTAATCAAATCCATGGCGTCTTGAATACGACCTGCATCACAATACCCTTTGATCAAACAATTATATGTCACAACATTAGGTGCAATATCTAACAATTCCATCCTGTTCAATAGCTTCAGTGCCATTTCAAATTTGCAAGCTTTCACCATAACATAAACTGCAATGTTATAGACAAGCAAATTAGGCTCAATATTAGCTTTTTCCATCACGGAGAAACCCCTCAAAGCTTTTCTCCAGTGACCAGCACGACTGAATGATATCATCAAGTAACCAAAAGCTTCAGGGTGAAGCTGGATTCTTCTACGGATCATAAGACGAAGAATACGTTTAGCACCCTGATACAAACTAGTCTTGCTAAGAATCTCAAGCATTGTACTGTACACAACAGGATGGTGCTGATACCGCCACTGTCTATCAGCCCAATGAAACAATTGCAGAGCGATTCTTGCATCAGCCTGATTTTGTAACACAGAGCAAATTTGGGGAGGCTTCAAACTACGAATCAATTGTCTCAATTCTTCTTCAAGCTGTTGATTCCATGTTGACCTTAATTCAATTAGCCTACAAACTTCCTTCACCAATGGATCCCTAATTTCATCTCCATGGTTTTCAGCCCTTCTGAAACCCTCAATTACCTGACTATTCCCAATGTGATTTCTTATAAACATGAAATCAAATTCATCATTCCCTTCTCCATACGAAATATGATCATTACCACTACCAGAACTATAGAAACCCCCGTTGAATTTGTCGTATACGTTTTGTTTAGGTTTTTGTGACGGCCATTGAGTAGATGCGTTAACGAGTGTTGTTGTAAATGTTCTTTTTTGAAAGGGATTCTTGTAAATGACTATCATAGCGAACAGATTTAAAAGAGAATCTGAGAAATCAAAACTTGGAAGCAATCAGAAAAGAGTACTTACGTAATTGCATTTGAGCTATTTGATGAAGACTTCTTGCAGAGCTCCGGCGGGATTCTATTCCTCATTTCTTTCCCGACTGATCATAGTGCTTTATAAAAACAATGGTGTCCCACCAATATCACGGACTAGTGGGTTTTATATAATACAAAACCAACAACAAGGGCTAAAAGGGGGAGCGAAAACAATTCCCGAGTATAGAACTTAAAGAGTGATTAAAAAAACACGTTCGCCAAAGAAACTTTCTCAATGATGACAAATTGACAATTGACAACCAAGGATTACAGTGGGCATCAAACTGAACTAATCAGAAACCTTCGAGCAATGTTTTAAAGGGATTACAGAGGATTTCTAACATACCACAAAGAAATTACAGAGGAGATATCAATGCAGCACAGAGGAGAGATCGATGGATCAACAGGTGAGATTTACAGAGGAGAAATTGTGGACCAGAAGGAGTCTGGATAGGGAGATATCAAACGGATGAGTGATGCTTCTGATGGAGAGCTCGAAGGGGTTGGTTCAAATAAGTTGAATCGAGGTTGGCGATGGAGTTAAAAAAGGAGGCTGATGAAACCATTAGGGCTGTGTTGTGTTTGTATGTACGAATCTAATACAAGAAAAATGTGTTTGTTAAGTAATTTGGAATTGATGTTGGTTGAGTTGTGATAATATCATCTACGTCCGTACCGCTCCTCGTGGAGTAGGTCCCGCATCCAACCAAGTAAGGAGATGTGATTTCGGCGTAATAGTTGACTTTTAAGCTTACTATGAGTTACATGAAAAAAATATACCAGATCTATAAAAAATAACCCAGAAAAAACGAGTTTATAAAAATAAGCCCTAAATAATTTAAAATAAACATCCCCTTCCTCTGTTTTAAAGATTTTCATTCCTTAGAGGATAAATGCTTTTTCTTCATTCTTTTAGCAAATGGAATGAGTTGTTACAATTTAATATTTTTTTTCCTTCATTCTTTTATTTCATTACTATATTTATTTCTATCTATCAAACATCATGTAATAATGATTCAATTCATCCCGAAAAAAGAACCAAACATGTCGATGAATAGTAATGACTCATTCCATTACACCTTCCATATTCTTTTGTCCATTTAATTCATTTGTCATTTTTTTCCGTCTAACTAAACAGACCATTGGATTTTGGAGGGAAAAAATGTAATAAGATTAAGATTCTTTACCTATAAACAGTAATGTATTTAAACAAATAAGCCTAAGCAAAATTACTCTTACGTCTCATTCTCTCTTGTCGGCTTCATGAATGGTAGAAAGAGTCGTCCAGTGTTTTTACGAAGCACAGAATTATGAAGCTTGGCTAGCGATTCATGTTATAGATAGATTTAGAATAGCCAAAAGGTCATGTGCGGACCTTATAAGTTGCTTGGGGTAGACCGGCTATCCCTCAACTTTTACGAGTCGTTTGATTTTTTATAAAAGATTTATTTTTGTAGATAGGTACAACCCCTAATGTTTAACTGTTTATATTCTAATAAAATAATTAGAGATTTAATGCAATGTTCAATTGATGATAAAAAAAATTATTTATAAGATAGGAGAATGAAGCAAGTTGAATATTTTGCTTTATTATTGAATGTCTTAAACCCGACAATTGTTTTTTGTGAATCTTATATGAATTGATAATGGATTGTAAAAACAAAACAAAATGTGACTATTGTGCTACAACCGACAAAACTACAAAATGCACCAACTATATCCCATAACGACATCATTGGTAGTGGTTCCGATACAAGGTAAGTGGTGATGAATGTGTTAATGAAGAGATATTTGGTTGAAGGTAAATACATAGGTGGAAGAGAGATAAGATGTTGTTCATGGTCATCTTTGTAGAGACCACGCATCCTCTTTGAACACATACACCTTTATCATCTCTAAATTGATCACTAACCACCACCCCTTTCAGGATTTATTATTTTGGTTTGCTTTCATTAACACTAGTGCATGAATCAAAATCTTGATTCAAATAGAGTAAGAGAAATATATGAGAGAAAAAACAGATGACGGTATGTGTGTAAGTGGTGGGCTGATGGTGGCAAAGATAGAAGAATGAGAAAATAGGTGAAACGTGTTGTTCTGTTTGTGTATTGGTTATGCATGTATTAAATATATTTGATGTGTTAATAATTTATGATAACAAGATAGAATAACTTGGTATCCATATACCTTGTAAATAGTTTCAAAGTCAAAAATGTCATTTTGAATTTATCCTAATACATTGTACCATAAATAAAACAAATTTGAAAAGAATACGCGCAAAAGGTAGTTTCTATAAGTGAAATTTGTGAAAATTATTAAAATATATACGTGAATTTTATTTTATGCCAACTCTAAATAACTCATGATGGAGTCAAAATTGTTATTAAATTAAATTAAAGTATGTAATAAACGACCAGCTGGATTATTGAGAGATTATCTTTTAATAACAATAATAATATAAATAAAAGAATAACATGAATTAAATTTATTGAATGATACTAATATTTCATTTAATAAAATAAATTACTTAATATTGATAATTGATTCAATCAAAATTGAAATTTCAATTCGACTTTTATAAGTTAAAATTAAATCAAAATTATTAGAGAGATTTCATATTTACAAATTATTAACCTTAAAATATTATATTTGTTTAATTTAATTTACAAATATCATATTAACCCTTTATAATATTTAACAATATCAAATTTAACCAACTTTTTAATTTTATTATTTTATAATTATTTTATTCAGAACAATAAATATTTGACCTTATTATCCTAATTTTAACAATAATGATCGATAGCTTGTACAAGAAATACAATTATGTATCTTCGTATGTCCCATGATACCATGTTTCTTCTGTCACGTGTGCTCTTAACTCTGTGTCGACGCTTCCACCGCTAGTCTGGACATTGACGTCGTATATCATCATTTCAATTCTTTAATGTTTTATAATTATTTATTACACTTTTATAATATTTAATATTTATTATTTATTAAACAAAACATGTATAATACGGACATATAATTTAGTTATTATATTTAAGATTAAGATTATAATATTGGCGTTGCATGGGAGACAAATTAAAAGAAGCCAAGTGCGACTAGAAGAGCATTCCTTTCTGGAATTCAACACCGAATAATTAATTAAGCAGCACCATTTTATTGGTCAATTATTCAGTCACCATTCACAAACTACCGTCTCCTAGTATTCTTCCTTAGCTGGCTATATCTCCCTCCATCCTTCTTCATACTTCATTTTACATTCGTTAATTAACACAAATATATATCACACATACATATATGGCTTCCTTCATGCCTTTCACCAACAGGAACCTCGACATATTTATGTGCGTTTTGAGGCCTACAGTCGCCATTATTGATGACCTTGTGGATACTTTAAGACACTTCTCATTGTTTACTGAAAGACTTGGTTGCATTCATTCTTCCATCTTCAAAAGCATCCATGGCAATATGGTCTCTCTCTCTCTCTCTTGTTCATCGGCTAGTACTCGTACGTGTACGTGTTTGGTTTTGAGTTTATGATGTTTGGGTTATTCACTAGCTTGGTCTCAAATTATATAAGGCTTTGTTATCAATCGTCTTTTTATTGAATTTGTATCTTCATATATTTGAATCGATCATGACGATTTGTTTATAAAGATGCTGACAATACGATCGAGTTAACGAGCTAGTATATATGTATTGAACCCATTTTGATGAGTTCATGATGATTCATTGGTCAATATATACCTCGATCAACATATATATGTTCGATTTGATCTACGTTAATCTCACGAACTTATTAATTTCAAAGTACATATAAAAGCCGGGTTTTTTTCATTTTCTTTCTTGTTATCATCTTTTATGTTATCTAGGCCGGGAGGGGGTATTACCGATATCATGTGAACCTAGGTAATACAGAATTCGTCAAGCATGTTTCTTATAAGACACATATATAGCCGATCGATCAAGTTAAACAAACGATTACGAGTTTTTATTGCACGTACGTACTGATCGATCAATGGTTTACGTTCATGTCCTTCAGATTATATGGTACGGAGCATGGATCAAGAGATCGATTCACAACAAGGAACTCCTACATGAAGCTCTCGTAAGTTATTATTAATAGTCTTGAACTTAATTTTGTCACGATTAAAGACTAACGACATTAATAACGAAAATCGATAAACATATATATATATATATATATATATGTATATAGCCTTAATGGACATAGTTAAGTTGTTAACACTAAACTTATGGTTTTCATGTACTTTTATGTAACCATATCATTACCTATAAATTATAATGTCACATGTTAGATAAAAAAAATAATTGTGTTTAGACGCATCAATTTTGAGTTTCTATTGTTGTTTTAAAAGAAAATGCTTAAACTTGTTTGCATAGTCCAGAGCTATAAGATTTTTTAAACAAAATTTTGTATGTATATATAAAATTATTAAAATACCATCTTTTAACTTGTTTTACAATTTTTTAGCTTTTTATCACTTTTTAGAATTGTCTTTTTTACTGTTGTTATTTCACACTATCAAGCTTTAGTTACAAATTACACTATCAAAATCACACACATATATAAATAAAAGCTTCAACTACTAACTACTAATTACTTTTGTTAAATACACCTTATGTTTAAGACTTAAACAGATTCTTAATTCGTAATGTCGTTCATTATACCATAATAATATACACCAAATTTGCACAATGATCATTGACATATTTCTATAAACAGGTGTCGACACTAATGAATCTACGGAGCATGGCCATTTTAGTTGAGCATAACTTCTTGACCGCTTATGGTGGTGAGGCTAGGGACGGGTCCCCAGCTGCAAAGTTCTCAACGGGTGACACTATATGTTTTAGCTCAACCCATCTATTGTCTAAAAGCGAAATGAAAGAGCAAGAGTTTATCTACTCATGTTTTTCCATATTTCAATCGTATTTCCTTAAGATGGATGGCACAATTTCAGGGGTTTGCTTAAAGTGTGAAAATAGGCCCATAATGGTCAATTTCTATGTGTGGAAAAACATGCAGTCGTGCTATTCATTTCTACTTAGAAACAATCATCGAGATGCGATTCAAAATAGCTTTCGAGTTGCTACAGTTGTGGTGAAGTATGATGTGTTTAAAGTTGTGTATGTAAGTGCAGACGATGTATCAAACTTTCAGTATTACCCTCCTCATAAGTTGTTGGAGAACCAAGTATCAGAGGTTTTAGAGTAATTATTTGAGTGTGCTAGACTGCAGTTAAGTAGAAAATTTTGTGTAATTTTGTTAGTTTCGTTTGTAAAGTAAATTGGTACAAGTCTCTCTGTATGTGTGTTTTGCTGTCTAACTAAATATACGTATGTCGTTTAATTCCAATATAGTATAAATTTAAACCGAGTAAAACACTGTAGCAAAAGCGGGTTTTTCATACGAAAAAAGATAATATAAATTCTGATAATTTCCTAATCAATGTAAATAATTTTTTCTCTAACACTAAAAGAATTATGCGTTTAATTTTGATTATTAAGGGATAATTAGTAACTGGTATGTCGAATTTTGGTAAAGTAGAATTATATAGAGGAGGAAATATGTAATAAATTTTACATAATTGAATAAATAAAATGAGGACACCAACATTCCAACATGTTTACGGACCTCATAACCTATTAATCTTCATTTCTTTGTGTATTTCTCTAAGCATTCTCAGATAAAAACGTATTTGTGAGGAGACGAGTAAAAAATATAGAAAATATGAATATCACATTTTTGTTGATTTATATATTTATAATAAGAGGTCACTAATTTTTTTTTAAATCACGATAAATAGGTTGCATTAGCGATAAAATAGCGACACAAAGTTCTTCTAATGCGGTTTTGTTAATTTATTTAACAGTTTTGCTATATCTAAAAAAAATAGTAGAGTATATACGGGAAAAAACAATTTTAGAAAACTTAAAGCGAGTTTATAAGAGGCTTTGCTCGACTATAATTCAAAAGTTTGTTTAAATTCTAGTAGGTTATATCTAGACAAAGTTTAGAAAGACAGAAAGAACATCAAAGTAACACTTTACTAATCAATTAAACAAAAACTAGTTATATAAATCGAATGATGTAAAATGTATAAATTATCGATTTAACCAAACGTCTAGTTATCTTGTTTATAGACGAAAAACATAAAATGATGCATAAACTGGTCTTGCTAACTTACTATCATGTTTAGTGTCAAATAGTAATTTTCCAGAATGATGAGTTGCATAATAGAATATGGCAATACTTGAGGGGTCTGAATGAAACTTCCTCAATATCTGGTTCTAAGGATAACGCCTTCATGCTCTGGCCTTTCAGATAGTTTCAGCTCAAGCTCCTCCATCTTGCACTTGGAATTTCAAACCAAAAATGAACGTAAAGGCGATTCAACACTGAAATAAATCATTACATCTAATTGAAAACAATGGTTTCCTCGATTCTTCTTCAGCAATCCATTCATTTCTTTATCTGCAACTACCAGGTGCTCTCTTTCGCTCTCTCTCTCTCTCTCTCTGCATTTTCTGTCAATAACATTCGATTTTGCTTCAATTTATTGGGACTGAGGCAGTTGGGAAAGAATTTAAAGAATGGATTTGCAGCAACAAAACCAATTTCGATGGAGAATTGCAAGAGCAGTAGGAGAATTGGAGAGATTAAAGCTAGAGCAGCGTTTGATACTATCGAGACTGCTACTTCTCCTACCGCTTTCCCGTTCTTTCAAACCGAATCTCAACAAGAAGAAACACCTGCTTCTAAGGTGCAATATGATTTTTTTAATCTACATTTGAGTTTTTCCCCCTTCTATAAGTCATAGGTTTTAGGTTACTAATCTTACTTAAGTTTCTAGTTCGCCATCCATTGTTTGTAATGAGACGGTTAATCCGTAGCTAGTAACTATAAAATATTGAAATTGAATCATGCACATTTTGTTCATGTAGACATTGTTATGTTGTTCTATATTGATCAAATTATTTATACTTTAACAAAACAGTTGGAGCTAGCAGATCCTGAATTTTATAAAATGGGATTTGTTAGAAGTATGCGAGCATATGGGGTGGAATTCAGGGAAGGGCCAAATGGGTTTGGAGTCTATGCTTCAAAAGATATTGAACCTACTCGTCGTGCCAAGGTGAATTATTTAACATTTATTTTGTCCACATATTACCCATAAGAACTCATCAATGATCTTAGGTGATCACATGCTGGTCATCTTTATCTCAATTTCTTGATTAAATTTGTTTGGCAAATGAATGATTTTTGGTTGGTCTCTTAGGTGGTTATGGAGATCCCGTTGGAGTTGATGTTAACTATTAGCCAAAAAACTCCATGGATGTTCTTTCCAGACATAATACCTGTTGGGCATCCAATATTTGACATAATTAACTCAACAAATCCAGAGGTACTCCCCCTGTTTCTATATATTCCTCTAATTCATTTTCTTGAATTGAGGTTCTTTATGATGAGAAGTATGTTTCTTCCTATTAAATAATCAAACTTAGAGCTTATGATGTCAACCCATTTACTTATGAATGGGTTGATTTGGGTTACATTTGCCCCTAAAGTGTGTTTGCAATGCTTACAGGCTAGAGCCTCCTAATTGTGCTATATTAGAATAAAAATTACTATTGCTGTAATGACATAGTTTTTGTAATCATATTTATTGTTTAGTGCATTAACTATCTATAGAAGCTGGGCAAGAAATGTTTTCGGGTCAAGATAACCCGGTCCGATTTGACCCAGCATAAAATAATTCAGTTCAGCCTAAACCCATTTTGACCCATTACTCAACTTGTCCGCCCCGCCTATTTTGCCATCTTTAGTTCTTTACTCGAACTAATTGAGCTTCATTTAGTCGAGACCAGTTGCTAATATAAACTCATTGCATTTTATTGAATGACTCAATGACCTTTTCTCTCACTTAATGATTTGATCTTTTGCCAGACAGATTGGGACCTCAGAATGGCATGTCTTCTTTTATATGCATTTGATCATGACAAGAACTTTTGGCAACTATATGGGGATTTTTTGCCTAGTGCTGAGGAGTGCACTAGCTTACTTCTAGCTACAGAGGTTTGCTTATATGTAGAATGCTTTCAACGTATAATGTTCTTAAGTTAAGCAGTCAAATACTTGGTCCAACTTGTCAAATTATTATTATTATTGGTTAGAAAGAAAGATGTACCATGACCCAAGGGGTATTATGGGACCATATAATGTTGGAACTTTGGATGCCCAATTTGAAAGTCGTTATTGCAACTTAAATTATCAGAATCGGATAATCAATCAATTAGATGTGAAAGTATGTAGTTAATGCGTCATCAATCTCAATAGTTTGTTTTCTTACAACAAGCTCTTGCCTGTTTTTCCAAATATGATGATTTTGACTCAATATGATAAGAAACTCTTAATCAATTTTCACATGTATTATGTATACTCCCCTTAGTTGATAGACACATTTACTTGAATTAGAGGTGGCAATTTCGGGCCATTTACATGTTAGTGTGCCAATTTTGGAAGTGTTTTATGTTAGACAGGCCGAATAAAAAAATTAGCTAAAAGGAGGGTGGGGCAAATTGGTCAAAAGTGGGTGAAAGTCGCTCAAAGTCTAATTCTAAGGCACAACATCCTGAATTGTTTTTATTCAGAGATTTGGGTTATTATTATTTTAATTCATAATGTTTTAATAAACATAAATCATAATTAACAAATTAATAATCTAATTCTTTATAAACAAATGGACGAAGAAGTGTTTGCAGGCCAACCCAGCCCTATCCTTCATATATTGACTCGTACTAAAAATGACCCTTTTCAACTCTATCCGTTTTGACTCGTTATCTGGTCCTCTGACATACTCATATTGCCTCATGTACTTAATATTTCCATGCAACCAAATTTGATTTTTAACTTTTAATCATTTGGAAATGGATAATGTCATTACTAATTGAAAACCTTAAGATTTGTGCGAGGTTTCTTAACTCGTTCTATTGATGTGCTGCAGGATGACCTGCAGGAGCTACATGATGAGAATCTTGCTTCGAATATGAGAAAAGAGAAAGCACGGGCCCTAGAATTTTGGGAAAAGAATTGGGTACTGTCACAGTTCTTTACTTGATATCTCTTTGACATTTTTCATCACATTTCTTGGTGTTAATTTCTAATAAAGTAACGTTATTTCCATGTGTATCTGTTCTTAGCACTCTGCTATGCCGCTGAAAGTAAAGCGGCTTGCTCGAGAACCAGAGAGATTTATTTGGGCAGTTAGTATGGCACAGACTAGACATATTAACTTTCGAATAAGAGTCGGCTCATTAGTTCAGGATGCAAATATGTTTGCTCCTTATGCCGGTAAAAATTTTCCGTTTATATATATTCCTTGTTATCTTCTATCTGGTAACCATAAAATCAGTTTCATGAAAAGTTGAAAACGACTATATAAAACAAATATTGTGTGAACTAACTGGGGTTTTCATTTTCCCGCTCTGTTAATATGCACTTTTAGCTCCTCAAGCTCATGGTTTTGTACAGGTTTTTGTTCATTCGACTACATTAGAACTATTCATTCCATTTGAAAAAAAAAGCCTCACTTTCATGATATCTGATTAGGAAAAAAACTTGGCACTCTTTTGAATATTACATAGATACTTGTTTTTGGCCATTTTATTAATGTGTATTCATGAAATATATGTGGTCCTATTTTGCAGATATGTTAAACCATTCTTGTCAGCCGAATTGCTTTTTCCATTGGCGATTTAGGGACCGCATGTTTGAGGTGATGACAAATGCTGGACAAAGAATTAAAAAGGGGGAAGAGGTAAATTGTTACTCAATAAATTTTTTAGCATGCAAATGTTGTTTTGCGCATTCAAGGGTGAATACCAAATTTTATTACTCAAGGAGAGAACCCAAATATAATAACCTATATTTTATGAAAAGAATGGAAGAAAGGTACTGAGTGTTCTATTTCCTGCTCTCCTTCTAAAACTATCTGGAATATCTCGTGTAGTAATATAACCTGTATGAAATACTTGGTGTATAAAATAAAGTGACAAACAGAAAAATTTCACAATTGTATATTGTACATTCCAGTTCTCTTTTTTATGTGTTTGTAGACTTATTCAAAATCCAATTTTGATGATTCAAGGATTCTCTTGGTCGTTTAATTGGTTAAAGCAATGGGTGTATATAGATGTCTTTTTAATAATCATATTGGTCTGTAAGAAAGAAAAACAATTGTTCATGTTAATCAAATGATGGGTGTGTTTGGATAATCTTATAATATCAGTAAAATAATTAAATACATGTCTTAAGAAAGAGTGCCTTTAGAACCCTAAGAAAGTGAACCCATGTAGAGTTTTCTCAAAGCTAATAACAGGGGCAGACCTGGCATGGTGCCAGGGGTAGCCCATGCCACTGGTCATTTCATGCGTAGAATATATTTTGTTAAAGTTGCATTATTCTCTGTTAGTGCTACTAGTCAAGCTAAATTTCTATATCGTTGCTAAAGGTCAACTTTGTGACTGGGTCTGCCAACTATGCAATAATTTATTTTTTCGAGATGTCACAAAATAATGCAAGTCGTTACTTGTTAAAGCAAAGTTCCAATTGTATACTACTTCAATGACATGTGGCAATCGTTACATTATCTTGATTTCGGTTTAAAAGATTTTCCTATTTTGCCATCATTAGATGGTAATTATTTTTTAAATCTTTCGCCCAACGGTAACAAATTTGTCAGTAAACTATGTGCCCAGTCAAACATTGTATATCATAAGTAGCATTGTGTTTGCCAGACTGGACAATGGATTAATGATGGAATGTAGAGGTAAATGGTTATAATTTTTAGAAAATCTTAGCAAAATTATACACATAAGAACAAGATGAAATCATCAATGCTCAATTGGGATGTAATTCAAGATTCCGGCTCAGAAGGGAAAAGAAAGACATGATTTAAGTATTTAACTAATATTCCGAGTATATTCAGTACTCTCTTTAGGTAGCAACATTCAAGAAGCTACTTATTAGATAATGCATCTAGCTTATCATAAAAATATGTTTCAATGGAGTCTTTATCATTATCTTTTCAGATGACCGTCAATTACATGAGTGGCCAGAGGAACAATATGCTTATGCAAAGATATGGCCTTTCATCACCTTCGGTAAGTGCCCTCAAACACTAATCCCATTTGATTACCTAATTTTCTACGCATAGCAAAGGGTGGCTTGGGTAATGGGTCCACAACAAACACTTTATTGCTCTTTATTTGGCTTACTTGTTAATATGGATTTCAATAAACAAAATGATCTACATGGTTACTTTTATGCATTTAAATCCACTCCGGATAACTTACAACCTGCTACCCATTTCGGTTAAATATCTTAGCTTAAGCCATTTGACCTGTTAGGGATAAAACATAACCCAAATTGAACCACTTGTTATAAATGGGTCCAACTATCCACCTCTACCGTTTATTTCATCGTCTTGATTGATTGCTTCATTTATGCTCATGTTTCCCGCAAAATGAAATGGGTTAAACAAGTTACTCTTTAAATGCATATTTTTATATGTGTTTGAAGAGAATAAATTATTACAAAAATCGGTGTACATCCCTCCTGTTTGCACCTTCGTTTATGAGCCTCAATTAAATAAAAAAGTAAATTTCCAATCTTCTTGTTTGCAGAATCCTTGGGATGTCCTTCCATTTTCTGGAAATGCAAGGATCCATTTAGATTCCTTCTTGTCAGTCTTTCACATATCTGGCTCTCATGAGGATTATTACCATAATGGTTGTATGAATTTCATTACTGATTTTATTATTCATATCCTTGATTTACTTAACTTATTAACTGTTAAATCGTTTCTATCATCTTGGCAGCCAAATTTGCAAATGAAGAAGATAATTTTGTGGATGGAGCAGTTTTAGCTGCTGCAAGAACATTGCCGACATGGTCACAAGGGGATATCCCTTCAATCCCAAGCTTAGAGATAAAAGCTGCGAAAGCCCTCCAAGAAGAATGCCAACAGTTTCTTTCGGAATATAGCACCACTTCTAAGCAAGACCAGCAGATCCTAGGTAACATAACATTTTCATTTTACGGATGTTTTATGTTTTTAACATTTTTCTTTTTATGAATTGGTTCCTATAACATTTGCATTCGGTTGCTTAATTTAATTTCTAAAAAAGAAATTTTGCTCCCCCTTCCCTTGTCTAGATTCCTCACCAGAAATGAGCTGTACCCGCGAAGCTGCAATCAAGTATGTACCAATCTATTCAATTTCTTTTCTTAATTGATTAACACCCATAAACTTACTCCCGTCTAACATAAAGATCATGGGTTTTGTGGACAATTTTGGGTTTTCAGGAAGTGATATATGTGATTGTATGCAGGTATAGGTTGCACAAGAAGTTGTTTGTGGAGAAGGTTATACAGGCTTTGGATATATACCAAGATAGTATACTGTTTTAATTAGGGCACTTAGTGTACTAGTCTATGTAGGGCAGTATGGCTAAATGGGTCCCTAGATAGTCGGTCCTTTTGTTGGACCAAAGTTCCAAGAAGGGTATGTTTAGACATAGATTTTCTTTTTAACTTTTTTTCTTTTTCTTTTGCCATCTTTTTCTTATTTAATTCAAAGGATCTCTTATGGAAAATGCCATATTTGCACTTTATTTGTTGGGGAGTTCGCCAACCACCGGTGTACATGGCTCTAATACCATGTGAGTTTATGGGGTTTTAACTTAAAACCAGTTGACAATGGGTGGTATTACACATGACCCTTATTAAGCATATTACGAAAGCACACTCGTCCGATGTAGGGCAATACTCAACAAGCGTAACACTCTTGGCCGGCGCCTATTTTGCATGTGGAGTTTATTATTGTTTGAAGAATCTTGTACTTTGTACCATCTGACCGTTTAAAGGACAACTAAAATCCCTCAATTACATAAAAATTAGTAACATAATTTGTGTTCTATTTTGTTTCTGTGAATCCATTGGGATCGATATCTTAGTCTATCAAAAACTAGCAAACAACCAAAACAAACTAGTTTTGATAGGTTTTAGCGGTTTAGTAATTTGACTGGTTTGAATGGTGGACATCGACCTATGATTATTAATTTGATGAAAACAAGATATTACCTCTCACATAAAGTGAACCGAACCTTGATTACCCCTGGTAACTTCTATGCAATAGAAAGGGAGTGATACCACTTTTAGGCTAAGATATCCTTGTTTCCTTTTTTTGGTGATTATGTATGTGAATTCATAAAGTATCGGTCCTCTTTTGCTTTTTGTTTTTTGAAGCTATGCTTCATTACTAGTGTTTGCTCGAAATGGTTTTACTTTGAAACCAATTTTTCAGTGTAATAAGGATTACAATTAAGAAAGTTAATTATTACAAAATTATTTATAATTTTAATCATATTGAAAAGGATAAACACAAATGCATATATGAATATTATTAACACTTTTTTTCTCTTTTAACATGAACTTGAAACCATCGATGATGGTGGTAAACAGTTTAAGAGTTGATTATTATAAAATAGTTAATTTAATTATGATTATTTTACTTTTTAAATCTAGAAAATAAATTTAACAAACACCCAACAAATTTACATATGTGAATGTCGTGTTTCACTACAATATATTTAATCAAACTTTTGTTACAACTCATTATTCGTCTCTTTCAACACTATAGAAGGGATCGATACAAACCAATATGACTACTAATGCACCTAATATACATCAGAGAATTACAGACCAAATTTACAATGATTGGTACTTTCTGTTATAAACCTGAAGAGATAAAGATAAAGAATAACTCTTCAAGATTTAAGATTTGCACAAAGAAACTTATATATTTTAAGCGAAAGTAAGTGTATTTATATATTTCATTAGTCAAAAGAAAATTTATATATTTATATTAATATCTAGTTATGTATTAGAAAATTCTTTAAAAATATAGTAAAGATAATCCTAGTCGACATTATATAATATAACAATTTTCAAGAAGGGTTACTACTCATTGAATAGTAACCTTTCTAATAATCTTTATATTATTTGAAGTTGAATTGATTAACATATGTTG
The DNA here is from genome assembly GCA_038502395.1 of Dittrichia graveolens. NCBI lineage: Eukaryota > Viridiplantae > Streptophyta > Magnoliopsida > Asterales > Asteraceae > Dittrichia > Dittrichia graveolens. The sequence goes on along the minus strand of JARJIL010000005.1, from coordinate 5,169,533 downwards.
CTCGTAGAGAAATAGTAAAAGCTTTTGAGATAGAAACCAATAGACAAAAGATCATAATAATGTAAAGAGGCCGTTATAAAACATAATATATATATATATATATAGGCAAAAGTTCAAATGTGAATTGTTTTTCGTACGAGTACCGTGAGAACCAATCTTAGCCCTCCAATTCCCCCTCCTTCAATTGGATTGCCCACCCATGAATTCCTTACATGCACCCTGCCACACTCAATCCCCCCACGCTCTTCATCCATGAATTCCATTATACAAAATGAACGGCCAAGATTGGTTCTCGCAGTTTTCGTACGAAAAACAGTTATCGTTTGAACCCTCCCCTATATATATATATATATATATATATATATATACACTAGTATCATACCCGCGCAATGCTGCGGGGACAAATAGTTTTGGTTTATAATATGTTGCTTTCAAGAATGTAATGATATGTTATTCGCGCGATTCAATGTCACAAAAAAGTTTTCAACATGTCCTGTTTTTCAAATTTTCATTTATTTACATATAACTATTTTATTAATTTTAAAAATAAATTCTAAAGGTAATGACTAAGGAAAAAGATATATTGATTAAATAAAGAGAAGAGTTAATAAGATTTTAAAAATTATGTTGATGTGGGTGAATAATTGTGTTAGTATGAGAGAATATATTTTGAATAAAAAGTTAAATTAAATTAGGAGAGAATAAAATAGTTAAAGATTAAGTGGATGAGATTAATTTAGATTAAATGAATGGTCAAGATTGTATATTGATTGAATTTTAAGAAGTCTTAAAATTTAAGACGAGAGAAAATGTTAAATGGTTTATATAGTAGTGTGTGTGTGTGTATATATATGTATATATATATATATATGAAAAGATTCATTTGAGAACCGTTTTTATTGCGATAACCGCGATAACCAATCTTAGCCGTTCATTTTGGATAATGGAATTCATGAATGAATAGTGTGGAGGAGCAATCCAATTGAAGAGGGGGAATTTGACGACTAAGATTGGTTCTCGCAATAAAAACGATTCTCAAATTAACTTTTTACTGTATATATAAAACATAAAATTCTTTTTATTTCCTTCAAAATATCTTTTTGTCTATTACAAAAAAACATATAACCCAACTACCCAAGCATAAATGATGTTACGAGGAAATCATTTGGCGTAATTAAAAAATAACCTGGGGGCAGTAGACACGACAATCCTTGATATTACCATTTTATAAAATACGACGGTTATCATGTTGTGGTAACGAGATACGGGGAGCATACTCGTCAGAAAGCATGCCTTTGCACGAATTTTACCAGTAGGGTTAAAAAATCTCCTCCTCCCGCCGCTTCTTCCCCCTTCTCCAGTCTCCTCCGATCGGCCGTCTTCGGCGGTCGCCACTACTCCTGATTCCCTCAATCATCGATTATCCGGCTGGCTTTCTCATTATCAGGTGTGTTTCTATAATTATCGACTAATTGCAGCCCAGCCATTAATATAATGTGTATATATATGTTTTTAACTAACTGCACGTCCGCTTCACGCATTTATTATCTGTCTTTCTTCACTTTTGTCCTCGTCAATACTTCCACTTTTGCTTTTTGAGGTATGTAACAGACGTCCTTCTCTTCACAAAACCCTAATTTCTTATCACAGTAACCGAGTTCCCAAATTAATCTTTGTATGTTGAGTTCATAATCGCCGTATACTTTTGCTCTGTACGTGATTTGTTGTTTGATTCCTTCGTGTACCGGCTATTTCCCCTTTTTTATGACGGATTGTTTTATTTATTTATTATTATTGATTGAATTTCAACTTCTATTGATTCGTAAGTACGACATTGGGTCTTTGCAAAATTGATGATGCGTTAGATTTTGTTATTGACTTCACAATGAAGGGAAGTAAAGCTTGAGGTATATTCTCTATTGGATTTTAGTTTAGGCTTATTTAGGATCTTTTGCTGCATATTACATTTTACCTTTCTCACGAAGATGCCAAATGTCCCAATCTAAGGACAGCTGATTGAGTGATTGATATTTATAAATGTTGTGTTGAACGATTTACTCTTGGTACTCTTGTTATTACATATGGAACAAAATTTGACCTCATAACGGATTTGGTGAATGTGAATTTAATTCCATAGAATCCAGATGCACTTAGTTCATTTTAAGCGGAAGGATATTTAAGTCAGTTTCATTTTTCCTGGGTTGTAATCATGTGGTTCCAGAATCCAGATGCACTTAGTGATGGTGGGTAGTGAGTCTGGTGACCTGCAGTCAAACTATTCTCTGTGTAAAGGCATGGTATAAATCTGCCTAAGTTAAGGCAATGTTCAATCTTCTATATTACAATTGCATTGGCTTTTTAGGTAAATATGTAGTTGATACTGAAAGAAGAAAGTAGTTAATACATTCTAGCCTAAGACCTCATCATAAAGTTTCAGTTGTAGATGTTTTGTATGTCGTGGGCTTTCTTCTGGGGTTTATGTGTTCTAAGCACGGATTTTGTTTCTTCCATTACTATTAATCATTCTGTTGACACACGTCACTTTCATTGTTGATGGCACTGACACTATGAGGCAACATTAATGTAGGTTATATCTGATGAACGAGCTATTTCATGCATTATATCAGTGACAATTAAGGATGAAACCAAATACCAATGATATGTTGGGTGCCCAAAGGGGGAAAAAGATTCAGGGTCAAGGGCCAAACTGGATTCTAATAGCAGGTGGTGCTTTATTGAGTACATTATCAGTTCGTCTTGGTTACAGGCTTAAACAGGCCATGGACACAAAGCAGCCACAAAATAGTAGCAGTGTGTTAAAAGGTATTATAAGTTGTCAAGTGGCTTCACTTTTGGTTTTTACCTTGTAATATATTAATTTGTCAAGTTGTTTAAAATGCAGAGAATGGGAAACTTAAAGCCAGAAAGAGGCTGGGAAGTTGTCGTTCACATTCAAACTTGTATTGCTTTGAACACGATGATGGTTGCTTTAATTGCATTTCAGGTATGAAATTTTGTAGGTTCAGTTAAGGAGATGTTTGGATGTGCCTGTAAAAAGTGATTATATGATATTAAATAGTAAGAGAATTAAATAACCAGCTATTATAAAACGGAGGGTAAAAGTCAGTGTTTGGATATGCTTCTATGGTTTGAAGTTGTAATACTCAGATATTAAGATGTTTGGGTATTAGACTAATCTGATTTAAGAAATGGGATACTTATTGGCGCATACCATGGTGGGGTCTTCGACTGGGGTGAAGTCGTAACAAGGCAAGATAAAATGACCGAAAAGGACATTGTTTTGTGGGAAAGGAAGAAAAACGTCTTTTGAAATGGGTGGTGAACGTCTCACATATCAGGTTAAAGGATGGGATAAGTAGGTACTTTAATTTACTCTTACATAATCAGTTTTGTTGCAGAGCTTACCTGAAACTTATCATTTGACTCTCAAATAATCAGAAGCAGAGTCTGTTTATTCAAGTCGCAATGTTAAGATAATTAAAATTAAACACCCTTTATGTTTCAACATTTTAGTTCCTTATGTTGAAGCATAATATATGACCTGACATGTTTCAGTGTTTGATATTTAAGTAAAATATTCACTTATAGGTAATACATTAGTAACCTAATTTGCAACAGTCAGATTTTAAGTTTTGTTTTAGTTTGATATATGTCTTGACTTCTTGCAATGTTGGTTACATATCTATTGGGCAGAGAGTTGACGGGTGGGCTTGCATCGGCATCTTAAGTTTTTAACCAAAATATGATTGTAGGATTGTGCCGTACATGTGTGTATGTGTGTTATTCTGTTAATAAAATGAACAATAACTTAACAAAGAATATCATATAAGTAGTTAATCCATACCAAGGGTCCAAGGTAATCCATTAAAAGTACTTGATCAAACTCTATCGGAATGTCATATACTATGAAGACTAACAAGTGCCATAGAAATATCGAGATAAACTGAATTATAAACAACAATTAAAGGAGTCATGCAACATAAGCAAGCATGGGAGGCTGAGTGCAAATTAAAAACAATATAAAGAGGAGCTGAATGGAACCAAGTAGAAATCAAATTGTTAAACCCTTACTCATATGTGTAATCTTGGTGCAGATATTTGAAACCTCATAACATTATGTATGACGTTCAAGCATTTGACGTGTTTTTTTTTTCCAATCACCTGGAAATATGAACCCTTGAAACAAGATTTGCATAAATTCCTCCAAAAAATCGCACCAGAGTGGCAAAAGAGCAACTCCTGTTTAACATAAGTAGGGGTATGCTAAATTTAGTCTGGACTGACAAAACCGAACCAGGACAAGACTGGATCCAGCTATGTTCAGTTTGCTTCTCGGTTCCAGTTTTTTTTTTTAATTTGTTCTTGGTTGGGTCTGTGTGAACCGCACTCACTTAATAACCGGAACTGAACCAGCTTCTTGAGCTAGAAACGATATTGCTTTATGTTTTTACTTTTAGATATAAATTAAACCCAGATACGTCTCCTGTCCACTGTCAGCTTGAGATGGAACTGGTCTTAAACCGAAGCCGGAGTAGTGTATATCAGTTTGGTTCTTTATTGTTCATTCTTAAACCGAAGCCGAACCCGTATCATCTTGTACCATACTGGTTGTTAGGGGTGCCCATGAGTGGCATAAGTTCCCTTATATGTGATGACTGATGAATAACATCTAAAAAAGTATAAATTGAGATTTAACCCTAGTTTTTTTATTTATAAATGTAATGTCTTTGATACTGTGGGGGTGAAGATATTATAATGATATCAAATTTTCAATTCTTACAAGGGCATCTCGTCTCTGTTTGACTTTTCTAAACAGGAACCGAAGGTGATATAGAGCCTAAGTCACAACACAATGGTCAGTTGCCCGAAATGGCGCTCCCTTTAGTGACCGTCTCAGCTCCCGTATACAACAAAGACTCTAGTGTAATGTGGGCATCCTCACCTGACAGACTCGAGCTCCCCCAGAAGCCATTCCATCATTCAAATAGCTCTGATTCTCCATGTGTCTCTGAATCAGGTTCAGACATTTTCAGCAAACGGGAAGTCATACAGAAACTAAGACAACAGTTAAAGAGACGAGATGACATGATATTAGAGATGCAAGATCAAATTGCGGAGCTCCAGAATTCTTTAAGTTCACAACGATCGCATTCAGACCATCTCCAAGCTCTCCTGGAAGCTGCAAACCGGGACCTTTTTGATTCAGAGAGGGAAATTCAGAGGCTAAGAAAAGCGATTGCTGATATATGTGTGGGACAACCGGGCCCTAATGAAAAACCGTATGGGAATTCAAACGGATATCTAGACATTGATAGCAGCTTGGAAATCCACTCTCTGGATAAATCAAGAGGGGGAAATGAAGGTGATAAAATAGATGTGTTGAAAAGGGAAGTGGGGGAGTTGAAAGAATTAATACAAGGGAAAGATTTTTTGCTTCAGAATTACAAGGAGCAGAAATCTGAGCTTTCATTGAAGGTGAAGGAGTTGCAGCACAGGTTGGACTCTCAGCTTCCCAATATTTTGTAGGGTTTTCAGTTTTAACTTTTTGTGTATTCTTCACTTTCTTCTTCACTTGTTCTGATGAATCGGAAAGTTTTTTTTTTTTTTTTTTTTAAATATTCGGGTGTTTTTTTCCTTTATCAACTTATGATTTGGTGTGAATACGTAGAAGAAGACCATGGATGATCGATCAGGGTACATGGAACCTTTTGGAAGTTCAACAATGAGATGGAAATGAATACTTTTATATAATTTTGATTTTCAGGGTTTGTGATCGTTTATAAATGTTTTTAATTTATCACAGATTTCATCTTTCTTGCTTTGGAATGGAAATGGCTCATTGAATTGGATTTCAGGATTGAATCTGGAACCACAAAGGTTATATTCAAACACAAGCTTTAGATATCGGTTATATAACGACCACCGGAAATCACATATACATGTGGTTTGAAATGCAACTCCCATCATTTTTCCAATTCATTATTATTAGTTTTAGTTGTACCAAGTCCTGCCAAATATAACCTTTTAACCAACCTAATTAATGCTGGGACCAGTTTTCTTCTTTTTTTTATCCTCCTTGTCCTAGGGAGTTGACCGGTAAAAAAACAATTAATGCACATGATATAATTTGATGCATAAAGTTGTTGTATAAAAATAACATTATATTCTCTTATCTTTGTAACTACATTTGATTTATATAATGTTTTGAAAGAAAAAAAAAGAATTAATATGTAAAAGTGTTGATGTTAATTAGCCGATAAATTTGTTAAAATGAAGGGTTAGCTTTACTAAAAAGTGTAAAATTTACCTATTTTGATATTATATATGTAACATCCAGATTTTCAATTTAAATTTAAACTTTTCATAACTCATTTTAAAACGTGGTTTATATAGAACTCTTTAACTAAAAGCGGAAGCATCATAATTTATTTACAGTATCTCTACAAAATACAGTACAAAGTTTAACAATAAATTCTATCGTCATGTATGACTCGAAAGCTTTTGGTGTTACCATAGTTAATCCCACAACCATTGACAGACAAATAGAAAATCCAAGATTACTAGATACCTAAAACAAGCATAGCAATGCCCAATGCATCTATCCGCCTCACATATGCCACTAGACTACTTGCGGATACAAAACATTTTATACACCATGTTAGCTATAAAACATAGCTAGCGAGTACAACAAAAAACTTATATATTTCGAAACCAAGTCATAACATTTCAAAACACATGTTTGGCAATAACTTCATTTCGAAAAAGCATGCATTAGGGCACATAAGGAACCATATAAGGATCCACACAAAATACATGCCAAGATGCGGGTCAATCCATGAAGCAATAGCATCTTCACGTGGTAGCTAGCCATAGTTAATACATGCCCAATGGGGGATAACCACACCTCCACTTCAAAGTTGGGGAGCACGAAGCATTCCACCATACGATGATTATCGGGAGCGAATGACATTTTCGCCAAGTCCACTCATGTATACATTGGGTCGGTTCGTTCGTCAGGCTCTTGAATCAGATGGTCATAATTGTAACATCCCAAAATTTGAAAATCCCTTTAAGTACGTGTTATGAATGATAAGAGGTGTTTACAAACTAGAGGGGTGAAAATCGCAAAAACTAAAGATAATTAGTTCAGGGGTTGACTAGCCATTTGAGCAAAGTTGTGTGTATGTATGTATGTGTATATATATATTATATATATATATATATATATGTGTGTGTGTGTGTGGGTGAGAGAGAGAGAGAGAGAGTTAAAGCATTTAAACATACGCACACTAAGAAATCTCTCTCTTCAAAAGGAAAAGCTTGAAACCGGCCAAAGTGAAACTCAAGTAAAGCAAGGAGAACCAACAAAGATTAGCAACAAACAATCATCATATCAGATTCATAAGCTTCAAGCTATGTTTGTATGTTAGTTTTAAAGTTCAAATCGGTTTAAAGGAGAAAAAGGGGAGTTCATAGCTCAAAAAGTGTTGTTGATGTTTGCTTCTGTTCTTAAAGGTGTTTTGGGGTGTTTGGGATGTAAGAAAACACTCCTATGTTGTTAAAAATTGAGGAGGGATTGATTTGGTATCAAAACAGTAGGCGTGTTCTTCAGCAATCGGTGATGACCAAATTTGGTCATGGAGTGATGACCGAATTCGGTTGGAGTAAGTTGGTGGTGACCGAATTCGGTTAAGGTAAGACGGTGACTGAATTCGGTCATATTGACCAAATTTGGTTGTGGACTCCAAGTATTGGTTTCTGGTTGGCAAAGACTTGACCTGAATTCGGTTGTGATGACCGAAATCGGTAGAAATGGGTAGTGACCGTTAACAATGATAATAAAGGAATTGATTAAAATACTCTTTGACTAACGATCAACTTTAACTGAAGTTAGTGTAAAGGACTAAAAGTGAAATAAAATGACAATCAGAGTAACTATTTTTATAATTTTTAAAGTTAAAGTACTAAAAGTAAAAGTTAGTGACGACAATAAGAACCATTTTTGTAATTAACTATATTAAATTACTGAATCAAGAATCGATCTTTTTATCTCATGGATGAGAACCGGCCGGTACACTGATTCGGATCTGATCCAATCCGGTTTACTGACCCGAGACGACTGACTAGTGACTAGTGTAGTTTCCCGCCAAAAGTTGGAGCCTTCACTCCTACTACTCTTCCACAACGTCCTAATCCCCTCTTTTTAATGGTGATAAATCGGAGGACAACATAAACCCTAACCCTTGTTCATCGTCTTCAAGTATTTACTCGATCCTACTTACTACACCAACACAAATCATAACAAGAAAATGAAAGGGGGGACCCTTCAGATCAATTGGCACGACACAAAACCGGTTCTAACCCTAGATTTTCATCCCATTTCTGGCATTCTCGCCACAGGTGGCGCCGATTACGACATCAAGGTTTCTTCTTCTTTCTGATACATGCTCCGAATCTTTGTATGTATATGCTTTTGAAAGCCAAATTCTCGTTACTTTTGCTAGTCTCCATGTGGTTAAGAATTAGCGGAATCTTCAAGATTCGCTTAGAATTTTAAATTGTTTATGACATGTGGATTCGGTTTGCTTCTTTCTTTCAAATGTTTTTGATACATGAACCGGAACTCTGCAGATGTGGCTGATAGCTTCTGATGAAGGGGAAAAGAAAGTTCCTGCTGCTACTTACCAGAATAGTCTCTCTTACCATGGATCAGCTGTCAATGCTATCCGGTTTTCTCTTTCTGGTACCATAAATAATTACCAGTTATACACATAATTTGTTTGGTTACTTTAGTATTTTTATATGTGCAAGAATGTATGATAGTGGAATTATTAGAAGCGTAAGTCTCTTTTTCTTTTTAGACAATGAACAATTCCTTAGAATTATATATACGTGTACATATTTTAGCTCTGGTTTAGTGATAGTTATTACCACCACGAGGAATTGACTTATGCCATTATGTGGCCATTGAGGTGCTGTATTCTACTATTCTATACATGTTTCTGCAATTAGTATTTTCACATTGTTTCTGTACCTCCAGATAGTAATTCAAATTGGGTTAGGAGTGATTGTTTGAGTGGTATATCAGAAGAAATAGATATCATACTTACATCCTCAGTCCATCTTGGATTCTTCACTGTAAGTGTACCATAAAATACAATGAAGTTATCATTTACTTGCATCGGGCAATAAGTAGGTGATGCTCTGAAGCTTAGAATTTGGTCAAAAGGCATGTTTTATTTAAAACCAGATTGAAGCTTGGCAATCTCAAGGCTAATAACTTTATATGTGTTACCCTACCTTAGACAAGACATGCTAACCAAACTTTTCATGTAGTATTAGCTAAACATATTCAATGTCTTAGAAGTGTCTAGCTACCTTGACTTCTCTCTTAGTAATATAGTATCTGGAGAGCCTATCTATTTCAGGAACTCTTGTCAGTTTTGTGGAATGTGTTTACTGTTTACAAAAGGGATGTAATGTAAATAAAAACTTGCTACTTGTGTTGTAAAATGTAGTTTAATGTATAGAAACTGGAAGTTGTAAGACCTGGTATCAATACTGTCGTGGAAAAAAGAAAAGAAACTGACGGTTAAACTTAAACCTTTAGCATTTTTTTAACTATTCATAAAATATCACATGAATTTATTGCATCTAAAGTTTATAAGTCAGCGACTTACAAATTATTTGTCACTGGACTTCCTTTTTTGTTTTTATTTTTGTTTTTGACACTTATGAAGTCTATCCATCTGATACATGTAGGAGAGCTTCTTGCTTCTGGTGCTGACGGTAAGAGCTATTAAATTGATTAAATAGTTTATTATTTTCATTCTGAGAGAAAACTACATGAATTTAACTCCTATAAATGTAGGGGGCGAGCTGATAATATGGAAGCTGCACAATAGTGACTCTGGTCAAGTGTGGAAGGTTCTCAAGACATTGTCGTAAGGCCTTTCATCTACATATGCACATATATATGCTTTAAGTCATTCATAGAGAATCATACTTGGGATTATTAGTCAATTCGATTAATATATGTAAATAAAAGTTAGCCTTAGTGGTTGGTCATCACTCTTTAATATTGAATTTTCATTTTTTAATACTCATAGCTGAAGCATTACTAGACAGGTTTCACCGAAAGGATGTGTTGGACTTGGAGTGGTCTACTGATGGTTTATATCTAATTTCTGGATCAGTTGATAACTCGTGTATCATATGGGATGTTAATAAAGGTAAGAAGAATGACAGATTTATAAAAGCAAAAGATATATCAATATGCAACCTTATAGCTAGATGATTATCTCTATCAAATTATCCTTTTTTTCCCTTTCAGGATCTGTCCATCAGATTTTAGATGCTCATTTCCATTATGTTCAAGGTGTGGCATGGGACCCATTAAACAAGTATGCTGCTTCACTTAGTTCAGATAGAACATGCCGTATATATGTCAAAAAACCTCAAAGTAAAACGAAAGGAAGTGAGAAGCTCAATTATGTCTGCCAGCACGTCCTCACAAAAGTTGAACCACAAGTGGTTGAAGAATCCAAGGTCAGAAACCGATCTTACTAGTTCATATTTTCTATTTTATTAATAATTGCAGTTAATAAGTTAGCATGTGATATATCTGCAGTCTGCTAAACACCATCTTTTCCATGACGAGACACTGCCATCCTTCTTTAGAAGATTAGCCTGGTCACCTGATGGTTCATTTCTTCTTGTGCCCGCTGGTAAGAGACAGTGTGTTGTGTGTGATGATCACTTTTATCTATTTTTCCAAAACAAAATCTTATAAACTGAATTCTGATTTCTTCTGTTATCCAATTCCGGTTGGCTGATTTCTTAGCTGGCTTTGTTGGTTTATCAATATTTGAAACAAATTATTTTGATTCTTTCATATCGGTTTCTCCTTCAAAACACATTACCTTAATTTGCAGTTTTTGTCCAATGTATAAGCTAAAGTGTTACAAACTAATGAATAGATGAAATATTACCAGGTATCGTTTTTATTTTGCCTTGATTCTGCTGATGCAACACAATTCTGATACAGGTTCTTATAAACTCTCACCCAATTCAGAACCAGTCAACACTGCGTATGTGTTGTCCAGAAAAGATCTTTCAAGGCAAGATACGCTTGTTTCCGTCTCCCTTTATCTTTATGATTTCATTAATCTGTACTTGTAGTTTCTTGATAATACATCAATAATTAGACATTTGTATGCATCTTTGTTTAGGGCATGTGTTAGTTTAATGTCTTCCAAGAGAAATCCTCATGTGCGAATAATGAAAAAATTTGTACAGTGTGCAAAACTATGCACAATGACATCACTAGTTTATATTTCTTTTTCACTAATAATATCTTTGTCTAACCACTTTAAAGTTTATTACTCCCTCAAGTCCCTTGATTCATGTATTATTTTTATAAATTACGCTCTTTTGATTTTATATCTCATGTTCATTATTTTGGTATATTGATATTACAGGCCTGCTTTAATGCTCCCTGGTGCAAGCAAGGCTGTTGTAGCAGTTCGATTCTGCCCTAAGGTCTTCAGCCTTCGCGGGTTAGGCTCATGTAAGTTATATTATGTAAAGCCAACTTTTCCAAGTCTTAATGAATAACATTGCTCATTTTAGTCGGGTTTTTTTTTTGTTTAACAGCTTCATCTTTCAAGCTTCCATATCGCTTGATCTTTGCGGTTGCCACATTAAATTCTTTATATGTATATGACACTGAAGCCATTGAGCCAATAGCAGTTTTAGCTGGACTTCATTATGCAGCCATAACCGACATTACTTGGTAAGGTGTCCTTGCAGCACAATATGTTCTATACTTATATTACTTGCAGCACAAATGGGTTGAACAACTTACAAGTTGAATATCACCCAAAAAGAATTATTATTGATTTAATAGCATTTTTTGGTAATCATATTTGACCCACTACTTGTTTATAAACTTTTTTAAGACAACAAGTGTTTCGGACCTTCAACCAGCAACAAAAAGTTACCCATTGCCCAACATGCCAGTTTTGCCACCACCTCTAATATACTCGTATTTACTTTGTTCCAAAAAGTAACAGGTAAGAGTTGGCCCGTTCCAACATGTCAGCTTCAAATACTTTACATTGTGGGAAAACAATAACAAATACTTCATTTGCATTTTTGGTAAAACAATTGCACTAACTTGTTAGAGGTGCGGAATCATTCATTGCTTTTACTAGTTTTTTTTATCTTATAATTTAGGTCACCTACAGCCAAGTTCATGGCACTGTCTTCCCAAGATGGTTACTGTACGCTTGTAGAATTTGAGAAGGATGAATTGGGAATACCCGTCTCTCTTTCAGGTTGAGTTATGATATTTGTAGTTTTTTCTATCAATCCTTTTTCTGCTTTGCTAGTGCAATCCCGTTTTAATACCTTTCTGCTTTATGTCTATCAGAAAATACACAAGTTGCAGCAGTTGAAAATACAATTGCAGTTGATAATCTAGAAAGAAGTGACGAAATCAGAAAAGAGAATGAAATTGTTAATGCTGATGCTCAAGAAATGGAAACAGATAAACAGGAAGGCCGACCAAGTTTAGTGAATATAACAGAGAAACAAGACGGAAAACAACCATCACAAACCACGGTGCCTCCAAGTAAACCAACCAAGAGACGGATAACGCCAATGGCCATAGATTGAGTTGGTTTTTGTATGAGATTAAATCGTTTTTAAAAACTTTTTTTATGTATAATTGTTTTATATAATCTTAAAGGATGTTGAACAAGAGTCTTTTGATCTTCATTCCTTTTTTGAATATTAGTATAAAATTTCTATCTCAGGAACATGCATGTTTTTTAGAGTTAATTGTCAAATTCGTCCTTTAACTTTGATATTTCTTTCTATTTGCTCTATTAACTTCAAAAGTAACTAGGATAGTCTTTTAAGATCCATTTTGTTGCGAGAATGATCCTTTTGTTAGTCGGCCGTTAGTCAACTCTGTTAAATCAAGAGTAGTAGAGTATTTTGGTCCTTTTACCATTTTTTCTATTTTTTATTAATTTAAATAATATTTAATTATTTTTAGAGTTAATTTTCAATTAACTCTTATTTTTAAATATATAAAAATACATATTCTCTCCTCTCTATACACACACACTCACTCTCTCTCTCCCCTCTCTCATTCTCTCACTCATCAGTTACCCTCACACCCTCTCGATAACCACCGCCCCCACCACCCTCCGAGCAACCACCACAACCACCACCACCCACTGCCATCGTTGGCTATCTCTCTCGCACTCCGCCACCGCAAATGCGAGTAAAAACCCTAAACTACTTTCTGCAACAAAAACCCCACCATGTAAAAACCACCACCGAAAACCCCCACCATCGACGACTTTCTACAACAAAAACCCCAAATCGTATGAAAACCCTATTCGCAAATCATGTAAAAACCTAGATTTGTTTGTGATTCTTCTTCTTTTTCTTTTGACAGATTTGTTGGTGTGTGTGTGTTATACACATCTGTTTGTTATGTGCGTGTGTCTGATGGTGGTTGGTGGTGGCAGCGTGTGACATCCGTCACCAAAAAAAAAAAACAGGTTAGTTGAGTTTAACTTGTTATACGACCTAAATCTATGTGCTTGTGTGATACCTAAGGTCTAGTAAATACTAGAATTAGGTGTTATATATGTCTAAATTCTTCAAATAAGGTGGTAGAACGTTTAACCGATTCCTATTGTACAAGGTTATCGAGCAAATGTCTCTAGAGCGAGTATGGGTGAATGAATCCCTCAACTAAATGTATAACACTAATACTAATAATATATGGATAATAGTTGATACTAGATGACAAGTTTAAATATCACTCAAAGTGGTAACCCTAATAAGTCAATATAATACATAAATAGCTAAACACACCTACAAGAAATAAATATATACAACACTAGGAACTTATAATAAGTAAGTCGCTTAAGGTTAAAAAAAGATAAAATTTACAAGAGAATAATAATAATAATAATAATAATAATGAAAACAATAAATTGAAAATATATATATATATATATCTATGGCCAAGGGTTGTAAAAAAAAAAAAAAAAGATAAAACCAATCATCAATTCAAAAGAGAGAGTTTTGGGGGAGGATAGCAACTAAAACTCAAATTTGAATTCATATATACTTATCTAAACACATCTAAACATCCTAAACACCCTACATTCATTCCATCGAAAATTTGCAGCCCATTCCCTCTCTCCTCTTGATTTCTTTCAAGCATACACATCTTCATAATTGTTGTTCTTCAATCCTCAAGGAAAGCTTGTGCCTTTGATCTTCATTTGAGAAGTTTAGGTATGTACAGGTTCCTCTATAATCTTTAATTTCTTCTCCTTGTTTCTTTGCATGTAAAACGTGGTTGATGGATTAAACACATCCTAATCACACAAAAAGTTATGATTTTGATGTGTTTTGTTGAATATCAAACCCCAAGGATTGGTCTATTTGATTTAAAACTTAAAGAACAAGAACCTATAATCTGGGCAGAATATGTACTAACTTTAATAGGCCATATCTCGGCCAAAACAGAATGAAAAAAATCGATTCTTGACACTAAAGATAAGTTCTTTGAGTCTCCTTTCATCTCCAACTGGTTTCATACAAAACTAAGTTGATTTGGTCACCCAAATAATCAAAATCGTTTAGATGCGCAGATCTGTGATTTCTAACAGTTTTAACCTACTAAGTTTGTTATTTCAAAAACTTATTATAAACATCACGAAAATTCTTCAAAATAAATCTGGAGCATATTCCATGAGATTTCGAAGTCCTGTAAAAATTTCAGAATTTATAAAGTTGGTTTTCTATTTTAATTAGTTAAAAACATTGTTGTTGTTGAATCTGGAAATCCTAGGGGGTTTCGATAACAGAGTTTCAAACATCACAACTTATCCAAGACTACGAATTAAAGCCTAAAACTTAATATGGATAAACTTTAGAGTGTTTATAATCACTGTAGAAAATATTAGAATTTATTGTATTTATTTTCTATTTTAATTGGACAAGAACTTTTTGTTTGTCAAATCTAGGAATTTAGGGAATTTCTTTAACCAGAGTTTAAAATATTGTAAAACATTCAAATATCCGAATTGGTGGACAAAAATTTATATTAAAGAATTTTTATGTGTTCTTAAGTTACTGTAAAATTTTTAGATTTTATTAAGGTTGTTTAGTATTTTAAAGAAATAAAAACTTTGTGACGCGCAAACTGAAGGCATTTTCTGACCAACACTAATTAAAGTATTTCTTAAAAATAATTAACATATTATTAAACCCTAGAAAAATTTATATAAAATAGTAGAGACATTAAGACCTCTGCCCTAAAAATTTAGGAAAATAATTAGGACGTTTAAATCATTTTAAAAATACATAAAGCTTACCCAAAATTTCAGAATTTAACATACACATTTGAAAAGGAAAATAACCAAGGTTTGAAACCTCAAATATGTATATTGGGGTTAGGCCTAAGGAATGGATGCACTTATGTAACATACATTAAAACTTAATCGCGAAACGTAATTAAATTTAAGGTTAGTACAAAAGAGAACTTTACGCGTGAATAGAATATAACTTAGATTATACGATTGCTTGTAGATTTCCGAGCACGTTAAGATTCAAGTGACAACCCGCAACTAAGGTGAGTACTCGTGGCCCCTTTTTACTATATTTCTCGGGGGAGAATGACACTCAAACTCTCTTTTAAACCTTTTTATGCCGTGATGACTCTTTCTTATTTATTTTGGACAACTTATGTGACGTATATGCAAATACTACTTGTTGTTGGTTGATGACTATTGATTCCTATATTCCTATGAGCCAACGGTTTATGCTCCATCTGGGTATGCTATAATAACTGCTTGGAAGACAATGATTCGATTTCTATGATTCCTATTGAACCTGGTGGTTCGGATGTTGGTACAACATCTACACGCTTAACATGCTATACGTGCACATATGTCCTACTTAAACAATTTACACGGCAACTATGCTTTTACTTTAAACCTGCGAGCTCACCAACTTTATGTTGACAATTTCGAGTGTTCAGTTTCAGGAAATGCTAATAACCATGCCTAAGGAGCTTAGGTGACCCTAGATAGCCTTAGCGTGACACGGACAGTTGACTAAGGATTCTTTCATTTAACTATGCTATCATGAACTTGAATTTTATAAATCTAGGGCTTGTAGCCCCGTATACTTGTCCCGGGTTGTGGGAACAACTATTTCGAATGTTCTTATTTTAAACTGTTGACTATGGTTGTCGTGAAGTGACTTGCCACGACACAAGTCCCCTCTTGTGTCGGGGAACGTCGTGACACGTTGGTGTGAACTCATTTAGTAAAATTTCTATTCAGATATCAATGTGTTATGACGATCCTCTCCGTCGCACCTCGTGTTTCCGCCAAGGCGGGGTGTGACACAGCGACTAGATCGGAAATAGAGTAGAGAGTGAGAAAAGTGGTGGTGATGGGTTTCAGATATGGTGATTTGTGGGGGTGGTAGTTTTAGAGAGGTGAAGGATGGATGTATAGAGAGAGATGAAGAAACAAAGAGAGGGGAGAGAGAGAAGTGTAGATCTTATTATGATAGAAACAGAGAGAGGAGTGGTAGTGGTGGTTGTGGCCGATGATAGGCGGCAGCAAGTGTAGTGGTCGAGAGAGATTTTGTCTTTTTTGAACCCAAGGTGGTAGTGGTGGTCCAGATGCGAAAAAATAAACTTCAAAGAAAATACGTGATATATAATAAATATTAATAATTTAGTTTTAGTGAATAAATAATAAAAAAAGGGTAAAATGGTCATTTTACCCTATTTTAACGGGGATAACTAACGTCTAACGTTAAAAATGACCATCCAGACTACAAAATGGATCTTAAAGAACTATCTTAGTCACTTTTGAAGTTAAAGGACAAAATCAGAATAAATGGCAAAGTTAAAGGACGAATTTAACAATTAACTTTATTTTTTTATGTAGTCGCAAACTTTTGAAGACGTGGTTAGGCCTCCGCGGGGGCCTCAGAGCAAATGGGATGCGGAGTGAAACAAGTTAACATAAATGTAATATAGCAACATTATATCTTAGTTATTATTTAATATGAGTGAGATCTGGGAAGCAACCGACGAACAGTGGCGGCTTTTGATGTCTCAGTTGCAAGGGAGAATTGAAGATAGAGAGAGAGAGAGAGAGAAAACGTTGTGGTAGCTACTACTGCACGAAGCAGTGTACTACCCTCTTCGTGATCCTCTGATCACTAATATAACATATTGCAATGCATCACACATATCACAGATATGAATCAGAATTTATGAAACTCACCTCAGCAATTAATACCACACAAACTTATGCAATATATACTCAGAACACGTCAAACAGTAATTACTACAGATATATAATCATTGTATTGATCACATAATCAAACCCAACACTTAACAAATTGAACAGGGGCGAGTCACATCCGTACCCCCTAGAAGCATGCCCGTGCTTCATGGTTCAGGCCCAAAAACAGAGCCCAATCAAACATGGGCGTACTGGGTTGAACACGCCCGTACCCTACCTAGGTACGCCCGGACCTCAAGAATAGAGGCGGTCACGGCCACTAGGCACAGCCGTACCCCTCAAAGGCACGCCCGTGCCTTTTTACTTCCAGCACCAGTTCGCCGACTGTCTGCTGTAACTCCGGTCAAAACATCAAAAATACTCATTGTTAATTCATAAAAACACTACTGGGGTGTTTTCCTACACCCCAAACAACTTATAAACAGTAAATAATAATTAAAACATCACTAAACCTTTGATTCACCATGAATCAACTCAAAAACCAACTAATACTTCAAGAACATAGCTTAAAAATCTTACCTCAAGCTTGTGATTGCTTAAGACCAGTAGTTACCACTTGATTCTAACTGTTCTTGCTCCAAATCTCAGAGAAAACCTTGCTGCTCTCAACCTTACGTGAAGTTATTTGAAGAAAATGAGAACTTTGACTCTCCAAAGTTGGCTATATATATATAAAAACTTTAATAACTGACACAACAAGTCCCTCAACTTCTTATTTTACATTTTGACAACTTTAACCCCTTAAGTTTCTAAACACCTCCTAATCTTAATTAGGAAATCACTAAAACTGTAACACTTGATTATTTATTAATTTACGAAATTTCAAACTTCGGGTGTTACAACAATAAACATTCACTAGTATTTCATTACCAATTATATTGTTTGGCTAATCTAGGGTAATCATTACACACACACACACATATATATATATATATATATATATATATTGAGTAGGTTGGTGGTGGTGGTCAGTGGTGGCAAAGGTGTTGATGGTAATTTTTGGTGATAAGAGTAAGTTGTGGTGGTAACAACTGTTAAGGGTGATGATTGGTCGTGGCAACAACGATGTTGGTTAAGGTAGCGATTAATAACAATTAGTGTCGACGATTGGTGGTTGACAACAACGACTATTGTGGTAGTCGGTAGAGGTGGCGACAGGAAGTGTAAGCGATGGTAGTGGCAATGATCGATAGTGTGGAGGTTGTTGGTGGTGGTCGGTGGACTAATACATACTTGAATCCATGGCTATGGTGGTGGTTGTGGTCGATCGTAGTTGTGGTGGTGAAGACGGTGTTGTTGGTGGCGAAGATGATGTTGGTGAAGTCGATAATCAACGACAATTGATAGCGGCAAGCAATGGTTGATGATTGTGACAGGTGGTGGTGGTGGTGGTGGTGATGGGGGTAGAGTTGGCAGTAGGGGGTGGTGATTGTGCGATGAGTTACAATAGTGTGGTGGTTTCGGCCGATGGTGGTGGTGGCCAGTGTTGTCAAAAGAGAAAAGCGCACCAAAGCGCAAAGGGTCTTGGAGCTTAAAGCGCGAAGTGCAAGGCGCAGCGCGGGCTTCATGAAGGCGAAGCGCACAATATTAAAAGAAACTAAAAAAATATATGTAGTGATATAATATAGATAAAATAGCATCTAAAATATCAAAATGACTATAAATCATAGCATAAACATCAAACATAATTCTAAACTTCATAGTTAAACATCCAACATAGTTAAAGTGTTGAACATCAAACATAATTCAAACAAAGTACCAACAAGAATAGAACTCGATTAACATGGATCAATGAAATTAACAATAATGTTACCTGATCAACTAACAAGAACACAAAAGGACAAATTGTTGATGGGTTGCTATAAACAAGACAAAAATCGAAGCTTTCCTAAAAAATTCATAATCGATGATTTTGTTATGAAGAATGTAAAATTCCACTGTAGTTAAAGAGAATCTGAAGAAGTTTTGAGTCTCATGAAGTGTGTCGATGGTTAAGGTCAAAGTTTAAAAACCGGTCAAAAGTGCTACATGTATATGAAGCGCGCTTTTTAGCGCCTCGACGCTTTTGCGCTTTTTTGCACCTCGGCACGCTTCATGCATATGGTGCGTTTCATTTCCTAAAAAGCCCTTTCTTTAGGGCTTCAGGGCTTTAAGCGCAGCTGAAGCGCGCTTTTAACAACACTGGTGGTGACGGCCATTGGTGGAGCCAAAGGGTAGTGGTAGTAATGTTGGTGATGGTGGTGGTAATTGTTGGAAAGACATATACTTGAATCCATTACGTTCATTACCCATTAACACGTAATAATTTATTATATTCCACCTAACAAACCAATATTAATATTACCATTCCCTTTCTCTATCTCTTAAAAGTTAAAACAACCAAGCTACTCAGAAACATCAACCCGAATTCAATCCTTCCATTTGCTTTTAGTATTTTGTTTTGTTTTTGTTTTAATTTCATTAATATTGTTTCATCACATTGTTTTTATGTGCCTATTTGTTTTCTCGATTTAATTAAAAATATTAATAAATAATATCCTAATTCTCTCATCTACCATTTAATTTTAATTTCTAATTAATGCATCTAGATTGTGATGATTTATGTAATCCTTCGTATTTACCTGACTATAAACTAAGAGGTAAAATTGCATATTACAAAAAATTTATTACTACGCCAATTTACTGTTATAGCATATCATCATCTTTTTCAATTTTCTTCACCTCAAACACTTATAAAAATAGAGACTTCCACTCTAAAAATTTCATTAATACTTGATAAAAAGTAACGATTCTTAAGTCTATACAAAGTTAATTGATATGCATATAAACTAATAAAAAAACAACTAAAATTGAGTCAATTTATCAAAAAAATCATTAAGGGAGTTGAATTGGTTCGATTTATGACATATCCGACATTATTTAGTGATTTATTGACCTATACTATGGAAGTTTATGAACTTGGTATCTTTTGAAAAGTAATGATTCTTGAGCCTATAAAAAAAGTTATCAAGTTGTCTATAAACTGATGAAAAAGGAATGACAAAAACGAGTTTAAAATGAGTTGAATAATTAAGAAAACAATAAGATGGTGTTGAATAGTTTGATTTGGGACATAGTTGACTTCAATTGGCAATTCATTGGCCGACACTTGATTAAAGTTCCTGAATTAGGTGTCTTTAGAAAGGTAGAATGATTATCTACAAAGATCTGTAAAAAGAATAAGGCAAAACAAGGAATAATGAAGCAAAAAAGTCGATTCAAAATCCGCTCTGTTTTGGTCAACCTATTGAACAAGTTGCCGGTGAAAGAACGGGTATAATGACACGTTTTTGTAAATATTAATGAAAAAATGTGTAAAAAGTTTCTATGTAAACGTTATAGTTGTTTAGCAACTTTAAACGATAAACTAAAACTAATGATGTATATGTCAGTACACAACTTAAGCTATAATTAAAACGTAAAGAGAAATTTAAGGATTAAGTTTTTAAAAAAAAGCCAAACTTTGAGGTTCTACGGTTTTGAGTAAATTACAAATTTCGTCCCTATGGTATATGGCTTATAACATATTGAGTCCTTATGGTTTCAGAATTACACTGATGGTCCCTATTTTACAGAGTTGTTTCATCTTTAGTCCTTACATCAAACAGAAGTTAATATATCATGTTATATTTTTTAAAAAGACTTTATTACCCCTTAAACTAATTTCAATTATAGTCCTTGTAACAACATTAAATAAAAAATAAAAATATTAAAATACATCTCCTCCCTCCATACAACTCAAGCAAACATATGCTCTTCAATCTCTTTCTCTCTCTCTCCAACCCACACCACCGGTCCACCAACACCTCTATCTCTTTTAAAGACCGCGGGTCATCAACAAACCCCTTCAACCACAGGCAACGACCCTACGCCTTTGTCGCTAACCCTACCCTGTGAACGACTAAAGTTGCAGTACCTCCTCTATTTCTATCTTCAAGACCGCCGGCCACAAACACCACTCGCTTCAACCTTCGAAAACGATCCTTACCCCAGAACCACCACCGTCTATGCCTGCCACCACCACCACCGTGTTTTTTTCATTGTATTCTCTTTGCCCAGAGTTGTCACATACCGCCTCTCTCTTTTCAATTTCTCTGTCTGAAGTGTGTTTGCTTGTGCTTAGGGTTCAATTTCTATATCTCAAGTACGTCTCTCCTCCTTCGGCCGCCACCAGCAGACCCCAACCACCAATGTCGAACACCATCGACGAACCAGTGAGCACACGATTTTAAATGAGTTGAATCAGTTACGAATGGGCCGTGATATGCTATGAGGATTAGGGTTCAGTTTTGGGTAAATAAGGTTTTAATTTTTGGTCGATTTCTCTCTCTGTTTTGAGTTCTCCATCTCAGATTTGTAGGTGTGTAAGATCTACCGTAATCACCACCACCACCTCATTGCCACCACCACCGCCACTACATCTCTCTGTTTTTTTTTGTATTCGATTGTGTGTGTTAGTGCTTGAATGTTCTTGTTGTGTGGTGTGTAGGATCTGCCTATAGATTTGGTGTTCCTTCGTTTGAACACATGACATGTACAATGTAAGAATCGATTATAGTGATTGGTGTTTTATTATTTTAATCAGATTGATTTTTCATGCTGTAGGCAAAGTGGGCTTATAATGCCGACTACGTTCAAACTTTATACAATGTATCAAAGAAATATCTATACTATATTATAAAATATTTAGGTATTTTTCTTAAACTTTTAAATTTTAAATATTTTAAAATTACTAAATTACCTTTCATATAAACTAAATGGAAACTATTAAAAAAAGTAACTAGTAAATAAAGTTAATAAAATTTTTATATTTCACTTTAATAATTACACCTTCGATATTTAAAAAAATCAAGTCAATACAAATTAATTATTAAAATTTTTTTTGATAACCAAACCTTTTATTTTAAATATTCTACTGTGTAATAAATAATTTAACTTAATTATCAAAAAATTATATAAGTAAAATTCAAAAACCTGAATAACCTATAATCAGAATTATAAAGATATTTTTAATATTTTTAAATAGTTCATATAATCAATAGTTTCAAATTAGTATACTCTATTTTCTTAATCTTTTAATTTTAAATTAGTTTCAAATTAGTAATTTACACTTTGTAGTTTAATACAATTTACCATATTTTATAAGTAAAGACCTTTTTTCTTATTTTATTGTTCTCAAATTTATTTTAAAAATAATAAAAAAGTTGATTGAGAACAGGAAAATAAAGAAAATAGAAAAAAGATAAAGAAAATAGACATATTATCAAAGAAAAATTATTTGCAGTTACCGTATTACGCGAATACCGAAAATAGACAAGTTATCAAGTATAAATTATTCGATACTGCCACATTACATGGGTACCATGCTAGTATAGTATAATTTTGAAACAAAAAATTTTGCAAAGTTGAAATTTAGGATATGGTATCTTGCATGAAAATACAATGAACTTTGTCTTAATTATCATTGTATACAACCAACTTTATTTTTTTACAAATAATACAATCAACTTTTATAATCCTCCCATTGTATGCAAGTTGTTGTATACAATGGAAATTATGGAAAAGTTTATTGTATACAATGGTAGATAAATACTAGACACAGGAAAAAGTTGTTTGCATACAATGAAATTTTTTTGAAAGTTGGTTGTATTATTTTTAAGAATTTAAAGTTAGTTGTATACAATGACAACTAAGACAAAGTTAATTGTATGTTCATGCATTTTACCCTTTAGGATAAATCTACTTTTCTACTTTTCAAATTCACTTGATCAATTATGTATCATGTCAATGCACAATACATAATGACATCAAAACTATAACATACATATAGAACAAAAAACATACTAATACAAAACAATCAGCAAAAGAAGTTTGTAATTTGAGGGACCATCGGATGTGAAAGTTTAAAAACTTGATGTTAGTTTATAAATTAATAAAGGACAAATTGTTTGAAAATACAATGCACTTTGACTTAGCTACTTAGTATACATCTAACTTTTTTTCTTAAAAATAATACAAATAACTTTCATAATCTTTTTATCGTATGAAAATAACGTTTTCTGTTTACTTTTATTATATTTTTGTATAATTTACCAACTAAAAAATATGACTAGTAAAGCATAATTTATGCATCACGTCTTATAACTCAATTTACGTTCTTGGGTTCATTTCAACTTACAACACATAAAACAGTCATATGTTGCAAAATTGATGCACAAATACTACATATTTTATACATAACATGTAATATTTTATAGGGTTAATTTCATATATACCCTTATTAAACATGAAAATATTTTATTTGTCCGGCTTAACTTATAAATATGCTATATACTCTTCTTAAGCTTTCAAAATATCTTATTTGCCCAACTTAACTTATAAATATCCTATATACCCTTCTTAAGCTTTCAAAATATCGTATTTGTCCAAATCACCTTTTTTTATCAAATTTAAATCATTTTAAATGAATTATAATTATAAAATATAATTCAATGACTATTATGCCTCTCTTTTAATTCTATTTATAAAACATTACCTATACCCTAACTATTAATATTTATCCAAGTTATATATATATATATATGCACACACATATACGATTCTATTAATTAATTTGAATAATTGAGTACGGTTCATGCGTGTGTGTGTATATATATATATCATGTAATTAATGCACCAATCAAGATACCTACATGTAACATCCTGAGATTGAGCCTAGTAGACACGTAGGCTTTGATGAGTTAATACGTGATTAATTAATTGTTTATTAATTAATCAAATGAATTATATATATATATATATTATTGTGTTAGTTTAATATATATATGTGTGTATGTATATGTATGTATATACGGTTGAGTGTGTGTGTATGCATGCAATTAATTTGAAGGTGACACCTCGTGCTATCAATTACATATATGTGGGTTTGCATATTGTTTTTCTTCACTTTGAAGATTCTTAACTGTGTGTATTGTATGTGCAAAACCGAGAGCAAAGAAGAAGCAAGAAATCGGATTTGTGTGATGATTGTGAATTTGTGATTCAAATTAACAAAGGTTGTTAGATTATTCTATACTTCTTGAAACATGATTCTTGTTAACATGTTATGAATGGTATGAGCATGCTACGGTTTTAATCTTGCTGGGTTTTAGTATGAACATCATGTAACCATGTTCTTATCGGATTTGGTGTTCTTGGGTGTTAACAAGTGTTTTGATGCATGCTTGCATATTTAAACATGTTTATATGTGTTTTTATAAACTTGTATATGAATTTTATAATCTGGAAAGTTGGTTTATACAAGCTTGAAGTTATCGGATTCTTGAAATTATGAAGATGGCGGATTTTGATGATGATGATGATGAAAAACCGAGTGAGAAATCCGGGTATTGAATCCGGTACTTTTGAAATCCGAATCTTGTGAAATCCGGTGTTTAGAATCCGGAACATGATGAAATCCGATTGTTAAATCCGAATGTTGAATCCGATGGTGGATCCAAGCATGAAATCCGATTGTGGGTGCCAAGTTAAGATACAAGTGTAGAAATCCGATGGATGTATCGGATTGCTTGAAATCCGATGGATGTATCGGATTGCTTGAAATCCGATGGAAGTTGCGGATTTGGTGCAAATCCGATGGAAGTATCGGATTTCTCGTGAAATCCGATAGTTTGGCTGTTGTTTGCATTGTTTAATGCTTTGTGATATATGTGAATTTTACATGTTTATGTTTGATTAAATGGATATAAATATATGATTGATATATATATATATATATATATATATGAGTTGAATACTGATTTCAGTTTGTTGTGTTCTCAGGAACAGACAAGGCGTAGTAACATTAGATCACTGAGTGGAAAGCTGAAAGCTTGAGGTGAGTGGATGTTTACTCACGGGTGATATTAGTTGTACTGGTTTGGTTGCAACTATTGTTGGATAGATTGTAGATCTGTTGGTTAATTAACTGTGAATGTTAATTGTGGTATTCAGTGATATGTATACATGTTGGAAGGGAAGTCAGTTTACGACTGAGTTTATGGGCTGGGTTCATTTGCTACTGGCTAAGCAGTATCAGGACCTTGGGATGCATTTGTTGCTACCAGAGGATGATACTGTGTGAGGATAGCAAATGGACTATTGGTAAACCTTTGTTTCGGCCGGCATTGGTTGTAGGTTCCTGCAGAACCGCTGGTCTTCCCAGGGTGCTTATTTGTGGTTGTTGGTATCATGTGGTTCAAGCTGATGTATCTGTTGTGTGTTACTCCATTCATTTAGCTTTGTGCTAATCCCCCACCTCTCACTCTTTTTACAGGTTTTGGTAAGTCAGCGGCTCGGCTGAGAGTGGTTAGCTTGGGGAGTAATCACCTAGGACTCTAATAAAGTATTTATGACGAGCCGTGTTTTGTAATACTAATATTTTGTAAACAGTGATTGTAATTAGTTGTAATTACTTGGTGTTTATAAACGCTTCCGCAATGTAATTAAAAGTGAAAAATTTTGAGTTAAAAATACGGTGTTACACTACATAATTAAGAAAAGCATTATTATTTTAATCAATTCTAATTTTTTAAAACAAAAAAATTACGCATGATATTATATATACATACAACATATATATATATATATAAAACTTGGATAAATATGAGTAGTAAGAGTATAGGTAATGTTTTATAAATATATTTAAAAGAGGGGTATAATAGTCATTGAATCATATTTTATAATTATAATTCTTTTAAAATAATTAAAAATTGATAAAAAAGGTGATTTGGGCAAATATGATATTTTGAAAGCTTAAGAAGGGTATATAAGATATTTATAAGTTAAGCTGGGTAAATAAGATATTTTGAAAGCTTAAGAAGGGTATATAAGATATTTATAAGTTAAGATGACAAATAAGATATTTTGATGTTTAATAAGGATATATATGAAATTAACCCTATTTTATACATAGCAAAAAATAGATGTACAGACCTAGATAATTGTCACAGATAAATACGAATGTTAGCATTTATAAAGTGCAAAAGAGATCGAAAGGAACATACTAATAAACTAAAAAAAATAGGTAAACCATTTTCCAGAAGTCACATTAATAAATAGAAAGAACAAAAACATATTCTTGTAGAGCGAAGAACAGTGAACAAATTCACACACATAAGTTTCAAAAAACCTAACACAAAACCAAAATGAATAAAAAAAAATTAAACCAAACCTGTGGCTATTCGGTTCTTGGTTTCCCCCTGGATGGATTAGAATCCAATTTAAGGTGAAATAGCGATTGCCCCTACCGGATGCAAAACCCAATGTGCCGCTAATCCTCTCGATGGAATAAGAATCCAATCTGGTTCACGAGTCACGAATTGTGTTATAAATTAATTTTAGAAACTCGATGCCTACTGTACGTTTGTACGATGGATTGATGGAATTAGAATTTAATTTCAAAAAGCTCAGACCTGAATGCATGTGTTTTGATCGATGCCTTCCCTTTCAACTTCTGTTAGTTCGTGAACCGTATAGATTGTAGACGTGCCCTTAAGAACTCCAAACGACTCATTGATGATGGTCTGATGGAGTTGGTCCATTCAATCGTTCGTCACCTACTCACCTCATTGCCCTCACCATCGCCAAGTCGCTAATCTGTGAGTCGCCCCCTTTGCCTCTTCATATTTCTTGTTTTTTTTTAACTAAATGAGGTTAGTATATGAGAAGTAGACTTAAAAATTTGATGCCTCCTTTGTCTTTGTTGCCTTGTGCTAAGTCCAGAGTGCACATAGCTTGGGCGGGGCTTGGTTTTAATTTTGGGTTGATTATGATGATTGGTGATTAGGTTTTAATTTGTGGGTTATTATGAAAAACACACTGTGAGAACAAATTAATACCTTATATCATCACAAAGTAAATAAAAGGACTAAAAATGCAATAAGTTTAAAGGGTATAATTGTCCTTTTATATGAACTTAACCAAGTTCCGTTAGTGTTAACAAATCCAGGGACGAAGTTAATAACAATTTTTTAAAATAGGGACCGCCAGTAATATTTTAAAACCATAAGGACACTACATAATATAAAATACATTCAAAAGAGACGAAATTTGTAATTTACTATGTGGTTTTTATCTCAAGCTAAGTTAAAAGTACAAATAAAAGTACAAACTATGGATTATTATTACTATAATATAATAATAAAAGATAAAAGATAATATAATAATATAATTTTGAGCTTTATATTGAGGCGGTTTCTAACGGTGGCGATTGAAGATGCTGGACCCCTATTCCTATTCCTATTCCTATTCCTATTCCTTTGCTTGCTGCACAAACACAAATGCAGAAAGAAAGATATATAAATCAATCAATCCTAACTCCTCCATTCTTCTTCTCTCCTTCGTTTCTTGATTCCAACAATTTCAGTTAAAAACAGGCTCATCTTTCTGTGGGCTCTCGTTTTTTTCCTTCCATTTAAAAATTTTTCATTTTATTTTTTTTCCTTTCTGTTTGACCCTCTCTTCTTCTTCACCATTTTCATTCTTTTTCTTCCTGATCGAATTTCGCATTATTTTCTATTTCTTGAAACATAACCCTTGCTAGCGATGCACGAGAATCGCATGGAATCATGAAACCGCTATTGGTTTCAGTTTCACAAGGAAATAATACTCGCATATCTCAGTTTTCTATTTTACTTCTTTGTAATCTTCGAATATATTCTTTTTTATTATTATTTGTTGGGAACTATCTATTTTTCTGTTTTTACCATCCTTGTTTGTTGCCACATTAACGAATTTCATGGAGCAGAGTCGTTCATGGAGTAGAGTTTAAGAATGATTATCCAAAACTTACATTTTCTTTTTCTCCTCATTAATAAAATGATTTAGATGAATTCTCTGATATAAAATAACAATTTCGCCTGTTCTTTTCTGGGATTTGTTTATCTTTCTTTTAGGTTAATTTTAGTCATTGATTTGGTGTTTTGTTAGTCATGATTAGGTTGAATCTTTCAGTTTCATTAAATTGTATTTCCTAGTTTTCTTCGATTTCACCAATTTCTTCTAACAATTTGGGGAAGTGGGGTTTCATTTTAAATCCGTAATCATCCGGAGATGCTCCAATTGTCTGACAATTTTACTGTATCAATCAGGTTAGGGTTCTTTCTATTAATTCTATACATGTTTACAATTTCTTGATTGCTCTTCCTCTGACATACGAAGTATATATAATTTTGTCTCCTTATAGAAGTAGATCTGTACACGTTCCAGTAGTTTCTTTATTGATTTATTGCAATAAACGTGATTAGATCTTAATTATTTATGTTTTTTATTAAGTTAGTAGCATTTGTACATTATACAGATAAAGGTTATCTAAACAGGGTAATTCTGATCACAATGACTATGAAACATGTTTTTATTTTGCCTTATTGGACATATATAATATGTTAGAATGATCATAATAGGCTGCAACTGGATTCTTACGAGATTCTTGATTAAAATGATTCATTTCTATATACATAAAAGGTGATTCTTCCACGGAAGAAATTGATTCGTACACTGAAATTGAATGATTTACTTACTTGTACAATCGTTTTAGAGGTTCTGTACATTATGTGGAAGAATCAATATCTTCCGTGGAAGAATCACCTCCCATACATTATGACTTTGTGGGCTTGTTAAAGAATATTTTTGTTGATTACCTAACTATAGGTGGCTGCTATGGCCTATGGATTTGATTGTGTCTCTGCGTGTTATTTTTATTCTAATATTACTTAGATTCGCGAGGTAAAAATATCCTTTAATTGCTAGATGTCATTTATGTTACTCATGTGAAGTTAGACGCAATAATGGGTGTTTGGATTTGCGTATAAGTTGATTTTTACGACTTGAGTATGGCAAAAATCGAATTATGATTATGTTTTATTAATATTTTAGGTAACAATAATTAGATTTGGAGAAATAGTTAAGGAGTTGCTGTGAAAGAGACTAATTATTGAGATAAATGTAAAACTGCATAACTGTCATGACTTTAGAGACCTGATTATCTGTTTGAAGCTATAGTTGATATTGATATGAAATAAGATTCTGAAGATATCAAAGTTGTGTGGACTTGATATTGAAAACTTCATGAAGATATATGTACAGAAAATGAAATCTTTTATTGTTAAATTGTGACAAGCCTAACGCATCATGAGTCAACTACTCAACTGTGGTAAAAGAGAACGAGTGTGTAATCCCAACATCCTTTGAGAAAATATAATGTTATTTGATACTGATCTATTAATTACAAACTGTGATGTTACATTATACGTAATGCTCGGATGAATTGCATGAAGTGTTATTGGTTTGTGTTTGTTTTAGTTATGTGTAATTATGTCAGCATGTCCACTTGTCGTTCACGATGGGGCGGACATAGCCTGAAAGTTCTCTTTGTGGCGTAAGTTAAATAAAAAAAATAAGAAACCTGTTATTCTACATCATTCATTGAAACTTTCATGACATGTTATTGGATTCCACGTTTCTGATGTGTTACATTTTCAAGGGTAATTTGGTCATATTACGATTACCTAGTAAAATTCAAAATATGTAATGGCCAGACTTCACGAGTAACACATTACCCTCATTAAAGACTATTTATTCATGCTTTTCGCTTATAAACTTATTGTATAAATTGTGATTAAGGAAGGGAAAGGTAGCATTGAGGTGGAGGCTTTCGTGAAGAAAGCATTGGTGATTTGCATTTGTTTCTCTGTTCTGCATTTTCCTTTGGTAAAATTTATCCCTCTTCTTTTACGTAATCCAAATTAATTTCTATGAATGAATTTCATTCAAAACTGTGAGAAAAGTTTTTGGATGAGAAATCTTACAAGCACCCACTAAGATTTATTTTAGTCATAATTGAGTTCCCTTCACTTTTACGATCAATGACGATCCGGACCTAAATGTACTTATCTATGGTTTAAACTATCTTAAAAGCTTATTTGGTAAGTTAGATCCTCAAAATGAAAGCTTTAGGTTTTTATGTTACCAGTTATCTTTTCTTGCTTCAAATGTCACTTTCTTGATTACCCGATTTTATCCGTCCCCGATTATACAGAGTACATATGTCTCTTGGCTTATTACTGAATTTTTTATTTTCCTACTTTTTGGTATTGCTGTTCCATATTTATAATTTTCTGTAAGTTTCATGTTCATAGTTAGTCTTTTGTATGCCCCTTACAATTATTTAATCTGGTATCTCTTTTAGGGACATAATAATTTGATCCTGTTTTTATGCCATGGAAACCATCATGAATGAAGAAGTAGTTAGTCAATGTGAGGTAGTGGAGGTCAAACGACTCCTAAGGCGTAGAAGTTCATCTAGATATCATTTCTCTGATATGAGCTCTGCACCACAAGTTTCTTATGATAAACAAAAGAAGGTTATTTTCTATCTGTGCATGATCAAATTTTCTTTACATTTTTTACTGTCCTTTTGTTTTATGATCCTTTGTTGTCATCGACATTAGAAAAGGAATAATTTGGTGGTCATGTATATGTTTCTTTTTATAAGCCAAAGGCCTTTAGGGAAGTGCTACATCTTACCTCCCCATACCCCGCTTTGGTGGGATTGAGAAATGCTGTTATTTATTATTTTTTATTTTTTTTGAAAAGCTGGGAAATGCTGTTATGCATTTGTTTTTGTTTGGGTTAACGTATACATAGCAACCCAAGTATTCAAAAGGTTATACAAACACCACCGCATATCAAAATAGCATTAAAAGCCACCCAAATATCAATTTGGTATCGTTCATTTCAATTCCAGCCAAAAACTTGCTGGATCATGGATATATCCAAAACAATTCCCAAAGAAAAAATCGATTTGTCTTTTTATATATTAAATGGGGTATAATAAGTATTACGCAATGAAATTATTATTTGCATCATTTTATGTTTTCAGATTAGAGGTATTTTTGTCATTTCTCAATCTTCTGGCTACTGTTTAGCCAGAATTGACATAATTGAAAACAAGTTTGATACTTGGGTGGCATATGCATACATCATCCTTTTTTTCCTTTCTATCAAATACACCAGTTGGTATTTGATGCTTATGAAACAACTTATTCAGCATCTTATTTTAATAATTATTCTGTAGGACCGGTCTTCTAAAAACACCCCTAAAGATGATCAGAGTCTTGAATCCTCAGGGAGCCCGCGAAACCAAAAGGTAAACTTCATGGTTGCATATATAATATAAATGGATATAATATGGATCAACACTCGCAGTTTCTTTCAGGCTTCCAAACATGAATATGTGACCTAATATATGCATTTTTTTATTGATGCAGATAACAGCTAGATGGGATCCCTCTGAGGCTTGTAGGCCTAATGTAGATGAAGCTCCAATATTTTATCCAACTGCCGAGGTAAAAATTAGATCAGCCAAAAGAATTCAATATTATCGTTTTAAGGAAATCAAAATAGTGCCCTTTTTGTTATTTATCCGTTTTTTCATTCATTAGGAGTTTGAAGACACACTTGGTTACCTATCAAAAGTACGACCCATAGCAGAAGCTTATGGTATATGTAGGATTGTACCTCCTGCTTCCTGGAAACCTCCCTGCCCTCTAACGGAAAAAAGGTTTTGGCAACAAGCTAAATTTTCTACAAGAATCCAACAAGTTGATTTGCTTCAAAACAGGGAGCCAATGAAGAAAAAAAGACGGCGAAAACGTAAAAGAACGTCCACAAAGATTGGAGCAAGAAGGGCAAATTCAGATTCAAATGCTTCGTCTGACAGTGATGACAAATTCGGGTTTCGGTCAGGATCAGACTTCACATTTGAAGAGTTCCAAGATTTTGCAAATAAATTCAAGGAGCATTATTTTGCAATGAATGACGAGGATTATAAAGAACCCGTTGATGGGGATGAAGAGAAACAGGAACTGGGACCCACAATTGAAGAAATCGAGGGTGAATATTGGAGGATAATTGAACAGCCAACAGATGAAGTCGAGGTGTATTATGGGGCAGATTTGGAAACAGGTGTATTTGAGAGTGGTTTCCAGAAAACTGCATCCGTTGAGAATGATGAATCAAATAAATATGTGAAGTCGGGTTGGAATTTGAATAATTTCCCACGCCTGCCAGGGTCGGTGTTATCTTTTGAAGGATGTGATATCTCGGGAGTATTAGTTCCATGGTTATATGTCGGCATGTGCTTCTCGTCATTTTGCTGGGTAAGCTAGAAAATTTTGTAAATTTTTTATTCACATGTTTATTGTTTATGTCGTTTATGGTGTAAGTGTAATTTTTTTTAAAGCATGTTGAAGATCATCACCTTTACTCGGTAAACTATATGCATTGGGGTGATCCTAAAATATGGTATGGTGTACCGGGAAGCCATGCTACTGCCTTGGAGGATGCAATGAGGAAGCATCTACCTGATTTATTCAAGGAACAGCCCGATTTACTTCATCAACTTGTAAGCATCATACATTCATAAAGTGGTTGCCCATTTCTGTTTTCAAGTTGCAATAATCAATTGCAAGTGCTTTGATAACTTGTTTGTGCTAATGTGGAAAAAGGGTAGGTCGCACAGATTAGGTAACGGGTCAAAGTGGGTAATTTTTTGGTTCAGGAAAACGGGTTAGGTCGTATTGGGTTCACTAGAATCACATACTATTTCAGTAATAGTTTAATTTTTTAAAATAAAACCTATTTGACCTATTAGAGATTAAAACATGGCCCAAACCAACCTATTTAAGTGAATGTGTTGAAATTTCCACCTCTAGCTTCTACTTATATAACCTTATTTTATCTATTACACCTTTCAATAATCAGAATGTTAAACACTCGAAAAGTAATTATTATCATATCATGGTTATTTGATATCACATTATAACTTTTCCAATAATGTAATAATTCCCACTTCACTTATGCTCATATTTCATTTTATTTCAATAATTTAATGCATGTTACACATGTTCTGACAGGTTACTCAGCTCTCC
This sequence comes from Dittrichia graveolens, assembly GCA_038502395.1. NCBI lineage: Eukaryota > Viridiplantae > Streptophyta > Magnoliopsida > Asterales > Asteraceae > Dittrichia > Dittrichia graveolens. Next base: position 5,136,142 of record JARJIL010000005.1, on the reverse strand, counting down.
CCTAAAGTTTTAAAGTCGAAAGGAGTGCCTGTTTATCGTGCTTGTCAGCATTCGGGAGAGTTTATTGTTACTTTTCCAAGAGCATACCATGCAGGGTTCAATTGTGGTTTCAATTGTGCAGAGGCTGTCAATGTGGCACCCGTTGATTGGCTACAACATGGGCAAGGTGCGGTAGAGCTCTACAGTAATCAAAGACGCAAGACATCTATATCTCATGACAAACTGCTGCTAGCATCAGCTCGGGAAGCTATCAGGGCTCTTTGGGATCTCTCGGTTTCAAATAAAGAGAATCCAGAGAATTTAAGATGGATACGTGTTTGTGGGAAGAATGGAACACTTACCAGTGTCGTTAAGGTACTTCAGTTATTAATGCCTCTATGTAAAGATAGAAAAAATGATGGGGTTAGGTAACTGGTCAAAAGGGCATGTTTTAGAGTAGTGGTTACGGGTCGGTCGTCAGGTTTTGCTATGAAAATTGTATTTTTTTTATCTCTCTTTATTTATCTCTATGTAATATATCAGGCTCGAGTTGAGATGGAGCTAGAAAGGATCGAGCAACTTAAAGACGGTTTTCAGTTTCAAAAGATGGAAGAAGACTTTGATAGAACAAATGAGAAAGAATGCTTTTATTGTTTCTATGACCTACATATGTCTGCAGCCAGCTGCAAGTGCTCTTCTGATCGGTTTTCATGCCTAAAACATGCAAATCTTATATGTGCCTGTGATTCCCAGCAGCATCTTATCTATCTCCGTTATACCTTTGATGAATTAACTATGCTGGTTAATTCACTAGAGGGTGAATCAGATGCTATGCAAAAATGGGCATCAAGAAACCTTGAATTAGATCAAGAAAAGGCATTTTTGGAGGAAAATAAAGGTGTGCCTGGGTCTCAAATAAAAGAAGAAGCTTGCAGTTTGTCACTTGATCATGGTTCTTTGGGCGTAATTCAATCTGCTCAACAAAAAGAAACTTGTGACGTGTGTATAAATCTGGACATGACTGTTCATCCTAAGGATGAACCTTTTTTGGGTCTAGGGTGCTCTGAAGATTTAAATCTTGATGGCCTCTCTGTTGAAGTTTTAAACATTGGATCTGTAGCTTTTGGAAAACTTTGGTGCAATAAGCAGGCAATATTCCCAAAAGGTGTTGTAGCCTCGATCTCTTTTTGAAAGTTTAGGTAAATGTGGCTAAAGGGGCAGGTTGGGTAACTGGTCGAAACAGGCACTGCTTGGTTCCCATTGAAACGGGTTGGGTTGTTTTTGACCTTAAAACACGCCGTGCCCCAAAATTTTAGTCTTTTTATAAACAATTACTGTGCGGCTTTGCCAAAATGATTACAGACATCTTTTTTAAACATGATCAAGTTTTGTGATTTTTATATGACCCATTCTAAGGTATCTTTCTATCTATTTTATTTGTTTGATTTGTTACATAACCTGAATTTACCCATTAAGTAAATGGGGACTGCCACCTCTACTGAGTTAAGGTAATTAGTTAATTTGTCATTACGTGTTTTGACTCTTGTTAACATTCGCAGGATACAGAAGCCGAGTAAAATATTTCAGTTTTCTGAACCCTTTGGTAATGAGTAGCTACATAGAAGAAATTCATGATGCTGGACTCATAGGTCCTCTATTTAAGGTTGGGCTTGATGTCATCTGTGTTTTTTATTTCCTTTTTGCATCATTTAGTTGATGTAAAAATCAACGGATTAACCCTATACTTTTATCTCTTAGGTTTTTATTAATTTCAGTTTGCGGCTTACCACCCATTAACATTAATACCTCTGTTGCTTTTATAATAAAATTTCAGGTTTTCTTAGAAGAATGTCCTAATGAGAGCTTTATGGACGTGTCGGCAGACAAGTGTTGGAGACTGGTGCTGCAAAGGCTAAACCAAGAAATTTTGAAGTTGGGAAACCGTGCCTTAAAGCCGCTACATAGTGTTGACGGACTTGAAATGTTTGGGTTATCTTCCCCGCTCATTATTCAGGTATATGATTTTACTGTAGGTGGTAATATTCCTTGGTTAGGTAATAGGCCCAAACGAGTACTAATTTTTACTTTTTTTGTACAGCAGAACTCACACACCGCTAAAACTTATTTCTAAATCTGCACTTTGTCTACTAATTTTTACTGTTGGGTTAGGCTGGCCCGAAACACTCTTTGTCCAATTTTTTTTTAAGTTATATGAAGGATTAGTGTCATTTATGATTATGAGAATCTTATTATTTCCAATAGTAATCTAATTTTTTTTTTTACTTCAAAGAGGTTCTATACATTAAAAATACATTTTGGGCAAATGTTGACCCATATGACCTATTTGGCCGATTTCCTTTTATGCTTTTTCTTTCCTTTTTTATAAATTTTTAACTGATCTGTTGTAGATAGAATGTAACCTAAACTGGTCCAATTATATGTACAAATGGGTCTACATCGGCTACTCTGTCGGAGTAATGGGTTTGAGACTAGGTAAAAAATAACAATATATACTTGGATAATTTCGTGGATCGTGTTTAATACACTTTCCGTAATCTGTAATTCGACCCTTTTGCCTGGGGTATCACAAATTCAGATATAGGATAATCCAAGAAACTTGATTTGAATCACAGGCTTAATTAAAATCCAAACACAGAATATCTGCGCTTTGATTTTTGTTTATTAGAGACTATTTCGGCAGAATATCGACTTGCGAAAATCATATTCTCCTTCTCTCGTATTTCGTTCGTTGTTCGTGTTTTTCGTATCTTGCACCAAAAACCAATTATGCCTATTTATAGGCATGAAAAACGGTGGTTATTGGCAGTTTCTTGGTGGTTGGCCGGTGGCGGTTATTGCCAGGGGCGCTGCCCCTTGGAACCCCACCAGGGGCCAGCCCCCGGACCCCCATATTCCCGATGCCAACTTAGTTTATTTGAATGTGCACTTTGCACCTTCAAACCCGAATTATAACTAAGTCTAGAATCGGCTAGTCTTATGTCAATCCCGATTATACTAAATGGCTTGATAACACTAAAATCACCAAGAATCTCTACATTATAAGCTAAAATTCTTGAATACCTTTGTGTCATTTTTTTCATTTATCACCTTCCTTTGCTACCTTTCTAATGCATTTAGGATTGTTGATGAATAGTTTAAAATCCCATATTCACTTAAGAATAATATTACTCTTGTTCAATAACATACTGGTTTATGTACCCGTGTATTATACACGGGCTTTTTAATGTAAAACTTATACTTAGTTACTGACAACAATTTGTATTTGTCAGGCAATTGAGGCTCTTGATCCCGAGCAAAGATGTCTCGAGTACTGGAGCACCAAAAATCAGCCCAAATAATAGAGAGATTAGAGAGATGCTGCTGACAGTTGGAAATTCCGGGCAAGAACATAATGAGGTTGACTATTGACTTTTTAGGCTATTTCTTTTGCTTTCCTAATATAGAAATCAGCAGCAGCAGCAGCAGAAATTACAGTTCATATATTGCTAGCATTCATCTTTGGTTCTTTTTTCTAATTATTATTATTCATTTCTTAAACCAAAAAGAAATAAGGAAAGAGAAGTTGAAAAGTTAAATGGGATTCTCAGAAGTAGATATCGGTTTTGTTTGATTGCTTGTTTTAGTTTCTCCCCTACAACACCATGCCCGGCCATTTCAGTAATTTCCTAGGCATAGAAGCATTCATTAATGTATACTAGTATTGTATCCACGCAATGCGGCGGTGACGAATAATTTGTGTTTGATAACATGTGCTATTTCAAGAATTTTAGGTATGGTATTCGTTGAACGCGGAGTAAGCAAATATTTTCCAAGCAACAACATATTCATATTCTTTCACATTTTTTATCATCTTTATTTCTTCTTTTTCCATCAACTCTTTTATTGGGTTTTAAAATAATGGGTTTAGTATCTAAAAGTGTACTGAAGTTGTCACTTTTTGCTATTGTGTATACCCATATTTCAAAACTACCATTTAGTATACCGAAGTTTTAAAAACTACCATTTTATGTATTGTTACCTTTGATAGCAGGTTATGGGTGACGTGGATCTGGTTTTGTTGACATGGCAGTGACTTGGATGCTAATGTGGCTGTACATGTGGCATTTTCTAGATATAATAATAATAATAATAATAATAATAATAATAATAATAATAATAATAAGTTAAGAAGATTTGGAACATTCATTCTTCAACTCTTTTACTTCCGGTTAACCACCACCACCTGCTACCACCACCACCTTCCTACCACCACCACCTTCCGGCAACCACCACCATCTTTGACTTCTGATTTGTGTTTGTGTTATCACCTAGATCCAGCTGTTTATGTTCGTGTTATCAACCGGATCCAGTGACTTCGCACCTCATCAGCGACTTCACACCTCACCGGCGACTCCACTTTGCTCCTCTTGTATCGATGGGTTCTCTGACTAGGGTTGAGTCTGATATGCGCTTTTGGTTCCATTTTCTCCACCTACGTTACAATCGATGGGTTCTCCGACTATGTTTGAGTCCGATCTGCATTTTTAGTTTCTTCAAGATCTCCATCAATCGATCTACAGAGGTATGTGAAAGGTTTCAACTTAAGCTGGGCTCATCAATCGATTTTGTTTATATTAAAGATTTTGTTTCTAATTATGGGTTCATCGAGGGTTTTTGATTCATCTGATTGTTCATCGAGGGTTTTTGATTCATCTTATTGTTAATCGAGGATTTTTGATTGTTCATCGAGGGTTCATCTGATTGTTCATCGATTATGGGTTCATCGAGGGTTTTTGATTCATCTGATTGTTCATATTTCCCCAAATTTGAGTTCGTTTTTCAGATCTAAAAAGTTTTAGGGTTCTTGTTTAATTGTTCATATTTTAGGGTTCATTTGTTTGATTGATCATCTATTAGGATTTTGGGGTTCTTGTTGATGATTTCGTTACTCAAATCTGAGATTTTTATGGATTCTTGTTCATGTTAAGTTTGTTACCAGGATCTAATTTCATCTACTTAGAACCCAGATCTTCAACCTAGTCTACATCACTTTGAATTTGTCCTTATGATTTTTTTGAAGATAAATGCACATGTGGCAATTATTTAATGATGTGGAATTATAAAAAATAGTAAAATGAAAACAATTACCTGCTACTTGAATTATAGGTTTTCAGATATATAAAATGGTAGTTTTTAAAACTTCGGTATACTAAATAGTAGTTTTGAAAGATGGGTATACAAAATAGCAAAAAGTGACAACTTCGGTACACTTTTAGATACTAAACCCTAAAATAATTTATTGAAAAACAAAAACTAAGAAAAATATGTAATTATTAACTAATTAGAGAGAAAAATAATCTAGTTTTAGAAATTTAAGAAAAATATGTAATTATTAACTAATTAGAGAGAAAAATAATCTAGTTTTAGAAATTTTGTTGATGTGAGTGATTTAACCAAAATTAGATTCACTAAATTGTTTGTGTCATATTTAATGAGTTGTTAAAAACAATTATCATAAATTAATTGAGATAATTAAGGAGATAATTGATTGGAATATTGCTTTAAGGGTTTGTATTATTTGCATAAATATATGTACTACTTAAAATCAAGTAGTCTTAAAGCTTTTAGAAGAGAGAATTTTTAATGGTTTATAAGATAGTATAGATATATACATGTAGCCATGTAGGAACATATCTACACATGCATGAATGCATTAATCATGTATGTATGTATGTATGCTTTAGAAAAGTATGCATGTATATTATCTTATATGGGAATTGTGGGAGCTGCTAATCCTTTCTTTGTTTGTACCATCAATTTCATGGAAATACAGTCAAGGTGAAATGCATAGGGATGCTTTGTATGATATAGGTATGTAGTCACCGATACATTTGATGCTTGTATAGACAAAAGTAGTTAGATGCTTGTATTTAATGGGGTCAGGTCGGGTCATAATCTAGAATAGATGTTATCTATGGTTGAAAATAAAAAAGCTGATGATCCAATAAGAGTATGGGGTGCATCCAGGCTTGGATGTTTCAAGCCACGTCAGCGTCACATCAGCATAACACACTCATGCTTCAACCATGCTTAAACCCCAGTACTACCAACGCATTTGCATGCTTTAAACTTTTTTTTATTTTGAATTAACTATATATTATTTTATTTTACTTTTAATATCACAAAATTTAATAAAAAATTATAAAATTAGATTATAAATTTATATATATTGCAAAAAAATAAAAAATAAGATTAATAACTAATTTTCATTAAAATAAGAAAGAGTGCATAAAAAATTACAACTAATAATAAAACAACAACATTTATTTTTTTTAATCCATAATTTTCCCTAATCTCGTCTTTTGCCCGTTGAACAATCTCGAGATCCTTGCCTTCCAAACCTTCCTCGGATTGTTTTAAAAATTGTAACGCTACTCGGAATTCTTTTCCTTCTTGTAAACGCAAGTTTGGTTAGGAATGTCGATCCGTTGTCGATGGTACACCAATCGCTCTAAATGATATTAAAGAACCGGTCATAATCTGAAATGGATACTATCTTGAAGTGGGTCTAGAGATCGCTTATAAAAGAATTTTATTAAAAGGAAGTTAAAACACTTAGGTGGTGTTTGTTTTTTCAAAACAGGTCTGTTTTCTATTGATGTCTGTGGGCATGCAGACATTTAAAGAATAATGTTTGTTTTTATGATCGGAAAAGAGCTTTGAAGATAATTTTACATCTATTTCCAGCATGTGTATTATCCTCTTTTTAAAACAGAAATTCTCACATGTATGTTTGTAACACACTTTCGTTCTTGATTCTAACTCCATAATTCTAATGTTATAAAATCCGGGTATTTAGTTGACCCTGTGTGACGAGCGATCACTATTCAATCACCGGGTCAACTCAGTTATACACACATACATTTATATATACATAGTCACACACATACATACATACATACATACATACACATATACATATACATACATAAATATACACACATACCGACATACATACATACGTCTATATGTGTATATATACATACCTACATTAATACATATATACAAATATACATGTCTATAATTTTTTAATGATAGTTAAGTAAATAGAAATATAAGATGAATATAAGATATCAACATCATATTAACAAAAACTATATAATATGATGTTGATATCTTATATTCATCTTATATTTCTATTTACTTAACTATCATTAAAAAATTAAAGAATCTTAAAACCGGGTGTTTAAAATTAAGATGGTTTTAATAAGTGTACTAGAATGTATGGATTTTCTCATGTTTTTATTAATTTTTTTTACATTGCAACGTAACATTCTATCAACAGCTACTTAAGTTCAAAAAACAAACAACCTTCTTGGTGCTGACAACAGACATTTAGGCTACATCTTCTCTTGTAGATATAAAAATAGACAAAAACAGACATCAGTCATTTTATCTTTGAAAACAAGCACCACCTTAGTTGCTTATAAAATGATACATAGGTTTTTCTCAATCAATAATGAATAAAAGACGACATATTAGCAAAATTTACAAATTTCGACTGGTTATGAATAAGTTTCTTTTTTTGTTATTTCTAGTTTGGGTAAATTGCATGAAAATACAATGAACTTTGTCTTAATTATCATTGTATACAACCAACTTTATTTTTTTTAAAATATTACAATCAACTTTTATAATTCTCTCATTGTATGCAAATTGTTGTATACTATGGAAATTATGAAAAAGTTTATTGTATACAATGGTAGCTAAAAACTAGACACAGAAAAAAGTTGTTTGCATACAATGAAATTTTTTTGAAAGTTAGTTGTATTATTTTTAAGAATTTAAAGTTAGTTGTATACAATGATAATTAAGACAAAGTTAATTGTATTTTCATGCATTTTGTCCTTTCTAATTTTCGAGAGTTAAAAAAAATATTTTTTATCTTTAATAAGGTATTTAAAATATTGAAACACACACTTAATTACTAGTTTTCATGAAAAAAAACCCAGTCTTTTGTAATTAAACACACACTTAATTAGGCAAAAATAAAAATCAAAGAATTCACAGTTCCTCTGAAATCTTGTAAAAATATGTTCTATTTTGGGCAAATTGCGTGAAAATATAACAAACTTTGTCAAAATTGTTGTTGTATGCAACCAACTTTATTTTGTACCTAAAAATACACACAAACTACAAATTTGATTCATTATATGCAAGTTACCTATAGGTAACTTACAGGTAACCTGGTCAAAAATAAAAGAAATAACCGGTATTTTGTACTTAAAAATTCAAACAACTTACAAATTTAGTCAATTGTATATAATTAGTAATCTGGTAATCAGGTTACCAATTGTATACAATGAACCAAATTTGTAAGTTGTATGTATTTTTAGGTTTAAAATAAAATTAATTACATACAATAACAATATTGATAAAGTTTTTTATATTTTCGTATATTTATATTGATCTAATAAATCTCATATACATAGATGATGGACAAATTTTGATAGGCCCAAAAATTCTTTCACAAAATAATCCATCTTTTTAGTGGTTTTGTAATAAAAGGTATAAGATTCACATGGTCTTCAATTCCTTGTACATTTTTTAGTAGCATCTTCTTGACTCAAGGTCTCCTCCATTCACTCTCTATCCAAGATCACTTCCTTGTTTTCATCATTCACATTATGTCTTCTTCAATTCGTTGTGTGTGGTCAATTCGTCCATATTACAGCTGCCCCTTCTTACTATAGTTTTATTTTTGCAAACTCTCCTTATGATAGTGCCATCACGTACGTGATTATGTGTCTTTTTCATTATAAGTTTGTTCCCATATATATACGTTAAATAGTGCATTAACTAAGGCTACCAACACATCCATTTCACTTGCTTTATTCTAACTCTTTAGCTCAACCATTTTTTCAAATTTATTAATTTCTCATCAAGTTTATCCTCTTCTTCTTCTTCGTCATCAACTTCATTGTTGTTTTCTTCGGAAATTACATTGTAAAAAAACTGAAAATAACCTTGCTTTTGATCAAGTGGAACATATTACAAAACTCACATACATAATGTAGACGAGTAGTTAGTAGTATCTAATAGGTTAAAGGATAAAGTAGAAACGTTTAATATAATTAAATAAAACTTTCCATTATAATAATAATAATAATAATAATAATAATAATAATAATAATAAAAGAATAGGAGAGAGAAGGAAAGAACCCTTTTTGCAAATATGATAATGTTTACTAGAAAATAGATGGAAATCGTTTTTGTGATAACGCAACTGATCATGGCATCTTATCTATCACCAAATCCATTTGGCGCTCTCACACCTTCCATTCGAAAACTCAATAATGGGCAGATGCTACACCGGAGCTCATATTTGCCAGTGCTTGTCCCGGCTATCAACTTTCCGACGTAATTCTCCGGTCACTATCTACGGCACCAGAGTTAATACCGGACGACGTTTTGTTCACCGTGTTTTGGATCTCTCTTCTGGACTTATCCAATATGGTTTGAAATCCGGTGACGTCGTAGCCATCTCCGCTTTCAACAGGTATTCTTCTCCAACTCTCTCTGTTTTTCTTTCTTCTAATAGTTAAATTGATCATACAACTTTAACACTGTGGTTTCTGAATTTGAATGCGTAACTTATATTGACATCCTGATGTGGATATCACTGTAATTTACAAGGAACAACTGATTTTGAAGGTTACGGATATGTGATTTGATATTCAAAGGTAAAATGTGGGAATTTTGGACTCACCACAAGAATAAGTTTAGCCATTTCTTCTTAATATATACGATCGAATGAGCAAAATGAGTTTTTAGAAGTAACAGATGCTCAAATGACAGTGACAAACCTCTACCAGAAAGGACAGTTACCCTAAGATAAAATATAAAAGTTTTGTACATTGATTCTTAGTTTGAATATATACTCAGAGAGTTCTGTATTTTGTTAGAACCGACTTATAACTAATGTTTTCTGATTTTTAATGATTGTTTTAGTGATTAAGTTACTCTATAACAAGTACCGCATATAGCCAAATTTTAAGAAGTTATATTAAGATTTGCAAGAACGCCTAAATCAAGAAGTTATATAGAATAGATGTTTATTGACATACTCTAATGTCTACGAATGTGCATCAATGGTGTTTTGCATTTTTAGCAGTCATTGATATGCTGTTGAACACGTGTTGAATAAATGATTATATAATTATATTGTTTCAGTGATCTGTATTTGGAGTGGTTATTGGCCATCACATTTGTTGGGGCGATAGCGGCAACTCTTAACTACCGATGGGTAAAATGACAATAACACATTGATATATATTTTTATTTATAGTTATTTTCTGTGATTTTACCTAAAGTAATACCTATTTTACATGCTAGAGCTTGAAGGAGGCTCTATTAGCAATGAAAGATGTGAAACCGATCATGTTGGTGACCGACAACGAATATACCACAAACTGGCATTCAGTTTTCCAACCTCATTCTATTCCTTCTCTAAGATGGCATATTCTCATGGATACCTATGATGGATACAGCTCTACAGAAAACAACAGTATGTCACCTGACAATAATGGTTGAACATAAAGAAAAAAACTTACAAATAATCATATCGCTTTTTTTACAGTATTAACTACCAATATGATTAGGACGCCTTCTCCAAGACCCCAATCATTCGACTACTCTTTCAATTGTAATGGTGCCGCAATAATATGCTTCACTTCAGGTACTTCATTTTGGAATAATGGTTTTCTTTCAGTATCACATGCATAGACCAATGTAAATTTATTCTGCTTGCAGGGACTACTGGGAAGCCAAAGGGTGTCGTGTTAAGCCATTCAGCTTTAATTGTACAATCTCTGGCCAAAATCGCTGCTATTGATTACAGCGAGGATGATGTACAGATTCACTTATTTACCCTTCAACTTCATGTGCAAAATGTCACTTTAAATAAATTTTAGAAGTAACTCGATTCTTTTTTTCATGTTTCTTGGTGTTTAAATGCAGATGTATTTGCATACTGCTCCACTAGGCCATGTCGGTGGACTATCATCGGCTTTAGCAATGCTAATGGTGGGAGGATGTCATGTATTGATGCCCAAATTTGATGCTAAGTTGGCCCTTGAAGCTATTGAAAAGTATCATGTGACTTCTTTCATAACAGTTCCTGCAATCATGTCTGACATCATCTCTTTAATCAGGTATTTTTCATGAATAAATGTAAGATAACTGAAAATCATTATATATTATATTGATCTTATATCAGATTTTCAGGACAAAAGATACACGACAAGAGTTACCCATGGTGAAGAAGATCTTGAATGGTGGTGGCACCCTTTCAGCCAAGCTAATCAAAGATGCAACTGACATTTTCTCTAATGCTAAACTTTTCACAGCTTATGGTTGGTTTGTATTTCTATTTATTTTCCTCTAAATTATATGTAAAGCGAATTCCTTCTTTGTTTCAGATTACTTTAAGATCTCTTTGTTTGTTTGTTGTTGTTGGTATACAAAGGGATGACAGAGGGTTGTTCATCTCTAACTTTTATGACTCTTAAAGATCCTGCAAAGCAAACAAATGCTGACAGAAACTTAAATTTCGTCCACCAACAAGAAGGTGTATGTGTTGGAAAGCCTGCACCACATGTGGAATTAAAGATCAGCACCGAGGATTCAACTCGTGTTGGACAGATATTAACAAGGGGACCCCACCTAATGATTGGATACTGGGACCAAATTCAAACGAATGAAAATCTTGGCAATGAAGGCTGGCATGAAACTGGTGATATAGGGAGTATAGACGATTATGGTAACTTATGGCTCATTGGGCGTATGAAAGGGCGTATCAAGAGTGGAGGAGAAAACATTTATCCTGAAGAGGTAAGCATTGTAATAACAAGTCTGGAATTGAGTTTTAATTGTACCACATCAGCACATCTGACATAATCAGGTTTTAATATGTAGAACTTGTGTTTAAATGCTTGTCATCTGTTTAATGTAGGTGGAAACTGTCATATTAAAACATCCTGGAATTTCTGCAACTGCAGTCATTGGGCTTCCAGACAACCGCCTGACAGAAATAGTGATTGCTTGCATCAAACTAAACCACAACTGGACATGGGCAGGTTCAAGTTCAGACTGTTCAGATATAGAGAAAGAACAATGCATATCCACTGAAACCCTCCAACAATTTTGTAGAACAAATAATTTGACCGGGTAATTGTTGTCTAAATTATTGTTATCGAATTAAGTGTTATATACATGTATCAAAGAAGGTGGAAGCTTGTAACAACCAGTATAACTGGGATGTTCCATACCTCGAGTCATAACAACAACTTCGAGTTAGACAGAGTACCAGATTAAAATAAGTATATTTTGTGTTGGGTTTGCCAGAAACAACTTTCATCCAAAAATTTTAGAATTTGTAATTATACTTGGTGAGTCAAGTATTATTTGCAAAAGTTATTTCATTTCAATAGTTATCTAATTTAATAAATAATATGATATAGGTGGTTTTTCATTTATATATAATACATACACTATGGGCAACTTTCAACCTGTTTCGCCAATTTATTTTTAAGCTAATTTTTCTTTTAAATGTTTTTGCTCATTGAACTATTAGAGATGAAACACAACCAAACTCAACAACTTCATAGTTGTCACCTCTAATGTTTTGCTTTATCTTCCAATTTTATGTGCATCTGTTTGCAGGTTCAAAGTTCCTAAAACATTTATAATATGGAACAAGAAATTCCCATTGACAACAAGTGGGAAATTGAGAAGAGATCAACTCAAAGTAGATGTTATGTTTGACATGAAGTTACTCCCCAGCAGTCTATAAAGTGGCCATATATCTTGGAAAGTCTATGCTGTGAATGAGGTAAAGATTTCATACCCTACTATATTCTTTATCAAGTATAGATGATATTTGACTAAAAATACTGTTATGCTTGTACCATGAGATCTCAAGTTCTATTTTGGGCTGGTTTAGGATGTATATTTTTTCTAACATGACTATCAAACTTGTGTTTCTAGATCGAGTAGCATGATCAAGTAATCTTGATTGGAGTGGTAGAAAATGGCAAGTTGGGTAAAAGGTTAAAACAAGTATCTTTTAGCCGAGTTAAAATAGATAGAATGGGTCGTGAGGGACTGACCCACCAACACTTTTCATCTCTTCCTTCTAAGCTTCATTCTGATAATAGCTTTTTATTAAGAAATCATTTAAAGATGGTATGCATTTTGAATACACTTGGATAAAAATTTGACCATTTCAACTATTTTTACCCATTTGACGAGATTGAGATCAATGTAACTCAAATCAACCAACTTGTATATAAATGATCAATTAAAATCATAACGTTTATTAACTACCGTTTAGTGTGAGTTGCAAGATTTCATGGGGCTGCATGCATTTCCTGATAGAGTTGTATGTGAGTATTACATTCTTGTATATGCGGTTTTCATTAATTTTCAAAAAGTTAATTGCGATTGATATACTTCGTTTGATAGTTTTGTAAAGAGACAGAAGGAAATGCTTGCGTATAAATTGTAATTTGACCAAATAACGTATATTACAATTGGTGTGTTTGGTACAAGAATTATGGCATTATTACTAGAGATACCTTTTTTTTGGAAAAACAGTTACTAGAGATTCTTGTTTTTATAACCTCAAGTTAGCACCAATTTTAGGGATTATTAAAGTAAATTACACATTTGGTTTATGTGGTTTGTCACTTGTTGCATTCTCGGTCTTTAAACCTTTTTAGTACGCCCAAAATCCCTATTTACGCTTTGTTACACTCATGGTCCAACTGAAAGATCGAGGGGGCAATGATAATGGTAGTGGTGGTCTTCACCGGTGTCCAGAGGTGGCGGGTGGCAGTTACAAGGGTTGGGAGAGGGGAAAGAAAGATAGTGCAAAACCCATTTTAGCTTTAGCTCCATATCCATATAGTTTTACTGAATATATACATCCGAACAACCACTAGGGCCTTCAAAATTCTCGTCTTTCCCCCCTCCATCTCACTTGTCACATACTTACGTTACCGGCATATCACTTCTCCACTCTCATCTCCCATCATCCCACCTGACCAAGATAAATTCTTGTTCAACTTCATCCCACAATTTTCTTCTCTTTTCTTAAATGTTTTAATTAAATAATATTTATTAAAATAAACATTAATTACAATAATTATTTATTTTAATTTCAAATAAAAGAATTTCACATTAAAATAAAAAGACATAAATTCTAAAATTTCAAATTACAATAGTTAAAACAAAAAAAAATATTTAAAAATTACAACCAAGTAGGTCTTTTAAAATTAGGTGTAGGCTTTTGCAATATGTTACACCATATCACAATGAAGGTTGTTATGAGTTTCTTAGCACGACAATTCTTGAAAAGTGTTTTAAACAAAGTGGCAGATACAACTTCTTGTTGGGAAGACGTTGGAATAACGTGTTTATCAAGAGGAGTGATCTCATTATATTCCTTACATTTCTCATAGACTATGCGAGTAAGGGTTTTACACTATATGTCAAGATTCTTGAAGTTGCTATGTTTGAAGGCAAAGAGTTAGAAAGTGAAAAATAAAGAGGACCAGAATGTGTATAAATCCAGTAATTTTTATGTAGGTTAAAAAAATATATGTTTCTCCGGTATGACTACCTCTTTTTGCCAAGGATTCAGCGGTACGTATTTGGGCTGTGTTTTTTGTAGGATCGCAACCAGGGAACCGACCAACGATATTATCTGCTTTGAGTTGCCCCTCACGGCTTTAAAACGCGTCAGATAGTAGGAGTAAGATCCACCCTCCTTATAAGGAGGAATGAATCCCCCTCCCCTCACCGATGTGGCATGCTTATTGCTACAGAAGCGATGGATTTAGGAGTCGCAGATTTTACCGGCTTGAGGGAACGATAAGCCTCATAAAAATGTACCGAGCTCCTGATACTAAGCAAACTCTAATTACATTTAGTATTTATTCTACAAAAAATTAAAATGATGGACAGTTGGAAAATAAGATGAGTAAAAATGTTAAGTTGATTAAAGCTTTTCTAAAATAAATAAAAGTGAAAGGAATCACCAGAAGAAATTACGAGGTCAAAAAGAATTATAACAACCCCATAATCAAATTAGTCAAAACTCAAAAGAGAAGCGTAGCCACACCATCAAACTGGTCGAGAAACTTTATATTGGTTGAATCGTAGCTTCTTTTTTTGAGTGAAAGGTAGCTATTTGATCACCGATTATTTTATAGCATAACAAGTTTTTATTTAGGTCTTATTTAAGTATTATCCATTAGTGTTGTTGAACTAACCTTTTATAATATTACTTTTACTTTAAGAAGAAAAGAAAAAACAACTAGCTGCTCAACTAACCTTCTTAAAATGTCTTAATTCCTTATAATTTCATGTGGACCCATATATGCATCTTGGTAATTCCTGGAATTAAGTCTTTGTAACTTTGATTTATATGCAAAAACTACCTTCTTCTTACCAATTGGATGATAATTTCCATTATGTATTGGTAGGGTTGTTTTTAAGGCTGTTGAACTTAAAAATAAGGAATTTTGATTAATAAATTTGTATTTTGCTATACATTTTTTTTTGTTTTTTCTAAAATAAAGTCTTTTATTTATTAAATCTTGTAAATCAGTTTGGGATACTAACAATTTTTTAATCGATGATTTCAAATAATTTTTTTTACTAATTTCATCTTTGAAAACTTCATTCATGCTACAATATTAACACTTAAAAAATTAGTTTTTTTAATGTAGTCCACTATATCAATAAGTGTCTCGTTGTTTAAATGAATAATTTCAAATGTCTTAAACTCTGAAAATAAATCTATAACATTAATAAAATAAAAATTATTGTGATCAAAAAAATTTCAAGGTACATGTAGAATTTATGGGACCTTGAAATTTTTAGGCCTAAAAACCTAGTATTAGCAGTTTTACTCGTAAGACACAACTATGTTTTAGTTGGTGTTATACTATTATTGTGTTTCGAGTGTTATATTGAGTTTGGTTTTAAATGGAAAACTATGTTTCCCAACCGTATTAGATTTATCACATTCTACTATCAAACTTATACGTCTAACAATTAGAATTCATATCAAGTTTGTTTGATACAAGCTCTTCAAATTTTGTAGAAATTGCGAGTCTTTTGATTTAAAAATGAATTTTTAAAAAATTTGTTCTAATATGAAGCTGTAGGCTTTGATTTTGAAAAAGAAAATTAAATAAGTAACCTTAATAACTTGATTTAACAATTAAAATTATTTTATTTATGTTTTTATGTTATCTTACACTTTTTAACTCTAACTTTCAATTAACCACTATTCTAAACACATAACTATATATAAAAGTTCTAGCTTTCAACTATTTGTTTTTTGTTCGAGTAACAGCTATAACAATTTTACTAAACACGCCCAATATTTCTGCAAGTTTTACTTTCTACGACAAGATTTGCACAACATTGCTTGATGTAAGCACCATAACATCAAGCCAATGCTCTAATTCTACACTCCATTGTAAGATATATGTTTGTTGAATTGACTAATCTAACAAGTTTAAATCGGCGAACATTGAAAAGATGCAAACTGATTATTAGTGAAACCTTATTAAACAAGTTTGAGGTAGGTCTCTCATCAATATAAAGGCCCCGCGAGTAGTCGAACAAATGAGTTGTTGTCGACGAAGGGGTCAAAGGTTATATTTAAGTAAATGTAGTCTTATATATATTTTTGATAAAAGATCATTAAACTGTATACATAAACAAAACATAGTTCGTTTTAAATTATCCTTTTCTTTTATAGCAAGAGAATTATATTTTAGAATTGGTGTTTAATCATACTTCTTTGTTACATCACCTTACGAATTCTCTCATTTTAAACGCAAAATACATCTCCCCCCCCCCCCCCCTTTCTTCCTAAGGTAGTCGGTCACACACGAATCTTGTCATGTCTTTTATTACTTTTAATGAAGATCAAGAAAATTTATAGGAAAAAGAAGTAAAGAATTTTAAATTCATGATGTATAGGTATGAGAATGAGGTAAAATAAGTTTGGAGAACGATTATGTTATTTTTAAAAAAATAAATAAATAAAAGAACTTGGTAATAATTATTTAGATTTTAGTACATAAATGTCAAACCTGCTTCCAAAAGAAAAGGTCAAAGAGAATTATAGCCACGCCATCATCAAACAAGTCAAGAGATCAGTGTAGCAACCCCATCAAATTAAGACTCAAAGTGATCAACTAGTTGTAGTCTTGTGAAAAGGGTGATTATAAAATAAGAGATATTTGATTTCAAATTTGTTGAATATTATAAATTCTTATAGTAACTAATTCGTAATTTATACTATATTATAATATATATTTGATACTCTCTTTATTACTTTAATCTCTTAAAATATTAGTAATCGGAAATTATTAATATACACCTCAAATAACATTTATTTCTATCTCCTATTTTACACACTCACTACAGAACACATTTTTTTATAATTACACATTTCCTCAAACATAAAAAGTAAATAAAATGGTTGTTTTGTAGTTTTGAAAATTAAGAAAATAGTTAATGAAAAGAAAAAAAGATAGAAATGAAACGGCATATTAACAGGTAAAAACTATTTGCTAAATAGAGATATATATTCTATAAGTTGATATGTTATCGAGTAAAAACTATTTAATACCGTGACATTGCGTGGATACGATGTAGTAATATTTACTTTAAGAAAGAGTTCTCTTTGAAAATATCCTGCGTATTTTTGTCGAACAAATTGTCAAGTATCTCAACTTTTATTTTAATTAATCAAGGCCAATTGGACACAACATTTTTCGTGCCCCTACTTTTTCACAACTTCTAATTTTCACCATGTATAATATATATAACATAATTAATCGTACATGAATCTTAAATCGATCCTACAAGAGGTTTTACTTAATCCAAGAGGATATATCCTTAAATAGAGATGATTTATATATAATATTTTTTTATCACATATTATAATCATGATTTTTTTATCCCTATAAACTGCCTAACTATTTACTTTAATTAAATGATATTATAATTCAAACATACAATCTTTTATCAAGACAAAAAAATGTTATGTCGAAATTATTTTCATCCTTAAGCCTATCCACAATATCATGTAGTCAAATGGTGGGAATGAATGAATACAAGACTAATGAATTCGACGTATCCGTGAATGAGGTAGAGATGATGATTGCGTTCAAATGGTGGTGGGAAATCGTTGAAAAACGCCTGGCTGCCATCCACAATTTTCAAATCTTATGTTTAAATGTTGGTCAAACATTCCATTTAAAACGCTGTCATAATTAATTGCTCCCACAAATCCATATATATATATATATATATATATATATATCCAATTCAAGTAGGCCATAGATTAATTCATCATCTCATTTTTTTTTTAACTCTTTTAAGTTTTAACATTCTTTTTTTTTAAAAAAAAAAACACATTTTCAGCACAAATATTTTTTAATATACACCTTCCCTTTCTCATATTTTACGAGCTTGGATATTATTGTTGTTGAAATATATACAACATAACTTAGTTTTTCCTTTCACAAACTACTTACATGAATTAGATGTAATGGTCATCTCCGTAATTTAATAATTTCCTAATGATGTAGATAATAATATTTGGCTATGAAGAATAATAACTCAAAAGATGTAATAACCATTTAATTACCACGTTCTTTAATACTATGAATTAGAGGTTTAATCGAGCCGAGACAGTTCGCGAGCTACTCAAAACCGACTCGAAAAATAACCAAAATCGACTCGAGTAGGGTTTCGAGCCGAGTTCGACCTCTGAAATACTTAGCTCGCCAGGTGCGCAAGCCTAATCGAGCTTGTACTAAATTACCATTTTACCCTTCTACATATACACTATTTACTTTATACCCTTAGTAGCTAGCTGTTAATTGTTGTTTGAAACTGTGAAATTTGAATTCCGGAATGTATTTTCACATTTGTTACTACAAAATTTTATTAAATTAATTTTAGTCGAGCTCGAGAGTGTCGATTATTTACTCGAGTCGAGCTCGAGCTTGAAAATTAAAGCTCGACCGAGCTCGAGCTTGACACTGACACACTGTGTAGGCTCGACTCGACTCAATTATACCCCTAATTATGATTATCAATTCACTTACTATTTAAGATTGATATCATCATACTGTCTCACTTAATCTTTTCTCCTCATCACATTAACCATTAGTCAACCATCAATCACACTATCACACCCCAAACAAAAAAAAATCAAGATCACAACTCACTCGACATGATCTAATTCATAGCGTGCTTATCACTATAAATTAAAAACAAAAGACTTTGAATGAGAAAAAAAAAAGAAGTACGTTGCTTTAATGTGGTAAAACATCATCGCTTTTTCTTTTTTTAGTTTTTTTTTTTCTTTTTGCTTTCTTAAAACTTTTAACCTTTGTTAATCATTATGTATCTTGTTTTGTTTTGTTCTCTTGGCTATAGTTTCCCTTTTTTCTATTAATTTAATTAAATAATACAAAAATAAAAATAAAAGAAGCCGGTGACATTACATATATATTGCATTAGGCATTGGGTGTTGGGTGTTGGGTGGCTTTTACACTCTAGCTAGGCTGGTAGCATAGTTTTTTTTTATGGGATTGGGATATATGCCTCTCATGATTAAACATCAAATTTTATAGGGTGATTTTTACCTAGTCTTTTTTATTTGATATGTGTGAGTGAAAAGGTAACATTGAAAATGTAACCCTCTTGATTTGATATTTGAGTTTGTAAGGAGAGGGAGGCTAAATAATAGCACCCAATTTTATAGGGTAATTCTATATAACCCCCCTTGACTATCTATATAGCCCCCATTGATTTGACATGTGTGAGTGAAAAGGCTACATTGAAAATGTATCCCTCTTCATTTGACATGTTGGTTTGTGAGGGGGGGGCTAAATAGTAGCACCCAATTTTATATGGTGTCATTATTTAGCCCTCCTTTCCTCACAAACTATTTAGCCCCCCTCTTCTCGCAAACTTAAATGTCAAATCAATATTGTTATATTTTCAAGATAGTTTTTTCACTCACACATGTCAATTCAAGGGGGTTATATAGATAATCAAGGAGGTTATATAGATAATCAAGAGAGATATATATAATTACCCAATATCAAATCAAGAAGGTTACATTTTTAATGTACCTTTTTTACTCAAACATGTTTGTAACATCCGAAAACACGGCCTAATAGTAGGTGGGCTAATGGTAAGTTGAAATGTGTTTAATTATGTACATTTAAAGATTTGTTATGAGATTAAATGAGTATTCGATATCGTATGTGTTTATGATTAAATAAGATTGAGTTTGGAACGAGGATTGTAGAAAAAACCTCTCTATTGTATGTTAAGTTAATTGGTTAAGTGGTTAATTGGGAGTAATTAAACTAATTGATGGATTGGATAAAATAATGTGTATGATATTGGAAATAGAAAAGAAAAAGGTTAAGTAGGTAGGTATTTGTATGTATGTTATGTATAGGGGTGTTAGTATTTGTATGGATGTATGTATGTAAATTGGTATGTGTATGCATGCATGGTAAAAGGCATTTGACACCTCATGGTTGTGAGAATTAACTAGGTGGTACACGTGCATGTGTGTGTGAATATATCTGATGATATTTTCATATTATTATTTGAAAAGAGAAAGCCAAGTGTGTATGTGTGTGTTTCACCTTGAAGAAGAAGAATAAAGAAAAGAGAGAAATTTGAATTCCTAAAGTGAGGAATTTGTATCCTATAAATTCAAAAGAAGGTTAGAATTTGTTTTATGCCATGATATGATTTATTCTGATGTGTTTGCATGTTAAAGAACATGTTTATATGATATTTCACCATTTATGGGTTTTTTTTGAAGAAAGCTTGGTTAGTGGGTTTTAAAGATAATGTCGTTAAAAAGATGTTTTTGATGTTAAATATGCATGATATACGATATATATATATATATATATATATGAGTTTAGAATGAAGAAAAATGATGTTGGTAATGGTTATAAGAGATTTGGATGGCTGGAAATCCGACAAGAAGGGAGTTGATATTCTGATAGATGAGTGTCGCGGCGCTACAGTAAGGGTCGCGGCGCGACCTTCATACAATCCGACACTTTGAGTCGGTTTGTGGGAAAACCGAGTGTTTCAAAATCCTAAACCTTGAAATCCGATCCTAGAAAACCGAGCCCCAAATCCGATTGTGAAATCCGAGAATCCAAAATCCGCAACTCAAATCCGATTCTTAGATCCGGATTTTGAAAACCGATTGTGTCGCGGCGCGACACAAGGGAGTGTCGCGGCGCGACGGGGCCTTTTTCAGAATTGTTGCTTGTTTTGTTTGTGTTTCGTTTGGGAAAAGTTGTATTATTAGTTATAAGATTAAATCAAGTTATTTACATGATTATGAGATATAAATATATTTTGAAAGATATATTTATATATTCGAGACTGATTCGGTTGTTGCTGTGTTTTCAGGCAAATCACAGACTCAGTGATATTAGACAACTGAGCACGCGTGATACGAGGACTGAGGTGAGTGGAAGTTTACTCACGGGTGGTTTTGTGGTAACGTTATGAATTGATTAATGAAAGAATTGTTTGAACGCGATGATTGTTTGTTGATTTGAATATGAGATATTTGACTGATAAGTTCATTATGCGAAGATAGATCAATTGTCATGCCATGATAGACTGTTAAGTCTGTTATTTGCTAAATGAGAATTACATGTTCATATTTGATAAGTGTGAAAGAGTTTGTGATTGTGATTGTGACTGGAAGAGATCAGCTTCTGTGTAAGAGCTGGTTGTGGTCAGCTGCTGATGCTAGAGCTAGGCTCGCTTACGGTTGGTTGAACAGTAGTAGCTCCTCTGTTGCATTTGTTGCTCAGAGGGGAGTTTACTGTGCCAATCGGCAGGGAGCTATCAGTAAACCTTTGCTTTGGCCAGCTTTGGTTGTAGGTTCGGCAGAACTGCCAGTCCTCGGGATGGAAGAGATTGTTGAATTGACTGATTGCTTGTTGAGATTGATGTTCAGAGGTTCCGTTGGGAACAGTGATTGTTATGTGCTTGTCTGTAGCTTCCATTCACTTAGCTTTGTGCTAATCCCCCACGGTTGATTGCTTTTTGCAGGTTTATGTGAATAGTTGTTTAGCTTGTTTGTGAAAAGGGGAATTTGACCAATACTCTGATATTGTGTTTTGAGAAGAGACGAGCCACATTTTATAATCTTTTGTAACACAAATGGATGTTGTAATTTGTAAAAGTACTTTGTACTCGTGGATGTTTATTTTATTATGAAATTAAAGAATTGCTTCCGCAGCGTTTTAAAAAAAAATATGGCTTGAGTTTTACGGTGTTACAATATTAAATTAAAAGGAGGTTATATAGAATCATCCAATATTATATTCTCTAATAGTTTAGAAATACGACATAAATTGATTTGGTATGTATACACCTCTACATGCATAACCTTTTTAAGAAAAAACAATTAATTACACTTTTGATCTATTTGGTTTGATTAAAATAACGGTTTTGGTCTCTGTGTCCAAATATTTACGGGTTTAGTTCATCCCGATCCGATTTTATTGTACTTTTGATCTTTCTCAAACTTGAATTGACCAAATTGTATTTATCCTATTATCCCTCTTATAATCAATTCACAAAGTAAGGGTATTATTCACTTCAATTTTCAATTTTAACCCATTAAAATTATTATTATATACCCTTAAGTTTATATAAGTTATATTTGATCTAATAAAATTACTTACCATTATTTACAAATCAAATGGTCTTTGACCTAGCGATCTCAAGATGTATTAAGGTATCAATTCCACTTTAAGCTTAAGGGTTCAATTCATGACTTCATGTTATACATCATTTCAACTTTTTAATTTAACCCTTAAATAAATTTTCACTTTTACCCTTCAATCTGTATATGTTACATTTAATCTCATAACATTACTAGGTAATGTAGTCCCATATACATAATGTAATTAGTAAAAGTAGTAGATGCATGTTAACCTAAATTTTGTCTACGTATGTTAACTTTGAACAACCATCTTATATATTATATTTTATGTAAATATATTTCTAAGAATATGTTTATTTGAATATCACTCAACGCACGAACTTGATATACCTTGTTTTATTCATTTTCTTTATTTTAAACAGTAATATTGAATTTTGTTTAAATTTTAATTTCTTAAAAATATTTGAAAACAGACTTATCATCTCTCTCTCTCTTCTTAGGAGCAAAAATCTCGACTTCTACACTCTACCCGCTATTAGAAAAACAAATTTGTCATCTCCGACTTCATAGCATTCTACCTATCGTGACCTCATCAATTGGACCACCATCATTGTTTATCTCTATCTCCACCATTAATGTCGGCGCCATCTCCACCATCGATTGCTGTGATTCGAACCCTAATCAATTGTTGCCATCCTTTTCACCATTTACTTTACCACATAGATGGTTTTAATGTGTTTTTTGATGCAGATTTGGAGAAAATTGGGTATGCTCAAAGGTTTTCACAAACATTGTTGCTTTTGTAATTATATTTTAATGAAATCGGGTCTGGCAGAACCGAACCCATAAGTTTTCAAACCCTGAAATCAAAACTGTTATTTTAAACAAAACACATAGATCAAAAATGTAATTAACTCCAAGAAATACCATCTCTTATTTTGCACAACTACATATATTTGTTTTGACAATGATAGATATACTTAAAAGTTAAAAATGTCCTGATTCTTTCAAATAATAAGATTAAAACAAGTTATGAAATCAATAAAATAGATAAAAATAAGAATAAATAAATACCAAATGATCAAAAGTAATATATACCATTTTCCTAGTACGACTTATTATCTTATATGAAAATATTATAATTAGATTAAAAACACACACACACACACACACATATATATATATATATATATATATATATATATATATATATATATATATATATATAATCGGATATATATAGGAATAGAACACACCCACTTAACAACAAAAGGAAAGAGAAAGCAAAAGAAACACAAACACAAGGAGACAAAATCATCTCACCTTAAAAAGAAGAAGAAAGGTTCTTCAACCGTTTTGCTTGGACAAATATAATGGTTTTGGGTCTTTGGCTTCAAAAGAAGGTTAAATAACTCTAATCGGTACACATAATTGGTGTAAAAGCAAAACCTCTCATCTCTCTATTTTTTTCTCATTTTTCTTTTTCTTGTTTGCTTGTACGATAATAATAATAATTTCTTATGTATAATTATAATGAATTTTATCCGAAAAAAAATATTTAAGAGTATAATAGTAAACAATAGTTATTATTTTTGCTATGACATCATTTTATAAAAAACCATATACATTAAGAGAGAAGAGTAGTGCAATGGTCACTGGGTGATGAGTTGAACTGTTGAACATGGCGTGATCCCTATTCACGTCGTAAGAGTAAACGGTGTGGGGAAGGTGGTGGGATGGGGGTGAGATGTGATGAAGGGGTATCATGTATCCACACAATGTAAGTGTGGTAGGAAAATTTGGGGGTGAGTATCACGTGAAGGGGTGTGCATTTGAGGGCCCCATTTATTACTTCTCTCACATTAATATTATTTATTTATTTATCGGTAGTGTGATATTTGATATGGTGTAGGGTGATCACTACATAACTGAGTGATGAAAGAAAAGGCTAATGTGACGGTGTGGTGATATGTGAGGGTTACAAACAATCTAATCATCAATAGTGATCTTAATCACGCATAGAAATTCACTTTTTAAATGGTCAGACCCCTCCCCCATTTTTTTTCAACATTTATAAAAATCATCTCTCTCTAACCAAAGGACTATAATTAAAAAAATGTATTAACTCTCCACATACACATTATAAATACTATAATTTTCTCTCGTAATTTTCACGCCATAAAATACAACAAAACAAATCAGTAAGAGTACACAATACAAAAAGCAAAATCTGTCTCTTCTTATTATAAAACTGCCTCGATCATGTATTTATTGGCTTGCTATTATACAAATTCTATAGACGGTTATGATTGATATCAAACTTATTTGTTTTTGCTTGTGACAGTTGTTAATTGTTTATAAATAATAAGTTATAAATATAAATATAAGATAAGATAGTATGTTGTCTGTTTGAAAATTTGGTGAGATTCTGTTGTTTCAGCGTGGACATCTTAAAACTTAGGACTGCTCCTTACGAATAATACTAAGAAAGTTTTTTTTTGGGTGTTCATGTGTGTTAAAAGGAGTATTTAATGGTGTAATCGAGTAAGAGTTACGAGCAACTTTTAAGTGATAGTAATAGGTGAATCCTAGGAGTCTAGGACAAGTGTACGGTGAAAAGTGGTAAGAAATAATCATATCATGATTAAGCAGTGAGAATATAAAAGCTACGGTGACAGTGTAGTGTGTTAAAGGAATTGGAATCCAATTCATAAGTATTTTTATGTTTGGTTCACTTTAATGTGGAATCTGAATGAATTGAAATCTATTAAATTAGGAAAATTGAATTTCATCACTAGATGGAGGGATTTTAAAATTCTTTGAATGATGGAATGTGAAATATTATCGTGTTACCTTTAAACATCTCTATAACCTTAAAATATTTATCTCATTCCATTAACATAATACGTGAGCCGACTCTACCCTCCAAACACTGACGACTTTTTCCTCCGCCTCTAGACCTCCACCACAGTCTTTCTTCGTCGCCGCCTCCAGACCCTTCGCCGCAGCCTTCCTCCACCGTCACCTCCAAACCCTCCGCCGCAGCCTTTCTTCATCGCCGCCTCCAGACTCATTAATGGATCATTAATGACGCATTAATGAGGGTTATTTCGGGAAAATCAAGCCTTGCAAATTAATGACGGCTCACCCGGACGCAATTCACGGTTGGGTAAATATATAAATTACTAAAATACCCCTATTAATGAGTCATTAATGACATTAAAAACAGTTCTCGCAGTTCTAGTACGAAAAACAATTCTCGTTTAAACTTTTGCATATTATTTATATATATATAGGGGAGGGTTCATGCGAGAAGTCTTTTTTTTGCGAGAAGTGCGAGAAGTAATTTCAGCCATCAATTGGGTTTTAATCTTGTGGTTCACATTAATCATACTTAATCTTTTTATTTAATTCAAAAGGGTAAATTAGTAAAAAGAATATTTTCTCTCTCATCTCTCAAATTATTTTTTCTTTCTCTAATTAACTTTTTCCCAGACTTTTAGAATTACTTTTATTTTATTATTTAATACGGCGTTCACTACTGATCACAAATTTACCATTTACAAAATTTTCGTTATGTATACAGTATTTATTAGCGAACACATCCACTCCTAACAATCATCAAAACCAAAAATGAACTTGTTAAACCATATAATTTGAAGTTCATTAGTGAATATTTAACATGCGTAATACTAGATTTTTGAAAGTTTTTTTCTTGTGTTTAGACAGATTTAAAATTTTGATATTATGATTAGATAAAGTTAACAACTAATGTCTGTGTTCAACAATGAACAGAAAAAATAACAAATTAAACTTACTTTCAATAATAAACAACCTAATATCAAATAAATAGTAAGCCTAAAAATTTCTAAGTTCATCAATAAACAATTGTATAAGTCAACTTAAAATCTTCATAAAAAATTGTTCATTAATAAACAAAACTCTAGCTTCCTAGTTCAAATTATATGTTAATTTAAAAAAACCTTCAACTTAATACATGTTCACTAATAAAGAAAATTCAAAGTCCGAACACATCAAGATACCATCACCTAAGTTCTTTCTTAAAAAACACAAATTCCTTAAAAAAATAAATCACGGGTGTATAAACACCAAGAAAAAAACAGAGTCATTAAATGATATATGAACACAGCAAAAAAACAGATCGAAGGTGTTTAGCCACCATAAAATCACAGATCTAGGAACACAGGAAAAGAAAATGAAAAACCCTTCGATGCCAATCCAAAGAAAAAGAAAACCCTTGTGAGAGATCTGAGATCTGTGAAGGTGGTGAACCGATTGCCGTCCAACCCTCCGACGACCAACCATCCGCCGACCAACCCTTGCGTTGGAGGAGGCTTGGGTCTTTGTTTCCTACCACCATACTGGTTGCTGCAACTCTTCAATGGGTAGAGAAAGAGAGAAACATGAGACTTTTCAGAGTAAGAAGCACATGCAACGGAAGCAACCATGGTTGTTTATAGCGTCGGAAGTAACCATGGCAGCCATGGCGGTTTAGCAGGATATGCAACCTTCAGTCTTTGTGGCCATCTGCGATCTGTTAGGGGTATCGAAGGCAACCATGGCCGTTTCTGGAGTCGGAATCACAGGCGGTGAAGCTAAGGCGGCAACCATGGTTGTAGAAGACTAGGGTTTTTAATTTTAAAAAGGGGAGGGAGACGTTTTAAAAGGAATGGAGGAGAGAGGAGAGGAGTGTATGGATAAGTCAATTTTAACCCTCTATTTATTAAAAGGAAATAATTTAATGTGCATATAATTACGAAAATGCCACAATACATCATAACCATTGATTAAATGATCAAGCGATCCAAAATACTTCTCGCACTTCTCGCAAAAATAATGCTTCTCGCATGAACCTTCCTCCCCCCCCCCCTCTCTCTCTCTATATATATATATATATAGGAGGATTCAAACGAGAACTGCTTTTTATACGAAAACTGCGAGAACTAATTTTAGCCATTTATTAAACTTAATCAACGACTAAGATTTTTTAACGGTTCATTAATGCTTCATTAATAACGCATTAATAGATCATTAATGACACATTAATGAGGGTTATTCGGGGAAAATCAAGCCTCGCAAATTAATGACGGGTCATCCGGACGCAATTTACGGTTAGGTAAATATATGAATTACCAAAATACCCCTATTAATAAGTCAATTATCAATTATGTTAAAATAATTTTCGTAGTTCTCATACGAAAAACGATTCTCATTTAAACTTTTGTGTATATATATATATATATAAAATTCAGAAAACCGAAAAGAAAAACCCTTACAAATAAAAATCACATGTATATCAATTTGCATGTGTTTATTTATTATGAACTAAATAATGTAAGGGAAGTTTCCTGGAAAAATAAAAATAGAAATTCGCATTCTCTACAAATAAACATAAATAAAATGAATAATTAAATAGAATCGTCTTTGAAATTTCTGGGTGTGTTTGAAATATATTACTTTATATTTGGAAAATCACATTTTTGAGATAGCTTCCCATAAACATACGCCGTAAAAAAAATATAAAAAACAAAAAAAACCATGGGATATTAAGTCTAACCAACCACACATAATATGAAAGCTACTTGAAATAGTTTTATATTATATAAATTTTAAAACTTTATGTTCTTAAAGTTCTTTTATATAAAGGTTATTATTTTTAAAACTAAATTTTTTTAATAGACTAAAAACTACCCAAAAACAACTTGCGTAACTGTGTGTATTTAATGTTGCGGAGAAAAAAAAAGTATAGGTGATATCAAAGCTATTAAAATCGCAATCTTGATTGTACCACCCTACCAATCAAAAACTTGTTTGATCTTACTATGATCGTAACATTCGTAGGATTCGAGATAAGATCATAAAATCGCACGTAGGAATACTCATTGGCGGATCCAAGCTTTAGGAAGGGGCTGAGGAAAAGTTACGGGCGCGTAAAACAAAAAAATACGCTGATGGGGGACGGGCATACTATATGTAATGCTTCCCTCATTGACGATAAATAATAAATAAAAAGGCCATTCCATTTCGACAAAAGACCCACACCCAAGTTCCATAGCTTTTGGTCCGCTATCCTGATCTTGATTTTCCTACCCCCAGAGGGAAAGGCCCTTCCCTTTTGCTTCATCCTGGTCATGGATAGATCACCCAGGTTCGGGTCCATAAGCAGTGACAATTGCCCTATTCAGGCCTCTCTGACCTGATTACTAGTATCGCCTCCCCTTCAAGCTCTATTAGCAGGGGCGCACTCTACCCACTGAGCTAATAGCCCGTCGTGCGAGCCCCCACTGGGGGCCCACTATGCCAAAAGCGAGAGAAACCCCCTCCCTCTCTTTCCTTTTTTCGCCTCCATGTCACCACACAGGAGGCATGGGGACGTAAAAAGGGGGATCCTATCAACTTGTTACGACCTGAGATAATAAGCTCATGAGCTTGGTCTTACTTCACTGTCGAGAAACAAAAGAAGACTTCCATCTCCAAGTTTAACTCAGACGTAGCTCCCTTCTTTTTGGGAGAGCCCTGTATTTACCAGCGGGGGTCCCGAGATATTCTATGATCAAAGGCTTTGTGGTTGTCACTCGAGGGAGTGCTCTTGGGCCGGTGAATATCGCCTATTCTGGTGTTTACTATCCATGGATGAGGATAAAACATCTTTCACTGTTCGTTGGAAAAACTGACTTGGCTTCGCCAAAAGGCCTCATCTCTAAAAGCCTGGCTCGCAAGGCGTCCCTCTCGCAGTAGAGTTCCAAACCTCGCCTCGCCGCCCAACCTCTTAGATATTCTTGGACTCGCTTTGAACCAAAAGAGATGTTGCTTAACAGAGTATGTGAGATACTTATGTGGGATAATTGAAACTTTTCAATTAAAGGCCTATTTGCTATTAAAAAAAAGAGTATAAATACTTGAGAATACTTAACTGTTAAAATTTTGATGGAATGTTAGGCTTAAAATTTTTATTTTTATAGGACTAATTACATGTCTATAGACTAAGGGTATGATTTTGTCAGAACTTATATTGATTTAGCAACTGACATTAAAGTTATTGGAATAATCAGACTACCGTATAAATTTGACCTGACCCATTTTACACGATTATGTTTTGATTCGTTACGTAAGTCTTTTTACGATCTTTGAGAATGATACCCCCAATAACAAATATTTCTAGATCCGCCACTGCGTAGGATCAAACATGACGGTAAGATTAAAGATCATACACACCAAAAAAGAGTGTGCGTTTCTTTCTTTTTTTAATTTCAGATGGCTTTTGTTTCAGTAGGATCGCTAGTTTGCACTAATAGAAATATAAAGCAAGTAATTGCCTTATTCTTTGGGGAAAAAAATTCGAAGCTTCATACAAGTTAATTGGTTATTAAATTGTTTGAGTTGAGAGTTGTTAAATATTTTAATAATAATTACAAATTTCTCATGTAAACTAGTATTTGATACGAGGTAAACACTTGTTAAGAAATAGAGTTAATTTCATAAATGGTCCTTTAACTAACCACAAATTGCAAGTTTTGTCCTTTTTTTTGAAAAAGTTGCAAATTTCATCCTTAAACTACCATTTTGTTGCATGCATCGTCCTTTCTAACGTTTTCTGTTAACTTGGACAGTTAACTTTTTCAAATTGTCTATTCTACCCTTATATTTATTTTTATTTCTTTTATTAATAATAAAGTAATTATAATTATAATTATTATTACTCCCCTTTCTTCTACACACTGCCTCCCCCACCCACCCCTCTTTATCAGTCATTCCCTCCCCAAAAGTACCACTGTCACAACCTCCTCCTTGCCGGAGAATGCCACCGGACAACTCCCCTGACCAGACAAAACTGCCACCGCCAAGTACCATCTTCCCGTCGCTGCATCATCAACACCTACGACCCTCTCAGGCTCTCACTTCTTCAATCTCTCTTTCTGCCCTAACCGCCGCCGCCCACTACCTCGCCGGAGAAGACACCACATCAAACGTTGTCTCTCTCATCTCCACCACCATCGTGCATCACACTTTACACCATCTCCACCGTCATCGTGCACACCATAGCTGTGGATCTAAGATCTTTTTAGCATCATCGTCGTGATGGATGTTGATAGCCCAGACAAATATGAGGAATCGATGGTAACAGGTTATGATTTAGGGTTTTGCTCTTCATATTCATCATTGATCTTTGTAGATTTCTTCATCTTCATGTGCGATTTAGGGTTTTACTCTTCATTTTCATATGAGATTTAGGTCTTTTCTTTTTATCTTCATGTGCGATTTGGGTGTCTGGGTTTCGCTTTTTCTTTGTGTTCTTGGTGATTTTCGACTTTTTCTAGCGCTAGTAGAGTGGTAGACGAGGGTTGATGATTTCTGGTGGTTGTATTTGATGTTGTATGATGGTTCTTTTATCTACTTTTGTTTCTCGACTTCAGGTGGTGGTAGGCGGTCTTTGTGGTATACAATGGTGGTTTCAGGAGGTGGTGATGGTGGTTGGTATTGGTGATGGGTGGGGGTGGTGGTGGTGGTGGTGGTGGTTGGTGGTTTCAAGGGCAGTACACAGATTTTATCTTATTAAATTGTTGGTTTAATTCAATTTAATTGTGTAAATATAATTTTTGATTTTTTTAATTCTTAAAAAGAACAATAGAAATCAATTAAAATTAAAAAATAAAACAAAAGACCTAAATACCCTTGTATGTACTAGACTTAACGGTGGAAGATAACAGAAAACGTTAGAAAGGATGATACATGCAACAAAATGGTAGTTTAAGGATGAAATTTGCAACTTTTTTAAAAAAAGGACTAAACTTGCAATCTATGGTTAGTTAAAGGACCATTTATGAAATTAACTCTAAAAAATATTTTGAGAAAAATCTTACGATGTAGATCTCGATTCTATGATATGATCTTACGAAAACAAAAACGGTCGTACTTAGAAGTTCAATTTAAGACTATATGCATTCCACCCACAAGAGAGGGCAGGAGACATGGGAACACCACCACTAGGGATGTAAACGAGCCGAGCCGAGCCAGACACTCTAGCTCGTTTAGGACTTTTTAAGCTCGTTTAGAGCTTATAATGTTGAGCTCGAGCTCGGCTCGTTTAATATTTATGAAGCTCGGGCTCGGCTCGTTTAAGCTAGGCTCGTTTAGGCTCGGATATTATTTTGATATTTTAATTAAAATGATATATATAATTATTAAAAATTAAAAAATATAAAATATAAATTATATTATATATGGAGCTCGTTTAGGCTCGCGAGCCCACTCTTTGAAGCTCGAGCTCGGTTCGTTTATTAAATGAGCTTTAACCTAGGCTCGAGCTCGAGCTCGTTAAGGCTCGGCTCGTTTCGAGCTTTTAGCGATCCGAGCTCGAATAGCTCGCGAGTAGCTCGGTTCATTTACATCCCTAACCACCATCCTCCCTAACAGAGGGTTGCTTCCTCCTCTGGCTTACATATCCTTCTCCTCTCTCTCTCTCCTTTTTTTCTCTATCTATCTCCTCTCTCTATTCCTTTTAAGATTTTTTATAACACGTAGAGTTGAAAGGATGATTGTGAGGTTAGAAAGATAAGAAGATAGATTGAAAAGAGAATGTTATGACACTTATGTGACAAGAAAATTGAAGGTTAGACCAACTACAGCCAACGGAGTGGAGAGGCCAGAACACCATCGTCCCTTTTCCTCCGCTCGCGGGCCACTTCCCTCCTAGCCATCTTGTTTTCTCTCTCCTCTTGTCATCTCTTTTCTCTCTATACTTTTTTAAGAGGGTTTTTAATAGAGAATGTATGAAGGGATGAATATGAGGTTAGAAAGTAAAATAATATAACGCTGATATGATAAAATAGATCGGAGAGGTGGGCGGTGATAGCCTTTTAGAGGGATGGCTAATAGCCTAAAAAATTTGGTTGAAATATGAATAATAAAAATTAGCATTAATTGAAAGTAAGATCGTGTGGAGGAAGAAGGTGAATAAATGGGTAAAATGTCGCCGACGTCACATTAGTTTAATAATTGGTGATTCCTGTCAGCTTTCGTCTTCCTCTTCTTCCTCTCATCACTCCCACCACCGGCTTTAAAATTACACCACCAATTTCCCATTTTCTCTTTCTAGGTCACTGTTGTTCATCTTACAGAATCTAATGGAGTACGAGAGGATTCATAGTCACAAGCTTCAGGTAATTGCTCCTGTTCTCTTCTTCAATTCAATTCAATTCTCCCTACTAATTTTACTCTTCCAAATGTGTTCATTCTTCACCAGTCAGTCAACAAATTCAGCAGCATCTCTGTCTCTCTTCATTTTTCACCATACACGCAACCTCCCGTACCCTTCACACAGATTCATTGATTGACTGAACATTTCCTCATTTATCTGTATTTTTGTGAGAAAATTTTCTTGTTTCCTTCATTTTGATAATGGATTTCTGTTTGCTGTTCGTCAGATATCCTCCCATTCTGTGAAATCAACTCGTTTCCTTTCTGGGGTTTTGTTTTATTTGATACTGGGTTGTTTCTTTAATTCGTCTAGCAGTTGTGGGTTTCGTTTCAAATTTGATAGTTTCTTCAGGTAATAATAATCAAAGATGAAGCTAGTTCTGTGTTCCTCTTTCTTATCTTGTTTTTGTTTGAAGATCCTTGACGAGTTGACCTTTCCTTTTTCTTAATCCAATTCATTTTTTCTGGGTTTTTAAAATAATTTTTTTTGTATATTATTGATCATGAAGCTTTTACTGTATTCATTTCATTTTTGTGGGTTTGAATGTAGGTTGGTATAATATCTCCAAGTAAATTGAGGATGAAGCTGATGGGTCAGAGAAAAAAAGATGGTGGATCGAAAAGCAATTCAGCAAGAACATCTCCATCTAAACTTGAAGATACAGAGTTTGTGAACAACAGCTTATTAGCTTCAAACTCCGGAGTTTTTGATGAGGAAGGTATGTTCATATTTTTAAATCTTTTACTTATTGAATGTAGTTTGAACCCCTTAATAGTTTTGCTGCCCATAAATGCGGATCTTCTTTTCAGGGGAATAGTATTTTATTTCAGGTTTCTTTATGTTAGGGTGTGTTCGGATAGGAGATTATATTGTAATAATCGGTTTTGGTCTGAATAATCTGATTATGATTATGATTTTCTTTGGATAATCATTTGTGGGAAGACTGATTATCCAGATAATTCCTAGCTTTAAGCTACTGCTTATTTTCCTTTTTCTCTTAATCCTGTAAGTCACAATAATCATTTTGAAAAGTGCATCCAAACACTCTGATAACAGTTTGGACCATGTTGAATAAATTCCATCTTTACCTTTTGGTAAAGTGTGTTTTATAGCCAAAGATGTGCTTTTTGTGACTGCAAATTCTTACTGTTTTTGGGGTTCACTTAAAGATTGAATTTAAAGAACCATGATAATGACATATGCTAGTAAGCTTTCGGATTGTGATTGTGGGTTTGTGGGCCTAAATCTGCAGTTTCAAGCATTGGGATTTCATCAGTGACATTCGAAAACCGGCAAGTTGTTGATCAAGGTCTCATGCAACCAAAAGATCATGCAAAAGAAGTTCGTGTGAAACCGCACCAATTTCAAAAGATGGATAGTAGTAATTCGAGTTCAGTCCATCCTATAAGACCATTAGAAGACGATAATCTTGATTATGATAGTAATGCTAGTTCATCTAGCTTTGAGTTTCATAAAGAGAGATCGACACATAATGCTATTTCAAGATCCTTGTTGAGACCTATGTCTTCAAAATGGAATGATGCTGAAAAGTGGATAATTAATAGGCAAAATATGCAGAATCATAATCAAAAGAACAATATGCAAAACCGAGCAAATCGGGGAGGGATAGCAAATGGGATTAGAGGTTCTTCTGAGTCTGTTAGTTCCGTTAAACGGGTTGACTTTTGTCAGCCAGCATTAAAAACTGGGACAGATAAGTTTTCATTTACACACTCTGGACCCGAACACTGCCTGGTCTCGGGTCAGGTGAATGAAGGGACTGATCCTTGTGCTGAAAGTAAAGATCTAAAAGAAATCGACACCAGGGAGTCATCATGTGAACAGAGTTCAAATGAGGATAAAACAGGTCCATTACACCTTCCTTCTCCTTTACTCAATTTACAATCACAGACATTGAATCTTGCATATCACAATTGGGTTGTTAATGATTTTGACTAAAACTAGCAAGGTGTGTGGGTTGGCTATCAGAGTATCAGGTTAGAATGGGTAATCTGTGGTCCAATACGAAATGGGTCGGGTCTAGTTCGTTGACCTATGCCTTAGTTCTTTTAATAAATAATCAGTGTTTTAAATATGTTTAAGAAAACTATTGTTACAATGCTGATTTTTTTTTCATAAAGCTTTATCGGAGGTTGTACATGTTAAAAGTTACCACTTTGCTAGACCCGTTCTCTTTTTACCTAATTGTTCTTATTTTACCCATCCGTTAGGTATAATAATAACCCAAATGAACTTGTTTATAAGTAAATAGGTCGAAATTGCATCTCTAGTTTTGATCTTGGCATAAGATT
Organism: Dittrichia graveolens; assembly: GCA_038502395.1. Lineage (NCBI taxonomy): Eukaryota > Viridiplantae > Streptophyta > Magnoliopsida > Asterales > Asteraceae > Dittrichia > Dittrichia graveolens. The sequence goes on along the minus strand of JARJIL010000005.1, from coordinate 5,100,804 downwards.
TAATGTTGTCTGATCCCTTGAACTTTTTTGAATTTATGTAAATTTTACATGATCATTTTCGTACTAAGCATATATTGTTATATAAGCATGAGTAGACCACCATGAATGTTAGGGTTAAATTTTGTTATTATAATCCATACCTGAAAATTATTTATGGTAAAAAAATCTTGGATTAGTGTTTTTAATAGTATTAATTATGAATTTAGGTTGTGATGAAGTAAGATCTGTGTCGATGAGAGACATGGGAACTGAAATGACCCCAATACCGAGTCAAGAGCCTTCAATGACTTCCACACCTGTTGGGGCCACAACACCGCTTCGAAGTCCAAATTCTTCAATTCCATCTACACCTCGAAGAGGACCGACATCCACACCTATACAACACACCATTAATGATGATGACTCACGGAATCCAAAAGAGTTGACCGAGCAAGAAGTCAAACTCAGAACCCGAAAGGAGATCTTACAACTCGGCGTACAACTTGGGAAGATGAACATTGCTGCCTGGGCAAGCAAAGAAGATATGGAAAAGAAGGCATCGAGTGTTGTTGAAACCCATAATTTGGCAGAGGAGTCATTAAGGATTGAATTTGAAAAACGAGCCGCTGCTTGGGAAGATGCTGAAAAATCTAAACACAATGCAAGGTATCCTCATCTCTCTTGATTAAAGCTGTTTAATATCATCATGTTGTTTATCTGTCGTTTATCTTTTTCACTTTTGATGTTTAGATTCATCCGTGAGGAGATCAAAATTCAAGCGTGGGAGAGTCAGCAGAAAGCGAAACTTGAAGCAGAAATGAGAAGAATAGAGGTAATTTGACACTGATTTTTCTTTTTCAAATGGTAAAAAGGTCATGGTGGATTACATGTCTAAACATGTAATCTTTTGTAAAATATCAAAACAGACCGGGTTGGGTGGACTGGAACAGTTTCCATACAAAGATCTTAATCTTTATCTATAAAATTAATTACTAAATTTCTTCGGCAGGCATCCGAGGGAAAGATGTAATCTTGGTTCAAATTAATGACTTCCCCGTAACAAATGAGTTAAATCCCATCGGCTTCACCCGATTCTCAAGTCATTGCTTAGAAGAAATCTTTATCTTTTAGATTGTGCTGAAGATTAGTCAAATATGCGTTATATGATATGTATATTTATATTTCCCCCGATAGGATGAAAAAGCGTAATCAATTCGTCAATTTTTTGTATATGTTCAGGCTGAAGTTGAACAAAGGAGAGCCCGTGCTCAAGCAAAGATGTTGAAAAAGATAGCAATGGCAAGGCAGAAATCAGAAGCAAAAAGGTTGGCAGCGGAAACACAAAAGAACAGGCAAGCAGCACGGGCGGCAGCACAGGCAGAATACATTCGGCAAACGGGTCGTATACCGCCAGCTTCCCCTAACAGCTGCTGTGGGTGGTCATGAAATAATCAGTAATTAGTGTCTTGTTTGGAGTATGGTGTTAAATTGAGCTGTAATTCCTGCATAATTTCTTGTTTGATCCAGCAACCACATATAAAGAAAGGGCGAGTTTATTTTGAGTTGTTGGCAGTTAATGGCACGTCGAATATTTATTTTTTTTTCTTTTAATTTAAATTATTTAATTATTGGGTAGGTAGTTGTTATTAGAAATAGAATGGTCCCTCTCACTCTGGGTGAGGGTGGTGGTGATGGTCAAAGTGAAGAATGGGAGGCATGTGGGTTGTACTTTCAAGAAAATCTCTTTTTTGACCGCCTAACATTGCACTTTGACTACTACCTCACGTTTTCAGAATATTATCACGGAAATCATTATTCTTGTCCTTTATAGCTTTTGAGTCTAAATATTTTTATATAAAGATGTGATATATTCTTTTTACTTACAATATTAACCTAACTATTAAAATTGAAGAAACAAAATTAGTGAATTTTTATCTTGAAGTGAGTAGAAAAAAATTATATGAAGATATATCGTTTATATATTATTTATTTTTTTATTCGTTAGATTAAAATAAGTGTTAAGATAAATTAAAGAACTAATAACTTAGATTTAGTGGATGATTGATTATGTGTGTTATCATTTTAAAGAGCAAGAAGGTTTACTAGGAAAAAAAGAACATTTTCCCCTAGTAAATAGAAATTTTCCTTAGTAAGTCACTTAGTAGACAGAAAAAAAAAATAGGAGATACCTAGAGTAAACAAAATTTTTCATTAGATATTTAGTTTAGAGACTTGTTACTCATCCTCCTAGAACTTTTCTTTAGTTTCTTATAATACCAATCCCATATTTTTTTAGAAAAATTCATATACTTTGTCTTAGTGGGATTTGATTCGCTTGTTGTTGTGTGTTTTTTTATTTATATTTTTCTTTTTCTTTTAGAAAAGTAGAAATTATACTAACCAAACAAAGTGTACATAATCAAAAACCAATCATATACAACATTAATTCCGCAAGGCGCAGATAGGAGAAGAAAATAAAAAATTGGAGTTAATTGTCAAATTCGTACTTTAACTTTGTCATTTCTTTCAATTTAGTTCTTTAACTTCAAAAGTGACCAAGATGAGCCTTAATTAAACATCCATTTTTCGGTCTGAATGGTTCTTTGGTTAATTGACCGTTAGTCAACTCTGTTAAATCAAGGATAGTTTGGTCTTTTTACCGGCTTTTATAATATTTTATTAATTAAAATACTATATAATCTATTTAAATAATATATATATATATATCTCCCACACTGTACACATACACACAAACACACTCTTTCTCCTTCTCTCTCTCTCTCCAAGGATTTTGCCGCCTCCACCGCCACCACCTACCACCGCCACACTCCCTTATATCTTTCTCTTTTCTCTCTCTCTCTCTCTCTCCAAGGATTGCCGCCACCACCACCGTTCTTTGATTTGAGCACCGCCCCACCTCCACCATCTGAGCACCGCCACTGCCAATCGTGACCATCGCTCGATGCAATACAACCGCCAACCGCTGCTCTCTTTCTTTGTTGCCACTACCATCACCTCACCGATCACGAGTTTGTGTCTAAATGTTCAGATCTAGCTAAAAGTTCAGATCTGGATTCAAGTATGTGGCTACATGTTTTCACTAAAAGTTTAGATCTGGTTTGAAAACCACCACCGATCACGAGTTTCTTATCTAGGTATGATTTTGTGATGGTTTCTTATCTAGGTTTGATTTTGTGTGTGATTGATCTGGTTTGAACCAGATCTAGGTTTGATTTGAAGAACAATAGATTTAATTTTGTGTTTGAACTTTGTTTTGTGTGATTTCACGTCTTTTTCATTGGCGGTGGTGCGGAGTAGAGATAGTGAGAAAGGTGGCGCTGGTGTTGGAGACATCGACGGAGGCATTGGAGATTGTGGTTGGCGATGGTCGTTTGTTTGAATCTGTGTGGTGGAGAGAGAGACCGTGAGAGAGAGAGGATATGAGGGAGAGGATGAGGCAATGGATGGTGGTGGTGGTCTCCGGTGGTGGGTTGGTGGTTGGGAACATCAAAATGAAAGGATAAAAAGTTAAAAACAAAAATTTATAATTAATGTATAAAAATTTGATTTGTTATTTTATCTATAAATAATATTTAATTATTAATTAGTGTATAAAATGAGTAAATGTTAGAAATAAAAGAATAAAATAGAAACAAAAGGGTATAATCGTATTTTACCCTATTTTAACAGAGTTGACTAACGGTCAACTAACCAAAGGACCATTCATACCAAAAAGTGGATGTTTAAGGCCCATCTTGATCACTTTTGAAATTAAAGGACTAAATTTGAAGAAATGACAAAGTTAAAAAACGAAATTGACAATTATTTGCGTAGCCTACACGGCGACAACTACCATAGGAGTCCTCGTGAACTATTTCAACATGGATCTAATCTGACGAGTCAAAAAATCTAGATTCATCGGCCTAATAAACAATCTAATAAGCTCACCTATTTAATTGGATCACAAAGGTAACATTCAATAAGTCGCATCAAGCTTGTCGTATCACAGATCAGATTAGATCTATTAACTAATAAGCCTCGTCCCGATCAAATTTAATGATGTCAAAATCAAATTAAGTCATATATATAAATATCCGACCCAAATTGCACCATTCAGCAGGGGTGTTCAAAGTATCCAAAACCTAAAAATCAGCAAATGTAACACCGGCTTTGCAATTACCAGATTTTAGCAAAAATTTACGTTTTTAAACAAACGTGAACTTAATCACGATTAAATAACATTAAGCAGCGGAATAATTACACACTTGTATCGGTATCTGGTGTCACTCTACAATAACCGACCATAATGTAACTATTACAACATTAGTGTTCCACCAAAAGAATATCCAGAAGGAGGGCAACCCAGCTCACCAGGCAAGCTAATTTCAATCTGCAAAAGCAGTTAACATGACACCGTTAGTTACACTTAGCTAATGAGCACAAACTTAGCATAAGTATCATTAGAGTAAGTCATGCATATCAGGAATTAGCATACAATGCTATCCTATCACATTGCGGTGTGCTGACATGATCGGTATAAGTTGTTTCTTGCGGGATAGCTAGTCCCACTCAACACCAATACACCGGGGGATCAGACACGACCATCCGCGCTGGTAGGGGAGCATAAAGCAGTCCACCAAGCATCGTTTACGGAACCAGAGGCTCCTTAGGCAATTCAGCTACAACCGGCTGATTACCCCTCATGATACAAGGCACGGCGGTTTTGCAGAACCTATGATCCGAAATGTTACCTCGAATCACCGTTAAATCCCGAATCTCCTGATCAAGGGTCCCTGGGATCCGGCTGACCTTAACCATGCTTAAAGATGTCCTCGAACTTTTCACAAACACATATTGATCTACTCTTGATCATTTACTTAGCATGCATATTCAATTACTTCTTTTAGCAGGCATTTACATTTACTTACTTCATTATGGATCCAATCTGGATCCCTAGCACACATATCATTACACTTTCACTTAACTGGTTCATTCAAAATCAGTATCATGCATAGCATTCATTTAACTAAGCGGTTCCAGTTCTGGATTCCGCTAGCATGCACTTATCTTACATATGACGAGTATTTAGCATGGCATTGTACATTAAGTAGCATGGCAATTCTTATTCATTTACTTATAAGCACAAGTGCACTTAACACTTAGCACATAATCCTTCCTCTACTGAGGCTTATGGAAGTCGGTACTCACCTGAGTGACTTAAAACAGATAGTTATTTTATTTCTGCCTTGTCTAGGGTGTCAAGTTCACCTAGAACATTAGGGCTTACATTAATTATCTTTACATACAAAGAATAGCTTAAAATCAACAAATGAAATCCCAAAATCCGGATTCCACACAAATCCGACAAACTGTCGGATTACATGAAATCCGACATTTAGGAAATCCGACACTTAGGATCTTAATACTTGAAACACTTGTGTAACTTTGACACACAATTGAAATCCGACCTTCAATCGAAATCCGGTACATTTATTGGAATCCGACACTTTTGTCGGAATCCGACAATTTCAAGGAATCCGGCATTCTATCGGATTTGAGTTGCGGATTAAACAAGTGAACTTTAGGAAATCCGATACTCCACCGGATTTAGAACAACTGCACTGATTCAAACCACATGCGGATTCCGACACCATTAAGTCTCGGAATCCGACACTATCGAATTTGGCAACTTGCAGATTCCGACACATTCATGTCTCGGAATCTGATAGCTTCATGGCTGGAAATCCGCCAACTTCTTCCTTGGCCTATTTCCAGATTTCATTCATTTGTTTTGCCATTTGTTCATTCTAAAAACATCCCTTTTCATTAGTATGACTTCAAAAAACACATCAAACCCAAACAATAACACCAAACAACCAAAACCCACTTGCAAAGTAAGTTTTGAATGTTCTAAGTGGTGTTTTGCAAGGATTTGAGTATTTAATCATGTTTTAAACATAAAAACAGTTTCATATATGTTAAATCTCTATAATAACCACATGTTTACCTTTATTTGAAATTAAATCACCAAATCCTTGTTACTTCAAGAAAACCGAGAGAGTGCAGAGAGAAAGAGACGAGAGAATTCCGAGAACTTGCTTGTGTATGCTTTCTTTGTTTGTTTGACCATATTGGCATACACATGCGAGACTACATCTAGAGGCAGTTGCCTCTGGATTTTCCTTTTTCTTTTTTTTTATTCTTTTTAATAACATCTAACTTAATAACATTTTCATACTTATAAAATACATATAAACACATAACATATATATATACAATTAATTCTCCTCATTAATATGATTAACTTACAACTTGGATTTCTTACAAGATTACTAACTTAATTACACTTACTCAAATCGAGGATGTTACAGCAAACCGTACCGAAATCTAGGTTAACCAAACCGAATATTTTATTTTTTTTGGTTTGGTTAACCGAACCAAAAAAAATTCATTGGTTCAGTTCGGTTACGGTTAATGAATTCAGAGACGGACGGTTAACCTAAAACTTAAAAAATTCAAATTTTAGTTTTTAAGTTTATTAATACTAACAAATTAATCAACATTCACATACGATAATTATCAACTCATAACGAATTGTTATCCAAAGTCAATGTCTATATTTCATTTTTCAATATAGATATTAGTAGATTAAGATATATGTGTAATTTAAGTTTACGAGTCAATTAGATTTATAAATCTTATCATTTACTATTTATTTACTTAGTTTTACAATATCTTAGTCACATTGAATATTTTTTTATGTCATAGTTAGTTGATACATAAATAACACAATTCGTAATGTTTGGTAAATTTCTCATTTTAGCAATGTTCGAGTTGAGATATGCATATTAAATTTTGAAGCCTTTTGTTTTAGAAATATATTTAGTAGTTAATTGGTTAACCGAGAAATCGAACCGAAAAAACCGATTATCTATTAACCAGTTTTTCGGTTTAGGCTTAGGTTCACGAAAGTTACGAATCGATTCTTCAAATAACCATTTCTTAGTTAACGTTATGCCCTGTTAACCATCCATAAACACCCCTACCACTCACCACCCTCGACTATCAAGTTACCAACTATACCACAGCCTCCAAACTTCTAATCTTTTTTACCTCTTAGAATATGACCTAAGTCTAAGCCTGATGAACTACTCTAGTCCTCTGGCTATAATTTAGCCTCTGCTTACTCTTGTTTGTCCGTTTTCTATGAATTTTTTTATTAGTATGAATCAATGATGGTTTCTAGTAGTGACTACGTACGAGCTTTATTTGTTAAAGAAAAGAACGTGAACTTTAATTAAAACATTTGGTTAGTATTAATATAGAATTGTTAGTTTAATTTTCTAAATTTCCTTTTAAATGACAATTACACATACCGATCTAATTAAGGGGGTATTATCTATTTCTTTCTATATCATTGGACCAATGGACCAAGAATGTTGATATGTCCAGTTTTTATAAAACTCTTCTTTTATCTTCTCTCCTCTTAATTCCTTCTTTATGGCTACTCGTTTTTGCTATACCAACGTAAACATTACTATGGGGTGAAATTGAATTTCACTTCTTCCCTCATTACCAGTTCAAAGATCTAGAGGTTATTGGTTGGGACGTCGCGGCATTTAAGACATTTCTGCATTGTCAGTTCAACAAATTTGAATGCTTCATTCGACATCACCGGACAAAGATACCTAACGTAGAATATTGACTTCGACTCACTCACTTGCCACGCGAGTAGGCTTGGTAATGTCGATATCTACTTTTCTTACATAAGTATCAATGACTGAGAGTTGGACACTGAGAGTTGGACAATCGCTCCTCCTGCTTGTCTTACGTGAGTGACACCGAGTCTTTTTCATATTAGTTGTAGTTTATTTGTTTTTAATGTATTATTTTAGTTTAATGTAATATTTTAGGTTTTGTATTTTTTATTATTGTAGGATTTTAAAGTTTGTATTTTTATTTAATTTTTATATCTACTTTTAAATATTAGTTGTAATATCTTTATAGTTATTTGAAGAAAATTAAAAATAAAAATGGATAATAATATGGAGGTTAGTCATGCATGTCATGATTAAGGCTGTTTAGTCATGATTATTTCATAAGTCGAAAAGTTAATGTGACGGTCAGTCATGCATGACACGCATATCATGACTACGAGTAGTCTAAGTGTGAACGTAATAGTGCTCATCATTGGCCTCGTCGTAGGCAACTAGGCACAAGCTTGATGAGCCAATCATGATACTAGGGTGCCTACGTCATCGGTACAAACTTCACAGTATCCCAATCTAGTCACTTAATTGTATGACCCTTATAACGTAGCTTTTTTATTTTCAACTTGATGAAAAAAATATCGCATCAATAAAGTATTCAAATAGTCCCAACTCTTAAATTTGTTACTATATAAATACCATCAAAATGGATGAATATATACCACAATTCATTTAAAAATCATATAACATTTCTTTTGTACTTTTTTTTGTCTCTTATCGGGCAATGGATGATTGAACACGAGTGCAACATAAATCTTGACTATCTTCTTTGAGCCGGTGGCAGCAAAACAGAGACACCTAAGTTAATGGGCTTCGGAGAGTTGCTCCGTATACCACTTCGAAGCCGGAAGCTCAAGTCAATACACCTAAGTTAATGGGCTTCGGAGAGTTGCTCCGTATACCACTTCGAATTAAGCTCAAGGTCAATATTCATGTTTTTAGACTTCTTGAAAGAGTAAGATATCTTTTAGGGTTATCGACACGTACATACCCTATTTGTGGATTAGTATCTAAGGATTGCCTATTGATCGAGTGATACAATCCTGAATATCTCCACCCTTGTTCTTGTATTAGGAATAGGTCTTCTAGCATGTACAGATCATTTAATCTTTGATCTATCGATCCCGAGGGGCTTTCCGACCAGGAATTGCATCAAGTCGTGTCTTATTAGACGAGAAGTTGATGCTCTGTCCAGGGAATCACCCGTTGGCAGTATGTAGAGGACCCATGCACGTGTGTTAGACTTCCATGTTCCTTCACACGTGTGTTTCTGCTACCCTTCCGAGTAGGTATGAAGTCATGCTATCATAATGGTGCATCATATATACGTCTCAAAAATCATACTTTTGCTCACACCTGATCGAGAAGAAAATGAATTTGAATGGGACATGCATTATATATCTCGAGGAAATGACCTCCTACCATCTACATAAAAGAGCAAAGAAATGAACAAGTTTGAAATAAATATCTAAAATATCTTGACTGGGAGAAACTAATCAATTTTCGTATTACGAAATAATCATGAAAATGAACTTTCAAGTTGACGCAAAAATCCGATTTATACGTAATTTTTAGTACTTTATTGTTTTTTTATATTTAAAGTCACTTTTAATTAATTAGTGAATGATTTTTTAAGTTTTGATGTAATGTAATTATAATTAATGAATTGTTGAACATTTTATCTAATTTTTATATTGTTCATTTTATGTTTATATAGAAAAATAAAATTAAGAAAAGTGAGTTTTGTCATGATAATTATGACAATTATCACTATAAACACTCGGTAATGTTAATATGACAATCGGTCATAATAATAATTACAGCGAACACTTCAGACCTCAAATTTATAAACGGAGTATTTGAGTTTGGCTTAAACATTATAATATGAGTAAATTATAAATTTCATTTAGTCCTTTAATTAGTTTATAAACTTACACCGGTAATCATTATGGTTTGAGTTGTGTAATAACTTAGTCCTTTGATAGTTAAAATTGACAGTTTGATTGTTAAGTTTTTAATATCAACTATTTTACCCTATTATCATATCACATAATACTTTCGGTACTTATGTTTTTAAGTTTGTTGCATTAATCGTCCTTTAATTAAATTTTAGTTTTTATTACTTTTAAATAATCAACTTTGCTTTTAGTTTTTTAATTTTATCTTATTAATATCATTTTTTCAAAGAAAATAGTTAACTGGTAAAATTATATTTTGTTAATTTGCTTTTATTCAGATTGATATAATATTTTCATTTTTACCTAAGTGTACGTTTGTAGATTTATTATGTTAGTAACTAGTATTATCATTGTTATTATTTTAAAATATTTTTTTTATTGAACTGATGTATTAAAATATTGTTTTTACCATGAAAGGTTTAAGAATTGCATATAAATATTTGAGACCCCTTATTTAACTTTAAAATATCATAAATTTTTATTCTAATTACAAAATATTACTTATATTTTCAATTACTTTAAAATATCATATTTACTCAAATCATTATTTTAGTCATAGGTGAATGGACAAATGGCACCAAAATAAATTAAATAAACTTTGTATAAATTATCATTATAAGCAACCAATGGTATTTTTTAACAACGACCTTGTTCAATTGTTACATTGTATGCAATCTTACCTCTGCAACATGCTATCGTTAAAGTTTGGCATGCATATCGTCAAAGGTGAGTTGTAAGGTCACTAGCAGGGGCGGACCCAAGGGTCGTGTAACGGGGGCACGGGACACCATCTAATTTTGTACACGTAGTGTAAATTTTAATTTTTTCAAGACGGTGCCACCATTCATTTCAAATTTTAGGCCCAGTGCTACCATCCATTTCAAATCCTGAGTCCGCCCCTGGTCACTAGGGTTGAGTTGAAGGTTTTTTAGTTATTTAATGTTAATCCTAATATTTTATTGGTTGTATCCTAATTTGATTAGAATTCTTTACTTATAAATAAGGGATTAAGAATAAGTTTTTCCTTGCAGCTTTCATTTAGAGTAATTGTTTTTCTTACTATAATATTTATCTGGGTTTATATCAGGTTGTAAGTTCCTGACTAGTAATCATAAAGGGTGGACTAAATCTTAAGCAATCAAGGTAAAATTGTTCCAACCTTCTTGGTAATTATTTAGAAGTGTTTGATTCAAGAAATAACTAGGACCTTGTTTATAAGGGTTTTTTATGGTTAATAAAATCGGTAATAAATTTTATAAAATTAGCTTAGTGTTTGGTTTTTCTAACCCTAAAAATGATTTTTACAAGTAACTTGTTCACCAAGTTTCCAATTAGGCTCGATAAAACCCTTTAGTAGCTTGCTATTGTATGTTGTATACAATAACAATTCAAATAAAGTTTGTTCTAAAGTTTTATAAAGGTGTATAGAAATCAAATTAAATCAATTTCTCTTAAAACAACATTTATAAATATTGATATGGCTCATACCCTACTTTATGTGAGTATCTCATAGTTTTACCAATATTAATAAAAAGGTTATAGGATATTAAATAATAATAACACTAATAACAACGTACAATAATTATTATTAAAACATAAAACTATTAAGAATATTAAAAAAATTAAAACTCAAGAGCTATAAATATTTAATATAAATTTGGATAAAAACAAAACACAAAATATGATTATTAATTAAGTTATTTGTTTTATAAAATAATATTAATAAGATTTAAAAATATTAAAACTAAAGTTAATTATTTAAGAGTTATGAAAACTAAAATTATACCCAATGGGTCATTAATACAACCAACTTAAAAGCATAAGGACTCAAGTTTTATGTTAAAAGGGGATAAAATAGTCTTTTTCAAAAATTTAACACTAATTGTTATTATTTTTAATGGTTAAAAGAACCAATTTTTTACAAAACTGAATGCACAATGACTATCATGTAATATTAAATTACTAAAAATGAAACCTGAAATTTTATTAAAACCACGAAAACGAAATTTATAGTTTACTCTTATAATACGATTTTGGTTCAAATATATATCCCTACTTTTAAACAACCAAATTGTGTACTTGCGTTTTGCTTCAGTCAATTCATATTAACTAACATTCAACTATGTACGTAGTTATTATTATTATTATTATTATTATTATTATTATTATTATTATTATTATTATTATTATTATTTACGTTGTGATTAATTTTGATTATCGAGAAAGGAATTTTATTAGATACGTACTAGTGTACTACCAAACAAACACTACTACTCCAGAGCCAAACCTAGAAAGACAACAAACTAATTCAACAAATGAAAACGAAATTACAACTTGATCGAAAAATACGTACGCTGATATAAACATACCAATTAATTAATTAAGTTACCAACCAAACATTAATTAAAACCAAAATTAAGTTACACAAAATTAACACACCTACAATATTGAGTATTTTAATAGATTAATAATAAATTTATTACTACGTGTTACTTTCATCTTACACTAAATTTGTACTTATCTATAAATTGTACGTAAAATTAACGCATATATACGGGTAAAAACTATTAGATACGAAGCTAGCTAGGGTTTATATATATTTTTTACTTTTTCTTTATATAAATTTGTTATTGAAAGATGGATGGGATCATCCTCATCGCCGTCTTCATCTTATAAAATCAACGTAACGTAACGCAACGATATTTTTATTACAACCATGCATGGTACAAACAATATTCATTTTTTTCGAAGATTAATTGTATACATATATTGTATGTGAAACAATTGGTTGGTTGCATGGCAAGGTTAATACATACGATGCGACTATAGACACCCGACGATAATGCTAAAAGCAGTACGTGGTCCCACATGATATATGAATTTGACATCCCTTGATGCGCAACAATACCAAATAAATCTCTTCGGGAAAAAAACGTAACCAAAAAACACATAATAACATTCGGAAGAGGAGGTTGACTAGCTAGATAATTCTATTTTTTTTTATTTTTAGGTTTTTGTTATGCTTATGTAATTCTTAAATTTTTTTAGCTTGTTATCATGTAACTTTTAAAATCATGAGTGTCAATTAATTAAAAAATAAGCTTAATTATTACTAGTCATGCATTTAATCTTGATACATTATTTGTTTATTAAAATGTTTTTTTAATTAAAAGCTATTTGTATTAAAGAAAGGAATATTCTTTTTCTTCTTACTATTTATGCGACTTTGGTGTGACTTTCAAATAAGTCAAAGGGGTTAGTAGTAAAATTTAGTTTGTTAATAACAACTCATTGTTGTTATATAAGGAGAGGTGTAATAGTTTAGAAGATTATCATCTCATTTTTCTTCTCTCTAGTTTCTTGTTCGTACGTCAGTTTTGTAGTTTCCTGTTTTGTTTAAATTCATCTTCTGTACATATGAATTCTTGAGTTGCAATTAGTGAATTTTTTAGATCAATTTGTTCATCTATACAACAAATTGGTATCAGAGCTTGGCTCGGTAGTCAATAAGAGAAGAAACAGATTTACAGGGTGATCGGTGTGGTTCTTTCGATCGGAAAAGAAAACAGCAACCAGTGTCGTTTTCGATCAGAAGAAA